>CM019752.1:7727131-8389711 GCA_009761765.1 Phenacoccus solenopsis | reverse complement strand
AAAAAAAAAAAAAAAAAAAAAAAAGAATGCTGAAATGTCTGAATATTGGTGAAGATGGAAATTTGAGAAATGAAGACGAGTGAATAATTAAATTTCAAAACGAAATAATGATATGCAAACTATTCGATATATTTTAACATTCGCGACTGAAATAACGAAGAGTCTGAACTGCTTAGCGTGTTTGCTCGTTGCGGTTCTTTTCGACTGTATTAACTGGTTTGAAAATCGAGCAAATCTGGTTTAAAAATAATAATCTAGACGAAATGGTACGGTAGTGAATCGCAATCTCTCGGAACTAATTTCAGCTAGGATAATTTTCCAAATCTGGTGTACGCTGTTTACAGATGGACGAAATGTAAGAAGGTGGAAAATTTTTTTCACGTTATTTTATAACCGGTAAATCTGCTGATGAACTAAATATTTATTTTAAAAAACATAGGGCTTCTAATATCGATATTTTGTACATATTTAAAATAATTCTTTAATTCCGTTACGTAACGATATTAGGATTGGTATTAAATATCGTGTACGTCTGTACGAACGACGAACGTAAGTACTTTGACTTATGTTTCCAAGCGATTAAGTAATTATGTAAATCTATGTACGTGAACGCAAATGGGTAGGAAAAACAATTTTTGTGATGACAGAAAAGCAATTAGTAAAATAGAGAAATTACCTGTTGCATTTCCTGGACGATTTGGTTCTTTTGGGGTTCCACGATTATTTAGGAAAAATGTACGTCGTTGCTTGGTTGTTTTGAAAAGCGGTTGTTATTTTTATTTCTGAAATAAAGTGCAGAAGTATAGAAATACCCATCACCGATCATTTATCACTTTCGTATTGGTTTAACGAATAGGTTTTTTCTGGGGAAGAAAGTGAAAATATTATCTCAAAAATTAAAAACTTTATGTGAGATTGCGAAAAAAACAAGTATATAGAGGTCAGTAATTCCTGAACTGTGATAATCTCGTAGTGCATACATAGAAATTAGATACAAGCTGGTGTAATTATAGATAAACCAGGTATCTAGCTACCTACGTAGAGATGCATGAAATGCAGATATTTGATGGACCGGCTAACGAAAGTATTTTAATGGTGTACACCTAAAACTTGTTCAATGACCATGAAAATTTACAAAATATTCTTTATCCGCGTTTAACGAAATACTCGATGAAATATTTGTAGCTTAGTTGTTTAAATGAAAAACCAATCTGTTACGCCTGCCTGATTAGGAAGGGAAGACAGGGAAGGGGAGGACATTGTATCTTCGTGTTTCACATCATTTGTAGTTGGTTGGCTGATATCCAGTACAATATGTAAGTGAATGATATATGTGTTTGGTTTATTATCCATTTCAGAAAACATGGTAAATTGGTAAATATACGTATAATAAGTAGTATATACACGAACATCGTCCAAGAAGCCCTAAGGCGATAAAAATGGTAAACTCATCTTGCTTTAATTTCAGGTTCTAAATGAATTTTTTTTAAATAAATTTTATTAATAATGACTTACATCAGTTTCATAATATACAATTATAACTATATAAAAAGTTAATTTGGATTAATGATATACTCAGTACACTAACCCAAGTATCGTAAAAATTTAATCAATTTACTACAACGATTGGAATAAAAAATCGATTACCTATCGAGTTGCCTTAACTCGGTAACAACAAATAAATTAAATTGTTTTCCGATCACTTATGACCAAAATTTAACTCCATTTAAGTCGCTTTAGATATGTTATACTCGTACCTATTAGGCAGAAGAGATATTTTAAAAAAAGTAAGCAGCCATGCTACATTACTAGAGCCGAGTTTTTGATGAGGAATTTCCCAGATGTTGTTTAACTATGTAACGTGAATTATAGGTCAATACTTAATAAGTTTGGAATGTATTTTCGAATAAAAGCTATAAAATGAAAAAAATGCAAGCAGCCATGCCCCATTACTGGAGCTGAGTTCTTAATTGGGACTTGTTCTGATTTGGTAATAACCTTGCTTAACCCTTCATGACTACTACAGGCCACACCCAATACCAAGTCTGAAAACCCCAACCCTGTTCCTTCCGAAAACGCTTAAGAAGTTGAATTTGGCACAAACGTAGTATTTTTTGCCATTATATAATTATATGAAGAGATATTTCTCAAATTATATCTATTTGAGAGTCCTCAAATTATCTTCAAATTCTTATGATTCGCCATTTTGGATCCATTTTGACCGAAATTGAAGAGGTCATATTCTGGTTACCAGTTAATGCTACACACGAAGTTTGACCTTTCTGGGTCGATTTGCTGACGAGATATGGATGATTCATGAAATTTCCTACACCAATTTCCCCTCCAAAAGCCGTTTTTTGCTCCATCTCCTCTCCGAAAGGGCTGGGAAAGCTAAAATGAAAATAAGTTTTTCATTTGGACTCATTTCATCATATGATATCACAATAAAAAATTTTCGACCTCTCGTGTACCCCCACCACCATTTAAGGTCGATAACCCCGCCTTTTCCCCTCCAACATTATGTATGGAGGTAAATTGGAAATGTAGTATACTTCTTATCTCCAATAATCATATGAATTCATACTAATTACATTTTTACCAACTTGAGGCTCCTCAAGCTCTACTCAAAATTTTGATAATTCGCCATTTTGCATCCATTTTGATTCAAATTCAAGAGCACATATTTTGGTCACCAACTAACCCCACACACAAAGTTTGACCTCTTTAACTTGATTGGGTGGGGAGATATGGAAGTTTCAAGAAATTCCATAACTCAAAACTTCCTCAAAAAGCCTTTTTCTGCTCTAACTCCTCTCAATATGCACTTAGGAAGCTAGAATTTAGATATGTTAGTGTCCGTGACTCATTCCTTCATATGAGATCAAAAACGAAAAATTTCAGCTATCTACCCCATCTCCAGCTCCCCTCAAAATTTGAGTGATCCACCATTTTGAAATTTATCTAAAAAACAACAAAAGCACTTTTGCGCATTTTCAAGGAAAGTTCCTCACCAAATTTTGAGCAAATTTTATCAGTACTCGCCGGCGTTACGCGTGGGACACTAAAACAAAATTTTCTCAAATAACAGGTTTTTGCTGTTACTCTTCTCAGCATGCACTTAAAACGCTGAAATTTGAATATGTTAGTCTCCCTTACTCATTCTTTTATGTGAGATCAAAAACGAAAAATTTGAGCTATTTGCCCCTTATCCACACCTCCTCAAAATTTGAGTGATCCGCTATTTTAAAATTTATCGAAAATACAAAAAAACTTTTTCTGCGCATTTTCAAGAAGAGTCTCTCACCAAATTTTGAGCGAATTTTATGAACACCCACCGGCGCTACGCGTAGGGGGAAAAGTACATATATATATAATTATGCCAAAAAGTTGGACATTTGCCAGATGATTACAAATTGTCTGAAACGTAAATAGTTTAACCAAAAGGGGTCTCGCACCGTAGGATCGTGTCTCGGAAGGATAACAGCATTTCCAAGATCGGGTCTGACTTTACTGTACCATACCTGTATATATATATATAGATTTATCTATGGATAATGTAGCATCATTTTTCGTCATCTACCGGTAAAGTGGCATCTTTTTTTTAATGCCACTTTACTATCACATTATTGGTGTGATTATTTGGGTAATGCCACTTTACCACTCATATTTTATTTTTTACACAAAAAATTATTTTTCTGGACTACCGTCTTTTTTTAGTCTTCTGACCACAGATCAAATCTTTAAGAATCAAATAAACAATTGCGCCACCTAACGGACAAATGGTAGTAACGAAAAATATCGAATTACCCGTAATTATTGGTCTATGTTTCTTATTTCTTCAATTACTTTTCAACTTATTTTGTGTTTCTGTTTCGTTTATTTGTTATTCAGTTCATTAATATAATGAAAAAAGAAAAACATTCGAATTCGAAAACAAAAAAATTTGAATTCTTCAATTTCATTAATAAATATTAGAAATATTGAATTAGAACATGAAAAGAGATAGGTTTGAAAATGGAACATGTACCTATCAAAATTCAACTAACTTTGACATAAGAAATGAAATAAATTGATTTTAAATTAAACAAATTGAATTAAAATTATTTCAAAAAATCAAAATATAAAACTTGAATTAAAAAATATTATTATTAAAATGACCGAGAAAATTGTATAGTTTTTACTATACAAATCCTTAAAATTTAAAATAATTATGCTTTAAGTTTGACTTTAAAATGAATTTGTCGATGTTCATTCTTCCATTCGGTAAGTTATCGAAATTACGTAACGTGAATAACGTAATATTACCAGGCTCATATTATAAAGTAGTGATTAGTAGTCTGTGACATTATAGCAAAAACCCTATTGCCAGGTCCAGCGGACCTCGCTTGTTTTTATGTTTAAAGGTAAAGTTGTATCATTTTAAAAATTCTTCTACAAGAAACCCTATGAAATTATATGTTACCGTTATAGTATTTATTCTAGGGAATGTATGAAATAACTAGTTAATTCATGCTTTAACGGTGTACCTGTGTAATCGAAGCTTAATCGAAGTATTTCTACACTTTAACTAGTTATTACATGCATACACGAAAGGTGTTCCGTTAATGTGTGTATATAATGTGAATGAACATTCGATATGAGTGTGGAAAGTAGTAGTAACGTTATGAAAATAAAATTCACGCGTGAAATTGCGAATGGTGCTCAACTTCGAAAAGTCGAGAAGGTTGGGGACACCGTTCGCGTCGACAGGGGGAAAAGAGACGCGAGGAGCATTTCAGCGGTTGTCCTCGAAGAACCAAAAGATGGGTTCTACAAATTAAGTACCCCAGAAGGAATCCTACACTCCCTTTATGCTTGATCACAGTTCGTCCTTAGTCATGAACGCTTCGTATACATCGATGAAGTACCCTCCACCTCAACCCATGTTTGGTTACGATCAGTGGCTTCCTCACAACCTACGGGTAATGGTCAAGGCTTTGTGACATGTCACTGCACACAAAAGTGCGTAAATAAGCGTTGTTTGTGCGTGAAGAACGGAATAAAATGTAACTCAAAATGTCATAGGAGTAACAGCTGTTCTAATAAATGAAGTGTTTAGTTTTTACTTTTTCGTTCCTAATTTTTTGTGCAGTTCTATAAGAAATCAATTTCATTATTTCACCAATCGTATCTCGTTAATTCATGGAATAACTAAGTATTTCGCACATTATCTAGGTAGACTGTTAACCGTTTTCATACTTCCACTGTCTCGCCATTTAAGTATGAATTAATTAGTTATTTCATACATTAACGATAATAGCACTTTAAAGGTAACATATACATTCTGTTCACCATCATGGTGACGTTAATGTGACGATAGATGCACTTCTAAGAAATGTGCAAACGTTGTACTTTTGCCAGATGATTACAAATGGTCTGAACGCAAAGATTTGAAGACCCCATCCTCCTCGACCTTCCTTTCCCAAATCAGGTAGGCTGTAATAGCTAACGTTTTCAAGTTGAACAATCAGCTAAAAAATGAAGAATTTCCGACGTTGAAGCCCCCTTCTCTCTGGTGGAGAAGCACACTTTGTCTTTTATCCACCCATTTAAATATTTTTAAGCGTCTATGAAGACGAAGAGGAAAATTTAGAACTATAATAAGTCGCAGTAGTCGACAGTCTACGACGTGAAAAAGAGAGAAAAAGAAAGAAAAAGAAAGAGGCAAGGCACTTCAAGTGAAAAATACGAGTAAATGGAAATTTTGTTTACAAGCCCAAATTGATGTATTTGAACAGTCTTTTGGTATGCTATAGATGCATGTGGGAGATATTTCGGGAAAAATTGATACCTCTCTCCTGCTTATTTTTCTTCCAAAATAACCTTTTCCAATTGTATTTAATTTTTAGATGAGTTCCTCATAGAAACCATAGTTATTACAGCCTACGTGATTAAGGAAGGGGGGTCGGGGGAGGGTGAGGTCTTCAAATCTTAGCGTTTCAGACCATTTGTATTCATCTAGCAAATGTCCAACTTTGGTGGGGGGTCATTTGAGAACTAAAACACGATCTCTCAAATTTGTCTCAAATGGATGCAAAATGACCGATCCTTCAAAATTTAGGAAAAACTTGAGTAGTCCCAAATAATTTAAATTTAACAAATATAAAATCATATGATTACTGAAACCAAAGAAGTATGACCTATTCCAAATTAATTTTTTCTTGTTGTTTTGAAGGAAATAAGGAGAAACAGGTCTTGAAACGTATCAAGGACATGATACAATAAAATTTTTATCCTCCTAGCCATGGGCGTAGCCAGCGAGGGGCAAGGGGGGGCAATTGCCCCCCCCTGGATTTTGAAAAAATTATGTTCCGGTTTACTCACAAGACTATTTTCGAATATTTCAAGCCAACTGAATAAAATTCGCAGAAAATAGGATGTGTGTGTGAAAATAAGAGACGACTCCAACTGCTTTTTACTGATGAAAGACAAATAAAAACGTAGAATGTAGAAGTAATACAACTTAATTTATGAGAAAATAAAACTCTTTCTAGTTAACACTTTCTGTTCTCATGTGTTCAGTTGTTATTTATTATTTTCGAGTTTCAGTATCTGAATCATCTGAATATTGAGTCTGAACATATATTATTTGCATATAGCATTGACCACCCTCCCTTCACCCTCCATGGTGCAACTGGAACACGAAAAAAAAAGTATAATTCTACCTTTTTGCCCCCCCCCCTTGGAAAATGTTCTAGCTACGCCCTTGCCTCCTACCCCTCTCAAATTCAACTTGGTATCCAAAAAATAAAAATATTTTACTCACGTAACATAAAAATGAATTATTATAATGATCTAGGTAAATTAATTCATTGATTTATTATTATTAATTTGTTTGTTTTTTTATTTATATTTATTTATAATAAATAATTATCATAATTTATTATGTGTTAATGATAATGAATAATTTAATATTATTCGATTGAAAAATTGCTTAATAATCACAATTAAAAACACAATCCTTGTTTATATTCATTAAGAATTGAATGAACGTTATGACGGAATTTATCAGAAATCGCTATCTCGAATAATAAAAATTGTGTAATTTATTAAAATCATTCATTGATAATTGGCAACGATTTTAGCTTCCATGATGAAACGCTGGCGTAATAATTTAGCGAAATGAAGTACATTGATAAACATAAATAAGTATGCTTACCTCTGAGAATGATTCGTGCGAATGTAACACGTGGTTTATTTAAAAATAAAATATTCGTAATTTTATGCAAAAATGTCCAATTGCGATAATCATTACTTGTTATAAATAAAATTTTTTCTATCACGAGCATGTGGTGTTGAATTTTTTTTATCGTCAATTTTCACAAAATATCTACGATCATGTTTGGAAGATTTATTCGAGAAAAAAAAATTCGATACATTTAAAAAATATATTTTCGAAATTATATTAAGAATAATTTTATGTATAATGTAAGAATTAAAAAAAAAAAAACACAGATTACGTATAGCTCCAAGAAAAATCTTAAGGTCATCTTTTTACCTTCAGGATCAGGTTAGGCGTTCTTCCCGTCGTATCTGCAGGTATGAAGATTACATGTTAAATACAAAAATATACCATGCTGTAGACATAAATCCACCAATGAGATTTGTCTTTTCTTAAATAATTTATCTTTGGACTGAGTGGGATTGTAAGTGATTTGCGAATTTATTTATCACCTAATTCGAACGAAGTAAAGAAATAATGATTTAGATGTACGTAGTTGGCGCTATAATGCAAATATTATGTAATTTTGATTTCGGTTTTCAAATATGTAATCAATATGTGACCTCTCAAGCATAAAGGTTCCGCAAGTCGGGATTTTTGAAATCGAGTTCTTCGCGTTTTTGAGAAATGGAGGCCATTTTCGTTCGAATGAGGCGAGAACGAGCCACCTATCTCTAAAACTCATGATTTTATATACCTTTAAATTTTGAGTATTCAAAAAGTAAGTTTTGAGGAAACGAGGTTGAAGTTGAAAGAACAAAAATCGCTATGTTTTTATGTTTTAACTTTCTTTTATTCGGCAAAAATATCAAAAATTATTACAATTAAGTTGAAATAAATATCTTCAATTAGAATTAACGAAATGTTCTTCAAAATTACAAATACAAAAATTTTGCGAGGACTAATAAAGTTACAAAAACAGGGAGAAAAATTTTTTTTCTCATAAAAATGTTTATTAAAAAATCATGGGAATTCGATATTTCCGCTACTTTTCGATTTGTGAATTCGTCATCGTGTAGTAGACATGTCAAACTATCAGAATCCGCTGAAAATCGATTTTTCAATTTTTCGACCAAAATTCACATTTTTGTCCCTAACTGGAAAAGTTGTTTTTCGACTTGTGGCCCCTTTGGGCTTGAAAGGTCACATATATTGGCAACATCATTAGGCACTCAATAAATGCGGGCAATAATATCAAACAATATGCCAACGTTAAGATTTTTTTTCTGTATGTTACAGGTTGGCTAGAACAGAATATACGTGATCAACGAGTCGTTCAATGCGTAGATAACATGAATAATTTACGGTGTTAATAGTTTTTCATTACCAATAATCGTATTAAGCCGAGACATTTAAAATGGATAACATGGAAGGCTTGAATCAACATAAAGTCAATAAATTTCGTTCCTTAATTACGCAGGTGAGATGAACGCAAATAAGTATTTAATATAGTTTGTTGGTGTATTCGCGGAAAAAGATCTGCGAAGTAAAGAATTCATACTGAATCGTATAATTATTTAATACGTAATTAAAATCTGTTCTCATGGAAATTAAATGTTACGAAGTTTTCATGATTTTTTTTTAAATTCGATTTATATTGATTTCAATCATAATTTTATTTGGGGAAGAAGAAAATGTCTATGTTTTCACATCAATTTAAAATAAAAATATCATAGTTTTCTTATTATATGTTTCTACCTATTCACCACACTGTGCCCAATTCTTTTTGAGTAATGCTAAATTGCATGCCTTATACTTTGCACCAAAGAGCATATTTCTACATACTTTGGATAATGCGATAAAATTTCTAAAAGTTTTTCTCTACCAAGATGAAAATAACGTGTGTGTTTTGGCTCCTTGAATGAGTAGGGAAGGCAAACTATCATACACGAATGTTTCATGAGTAGGTACGCATGTGGTATGAAGGGGGTTGCATCTTGAGGAAATACCCTGTATATGTATGTATTGATTTGTGTAATATTTTTAAAAAATTGAAGAGTAATGCTATTATGCACTACTCATACATAACTTTCAATTTGCTCCAGACAGCAAAACTTTAATCAGGCCGTGTCCATATCTCCTCACCAAACCAATCTAAAATG
Source organism: Phenacoccus solenopsis (assembly GCA_009761765.1). Classification (NCBI taxonomy): domain Eukaryota; kingdom Metazoa; phylum Arthropoda; class Insecta; order Hemiptera; family Pseudococcidae; genus Phenacoccus; species Phenacoccus solenopsis. Next base: position 8,380,348 of record CM019752.1, on the reverse strand, counting down.
CTCGAATTTTTTATGTGAGGTTTGTGTGGGACTAAAATATGACGTCATGAATTTCAGTGCAAGTGGGTTCTAAATGGCGAATTGTGAGATTTTGAGGAAGGCTTGGGGAGCCTCAAATGTCTAAAATTTGATAACTATACGTTCATGTAATTCCTAACTTCTTAATTGATTATGGTGGGGATAGGTGAGGCTTTTCAACGTTGTACTGAATGTGGCATGTAGATATAAAGAAATAACCATTATCTGCAAGAGCAAGTCCCTATTAAAAGCTTAACTTTAGTAATGTGGTGTAGCAGCTTATGTTTCTTACTTATTTTTTATTTATTACTATTATTATTATTTTTAGTTGAGTTTTTAATAAAAACTCTAATTATTATAGCCTATTTGATTTGGCGGAGAGTGGTGGTGAGAGGGTGAGGTGTTAGAGTATTTATGTTTCAGACGATTTGTAATCATCTGGCCAATGTCCAACTTTTGGATATTTGTTATATTTTTTCCCACTCATAGGTAGCACCGGCAGGTATTCGTATAATAAACTGAAAATTTGGTAAGAGGATCTTCTCAAAAGTGCAAAAAATGTATTTTTTTATTTTTTCGATACACCTCAAAATGGCGGATCACTGAAATTTTGAATGGGGCTGGAGAAGAAGCAAATGACTCAAATTTTTTGTTTTTCATCCCATATAAAAGAGTGAGTTACGGAAACGGACATATCCTAATTTCAGCTTCCTAAATGCTTTTAGAGGGAAGTTAGAGCAAAAAATGATTTTTTGAGGAGTTCTGAGTCGTGAAATTTCTTGAATCTTCCATATCTCCTCGCCAAATCAATCTAGGGAAGTTAAACTTTGTGTGCGTAATTACTTGGTGATCAGAATATGACCTCTTGAATTTGGGTCAAAATGTATACAAAATGGCGGATTATCAAAATTTAAGTAGAGCTTGAGAAGCCTCAAATTAGTAAAAGTGTTATTAATATGAAGTCATAGAATTATTGGGGATAAGAAGTATACCATATTCCTAATTTAACCCCATACATGATGTTGGAGGGGAGAAGGAGGGGTAGTCGACCTCAAAATGTGGTGAGGATACACAAGAGATAGAAAAATTTTTTTATTGTGCTTTCATACGATGAAATGAGCCCAAGTGATTAACTTATTTTGATTTTAGTTTTCCACTTGAATTTGGAGGGGAATTTAGAGAGAAAACGACTTTTGGAGGGGAAATTGCTATAGGAAATTTCGGGAATCTTTCACATCTTCTCACCAAATGAACGTAGAAAAGTCAAACTTTGTAGAAAGGGTTAGTTAATGAGCAGAATATGATATTTTAAATTTGAGTTAGAATGTATTCAAAATGGCCGGTCTTTAAAATTTGAGATTTGACGATAGGTACTATCATTATCAAATAGACTATGATACAGCTAGGTGTATTATGTTTGTCATACTGGTGACTGAAAAATGCTAAAAACGAATGTTTTATTTTACCCTTCTGAACTCAAACAGATTATAGAGAATTTAAAATTATTCTAATAATAATGATTTTATCGCACAATTCCCGAAAAAAAATAATTGTATAGAAATTTCAACGACTTCCGGCATTAGTTATCAAATTTATTTGGTTCCGCCGAATTCGTGTAAATGAAGTATTTTACGATTTAATTATTCGCAATATAATTACATAATTATTCCGATTCGCATAAATACTGAACTGAAAAAAAAAAATCGTGTGCGGTATTCAGAGAAAGAGTACTTATTTGAAATACAACTAATTAAATTTTCCGCGAATTGATTTTATTTGATTCTTCTTATTAAGTTGAATGGAAGAAAATACTAGGTGTGGCGTACATCGATACGTAATTCTAATTAGCTTAAATTGATAATAATGAATCTGAAACTCGGATGATTATAGGAGAAAGAAATTTCCGTCTGTTAATTGAGTACAGCAAATTAAGTCTTCATGTAATTAAACGCTCGTTTATATTTACATTGAAATCATTTTCGAGGTACTTAAATGTTGGTGAAACGGAAACATGTTAATTTTCAATATATTGGCTTGAAACATCACATGATAACGAAAATTTCGTTAGACTTCATGCCTAGATAAGCATACGCAGTTGAGGCGAATTCGATGAATCGATTAATTAAGTATAATGTGAATTACCGTACGCATCTTTGGCATTGAAAATTGTACCAGTGAGCGAAATGAATGCGAAAGAGTTGTTTTGTCGTCATCTTAATTCCGAACTGAGTTCGTGTTTCTTCTTATCTTCATCTTGGACGCAGCTATTCATTCATTACGATCGGAAATGTGTTTTGAAACCTTGATATGGGTGAGACTGGATTATGCGGAAATTTTTCGATGTTTATTCGTTTACGATGGCGAATTTACGAAATTATATAATCGAGTCACGATGAAACAAATGTACACGATGCACGATCATATTATAAATAATCTGTGGGGAGAGTTCATACTTTACATTTATCGGTACTGTAAGATTTATTTGAAGATGAGACAAATGGAATAACTTGAATCCAAGAATAATACTTTATGAGTAATTTATCATCATTATATATGGTGTTCCATTTTGGGTGCGACAGCCGCAAACCACAAACATAGCAAGTCTAGTTACATACATGTATGGTAATCGGACTGTCCAAAATTTGAAGGGGCTGAGATATGCAAAGTTGAAAAAGTATTTTAAAAAGAAAATATTATTCATCTTAGAAAATTTATGTCTTGTGAAAGTGTAAAGCATGCAATGTAGTTTTATAGTAAAAAAAAATGATGAATGTATGGGAGGTTTAAGGGGAGATAAATGGACATGAATACCAGAAAGGTTAATGAAAAATCGGAAAATTCTTCAATTCTTTGTGGATAACTTCTGAAATCACATCATTAAGGGCCTTCTCAAAAAATTTCTTAGTAATTGTGAACGTATCCTGCCTACATTGTAATAGGTACGCGCTCCCTAGTTACATTGGATACTGAGAAAAAACAAGGAAAATTTTTCTATTTTTCATGAAAATATAATTTGAAAATTTTTATACCTTTTACTAGAGGTGGTAGAACTGTAGAATTAATATAGGCATATCTTGATAATTAGCTGAGTTTTTAACTTGAAAACGAGTGCTATTACAGCCTACCTCATTTGGGAAGGGGAGGGTCGAGGGAGGGTAGGGTCTTCAAATCGTTGCTTTTCAGTCCATTTGTAATCACTGGCAAATGTCTAACTTTTTGGCATACATAATTATATGTTTTTTTCACACGCGTAATAACGGGGGGGGGGGATTCATAATATTCGTTCAAAATTTGGCGAGCTATTCTTCTTGATAATGCGCAAAAGCACTTTTTTTGTTTTTTCGATTTCAAAATGGCGGATCACTCAATTTTGAGAGTAGGTGGAGAAAGGGCAAATAGCTCAAATTTTTTGTTTTTCATCTCATGTAAGAAAATGAGTCACGGACACTAACATATCCTAATTTCAGCTTCCTAAATGCTTTTAGAGGGAAGTTAGAGCAAAAAATGACTTTTTGAGGAGTTCTGAGTCGTGAAATTTCTTGAATCTTCCATATATCCTCACCAAATCGACCTAGAAAGATCAAACTTTGTGTATGAGATTACTTGGTGACCAGAATATGGTCTCTTGAATTTGAGTCAAAATGAATCCAAAATGGTGGATTATCAACATTTGAGTACAGCTTGAGGAGCCTCAAATTAGTAAAAGTGTAATTAATATGAACTCATATGATTATTGAAGATAAGAAGTATACCATATTTCCAATCTCCATACATGATATTGGAGGGGAGAAGGAAGGGTTATCGACTTCAAAATGTGGTGGGGGTACACTAGAGATCAAAATTTTTTTATTGTGGTGTCATATGATAAAATGAGCCCAAGTGACTTACCAATTCTCATTTTAGCTAGACAAGTGAATTTGGAGGGGAGTTAGAATGAAAAATGGTTTTTGGAGGTCAAATTGCTGTAGGAATAAGTTTCATGAATCTTCCACATCTCCTCACCAAATCTACCTTGAATGGTCAAACTTCGTATTTGGGGTTATTTGATGACAAGAATATGATATCTCAAATTTGTGTCAAAATTGCGGATTGTAAAAATTTGGGGATAATTTAAGGAGCTTCAAGTCTTTATAATTTGAAAAATATGTATTGATATCATTTTTACATGACTATAAATACTACAGTTCTTCTAAATTCAACTTCTTAAGTGGTTTTGGAAGGGATAGTATGAGGGCTTTTGGACTTCGTATGGGGTGTGGCTTGTAGGCATGAAGAGGTTAGCAATGTTATTTGCAAACCGGAGCAAGCCTCAATTAAAAACTCAGCTCTAGTAAGGCTATTTACGTTTTTTTTTTTTTTTTTTTTTTTGGTGTTTATGGAAGGATAGGTAGGGATACTGAGTATGGCCTGTAGGTATGTAGAGGTTACCAACTTCAACTACAAATTTGAAGAAGTCCCAGTTACAAACTCTAATGCAGCAACGGGTCGGCATGGCTACTAATTCTTTACTAATTTAAATTCATGTTTCGACTCAGTTCAGATGATGATTTGCGCATCCATTCTTTATAGGTTCTGGCAGCTTTGTCGTCTGCGGTGATAATGTTCAATTTAGCCGAAATGAATGCTCTGATGAGTGTAGTCAATAGCGAATTAAGGAGAGACAATAGCACAGAAACTTTCACTATTACAAAAAATCAGGCTTCTTGGTACAGTAAGTATAAAACGACAAACGGCAATTCTTATAAAGAAGTTAATGATTGTAAAAAATAAATGTTAAATTTCGCAGGCAGTTTACACAACCTGATGCACATAGCCGGAAGCCTACTAGCTGGATATTTGCAGGAACGTTGCGGACGCAAAGGATGCATGTTATTTGGCGTGATACCGCAAGTAATAGGATGTGCTTTGCTATTATACAGCACGCAACCGAAGCACCTGTATTTATCGTCGGTATCGATAGGAATCGGTGCCGCATTAGGCGAAGTGCCGATAGCAACTTATATCAGCGAAACTGCTAGCTCTAGGTTACGCGGTCGGTTATTCTTCTTCACCAAATTCGGATACGGTTTGGGCGCATTGTTCATGTTCTTTCTCAGTAATTACGTGAAGTGGAGAAATTTGGCGTTGATATCAGCTGCGTGCCCGCTGATAACAGCGTGTTATTTGTTAACGGTGAGAATTTTATCGCAGATTCGAGAAAAAATGGGAATTTGTAATGAGTCTCTTTGCGTAGCTTCCAGAAACGCCATCATGGTTGTTATCCAAAGGTAGGCATCAAGATGCGTTGGAATCGTTGAGCTGGCTTCGTGGTTGGGCGCCCACTACGTTAGTTAGCGAAGAATTCGCTAAGCTTCAACAGTATGTTAGAGAAAGCAAGAGTTTGGGGAAAAGTAAAAACAAGTATTTACCGGTGGCTACGAAATCTGGTAAGTATGATTATAGGTGTATGCTGTGTAGTATTGATCTTTTCGTTTTTTTTTCTTTTCTATTTTGCAACAAGAAGGTTGTATCGTGTATTTCGGTATTTTTCTATTAGATCGGACTTCGTGATTCGGGGGATTGAAAGAAAAAAGTAATGCAACACTCGAGAACCCCATACTCAAGATGGGAAGCACGAGAAATAAAATTTTGTTTGATTTAGTGATTGTGTAATGTGAAAGCAGGCTTCTAATGATCGTTAGCTTAGGGTAAACGCTTCATTTATCGACACCCTTTGTTAAAATTAATTAAATATCTCCAAAACCGTGTAATCAATAATGGAAAAAAATGAATAATATACCTAAATACGAAACTAGGATATTCATGGAGTAGGAACTATAATTATATGAAAGTTTGATCATTAATCATAGATTAATTAGTGATTGACTAACGATTGACATTTGAGGCTGTATTCCTCATTGATAACATTATTTCAAAATAAGAAGGAAAAAATTGGATAAAAATGAAGGATGAAAATTTTACAGATTAGTTTTTAGGATAAGTTACTGAAAAGTCATAATTCACCCAGATATCTAATGTAACTTTGAAAACCTTCACTGAATTATGCTACTTTAGTCATGTACTTTCTTACTTTACACTTTAATTGTTATAATTTATAACCTACAGTTTTAAGTTACCTACCTATCGCTCTCTATCGATAAGTGATTGACGATTGCTGATTATATTACAATGAATTGGCCACCTGTTCACCAACGATTAATTGATGATTGCGGATTGACTGAAGATTGATCAACGATTAACGATTAATTAATGAGTGACTGACAATATATGCAATTGCCATTTAGTGAGATTTGATTGATAATTGAGTATAGAAGTTGATTGACGATTAGATACTTACTAATTAACTGAAAAATGAAAATTAATTGATATAATTGCTGATTAACTGGCAAATTCATTAACTACTGATCGGCGATTAATTAATTATGCCGATTGAATAACAATTGATTCATGATTGACTGACGATTAATTGACAATTGCATATAATTTATTTACAATAGTACATGACGGTTGCTAATTGACTTCGCAATTGATCAATGATTAACAATTGATTGACAATTAATTTTACTAACTGTTTAAATTTTGAATGATTGATAATTGCTGATTAGCTGCCGGTTAATATGTAGAAGATTGCTGATTGACTGATGCTTGATTATTGATTAACCATTGATAATTATAATTGAGGAATGCCAATTGACTGAAATGATTAATTAACAATTAATTGACGATTGTTCAATATTCGATGATTGATTGACTAATTATTAATGAGTAATCAACAACTAAAGATTAAGTCATATTTAATTAACAATTATTATCCAACCAAAATAACTTAGTTCGCTTAGTATACAGCATAGGCAAAAAGCGGTACAATCTATGGCTTCTCAAAATGCATTTATTTCATTTGATTTTTTTTTTGGATGGTTATTCGTTTTTCGTGCAACAGCGTGCAATAGAAAAGATAATTATTCACTAAAGGTAATAAATGTGCTGATAATAGAAATAAAGGTTTTGAAAAGCTATAGAGTATTTATAATGACTGGGTTATGTTCCAATTGGTCATACGTCACGCGTGTAACAACCAATCAGCAAGTTTGAATGTGGTAAATTACCTCGACTAACTCGTAAAATAAAAACTCAAATCAGCTGATGATTCAAATCACAAACGAATTTCAGTCGTTCACTGAAAACTGAACGATATTATTTAGGAAGGTAGAAATGAAACTACCTAGATTTTATCACATTCTAGGCTTATGATTGGTCATTACGCGCATAACATATGACCAATCAGAACCCAGACCAGTTACAATAACAACTCTATACCTATCTTCTCCAATTTGAGAAGCCCTGTAACTTTTTTTGCTTATCGCATAACCGGGCGGACACACCAAAATAATTCGATCAGTAAATAAGTATGTGACAATTAATCAACAATCGATGGAATATTGACTACTAATTGCCAATTTTGAAGATTACTGATCAATTGATGATTGATTTATGACTAATTCATGATTGCAATTTGATTGACATTTGACTAATGATTTATTGATTAATGATTGCCGATTAACTGACGATTAAGTTAACATTACCGATTGATTAATGATTCTATCGAGCATTAATCAATGATTAATTGACGATTGATCAACAATTATTGATAATGAACGATTAACTACGATGTTACAGATTGGCTAATAACTGTTTACCTAACTATTAACGTTTGATTAACGAATTGATGATTGATCAATGATTGAATAATGATTGCCAATTGACTGACAATTAACGATTAACACTTGATAGATATCCGCAAGGATTAATTGATTAACGATATACTCCTGAGTGATTGGTCATTTCTCATTTATTCACGATTGAGTGACTATTAGTATTAAATAACGATTATTAACCGATTTTTATTATAAATTTAATATCATTTCATTTTGGTATTAAATTTTTTTTTTTTTTTATCGTCGATTAATTTGAAATTATAATTATGATCGGGAATATTGAAAAAATTCTAATTTAAAACCCAAGTATAAAAAAAAATAAATAACAATAGGTATATTCTGTTTAAAAAACAATTCTTCAATACAATAGGTACTTTTCGGTACAAAAACTTTTCGTAAATGAGAGAAGTGTGTAATTATTTCTATAATGCCTGCCACAAGGGTCTATAGAATACCAAAAAATAATTCGAATCGATCAACTCGTGTTTGCAAAAAAAATTCTATTATTATTATTATTTAATTCTAATTTATATGTCTTGTGAAAGTTGTTTTTTAATAATCCTTAAAATATTAAAAGTCGATTCTACTAAACGTATGAATGAACTTTGATTACAGAAACGGAAGAATCAACCCAGAGAAATCGATCGTGGAATGGATTCAAAGTTTTACTCACTCATGAATTCCTTCAACCGTATAAAATAGTGACGGCCACTTTCTTCCTAAGCTATATATTAAGTTTAAAGGCTGTGAAACCTTATTTAATCATAATCCTCGAACGATTTAAAGTTAAAGTCAATTCCAAAAATATTTTGGTTAGTTGAAGACGTCGAAGTAGCTTTTTTTGATCGTTAATAAAATGAATTCATCACTAATGCGGTATTTTTGCGTAGGCTATATCAAGTGCTGCTCAAATTTTAGGAGCAGTGACGATGGTATTGACGGTGAACCTTCTAGGAAAACGTAAACTGATATTCTGGACGTTTACCGGTAGTTCGATATGTATAGCTTTATTCGGCTTGTACGCCTTATTACATAGCATTTACGGAATCGAGCTAGGTTGGATTCTTTACGTTATTTTCATAACGATTTATTACCTCACCGGATACGCGATCGGTGGCATGCCTTGGTATATTTGTGGCGAGATTTATCCCCAGAAGTAATTAAATTTAATAGCTTATCAATCTAGTGTTTTAGAGACGGATTTTAAAATTATTTTATTTCATAGAATAAGGGGCATGGCTAGCGGAATTTCCGCCACCACTGGATACATAATGATATTTGCGCTGACGAAGACTTATTTCGATATGGAGAAGTTATTCGAGATGCCGAATTTATTCTTCTTCTACGCTATCATTGGTATTGCCGGAACGATGTATTTATATTACTCGCTACCAGAAACGGAAAACAAGACTTTAGAAGAAATCGAGAAAGTCTTCCAGAGTAGGAAAAAATCCAACGCTGAACTAGATCGCGAGTTCACGAATGGAAGTCGTAATAAAAGTAGCAATATTTTTAGAAGAATGATATGTTACCCGGTATCATGTTTTAGTCATAGCTCTAGCAAAGTGATTGCCACCGGTGATGCAAATCGTGTGACCGGAAAATTTCAAGAATCCTAGTCGAACGATTGAAAATTCTAATGGAATTAAGTTACCCAGACGATTTTAAAAAACACGTATAACATTATTAATCGATCAACTTATTGAATGGATTTTTTTGTGGACTGAATGGTTTGAAACATTTTGTAAAAGTATTTTAAACTTTTTCGTCGTTTGAGGTTTGAATTCACTGCCCATCGTTTCAAGTGTGTTCATAAAATCGTATTTTATTTTTCCATTTCAACCGTGACATTTTATTTAGAATAAGTATAACCTATGGTACTGAAATGTTGTTGAACGTTGATTTTTTTCTATACGTATTGTTACTTTTATTTATTTTTCGGCGACACGATAATCATTATTTATCGTTGATTGTTTACAATTAAAATTGTATTAGAATATAACAGTTGTTATAAAGTTCGATTGTAATAATTGAAATTTTGTATAATTTCATTATAATCAGTTGATATTAACTGTAAGAGAAAAAGATATTATCTGAAGTACTGTACATAGATGAGGTTCCTTTCAGATTATTTGAAATACATGAAAATTTCACGGATATTTATGTGTAATATTTCCTACGTAGTAGAAATTGTTGGAAAAATAATTCAATACTGGAGAAAGGTGAGACATCTTGATTGATTTTCAACAATGAATGCTTCCTCACTGAAGAAAAAATTTAAGAACACGAATAATTTATTGGAAAAAATAACAAAATTCGAAAATACTTACAAAATTAATTACAAAAATGAAAATGACTTCACGGTAAAAGCTTATTTTTTCCCTTCTACCATAATGATGTGATATCCAAATTTAGTTTTAATGGGTGGATCAGTATAAACTGGATTAGCAACGGTGGAAATTGGTAAACTAAAAGCAGCATCCTGAAAAGGGCCAACCATACTGCCGCGAATCTGCCAGCCTAAATCACCCTGAAGAAGAAATCGCGAAGAAGTTGATGAAATATAGTTTTGCAAAAGTATGTTTATAATGAGAAACTTGGGTACTACTTAGCTACTTACTCCTTGTCTAGCTTTATCTTCACTATATTGAGCAGCTACTTCTGGGAATTTTCCACCATTCTTAAGTTTATCCAAAGCTTCGAGTATTTTTGATTGTTTTTCGCATAAAATATGACGTACCTGATCACGAAATGATACAAGAATAAAATTATTGTTGTCGGGAAGAACTTGGCGTTTTTTTCATTGAAACACGATACGTACTTTGACAGCGTTACCTCCTTTCTTTTCTTTACTTCCAGATGCTTTAGAATCATCGTTACCTTTAGATTTACTAGAATCGCCTTTAGCAGCTGGTTTTTGTTTTCCCATATTCGAGTTTGCAACAAAAATAAAGTTTTGATTTTAAAATAAAATTTAGAACATAAGAGTTTGTCGTGAACAACTTGCTCGGTATAATTTCACTGCGCGCATGCGCGCGTATTCCTACTTACTTGTTGAACCTGGTTGAACCACGGACATCAAATAAGTTTGAAAAACTTGCCAGGGAATCTTTCTTTTTACCTCAAGAGATTTTTTCCTTACCACGATAAATATTCTTAAAATTCACTTTTCTTATCCTTACCGCCTAACCTCAACAAATCCTATTTATATACATGAACATTCCCCACGTCAAGAGATTTTTTCATAGAAAATCTCACCATAGCCCATAATAAATTCTTAAAATCTTAAAACCTACTTCCTTAATTCCTTTATCTCAACGAATCTTGTTCATACATTCTTTACTCAGTAGCGGATTATTTTGAGGGAGGAAGCACCGTCTGCAAATGAATCTAAGAACCCAACAAACGAAAATTTTTTTTTGCCCTTCGCAATAAAAAAACATAATATATTATTGCTAAAGACAAAGAGTCCTATATACGAATGTTAAGGCGGTGCTTCGGAAAATAAGTTGGTGAATGCGAAAAAGTTGTTTTTTTAGTAAAAAAATGAAAAAATTGTAAAAATAAATGCTAAATGCCTTCAAACAAAGTCTCTAAAACAATATATTATAATTTCAAATTATTTCGTTGCGTTATTTTTGAGAAAAACACTGCCAATGAAAATAGGATATAATTTTCATTAGCAGTGTTTTTCTCAAAAATAACGCAACGAAATGATTTGAGATTATAATATATTGTTTTAGAGACTTTGTTTGAGGGCATTTAGCATTTATTTTTTCAATTTTTTCATTTCTTTATTTTAAAATCAACTTTTTCGATATTACCTACTTATTTTCCGAAGCACCAGCTTAAGGGCAATAGAAATATGAATAAAGACCAATAAAAAATAAGAATAAAAAATAGCTATGTAAATAGAGATGGCAACTTCAGAAATGTTGGCAAAAGCGTTAAAAATAAATTTTCCAAAGTCACAAAAAAAAAACACCAAGTAAGTACCTACATTAAAATTAATCACTTAAAACTGCATCTCGCCTTCTTCTCCGCAAATATAACTATACATTATTTTATTGTTCAGAGGCCCTTCCAGCTTGAAGGTCCACTGTCTCGGTCGGGGCCCAGATTTGCCAACCGTTAAGGGGATATTTCACTAAGAAAGTAAATGCGGAAAGTTGTTGCGGAAAAACAACTTGCTCAATGAAATATGATATTAGCAAGTAGTGAGCAAGTAAAGTAAACAAATCTAATAACTCGTGGCAAGTACTTTCCAAGGTAGAAACTGTTTCAACTTGTAGAAACTTTCTCAGATTTTTGTATCAATTTTGTTTTATGTTTTTTCTAATTTTTATTTTTTTTCAAATTTTAAAATGGATGGAGGAAAAGAAAAATGGAGCGAAGATCAAAATCATCCCGCTATTTGGGATGTGACATCTTTACAATATGGCAAAATCCAAAATGTAATGAACCACTGAAAATTATTCGAAAATCTCATTTAAAAACTGTTATCAGTCGAGTGATACGGAATACATGCCGCTTTACTACTTTCTCAAATGTAATTTGAAAAAAAAATATCCCATTTTCCTACAACTTGCTCACTACAGTAATTGACTGTCTTTATGTAACTTTCCTCATTTACTTTCCTAGTGAAATATCCCCTTTACATTCGCTACTGTCCTTACATCAAGAGATCATTTTTCACACAAAAAGCTTACGATGAAAAGTACCTAAAATCGAAGTCTTGTGCTTCGTGTATCATCCTATGATAACTTAATTTCACGCCTACATTTCGAATTATCTTCGTTTACCATGCATTTACCCATCTTAATTTCACGTTTACAGTAGGAATTATCTTCGTTTACCATGCATTTACCCACCGAATTCAAGTCCGCGGGCACGCGTACAATGAAAGAATTACATCATAGGAAGTTGTTCACTATAGACGCTTGTAACAATACCGCGATAATTGATAAGCTGTTATCAATAAAAAGTGAGGGGCGCATTTTTCTGCAGGATAGTCCGAAAAATACAGAATTTTTAATCAGTTTCTTGACAAGTTAATATTCTTCTCTTAAATTCAGTTTACATCGCAATCTTTAATATTCTTCTCTTAAATTCAATATACATCGCAATCTCCTAATCCTTATCAGCGGTGAAACCGCAGATTACGATAACACTTTGCTCGCTTAAGGATAATTTAATGCTGTAATTCATCTCTTCTCAAGACGTGTTATGTCAATTCGTTCATTTCTCAGACCCAAATCGTGTTCAATAATGTCTTCGGCAAAAGGTAACATTAAAATACTCATTTTTTATAGATTTCCGAACATCTTTCCTGTCATGCTATAATTTATATTTAGCAGGTATCAAACTAGCTCTCATACAATTACTAAGCGGCGAAGATAAAGAGAGTAACATCAAACACGCTGTAAAAATGATAGAAACCGCCAAATCGAACTCGGTCGATATAGCGATACTACCTGAATGTTTTAATTCACCATATGGAACAAGTTAGTGTGAAATAATTGTACAAAAATGTCTTATTTTCTTTATTGAAAATTACGCAATCGATTACATGAAATTATAATAAAAAATGATTACAGAATACTTCCCAAAATACGCCGAAACGATACCGGATGGCAACACTTCCAAAGCTTTGTCAGAATGCGCTCGTAAAAACAACATCTTCGTGGTCGGCGGTAGCATTCCCGAAGTTGATAATAGCAAATTGTACAACACTTGCGCAGTTTGGAATCGCAAAGGAGAATTAATAGCCAAACATCGTAAAGTAATGAAATATCCTTAATTTATTTCGTTTCGATGAGACTTCTTTGAAACTGAACGCTAGTGCGTTTCATCCATTCCTTTTAACTCCTGAAACACAATTTTCAGATTCATTTATTCGACATCGATATTCCTGGTAAAATCACATTCAAAGAATCCGATGCTTTAAGTCCTGGTAATAAGTATACTACTTTTGAAGCAGATGGGTGTAAAATAGGTCTAGGCATTTGCTACGATGTTAGATTCACCGAACTGGGTAGCATATATCGAAATGAAGGTAATGTCTTATCGTAGAAATAAAACATTGTGATATTTAATTTCAAAAACTGTGATAAAAAAATTCAAAATATATCACAACTAGGATGCCATTTGTTAATCTATCCGGGATCTTTCAACGATACCACTGGTCCTCTACACTGGACACTGTTGATGCGTGCCAGAGCGTTAGACAATCAGGTGTACGTTGCTGCGGTAGCTCCGGCTCGAAACGAAGACGCTGATTATAAATCACATGGTCACAGCATGTTCGTAAATCCATTAGCTCAAGTTGAAGCAGAAACCGAATACCAAGAAGATATACTCTACGCATACGTTGGTAATTACGAAAGATTTCATTTTTTTCTGATAAAACGTGGAATGATAACATGTATCATCTTTTCTGTTTTACAGATTTTAATAAAATATCCGAAACTAGGGAAAACATTCCAATTTTAAAGCAAAGAAGAAGTGATTTATATGATATAACTTATCAACGTTTGTAACTTTCTGTTACTGATCAACTCAAGCAAAGATGAGATTATTACGACGTCTTTTATTAATTTTCACAACTTTGGTTACCACTCGAAATAAATATAATAATCGTGTACGTTTAATGGCTCACCTTTATTGCTCTTCTAGATTAATATTTTTTCAGTGATTTTCTAATCAACGCTAATCTCTGTTTATGAGCTTCGGTAATCGGAGGTTTCTTATACGGTTTCACTTCTTCGGCACCGAAACCAGGAACCCACATATTATACATTTTTTCTAAACACAAATAAATTAATAACATAATCCATTGGCTACATATCATTATTCAATAAAAATTGATGTCGAAGTACCTAAATAGAGTTGAACATCTTTTACTTCTACCGTACTCGCATTACGATGTTTGGCAAATACACAAGCTGTGTTGACCGTACTATTTACAAAATCATCGACTAATTGTAATAAAAGATCTTCTACTTCTTCGTCTAGCTGTTCACATGGATCTATTTCTTTTACTAAGTCTTGTAATCTGGTTTTCGTTAAAATCTGTAATATAAAATTCGTAGTAAGTCTTTGATTTAATTGCAAAACATAACTACTCACGAAATCTTACTTGATCGTTATTTACAGCGGCAGCAGATGAAGTACCCTGGTTACTAGATGTTTGAATTTTCGGAGTATGAGATGCAGTAACTGCTGGTGTATGCGTAGGAGCAACCGGTGTAGGGTGACTGGAAGCTGTAGATGCAACAGCAGATGTTTGAGGGATATTATTCATCAATATAGAATGCAAGCTCATGTTACTGTTGGTAGTGGCTGGAGCTGAGGTAGGAACATTTTCTGTCTACGGGTGGGTTAAGTTAGTTGAAGATATAATTCGGTAAACATATTTAAAACTTCAACTTACCACTGCTGGTTCTGCAATCTGAGCTGAAGTATCTGAAATTGAGTTAGTGTTCATAACTTGCATGGGAACATTTTGCGCGTATATTGTGTTCGTTTCTTCGATAACATTGTCCACCGCTTGAAATGGTATGTCGTTGAGCATGGTGTTATTTGTCGTCATTGCCGATTATAAAATTGAATGTTTATCACCGTTTAAAAGATTTAAATCTAACGTATATGTAAGAAGATGAAAATTATTGATTTAACATGTTTTCCATAGGCTTGGTAAATTTTATTTTCGCAACAGATCACTGTCTTTCATTCCCGCACCATAGATGTTGACACTTGACTTATCATTTGAAAATGGATGATACAAAAACAAAAATAGAATTAGGTAGGTATAACGCAACGCCCCCTATGACTTGTATTTTGATAACTATTTCTTATTTTTGGTATTTACCGAGTATTTACCATAATTTAATTTAAAAATTAAATAATTTATTATCGTAGATTACGGATTAGAAGATTGTACCTTAGGTTTACCATTTTTCTTTTTTTTTTTTTTTAAATCTGACATCGCTTCAATTTGTCAGTTCAGAAAAATTCACTTATTTTACTTGCGCTGACACGATGACATTTACGGTTATTGGAAGGTTGAATCAAAGGAATACCATCTCCTTCAAAAGATGTAGAATTGGGTCTAGTAGAATATGGGATACTGAATATGCTAGCATTAGCACTGGCTAAGCCACTATACTTGTCCAAACTATGGTTTCTTTCACTCTTACGTCAGTGAGAGAATACTAAGCGTAGTCTTGATTTTGGGCAGAGGTAGAAACGTTTCAGATACAACTTTTCATTTCCGATTTCGGGCTTGATCTCGTTCAAACATTTTGATTCGGGTTTTGGATGCGATCTTTCCAGGCCCAATTTTCTTTTTTGGGGGGAGGGAGGCGTAGGGTTGCCACATAGGGCTTTAACCCTTTGAGAAAAATTGTGACCTAGCACAACGCTATGAGGCATCATAAGTACACGGGTATTGAGCCAAGTATGTTTTTTCACGTTGTGGGAGCTGAAATCAACTTACACTAAAAGAACAATAGTAGGTAGCTCAATATTGGGCATGGTAGAAAGGAGCACACATGGCACGGAGCAACCGGTAAGGTAAAAGAAAAATTATTCAATCTAATTATACTTTCCATCTCAGCGACGATTATTCGGACTAGTGGGTACTGGAAGTTTTCTGAACAATCAAACAAACTGACTGTTTAAGAAAAGGGACTGTCATATAGCTATTTTTTTATTCATTTTCATTAAATGAATCACTTGAAAACTGATGAGTTATCATTAAAAGCGAACAAAAACCAACAAAAAATCACTTGTATTATAAAAAACAATTGCGTTCACCAAGTATTCAAACGAGTTATACATACATAATTATACATAGGTATATATTTTCAGAGGCTTTTCGGATAATATTGACGCTCTACTGGCTTCCTTCTCTGTTTTTATCCTTTTTTTATTATGAGAAAATGTATTCAAATCACAGTTCTTTCAGTTCAGAGTTTTCATTTTATGACTTGATGTAGACATTATCAAATAAAAATAAATATCTATAATTTCACTACATTTTTATTATGCATTTCATTAAAGGTAGATTGAAAATTTACAAAAAAAAAAAAAGAAAGAAAAGAGGTGATCATAACTACACCGAACAACATATAATATATGCGATTATCGCACACAACAATAGTATACAAAATAAAACGCATAAATACTTGATATTAAATATATTTCACATTTATGCAGGTCGAAATGTGATTAACGATATTTTCTTGGGTAGGTATGTAGTAGTAAAAGGTACAGGTAGCCATAATATATACTTTCCATAAATAATTTCTAAATAAAATATTCAACAGGATAATGCTATTTATACAACACTTTTTTTTTTCGAATTACTCTGTCTAACAAAAACATACAAATAAAACTTGTCATAAATATTTTAAAATAATATTTACTAAATAAATAAGTAATCTACAATCACACGCAGGAATAAATATTTGTTTCTTTTCATTGCTTGTATAGTAATAGTAGTATATCGCGAAATAAAGCAACAAAGCTTTTAAATAATAATATAACCGACGACGTATCCGATCACGCCATAAATGGCACACAAGCCTCCCGATTACTATCACCTCGCCGAAGAATCGAGGATCTTTCTATTTTCTGTCCGTAGCGCACCACTGAAATTCCTGCAACCAATTTTAACACATTATCAGCCGATTTTTCGCCATTTCCATCGCGGCTATAGCGAAAGTGCCACACTTATTCGTGCATAATAGCCTTTACATGCCACATGCCATGCGAAATAGTAGCTCTAGCGCGATTTCCTTCGAGTATAATAAAACGGGATCTTTTTGGTCATTGTTCAAACACTTACTTCCACTACGAATTACAAGTTTAAAGCGCTCCGAAAGGATCAAGAGTGGTTGGCTGTTGCGGCTGTGGAGGAACTATAGGCTGCTGCGGTTGATTCACCATTGCTACATTATTGAACGGGGGTACCGCCATTCTAGCCGCAGGCATATTTTGCATACCCTGCACCCGAAAATAATTTACATATAGGGAAGCGCTAATAGTATATACACGAGCGAGTAAGAATTTCAACCACCGATCGAAGGTAACAAGTTGCATTCGCAAGCGTCGATCTTGATGAATTTCAAAGCAGGTATAATGAATTCGTATCAAAGGGGTTCAAGTTGTTTTTACGAATTTTCGGTTCTAAAATTTCAATGATTACGTGCCTCTAATTTTTTTCAGATTTTATTGATTTTAGCATGTTTCTTTTAAGTTTCTATCCTTCTAACTGAATGTAAAAAGCATAACTTTATGCACTAGTGTACTAACCTGCCATAGGTGGTACGAAACCAGGATTGGAGACTAGTATCAACATATAGCTTAGCTCGCGAGTGG
This sequence comes from Phenacoccus solenopsis, assembly GCA_009761765.1. NCBI lineage: Eukaryota > Metazoa > Arthropoda > Insecta > Hemiptera > Pseudococcidae > Phenacoccus > Phenacoccus solenopsis. The sequence goes on along the minus strand of CM019752.1, from coordinate 8,362,232 downwards.
TTACTTGCGCCTAGCCTCAGTCCCCTTATGTGTTCATCGTATGCAACTATTTGTACATGAAAGTACAACATATAATATATTTTAAAATTTAAATGAAACTATTGATTTAAGTATCTACGACGATAGAAAAAAAAATGGAAAAAATTTGTGGTATACACTTTCTGCCTATCTTCATTCTTGAAGGAGCTACGATGATTTAAAATTTTTCTAAAATTCCATTATTTTAAATTTGATTAAAATCGTTCATTCAAGTAGGTACCTAGGATGGTAGAAAAAATGCATTAACAATTGTAGTTAACACTTTTTGCCTATCTTCATTTCTGAAGGGGCTACAATAATTTCAAATTTCGCCATGATTTTTTATTATTCATGATTAGATATTTTGAAGAAGGGCTGAGGATTGAACGAGAAATAATAGACAGAATCAAAGCCATTGTAAACCTACATATAACAATTTTTTCACGAAAAATTAAAATATAAAGATGGAAAATTCAACTAGTACCGAATCCGTGTAGTGATAGAAATTGCTGAAACACCTTCAATTCTGAAGATAAGCAAAACGTACATATTTGAATTTCAATTTTTCCATGATTTCAATCACATTAGAAAAAAAAATCATGGGAAATTTGAAATTATTGTTAGCCCCTTCAAAAATGATGATAGGCAAAAAGTGTTTGCTACAATTTTTAATGCATTTTTTTTACCATCCTAGGTACCTACTTGAATGAACGATTTCAATCAAATTTAAAAAAATGGAATTTTGGAAAAATTTTAAATCATCGTAGCTCCTTCAAGAATGAAGATACGCAAAAAGTGTACATCACAAATTTTTTTGCATTTTTTTTTTCTATCATCATACATACTTAAATCAGTAGTTTCATTTAAATTTTAAAAAATATTATATGTTGTACTTCCATGTACAAATAGTTGCATACGATGAACACATAAGTGGACTGAGACTAGGCGCAAGTAACTACTCGCGAGCTAAGCTATATGTTGGTACTAGTCTCCAATCCTGGTTCCATACTACCTATGGCGGGATAATACTTTCATTTACAGTGTCGAAATTGGGAAGAGTCAATATGTAGTGTTTTGACATTATTTATCCAGAATGTTCTTTGGTTCCTATAATCAATTCTTTTTGCAATAATTTTCATCTGCTGAAGAAAATTTGTACCTTAGATATTATTTTGCAAGATTTCACAGAAAAACATAATTGCACCATTTTTCCTTCTATTTTTCACGCTTCTAATTCCATAGTCTAAAAACCAATTCCTTATACATTGTATCGTGAAGTAATACTATACGTAGATCCCTTAGAAATTTCAAGGATTTTTCATGTTTGACATTATCTTTTTTCAGAATTAGAAATAAAATTATACTTGAAAATTCCAAGTATTAACTTACCGAAGTAAAAAACATAGTCTCAATGACACTAATACTTTTTATATTGTTAAAATTCTTCGCTGGAAAATATGCCATTCTCTTCGTCTTCCCTACTACGCTGACTATAAGTATGCTCCTGAAGCATCATTTTCTATCAAAAATAATCTCGAGATTCCAATTTTTTACGACTCGTGCAAGATCTTTATTTCATTTTTTCAATATTTTAGAATTTCATACAATCGTGCAGAATTTCGTAAAGCGTAAATTTCTTCAATACAAGTAGAAGATTTTGTTTTCAACAACGACATGACCCTCGTTTCTTCGTGGTTAACATCATGCAGCAAATGCTATTTTTTTCCACATCTTACGATGCTCGAATGATGATCTCGAGATGGTTTAGTACTAATTACTCGATTATCAGGTTAGAAAATAAATATTTTGATTATTCGTTCGCAAACGAGCGTTAATGTTTTCGCGTTAGAATTAAAATTATTATTTGTTTACGTTTATATCGCGTCTTACGAAAGCATTGTTGAACCATTAATGCGTTAAGTATCAACACGAGTACGAGTAAGGTAATAATTCGTGAATCGTATCTTGGCCACATGCAACTTGTTATCTATCGAGTGTGTAATAATACTAAATAAATATAACTATTTAAAATTATTAAACAGCTAAAAATAATGGCCATCGTTATAAGACGAGTATTTAGAAAAAAAAAAAAAAAAAATTCTGCCAAAAAATACCAACTAACAATATCAACATTATCGTATCCATTCGGAGCAAGTGCCACGCTTTCAAGGCCTTTTCTAAATTAATCGTGAGGTCGTCGCGTCCAAGAACTACGTATTCTTGAACGCGACAACATCACTACGCATGCAAATCATCCACCATCATTCGGCCACACGCTTTATGCTATTATCGTGCAATATATATTTTACTAGTGCGTACGACAGTCGTATATGCGAACGGGGCCGCGTTCCCTACACCATAACTAGCAGTAATAAACCGCTTACCATCGAATAAGCAGCTGGGAATGTAGTAGCGGGATTTGTTGGAGGTATTCCTTGCACCTAAAATTAATATACAATAGTATAAAAAGGCGTTCAAGCTGTATATAATACAAGGTGCCGTATAGAGAGCGAAAAGACGAGCTTCGTATGTGCATAATTGCGATATCATACCATAGGTCTGTAATTAACACCGGTCGTCGCTGCCATTGGTTGTGGCGTCCAGGAGGCCTGGTTATTACCGCTTTTCGCCGGAGAATTCCACTGAATAGGTCTGCAATAGAGAAACAAAGCAATGAAAGGTAACACTCTCGTTTAAATTTTACAAACGGCTAATGGACTTTCCACGGCAATTTCAACAACGTTTTGATCCTGTTTTTAGACTTTTTTTTTGTGGTGAGTTAGTTTGGCTCAGGGAGTTCGAAAACCATCTATAATTTCATTCTGAACTTCTCAACGGGAGGAGAGGCGTTTCTTGAATTTTTAGGGTTTTTCGATTTTTACGAACCTGTGTCAACTTCCAGCGTTTGTATGAAGAGAAACATTTACCAGAAGTGATGAACGTTGAAATTTTCAAGTGAAAATCTTCACTTTAGAAACGAAGACATTTTATTGGACTATTTTTAAAAAATAACACCGAAAACATTATTTTTCAACACAGAAATCAGGCCTTATGAGTGAGGCTGCTAATGATGTGTATTTTTATATTACTTTAGTTCATCTGATCCAATTAGTTCTTTACATATGAAGTCATTCATTTCAAACTGCCCTGAGCTCATCAGTGAAATTTAAAAATGCATACTTTTCCATATTAATTGTTTTAATAATAATTTTATCGACAAATATTTAATTATTCCACTTATATAGCATTGTTGATTTTGAACTACTTTCTCAGTTTTCATATATTTTTGTAATTTTTGTTACATCAAAGTCGAAATGATTTTTTTCGAAACACATATTTTCTTGATTTTTAAGCACACATTTTTTTCAGAGCCTATTTTTGCATATTTTGAAAATTTAAATATAAATTTATATAATTTGCAGGCCAACTTATGAGATGTACACGGGCTTCTCCAATTTTGTAAAAAGTTCAAAAAATCAACACAGATGTGTGAACTGTTGATGCATTCCGCTGCAGTCGATAAAAAAAAAACTTGGTATAATTGTAATTTGCATTATTTTAAATTTTTCATTATTTTAATTTTCTTTATGCGTAAAAAATTCAAAAAAAAAAAATGGAAAAAATCATGGAACACGGAAAAACACTGTGTATGCTGAGTCCTCTCCCCCCCCCCCAAAAAAAAAGACAAACCCAATTTTTGCAATAAAGCACTAACATTCTTTCATTCAGTTGACGCTACATAAACATAATGCATATTCTTTCATAGATGTTTTGAAGCTTCAAGTGCGATAATCGACCTATTTTTTCAATTAGGATCATTTTAAAGCTTCTTAGCTCAGCCCTGTTGGGTTACAAAAACCAAAGATTTAGTGATAAAAATTTTTCTTATAATAATTTTTCCTTTGTTTCCATTCATAATGATAAAAAGCATTCCACGCTCGAGCAAAACTTTGCATAGTGGCGTGATTATTATAAAAATTGGGGAACATTTTTTTTTTCTTGTTATAATATTCTATTTCATTTATGTTTTTATATACGTTGTTATTTATTATTTGTTTTTTAATTTTTTATTTTCTTCATAATTGTTCTTATTCATAATTTCTATTCAGATCTCTATTTAAAATAAATTTTCATTTTATTTCGTATTCGTTAATTTTCATGTCATCTTTGGAGAGAGGGGGAAGGTTCAAAAATGTTATAACAACTCATAATACGTACAGCAGTAAGTAGCGTAACCAGCAAATGATTGCTGGAGGCAAGAAAATCCATTATAAGTCAAAAAATTTAACGAAACGGGGAGGAGGGATTTCATGTTTTTTTTTTTTTTTCAAGGAAATGAATACTTCATGATATCCCTTTCCAAATATGAGAAAATGATGACTACGTAAGATGAAAAAATTTTATTGTGAAAAAATCTGCAATCACGCATGGTAACATAAACATTCGAATGTTCTTAAGCCCGATTTTTCTTTTAGAGGTTTTCATAAATTATTCAATAAGAATATTATTCTTGGACTGTGATCATTGCAGATTTTTTTGGGTGGTGGGGGGTATCTAATCCCCCAAGAGCTTTTTTTTAGGTAATTTTTACCGCCAGATAAATCTCTTCACCAGCATCTAATATCAATCTAAATCGTGCCTCTGGCCTAAGCGGCAGTACATGGCACTACTACAAAAAAAAAAAAAAAAAAAAATGTAACCAACGTAAATGGTCAATACTTTTTTTGGCATATATCAACTTAGTCATCCTAAAACCGACACTGCCTGAGATTTCATTTTTTCTTTTTTTTTTGAAATTTTAAAAATAGTTTTTTAAAAAGTTTTCATTTATCAATTATGTTAAACAACATATAATTAAAATTTTTGGGTGAAATTTTTAATCAGTATTTTGTCGATTGCGTCAAATCCGCACTAGACAATTTTCAGGATGGCTTTGGGACTTGGCCTACTCAACTCACTCGCCAATTATTACTCTGAATATGTAATAAATATAAAGGTGTGTCATGTCCTTTTATACATATCTGAATAGGTACTAAACCATTCCGAAGATCCTACCCACACCTCTCCCTCTTTACGATACAACAATCAATAAATCAGTAAAAATGCGTTTGAAAAAAATAATTTTCGCTTTATTTCGATTTAAAGTGATAAGCTGCATTTGAATTAATTACAGACATACTTCAGTTTTATATTCACTTGGCGGGGGGGGGGGGGGGGGAGAAGAGTAAGGAGAATGAATAAGTCCAAAAATCTTCTAAACGACTAATAATACGTAAAACATGAAGTTATAGCATAAGTGATTTTATATGAAGGGATATTTGAAAAAAAAACCCCAAAGATTTGAAGGCGGCCACCTTCCACAACCTTCCCTTCCTAAATCATCAGGTAAGCTGTAAGTGTAGTAGCTATCGTTTTTAAGTTAAAAACTCAACTATAAATAGACAAAACATGATAACAACGCAGCGCCTTGTCGAAGTGTTGGCATTGCTTGATTTTCGTGATAAAATCGAAAACTGAACATACAAAGTGAACAGAGGAAGAAGTACACAGCTACAAAGTTTCAAAATCGCGACTGTAATTTAGAAAAATAAATTCATCGTCGTACTCGAAGCTCCTAAACATTTACAAAATTATGATAAAAAATAAAAACGCAAAACACAAAGGCGACTTTTCTGAGTTGCAAAAGTTGAACTTTTCATATCGAAATTAAACTTCAAATTTTTTAGCAGTTTGAACGCTCCCTTATCATCTCCTATGGAGCATTACTGGGCTGTGAAGAATGTTCATGTCAACATAAAACGTTTCTTTTTATACAAGCATTTAAAGTTGACAATGATTCGTAAGAACTAAAACATCAAAAATTAAGGAGACCTCTCAAGGGGTTTAGCCAAAAACAGAACACGGTTATCCAACTTCCAATAAGACTAATTTGTTAAAAAATTCGAAAAAAACAAAAATACACAAAACGAAAAATCGCGTTTTCTTGTTCGCGTTGACCTGGTATGACGTACGAGTCGAATATTCTTACTTGGTTTGCGTGTTGGTCTTATTAATGGTAAGATTTTCGGCCAAACTCGCTATACTGCTCTCCAGATCACCGGTTATCACTTTATTGGTGGTTGTACTGGTCACACTTGAGGCCACTGATCCTATTCGTATGAAAATAAAAACACGACCTTAGTAAATATTCTCGATATAAATATACATCCTTCACTACCACTTACCGGGCGGACCAGGGGGGAATTTAATAGGAGAACCGTATAATTGTTGTTGTAGCGGGGGATACGCGGACACAGGAGGCGCTCCAGGAACGCCTCCTACGGCAGGAGGGATAACAGGTGCTGGGGATGCGGAAGGAGGAGGTGGACGCGATGGCGACCCCATCGCCACTCTGATACTATCGTTCAAATCATCCAGAGCCGTTTTACCGGCCCCCGCGGGCGGCGGTGGTCGCGGAGGCGGAGCTACTCCGGCTCTGAGGTTCCTGGCTTCCTCGCTTTCGTTTGGGTCGCCACCTGCATCACCTACTAGAGGGATATTAGATGAAGTGGCTAATCCGTCAGAGGCAGCTTGTAAAAAATCGACGGAATTAAATATTACGCGCGACTGGAGTACGGATAATAGGTCGGATAAATCGTCCGTTCAACTTACCAGTTGTCGTGGTCGACGATGATGTTGTGTTCGTGTCGCCGAATACCGAGGTGAACGATCGATCGTCCACGAACGCGTTACTCAACGATTGTTTATTGTTTGAGAATCCTACGACATCGAGAAAAAAATTAACGCATTGAGTACACACGTAATTCATCGACACATTTTATATCACCCCGTACTCACCATTCGTCATCCAAATATTATTATTCGGAACGTTATTAGCGAACGAATTCGTAACCGGAGCCGGCGCAACAGCAGGCTGCGAGAACATGTCCGCGAATGGATTTCCCAACTGGAGTAAATCGTCTGATGCTTTGCTCGTCTATATTAACGATATATTTCGATCATTTCAAATTTCACAATATCGTGCCTATCATAAGGTTGAAGTGATACGTACTTGATTAGAATTCTTATTGGCTGTAGGCGCCGCAGGCGCTGAGAATAAATCGACAATTGGTTGAGTCGTTGGTGAACTAAGGAATGGATTTGTGGGGGCAACGCCCGTATTCGAATTTGTATTTACGCCCGATACCGGACTTTGAACTTTCGCCTATAAATTGAGGAATTTTTCACGTTATAAATTTCAATTCCGCAATGACAGAACACATGGTAGAAATTTTAGTAGGGCATTTTCAGCTATTAATAAAGCTAAGAAGGTAATTTATAAAACTCCTCATTAATTATCGCAATAGTTGCACTGCAACTGCAATTTTCAGAATTGTACTCGATTTTACATAAAAATTTTCGCTTTTGATTTTTCATTTTCAAGTCCCTTATCACAGCACTCCATCTTAGCGTTATTTGGAAGCTAGGTCCTGAATACGACAGAGAAGATCCTTTTTTAACTTTTTAATCACAAAACAACTATGAACTATAAAACAACTTGATTCACACCACACGATTTCTATTTTTTTTTTTTTTTTTTTGAATATTTGATATGAAGAAACTCTATTATCAAAATAAATCATAAAATTTATATTAATGGGTTGAAAATTGCCAACAAAACTTAGCTGCCATTATTTGGCCACAGTACCTTATTTTCTGCACCCCACTCTACTCAATTTTGGCGCCAGTCCTTTCAGATTATTTGAATATGTGATCGTTAAAATTCAAAATAAAAATATTCTAAGCCCTACATGACGAAATTTCGACGAAGTTAATGCAGTCTCTTCGGATTATTGAAATATTCGTCTTTTACCCTGGCATTTTGCTTCAGGAATATTCAAGCTAACCCCTATATTACGAATTTTGCTCTCGATTCTATGCTCCATTTCTAAAACAATATTACGGTTATTATTACTGCTTGGAATCCTATCGACGAAAGTTTTCATCCTGTTCATCAGTTGAAAAATTTACTAACAAGAAAAATAAACAATTTCGTCCTTATCGTTCATTGCGAGTAAAAAAGAGATGTACTAAAAACTTCAAAACAATGCGGTCGTTCCTCGTTTTATTAACCCATACAGACTACACGTTAAAATATTATCGCCAGATAACGCCATGTTTTGCCAATAAAACTCCATGTTATGATGCAAAGAAGAATTTCTCGTCGATACGCGATTCACCTAACACACGAGCGATTTTTGGGTGTATATTCTAAATCGAACGGAGGCACGTAAAAAATTACTTTGTATTGATTTAAGATAGCCTCTTCCTCGGCCAACGCTTGTCTGGCCGCATTTTCGTCCACTATATCGGACTGCTGGGCGGCGGTACCGAACGATGAACTAGTCGAAGATAATGCGCTGACTCCTGTTCTCACTTCGGTCCTTTGTTGCCTAAAAATCGAATAAAACGAAACCGTTCGTTAGAATCGAAAATATCGCTATATGTGAATTCAGTTTGAAATTTAATAATTATTATTTTTCTCTTTACAATTTTTTTTAATTAATTAAATTCAAGTTAGAAATTAATGGAAAACTCATTTATGAAGAAAAAGCGATTATAAATTTTTTTTAATTAAAATAAAATTATTTAATGTTACTAATAATTTTTATTTATTTTTTAAATATTAAATTTAATTACATTATTTAAAATAATATTAAATTTTAATTAAAAGAAATGAAAAAATCAAAGTAATTATTACAATAATAAATGTTCAAATAATTTCGATTATTATTTCATTATTAAATTCATTTATTATAATAAATCAGTATTTATATAAATAATAAAAATTACATAATTATAATACAGTTACACACAGTAAAATGATTTTAAGCAGGAATCTTCATTTATAAGGGACTTCATTTTTTTAGCTGAGTTTTTAACAAAACGATAGCTATTACAGCCTACCTGATTTGGGAAGGGAAGGTCGGGGCAGGGTGGCGTCTTCAGACCATTTGTAATCATCTGACAAATGTCCAACTTTTTGGTATATATATATATTTTTCCCCCACGCGTAGCGCCGGCGAGTATTCATAAAATTCGCTCAAAATTTGGCGAGGGACTCTTCTTGAAAATGCGCAGAAGTATTTTTTTCTTTTTTCGAAAAATTTCAAAATGGCGGATTACTCAAATTTTGAGGGGGACTGGAGAAGAGGCACATAGCTCAAATTTTTCGTTTTTGATCTCATATGAAAGAGTGAGTCACGGACACCAACATATTTAAATTTCAGCTTCCTAAGTGCATTTTGAGGAGAGTTAGCAAAAACCTGTTTTTGAGGAAATTGCGTTTTTTGTGTCACTCGCCTTGCGCAGGCGGGTGTGGATAAAATTCGCTCAAAATTCGGTGAGGAACTCTTCTTGCAAATACGCAAAAATAGTTTTTTTGTTTTTTCGATAAATTTCAAAATGGCGGATCACTCAAATTTTGAGGGGGCTGGAGAAGGGGCAAATAGCTCAAATTTTTCGTTTTTGATTTCATATGAAAGAGTGAGTCACGGATACTAACATATCCAAATTTCAGCTTCTTGAGTGCATATTGAGAGGAGTTAGATCAAAAAACGGCTTTTTGAGGAAGTTTTGAGTCATGAAATTTCTTGAATCTTCCATATCTCCCCACCAAATCAAGTTAAAGAGGTCAAATTTTGTGTGTGAGGTTAGTTGGTGACCACAATATGACCTCTTGAATTTGGATCAAAATGGATTCAAAATGGCGGATTATCAAAATTTTGAGTAGAGCTTGAGGAGCCTCAAGTTGGTAAAAATGTAATTAATATGAATTCATATGGTTATTGGGGATAAGTTGTATACTATATCCCGAATTCACTTCCATACATGATGTTGGAGGGGGAAGGCGGGGTTACCAACCTAAAATAGTGGTGGGGGTACAGGAGGGTCGAAAATTTTTTATTGCTGTGTCATATGATAAAATGAGCCCAAGTGACAAACGTATTTTGATTTTAGCTTCCTCAGTGATTTTGGAGGGGAGTTAGAGCAAAAAACGGCTTTTGGAGGGGAAATTGCTGCAGGAAATTTCATGAATCTTCCATATCTCATCACCAAATCGGCCTAGAATGGTCAAACTTTGTGTGTAGGATTAGTTTGTGACCAGAATATAACCACTTAAATTTGAGTCAAAATGGATCCAAAATGGCGGATTTACAAATTTGAAGATAATTTGAGGACCCTCAAATAGTTATAATTTGAGAAATATGTGTTCGCATGATTATTTCATGGCAAGAAATACTACATTTGTGCAAAATTGAACTTCTTAAGTGTTTTTGGAAAGGATAGGGTAGGGGTTTGCAGACTTGGTGTTGGGTGTGGCCTTAAGGGATGAAAGGTTAAGCAAGCTTATTACTAAATCAAAACAAGCCCCAGTTAAAAACTTAGCTCCAGTAATGCGGCATGGCTGCTTACTTTTTTTTTTTTTTTTAATTCTTGAATGCGCATCTGTGTGTTGAATGCATGATTTTATAAAAATTCTTTTAATATGGATAGTACATTTTCAATATTTTTTTTGTCAATTCACAGCAATAAATTCTTCATAATTACAAAAAAAAATATTTTTTTTTCAAGTAGAGTAATCCACAAGTAAATTTTTTTAATAATTTTGAAAAATTTCAATCGCAGTTTCCTTCTTTTCCTTTCGTTTAGATTTACATAATACACACGTTGAATTATCGTGTACTCACGTTGCCGCTTGCGTTGGTGTATTGACCACAGATTTCTTACCCTCTAGAGCGGCCAAGTGTTGCTCTAAGGCATCTAATAAGCTGCTCGGAGCCTAAAAAAAAGTATAACATTAACAGACATTCGTATACGTTGGTAATTCAGCGCATAAAAAATCATACTTTAGTTAAATCCGGGATTTCGCCTTTATCGATACCAACGTTTTCGGCGACTTTGAGAAATTCGCCAACTCTGTCCATTCGAATTAAAAATTTCTTATAGAGATCAAGAGCTTCGCGACACTGTTTCTTATTCATTTCGAAATACTTTTCTGTACAAACGAACGGTGATAAAATAGTAAATATTTATTGCCTTTTACATCATAAACGTGTACACCAAAAATACGAGAAATTTGTCGTCCAACATTGGCGCTCATCGTTAATTTAATTTCACACGCTTATACGCTTCTTTAAACGCCTCGAAGCAATCTTCCGGGCAACACCGTTTACACAACCTGGCCTCCATCATCTTGAACTTCTCATCGAGGAAAATTTCCACCTCGCTCAAGACGTCCTGCGATTCGCTATCAACCCTGTATTCCCAATCTTCTTCTCGGATCGTCGAAGGAAAATCGGACGTACAAGTAGATACGGAGCGTTGTTTCACCAAACGACGTTGTTTCTCCTTCAAGAGCTTGGTTTTGGCACCATATCTCTTTAACTTTTTACTCTCGCCGCTCGAACTCCTTTTACTATAACTTCTCTTCAACCTTCGGCCTTCGGTGCTCGAAGGGCTAGTCCAACTAGCACCTTCACTGGGTGAATTGTTCGTCTCTCCTACACCCTTTTGTACCTTAGATTTGGTCTTCTGGAACATACGAGTGTTTCGACAGCTTTCGCCGGCTTTCCCTTCGTCTTTTTGGGTTTGATGATCGGCTACCTCGGGCACGTACTTTTCGTCGTCCAGTCGTGCGTCTCCTTCGACGAGACGACTTATTCTTCCAACATCATCTCGGATATTATCCTTTAGTTTACAACGTTCTAACAACTTTCTCATATTTCGTCCTTCCATTATTCTAACAGCATCTCGACTGTTTTCGTCGGCGACCGATTGATCGTTTTCTGTTTGGCAATCCATCATTTCAACATCGTTTCGAGCGTTTTTGTCCGACGTCTGATCTTCGACAATTTGGCTATGCGTTGTTTTAGCGTCGTTTCGGTATTTTCCTTGGCCAATGATCGATCTATTTCGATTTGATAATTCATTGTTACATCTCGATCGTAATTATCGCATTTTCCACCCTCTTCGATCTGACAGACTAATATTTCGATATCATCTTGGCAGCTTTTGGTGACTGCCGGGTGATCTATTTTCGCATTATCGTGACCGCTTTGATGGTCGATTTTCGTATCCGTTTCCACTCGGTAATTCGCTATTTGTTCATTCTGGGCATTTTCTCCGAAGAATTGGGGTTTCATCGATTTAAGCTCTCGTAATACCTCGTCGACATCTTGGTCGGTGACTTGGCCATGTTCATCGAACGAGGTATTTCGATCTGCCGCAGTTTCAAAATCCATCGCTTCATCTTTTTGGCTATTTTCGCCGGCTACTTGTACCTCCATTATTTTCAAAACGTGTTAATAACTCCGTCCACTTGTACTCGATGGTTGAGCCAAAACTGAGCTCTAAATCCGGCTAAATTTCTGCGTATAAATTCGCCAAAAATTCTTCTATATTTTCGTTCCGCTTCCAACAACCGCGTGTATATTTTTTCGCATAGAACTGCGTACGCTTCCATTAAATGAGTGTTTAACCGATACGCGAATCTTCTCGCTACCTCGTACCATTCGCCATTTGCCTAGCAATTTTTTTCACGCCTGGTCGCCATTTTATACGATCGAGCGCGTCTCGGACGTCTTATTTTTCGTATTTTTCTTTCACGTTTACGCAACAAAAACGAGTACTTTCACTCCCACGATTTTACGATTAGAAGACTTACCTAATAAATTGATAATACTATCGTTATAACCGGCGAACAGTCTAATAAGGTCTCTAAATAATAACATAAACGCCATGCTGATGACCGCGTTCGATAAATCGGCCGGCGTGCAATCGAATTCCAGTAAAGCGTCCAATTGACTTTGCAACACTGGTAAGGTTTTAAGTAATTTATCCGCATTCATGGTTCTTAAAACGCCATCTTCTTTCCTATTCGTTTGAAAAATATCGTTAATCGTCGAGTACATAAATAAATTCGTGTAATGCGCGATCGTAAACGTCGTATTCGAGAATCGATTGCTTTAATATGGCCGATTAAATGGAAACTATTTTTAATTCGTTATTCGTTCCGGACCATTCGATGATGTAGTGTAGATCGAGGGATGGGCCGAATTTCCATTTTTTTTTTCTCCGCAAAAAGTGAAGGGCCGAAGTCGCAATAGTTGCTAAATGATTTCAAACAGACGTCGTAAAACTTTCAATTTTTAGATTCCCCTACCCCACCCCCACCCCCGAAGAAATGAAGTCAAGTTTTGAAAATTTTCAAATTCTCGTAAAAAATTGAATAATCACAAATAATCAGATTTTGTCGTCTAATGACTAAGAAAAAATTTAGCAACCAATTTCACCCGAATTTAGGAAATTTAAACGTTTTCATTTCTTTGTGTTGAAAAAGCACCAATTTGTTAATTTTCAAAAATACTAGTACCTCCTCGCCCCTTTGGGGCTCGCAATAAAAATTAAATGAAAAAAAAAGGTATTTTATCAGACAAGTATTGCTACATTCCAAACTGCACAACCCAATTTATTCTTCCTTGTTACCCCCACCAAGAGTTCTTCCTTTCAGGATGGGCTCGCCCCTTTATACCTTTGTATACTACTATTTTAAACAATTTTACAACTTTACCCTTGCTGCTATCCTTTATACCTTTTAAACGTGCTACTCAAAACAATTTTATGACTTTTCCCTTGTACATGTACAAGGCTTCTATTAAAATTTACAACCTTTTATTCCTTTGTATACCTGCTATGCTTTATATTCCTTTTATACCTGCTATTCAGAACAAGGATGCGCGCGCATCTCAAAACCGATTTCATTTTGATTTTAATATATAGAGAGAAACGACAAATGGGTATTTTATTGGTCGTGTGCGCAGTATAGGCTTGATTTAGGCTATATCGGACTTGAGAGTAAAAATATGCTGGATATTGTTTCACAGTGGTTCTTAAAGTCTAAGCTTTTTTACGCTACATCTATATGAAGTCATTTTAGAGCAAGAATATAAAGGTTTGGGTAACTTTTTGAGGTAAAAATCGAACGTATTTTCCCTTTTGAGTCCAAAATAGTCTAAATGAAGTCCACAGTGTGCATAGGACAAATAAATTATCCATTTGTCGTTTATTATTTTCAAAAGAAATCAAAACTGACGCTCTTTGAAAAAAAAATTTGAAAATTTTATTTAGACTTTATAAAGTTTTTTTAAGAGCGGCTATTTTTTTCTCACTCTTTAAACAACAAATTATCACGCAGGAAGGTAAAAATTTTTTAATTTCTCAAAAATTATTTTTTTGAAAATTTTCAAAATTATGACTTCATTCTGGAGGGGGAGGGGAGAGTCTAAAAATTAAATAAGGCAGCTGAAATATTTATGACCTTTTGAAAGCCATTTAGCAACTACTGTGAACACACTTTTTCACTTTTCCAAAAATACCGAAATTGGGCCCAACTTGCAGACAGATATCTACTTGGACGCTAAAATTTTCTCTTTTTTTGAAAATTGATCAGATTGGAGACAAAATACTTTCAAAATGACGCTAATATTATACTCAAAAACTATCAGCCCTTAGGTCAACAGCAACAATTCCCATAATGGGGTAATTTTTTCAAAAAAAAAAAAAAAAAAAAAAAAAACTAGAGCTTGAATGGAGATGGCGAATGAAAAATTGAAACAAAAGTTTCAAAAACTATATACAAAAAAATTTTCGGATTTTTTGGACCATTAATGGCATATTTATGAGCCTATTAGCGTCATTTTTTCCATTTATATTCACCAAAAAAAAAAAAAAAAAAATAATCAAAATTGTGAATACTCCATTGAATAGAAAATAAAATTATGCATAAAAAATAAGCAAACTTCAATCATTTTAATAATTAGTGGAGGACAAATGTTGAAAATTTGCACCTTTCATATTTTTCAAGATGATAATTTTTTCTACCAAACATACCCATCATTCCAGCTTCGTGAAAAGTATTAAGGCAATACTTCCTCTATCCATTACATTTACGCGAGGCCTGAAGAAAAATCGTTATTCGAATAAAAATGAATAATTTGTTTAAAATTCAAATGCTCCTTTCTACGCGCTTCTGAATGGTGAAACCCAACCTTCATTCTTCGACGACCGCTCCTCTACGATAAATCGAAGCCACGTATTCGAGGCAGATGTCGACTGCCACAAAATGTAATTAAAAATGCATATCAGATAACGAAATTTCCCTGTTTTCCACAAAAAAAAAGTACATAAAGCGTTAAAAAAATGAAAGGTTTTCGAGCGATTTTTTCACTGTATCGAAAAAAATAACCATCGTGGTAGGGTTTGAAAATGCCTTGTCAAAACACTCTGCGAACTGCTATTGGCATCTTCGAAATTTACACCTTCTTCGAAGCGAAATATTCCACGTTATTTTCAACGTGTTCGACGTATGTAAGAATTGCCGCGCGCGTATAAACGAAGCAGTTGGCGCGAGGATGATGGAAAGAAGTCGTGTTTTTCTTCTCGATTGCATCTGGATACATTCGCTACTACGTTGGTTTTCTACGTTTGAGAAAGACGTTACGGGAAAGTTCTACGGGTATATAGGTTTCTCGTCGAAGTTTCAATTTAGCGGAGGCGAAAAGCGTCAATAATACCCACGACGTTCGTAATTATACACCTCGAATCCGTCCTATCCGTCGGAACGTCAACTGACGTAAAGGGGTGTGACGTCAATGTCATTCGGGACGAGAATTTATTTTCACTAAATACAAAACGCGACGCGAATCAAACTATAAAGACGTTTTGTTCGAAGTAGGTATATTGGAAATTTTTAAGATTTGTTAGCTTTTGTATATATCAATCCAAGTACGATTTACTCGTATATGCGATTTAATTTCGACATGATTATTATTTCGTTCTGGTGTTGTGAAAAATTTCGGTTTACTTAATATCGTTTTGTTATAAGCAGGTTTAATAAATGAAATACAAAATTGCTACAATCTAATACGACATTTCACAACTAATCCACAACGTACATATAATCAATCGAGCCGAAAGCCGAATTTTTTCCAATTTCAATTTCTTCGCCAGCTTTCGGCAAAATGTATTAAATTATTTTTCTACCAAAAAATTTAAATGTTCACGAATTCGAAAAATAACAATGCCAATTTCAGAATTTCATTAGCGCTTAAAAAATCAATTTTCATCGTCAACAACTATAATTATTTCTCATTTTAACTATAATTAGCTGAAATAGAAGTCCTTCATCTTCGAACCACGATGACTCAATAAAATTTAAACATAATGCATTCACATTTTTAGAGTGTAATGCTTAAACCAAATAAGTCGAGTTCAATTAATTTTGAGATTTCTGCATTTTCTGATTCTGTGAATCTTCTAGTTTTTCTGGTTTTTGTTATTATGATCGACCCAAAGTCACAGTTGAAATGAAAGAATGGATTCCCATAAGCGCCAATATAAAATTGTAATTTGTAATGGTATTCCTGAGAAACTACAATTTTTCGGCTTATCTGCTTGAGACATAACACCCTGGATTTTTTTTTTTTTTTTTTGTTGCTCTATTCAACATTTTTCCTGTAATTACACGAATTTATGATATTTTGTTGGTAATATTATATCATCGAATAAGATTATTAACTGATGACAATTTCAGCAATTTTATTATAAACTGAGTCAACCAAAGCTATACATAAAATACCAAGTTATTGCAATCCCAAAAGAGCACCGTAATTAGTTCAGAAATGATCGCAAGGTTCGCGGCGATCTACGACACATCTCTGATTGGTGGTTGAAATAACAATCAATGATCAGTTCAGCCATATCTTGCGGAGAATTCAAAACAACCAATCAAAGTAAAGACTCTCGTCTAATAGATCGCAGCGCTCATTCGGTGAGCAAATGACCCTACTACGATTTTTTGTTCATTTCTCAGAGTGCAGTAACTTGGTATTCTATGTACATATGTAACTTTGGAGTCAACTTTCAATGTTTGCCAGTAATTACCTCCCTTATATAACACTTTACCAGTACTTACGAGGAACCGATTTTATCAATAATATGACTTGAACTGTATAAAGTTCTTGAATTTCATAAATTACACTAATTCATGGTATTTATTCAGTAATTACAGTAATGTTTTGTATTACGCGGTAATTACAGAATATTACCTGTAATTACAAAATATTACCGGTAATTACAAAAAACAAAATACCAGTAATAATTTTCAAAACATTGAATTGGCAATTGCAGCAATTTTTATAATTTGATAGTACATAATATATTAAAATTTTTGGAAGTTCGATAGTTATTATTGAAAAAAAATATCGCATAATAAATTCAAATATTAAATAAGTAATGGATAGTAATTCAGGTATTTACTCGGAACATTGCAGTAATTTTTGGAATTTTAATGGTAATTACAGAAATTTATGGAAGTTTGAAAATGAGTATTGATTACAGAACAAATAATTTATGGTGCATTTAGAATTTAATGAACCATCATCGTAATTTTTGGTATTTTACTAGTAATTTCCGAAAATAAAATAACTATGTCTAATAATTACAGTATTTAACTGGCAATTTAATAATATTATCAAAATTTCGATTTTTAATAGTTATTATACGAATTTCTGAAAGTTTTCTAGCTATTATTGAGGAAATAATACATAATGAATTCAGATAGCAACTTATAGTAATTACTAATTAGGGTATTTACTCGAAAAATTACAATAATTTTTCAAATTTTTTTGGTAACTACATAAATTTGTTGGAAACTTAAAAGTAATTACTGAGCACATAATGCAGAGTGCATTCAGGATTAAATGGGTAATTACAGTAATTTTTGGTATTTTACTAGTAATTACCGAAAATAAAATAACTATAAAAATTAAGGTATTTAACAGGTAATTGTAATAATTTTTTGTATTTTGATTGTAATTACAGAAACCTTTAGAACTGTGTAATCATCGTAATTTTTGGTATTTCACCAGTAATTACCGAAAATGAAATACGCATAATAATGACGGGTACTTGTTCGATAATTATGGTAATTTTCGGTATTTTACGTTCGATAATAAATATCTGAAAGCTATGTAGCAATGTAGCTCACCTCTGGTGGCTGTCTTTTCAACTCACCAAAATCAGTCATATGGCCAAATGTTGCAAAATTTTTGGTTACAAATTTAATTACAGTATGATTTGATTTGAAGGTTTATTATAATTTTGTAATAATTCACTCAAAAACCCAATTTCACCCGACAAAAACTCCTGCAATTTAATTCTCAATTTATTACTACTAGCGTGTCGTAATTGAATATTCCTACTAATTTAGGTATTCGCTAAGTAATTGTTGTAATTTTACTATTTTGATGGTAAATACTGTAATGTTTGTAGGTTAACCAGCAATTATTGAAAATATAATACAAAGCAAATTTATAGTTAGATGATGAGCGATTATATTAATCCTCGGTGTTTTGTTAGTAATTAAATTAATTTTTGAAATATTATTAAAAATGAAATGCATATGGTAATTTTAGGTTTTAATGGGTAATTATGGTAATTTTTATTATTTAAAAAGCATTTACAGTAATACTTGGAATTTTAGCGGTAATTACCAAAAATCAAATACGCACGATATGGTTGGATATTTTACGGATAAATACAGTAATAATGGGTATTTTCACGGTAATTACAGGTTTATACCAATAATTACTAAAAATAAGATATGATTGAGAATTTCAATAATTTTATCAAAAGATGTGAGAATTTTCATTACTTTTATATTAACTACGGTAATTTTTCAATTTCATCAAAAATTAATGAAAAATGAAATACGTTCCTATTTTCAGCAGAATTACGAGTAAATACTAGATTTTACGAGGCCAAAATAATTCAAATACGGTATCAGCGCATTTTACGGCCCGAAATTCCGTAATAAAGCGAATCACAATGACTCACACCCCAAAATCAAGAGAAGTGGGAATAATTTGTTAGGTCAAGCGTATGAATAAGGGACCATACTCGAATTCTCGCAACGACGTCCGTACCACGATACGCTAAATGGTATACTCACCCGCGTTTAACTTTACAAAAATCGAACGCCACCGTTCTGTACGAGAGCGCTTTTTCATTCAAGTAACGCGCATATCGCCTGATAAATGGTGACATGTCGTATCCTGAAAATAAATTAAACGTCAATTATTCGACGATAAGCGAACTGCAGCCATCGACCAGAAAAGAATTCGTCGAAAACGCTACGCAGTCTATAAAAGTATGTACTTAGATAAATTAAATAATACACCGATATCAATGTACAGAGGTGTATTCGTAACAGCACCTCAACAAAGTAGAAAAACTCATCTACGCACAACGGACGAATTATTTGCGCCGAATTATTCGGTGTCGTTGCCCTTCTCTATGTGCAACTCGAATAATAACATTATCATCGTTTCCGTCTCGCGTATTACGGTTATTTCCTCATCCGTCCTTTAACCGCATACGAGGTGCACCTGAGCTAATTGCCGTCTTTCACCTTATCGCACGTACGTGTTTTAGAGGAAAGAAAAATCTTTACTTCCTCCGAGCTCGTGTTCTTGTATCGAATATCTCGGACTATTTAATCGATTAGACCGAGTGATGGAATTTACACCCTAACCATGGGAAGAGAAACCTCTCAAATATTTGGACATCGGTTATCCGATCTAACAAAAGTATACGACCATTTTTTCACCCTGTTTTAGTCTACATTCGATAGTCGAAAAAGTGCTCTGCGAAGTTGGAAATTGCTTTTTTAACCCTCTCAATGCATACTCGAAAAATATTAAAAATTAGCTACAGCATTACTATTAGGTCTACAGATAACGGGGTATGGTAAAAATTTCCTTAAATCGTAGCTACAACAACATTCTAGACAGTTTACAGGAGTGATGGAATAAACAAGCAGTGTTACCAACTACCGCAAAAAATGACTTGAGCAAAAATTTTTTCATCGTCTTAAAAATTGTGTCATCTTTATAAATTCATCATAAAACATACTATCGGGTTCCATTTTTTACAAAACGTATTGAAATTTTTTTTTTAATTTTAATTTTTACAAGAAAAAAAGAAAAAAGAAAAAACCTTTCATCACCGCCCCCCCTCCGCCAAACATGAGAGGAAAAATTCGATGAATATCGTATTGTGCTAAGAAGCTGAAGAGGATTCTCGCACACGAGCGTTGGAGTACGTCGCGCATACCGTATTGCCTATAACGCGCCTTAAATGTTTAAGGTGGTGAATTTCACCACGTGTGCGTTTTGAGGGTTAAGGGATTACTGACATGGTTCTTATTTGAATATACCCATCACCGTAATTCAAAAAATATTTCACCTTATGTCCATCCCCAGTCCCCAGTCCCCACCAATATATTAGCACAATAACCTCTCTTTCTCACCTTCCAACTTCACCTGTTGAGATGGATTTGACATATGATATTCTCCTTGTCGCCAGTTATCATATGAAAGCATATTTATCAAATTTGAAAAATTCGAGGTTTTTCATAGTCTTTCTCGAATATTCTTGAGACGTACTCAAAAAACTAATTTCGATTCTAACTTTTCAAATTCGCTTATAAAGGTGAAATTTGGATATACCAACATCCTTGGTTCACTCTTTGATATGAGAACATGAAGGATGCTTTTGAGATGAATTATTGATGGGAAAATTAAATTCTCAAGAGAGAATTTCTATACGCAAATTCGAGAGTATTCTAGAACATTCTTTGCACTCCGAAAAGAATTTTCTCAAATATTCTTAGGGCATGTTACATATCAAAATGCTCCTAGCAATAAGATAATAAATAAAAAATCCAAAACAATCATGCCGCGCACTGTACGTTAGGGTCGAACGAATTTTCATTAATTTCAAAAATTGATCTGGGTTCGCGCTTAATAGTTGCAAAATGGTATCCAAAATACACCCAAAAAATTTCAGCCCTCCAAGTCAATATTTATACCCTTCATATTTGGGTCAAACTTCAAACATTTAATAATACTTTAAAAAAAAATAGTTTTGGAAAATTTGAAAATTTTTCATCCAATCAAGGCCAAATCTCGTCTTCTGAAATTCAGAAAAACAACTATTGCGTTTTGGCAAAATTTACCGTACATCGCGAAACAACTTCGAAAATTCTCAACTCAGCTGGTTAGAGCTAAAAATATAGATTTGGAAGTTTTTCGAAGCGCTCTTTTCAACTATGCTTGTGCTATCGAAATCTGATCGTTAAAAATAATTAAGAATTTGTAACTTTCATATAAGTTGATAAATGCATAGAGACAAGGTTCGTAAGTCAAATAACTGCTATTTTCAAAGCCAATAAAAATTAAGAATTCATTGTAACCTTTTTTTTGGCAGTCGTAAAGAAATAAACTAAATATATTTTCGATATAACAAATATTAATATTATCAACTTGTCAGCAGTATTGTATACGATACAAAAATACACGAGATACGAGTTCTTCACGAATTGCAAATACTTTTAGAGCCCTGACCAGCGAAAAGATTGGTAAATAATAATATTTCTGAATTTTAGAAGAAGAAATATCGCCCTCAGGCACAAAAAATTTTCAAATTTATTAAAACAAATTTTTTTTGAAAACTCAGCTCTAGTTATGCGGCATGGCCGCTTACGTTTTTTTCTAATATACATTCTTTTCCCAGCTGACTCTTGTTACCTATCTCAGCTCAAAGCAGCATTGCACCTAAGCAAAAAAAAATTTCCGAACTTTGACCCAATTATGAAAAGTGTAAACAATGACTTGATGGGTGAAATTTTTTTGGCATACTTTTGAGGTCATTTTAAGCGCTAAACCGGATAGATTTTTGAAAAAATGAGTTTTTTGTGCATTTTCCTATCACTAATTGGAATCGTCATTATTGAGTCATATCGTCAAAATTAAAAAAAAAAAAAATCATATATTCCAAAAAGCTGGACATTTATTACTTCATTACAAATTGTCTGAAACACGAAAATGTGAAAACCATTCTCCCCCTACCACCCCTTCACAAATCAGATAGACTGTGGTAGCTATAATTTTCATAAGAAACTCGACTAAAAAATCAACTAAATACTACAACAGAATTCCACGAAATAATTCATATGAAATAAATTTTTATTCAAATTGAAATATTCACTCAACAAATTGACATAATTTTCTCTCTACCGAAAAGAGAAATTACCAGAATATATGAGAGCTTTTTGGCAACGTAGTATTTATATTTTTACGAACGCCATGGACGTTCGTTCTAATCGTACAATCATCTTGGGAATTGATTACCTACATTTATAACCGAGAATTGATTCCAATGAAGAACTAATTACCAATCAACTCGACCAATTGATGTTTACTACTTAATTTGTAAACAGACGTATGCACTGAGCGACCTTCTCGAGTATATCGAGCTCACCTATGTATAAATACACACACGTCAAATGGGACATAACGTACGTACACCATTACCATTCTCAATTCTTCGCACATTAATAACCATTTTCAGCGTCTTATCGGCCTGTACAAAATGACATACGTTTTGATACCGAGCGTCGTGCGTATAAATCATTCGCACAAACGGCACCACCTCTGTCGGGGCCAATGAGCGAAAAATTTTCCGAAAATACGCGTCACCGACGAAACAATGCGAAAGCCACATTTCGCAAGTGTTTGCGAAAGTACAACAGACGTAATATCTCGCCGACTAGATGGGGAAAAACGCGTCAACTATGTTGACGTTTCGCGAGTTGTTTACCGTACGAAATTTGGCGCAAAACGTTCGCGCATTCCGACTACACGTTCGAAATTCCGCGCATCAGCCTTCACTCGGTCCATACGTCCATAATAAATCACCGGTTAGCGGTCCAGCGTACTGTCGTTTCCGCGACGCGCCACGTAGCGGACCACCTCCGACGATGGACCGTATCTTGAACCGTCGAACCTGAATTCTCAGGTCGTTTACCCGCCTTCAATTCGTCTAATGCATTCGAATACATCACCTCGCCGGTCACCACCGACGACTTGACCGTCGCATGGCGTCAGTCATTACGAAAATAGAAATACCGCCGCTAATTATCGACCAGACGCGTGTACGATACCACCCCGCTGCGTATACCGGCCAAATGAGAAAAGAACAAATGAACAATACGCCGAAAGTCAACACGTCCACTATGACACTGCCGTCGATTACGTATAACCCAAATAATAACCTTCACTCCCGTTCCCGAAATCTTTCAACTTCTAATTCGCCTTTTCCGTGAAGTATCACGACCCTTGATGGCGAATAACCTTGATAGCCGCTACAGTTACTCGAAAAACAAAACTTACAGTTATTTTTCCTTATTCTCGAGCCGTATGATTACATCTACCGTAAGGCTTTTTTTCGAAAATTCTTCGCAATCGTCGTACCACATTTACCATTCAAAAAGGTGAACCACGCTTTTTTCCCCCACTTTTATAACGAAAAGTTTCGCTTCTTCGAATAAGTATCTAATTAAGCGATATAATACAACTTTCGACGCGTCGTTAAACTTTTAAGTGGATTTTTTTTTGCTTCGTTTCTGCTCACGATAGTCCAATTATTATTTTTTTTTTCTTATTATTAATCTTAAACTCGTTTTTGCACAGGTGTAACGCTGCTTTGGGCTGAGATAACAAGAGTCAGCTGGGCAAAGTATTTATTTGAAAAAAAGGCAAGCATTCATGCCGC
Source organism: Phenacoccus solenopsis (assembly GCA_009761765.1). Classification (NCBI taxonomy): domain Eukaryota; kingdom Metazoa; phylum Arthropoda; class Insecta; order Hemiptera; family Pseudococcidae; genus Phenacoccus; species Phenacoccus solenopsis. Next base: position 8,338,499 of record CM019752.1, on the reverse strand, counting down.
ATTACTGGAGCTGAGCTTTTAACTGAGGTTTGTTCAGACCCTTCATATTTACAGGCCACGCACAATACCGAGTCCACAAACCTCTACCTTTTCCCTACTATAACCACTTAAGAATTTAATTTTGAACAAATGTAGTAGTTTTCGTCATGTTTTAAATAAGATATTAATTTAAATTTAAATTAATTTTGTACCAGCAATTACGGTTATACAAAAAAATTAATAAATTAAAAAAAAATTATAATTAAATTTTTAAATTTAAATTTTTATTAAACAAAAATATTAGTGAAATGAAATTTTTTATTAACCATTTATAAATAAAATTTTCAATTTATTTATTAAACTAAAATCAGATACTCTATTATAATTAAAATAAAATTTTAATTTAATTATTAAATATATAATCATATGAACACATATTTCTAGAATTATAGCGACTTGAGGCTCCTCAAACAATCCTCAAATTATTACAATCCACCATTTTGGATCTACTCTGAGTTAAATTTAAGAAGTCACATTATAGCCATCAACTAACCCTCCCTACGTTCATTAGGTGAGTAAATGCGGAAGATTCGTGAAATTTCCTATCGCAATTTCCCCTCCAAAAGACGCTTTTTGCTCAAACTCCACTCCAAATTCACTTAGACAGGTAAAATCAGAATAGGTTAGTCACTTGAGCTCATTTAATCGTATAACACCGCGATAAAAAATTTTCGACCTCTCGTGTACCCCTACCACATTTCAAGGTCGTTAACCCCTCCTTCTCCCCTTCAATAGCACCTGTGAAGTTGAATTTAAGATATAGTATACTTCTCATTTGTAATAATCATATGAGTTCATATTAATTACATTTTTACTAACTTAAGGTTCCTCAAGCTCTACTCAAATTTTGATAATCCGCCATTTTGGATCCATTTCGACCCAAATTCGAGAGGTTATATTTTAGCCACCAACTAATCCCACACACAAAGTTTGACCGTTCTACATTGATTTGGTGATGAGATATGGAAAATTCAAGAAATTTCATAGCTTGAAACTTCCTCAAAAAGCTACTTTGGCTTCAACTCCCCTCCTAATGCACTTGTGAAGCTCCAATTTGGATAATTTTGTATGCGTGACTCGCTCTTTCATATGAGATCAAAAACAAAAAATTTGAGATATTTGCCTAATCTCCAGCTCCCCTCAAAATTTGAGTGATCCACCATTTTGAAGTGTATCGAAAAAACAAAAAGTTCCTTTTTTTTGCATTTTTAAAAATAGTCCCTCACCAAATTTTGAGCAAACTTCATGAATACCCAACTGCGCCATGTTTGGGGAAAAATATATACGTACTTATATAATTACAAATAGTCTGAAACGCAACGATCGGAAGAGCTCATCCTCCCCCGATGCCCCTTCCCAAATCAGATAGGCTGCAATAGCTACCGTTTTTATTAAAAATTCAGCTAAAAATGAATAAATCCTATCGTTTCTGAAAAAAGTTAAAGAAGTTATGAGAAATTCGAAAATCTACAAAATCACTAGTGATAATATTTTTGATCCATATTGCGAGTCAAGATTTTGTAAATTTTTCTTATTTATTACGTTTTAAAAACAAGTATTTGTCTCCTTTTATTTATTTTTTTGCAATGAACAATTTCATATAAAACATTTCACACCTATTTTTTATTCGTGTTTATAACGGATTCTACACTCGCTTTTCATTGAACACTTAATTTTATTTTTGAATTAGTTTTTTTTTTTTTTTTTTAACAGAATTTGTAATGAAAGTACAGCTGTTAAACCCATTACATTTGGGTAGGAGAGGCCGGCGGAGAGGTTTCTGTATCATTATGTCTTACGTTAGACCATTATCAGCTGACTGGCTACTCTCCAATTTCTTCATATGATACATGCTTTTTCAGTTTGTAGCACGAGCAGCTGGACATAAAAATCTATCAAAATTTGCTCATAGGCTGCTTATGTGAACATCTAGAAGCACATTTTTCAGATTTTCGATGCAACTCAAAATAACGATTCACTTGAATTTCCAATGAGACAGGAAGAAGATAGAAAGGTCCTAAAAACTTCAACATTTTTCACTATGACGTCACATAGCGGAACAAGTCAACAGTATCGACATATGCAAATTTCAATATTTGGATAAAAATCGGGGTAAAAAATAATTGTTGAGGAAGTCTGGAATCGTGATATTTCTTATTCTTCCAATCTTCTCACTAAATCTCCCCAGAAAGCTCAAACTTTGAATGTCTATGTTCATCGTACTGTAAGCACTCTAGAACGATATGTCGAACTGTTACCTAAGTCATCTTGATTTCTTTTAAGTTTTATTTTTTCATAAAACGTTCGAAGGAATTTTTATTCGCCATCATTCGGCGACTAATGCATTCGACATCACGCACACATTGGCCACATGAACTCGTCCGTTGTGCATCGCATACCACTTGCAATATGGATTACAAATTACTTACCCAGTCTAGCTCCAGCCGCTAAAGAGAATGCATGCGCAAAAAAGAGAAAAAAATAAGTAAAGCGCCATTTCTTCGAACCCCATTATAAGCGAAGAATGGCTTACACAAAAAAAATTACATAACTATAAAACCGTTCTTACTAACCTTGGACTCCGCTCTTATCTAAAAAGTTGCTCAGCTGAAAGGTACTATTACTGGAAGCTAAATACTGAGTGAACCTCTGCAACAAACGACCAAAGAAAAAAGTGCATTAGACAGTGTGAAAAAAAAAGACAAAGCTACGGATATCAAGGTCTCAAGGCTTCTCCGTATAATGTCGTCAAACCAGTAATCTTCGCTTTGAGATTTAGGTTACGCCAAATATTCGCACTACGACGACGTTATGTCTACACCGACCACCATGATATATGTATACCCGCGGAAGTGTAATAACGGTAGTCTCCATTTGGTACACCGGTATCGCGTGTTTAGACTCCGCAGAGTTAGCCAAGTGTTACAATTACGCGTATGTACGAGCCAAGTACCATGTAACTCCTGTATACGTATTTGAGAGATTACCTTCTCTCTTCATCGAGGAGAAAAAAGTTTCGGATTTCAAAGCCATAATAATTTCTGACCAACGGTCGTTCCTCTTAATTAAACCGCAATCGGGGCTGAAAAAACCCCGCTGGCTCGATCTCGTTAGAATCGAATTATGCGCTCGTCGCTGAGTCACCACTAGACGGTCGTCGCTATTAAATAAATACTTAGGAACATCTACGCTACCTCGGCGTGACATTCTTTTCGCAGCATTTCGGCTGCCACCATTGGCGAGCCGATGATTCAGAAAATTTCACAAATAATTCAGTAAATTACTCACTTCGTTCCCATAACACATGAGATGATGAACTGTGATCAGTGCTTTGAATACGACTACCCAATTGGTATTCTGCGATCTTTCTATTAATAAATTTGCTAACTGCGGTATAGATACGTTTGGTTCGTTTGTACAGTGAATTAAATCTGAAACAAAATACGAAGGCCATTTCATTATACGTTTTTCTCTTCTATGTAGTATGCTTGGCGAACGTAAATTTCGCCACGAATTCACTATACCTCCAGCTTTATAAATTTTCACCCGATGTAATCCTATTTTTACTTGTTGCTCGAATCGTAAAAACGCGCCTTTATCGACGTAACTGGACGATATTACCACCGTAAATTACAACATCGTCTTCAAAACCACGAAAATCATTTCTCGACGTACCATTCGTCAAACGATCGTAAAGCGGTTTAAATTAAAGTACATATATCGAAATACGTCGCAGGGTGTCGTAAAGGATCTTTTTTTTAGATGATTTGTACGACTAGATCATTCTACTCAAATTCGAACAACGTTTTGACTTCACGTTTTTCGATTCTACACGATTTTTTTTTTTCAAAATCAAAATTGAAAACCGCCATCACTTCCTCCCTGAATTCATTTATTTACTTTTTGGCGTTTTTGATTTTTTTAATTCACGTTGAGCTTTAAATAACCGTATGAAGAGACCCATTTTACCTAGGCATGAGCACCTTAATCAGTGATGCATTTACAGCAAATGAAAACGGACCGATTAACTTACAAAAATCAGAATCTGAGAGCTATGCAGAGTGTCTAAAAATTTCGCAAAACGCGAATACCTTTAGACAATCCCATCAGGGGCAGGAGAGATTGTGTGGTAGGGAAGGAGGGGCGGGGAGAAGGAAAGGGAGGGATATTGCTCCTGGACCAGGAATCAAAGGAGAATGGAAATCTGAATATCAGATTTAACAAATTTCTACAACTCCAAGTAGATTTTTTTGTGTATTAAATGTTTTCGAAATTTTTATTAGCTTTAATAAATAATAAGGGGGCCAGAAAATTATTTTTGCCCAGAGGCCAATTCTGATTCTTTCCAGCTCTAAACTCATCTCAACATCGCATCGCTAGACGTTATACATAAACTAAATCGACCTAAATCGACCTATATGTCATTTTAAAACAGACCTAGCTCTGACGTCATGCCACATTACATACGTTTCAAATGCAGGGGTACATATTTTCTCGAGATATTTTAAAATTTTTTCTCAAAAAGGACAAACTGTTTAGGAAAATGTGTAAGAACTGAAGCTGTAGAATATTTAATGTTCTATCATACACATTTTTATAAATTTCAAATTATTCATTCTGTACGTTGAAAAAAAAATTGATAAAAAGGAAATTTTTTTCAAGATGAAAATTTCCCTGTACAGTTTCATTGTAAATGTAAAAATTCGAAAAGTAATTGTAAGCTTAGGAAATGGAATTATGTATATGACGGGAAATTTAATATTCTATAACTTTTGTTCTTACAAATTTTCACATAAAATGAGCCGGTTTTGAAAAAATTAGGTGAAATCATGAAAAACCTGTACCATCCATTTAAAATGCATGTAAACGTGATGTCAACGTTTTAAGCGCCAATCAAATATAAAATGGACGGTTTTAGTGTTTTGGTATGACCTCTAGCAGAGGGAAGTTGACACCCACTTCCAGCAAAAAAATCAAATATATAAACAAAACATGTCACTGCATACAACGCTCAAAAAGAGTCAAGGGTGTAATATGAATATTTATTAAATTCGAAAGATGTTGAATATTTATTTATTTACATATTTCAGTGCCCGCTCACACAGCCTCATTGAGCAATTACGAAGGGAGCCCTTTCGACAAACAATTGCTTGCTTAAATTAAAACCAAAGAAAAAAAATACTTAATTTTATTTCATTTAAAATTATTTTTTTATTTAAATTTTTTTTCAATTTAATATTTAGTTTTTCATATTTTTTAAATATTAAAATTTAAATAAAAATTAAAAATGATTATAATTTTATTTTATTAATTTTTTTTTTTAGAATCATTTTTAAAACTGATAAATATTATTTAAATATTGAATTGCACATTAAATTTATCATAATTTTAATGTTCATTTTTCATTTGTATTCATTATCAAAGAACGAAAATTGATTAATTTTTTAATATATTAAAGAATACATTGTTTACTTTCTTAAGAAAACTGAAAAAATTAATTCATCAACTTTTCACCTAAAATTATATACTTTTTCATTACTTTTATTCGCAAAAAAAATTTCATCACCTTTTCATTACTTTCGTCAACTATTACTTATTAGATCGCCAGAATAAATGAAAAATTGAATTTACCACTAGCAGTTACATGTAAAACGATACGCCACATGTTCATATGGCGTATTTTGAAGTATTCAGAACTTTTTTGGACTGCTTAAGCCCTCCCCCCTCCTCGCCATTCTCCAGAGAACACGTATGAAAATCGAAAGGCGTGCAAAGTTAATTTTTATAATACCTTTTACAATCATAAATGGAAATAATGCGAAATAGCAAGATGTACTTTTACTTAATCTTTGACTTTTGTAACCCAAGAGGAGAGATACCGGATAGCCAAGCACTATCATGATAATCGAGAATGAGTAATAAGTTTATCATCGTAATTAGCCCTTCGAAATGCTTAGAAAACGACACGTCAAACTTTATATTTTACACTCAAAGTCGATAAAAAAATATTGAGCTGCTTTAATCTCACCTTCCACCTCTAAGCATCGCCGAAGACAAATACTCGTATGAATGACGAGCATATGATGCTGATTTAAATGCACTTTATCATTCTGAACTGACATAAAAAGAAAATTATTTTCAAAAAACGCATTTTTAATGAACCTTTAATATTTGCAATCAAAGGATTGGAGGAAGGAGATTGTAGACTTTTTATTCGTCTGAGTGAGAAAGGAGCTTCGAGTATTCGACATCGCATGCTTCCTCCTTCGTATTAAATATCGAGAACGGCGAAAACATAATTTCAAAAAAAAAATGTAAAACTAAATTATCTCTTTCCGGTTCGAAAAATTCGACCAATATACGAATGAGCAATATCATCGTAGCTCACATCGAGCTCTATCACTCTACACGTTGCCTTCGCCTCGTTCCATCGATAATCTGATAACTACTTCTCCATCAATCAAAATACCCCAGATGGGAAACACTGACGTGAGTAATCACAATGACGCTACGCTTTCAGTTTTTTAAAGCTCGTTCGCACTGCGCGAACTTTTATTCGCTTTTTTTACGATCTCTAAACGACGACGCCGTGTAAACTTTAATTACCATTGTTATCCTTCATTTATTCGTTGTCGTCGTGTTTTTCTTTTTCATTCTTATAACGGTATTACGAAAAAAATATATATACCAGTCGTGTCCTCGTGTCTTCGCTTCCGTTATAACAAACAACGTCGGGAAAATAGGACGAAGGAAAGCGTTGCTTTCGCGTCAATTAAAATATCCTTAGGGAGCGTCGTGCTTTCTTTATCCTATCCACGACGATCGCTTCAGCTTACGTAAACAATCTTCACTATGTATTTTTTTCCCCTTCGAGATACCTTGCGACACTCATAACAAGCTGGTTATAGTGTAAGCCGAATTAGAACTGTGAAAATATTCCTGTTATAGTAATTTAATATGATCAAAGGTATTATAAACAGATTTTCAACTCGATATGGGCTCCATCTGAAGCATTATGGTGGGTCTGCTGTATGTGTAGACTGTGTAGACTGGCCTTTGTGGGCCAAAAAGCGACCTTCATAATTATTTTTCGTTACTACAATTGTTATAATATACAAAATTAATTTACGGAGATATTCTCCCGAAGGACGCAATTACTTGTGACAATTTTATCTTTTATTATAATCGATTCTTCGAATTCTAATGAATATTTCACGAACAAAGACAAACTGTTCCTAAAATACGCGTATACTAATTCACTAATTGATTTCTGTTTTAAATTCGAATTTCAAAAATTGAACTTATTTTGGAAAAAATCGAAACATTTTCATTTGAATAAAAAAAAAACGTAAGCAGCCATGCCGCATTACTGGAGCTGAGTTTTTAATTGGAGCTTGTTTTGATTTACTAATAAACTTGCTTAACCGTTCATGACTACAGGCCACACCCAATACCAAGTCTGAAAACCCCTACCCTATCCTTTCCAAAAACACTTAAGAAGTTGAATGAAATAATCATGTGAACACATATTTCTCAAATTATAACTATTTGAGGGTCCTCAAATTATCTTCAAATTTTGTAAATACGCCATTTTGACTCAAATCTAAGAGGTTATATTCTGGTCACAAACTAATCCTACACACAAAGTTTGACCATTCTAGGCCGATTTGGTGATGAGATATGGAAGATTCATGAAATTTTTTTGCAGCAATTTCCCCTCCAAAAGCCGTTTTTTGCTCTAACTCCCCTCCAAAATCACTGAGGAAGCTAAAATCAAAATATGTTTGTCACTTGGGCTCATTTTATCATATGACACAGCAATAAAAAATTTTCGACCCCTCCTGTACCCTCACCACTATTTTAGATTGATAACCTCGCCTTCCCCCTCCAACATCATGTATGGAAGTGAATTCGGGATATAGTATACAACTTATCCCCAATAACCATATGAATTCATATTAATTACATTTTTACCAACTTGAGGCTCCTCAAGCTCTACTCAAAATTTTGATAATCCGCCATTTTGAATCCATTTTGATCCAAATTCAAGAGGTCATATTGTGGTCACCAACTAACCTCACACACAAAATTTGACCTCTTTAACTTGATTTGGTGGGGAGATATGGAAGATTCAAGAAATTTCATGACTCAAAACTTCCTCAAAAAGCCGTTTTTTGATCTAACTCCTCTCAATATGCACTTAGAAGCTGAAATTTGGATATGTTAGTATCCGTGACTCACTCTTTCATATGAAATCAAAAACGAAAAATTTGAGCTATTTGCCCCTTCTCCAGCCCCCTCAAAATTTGAGTGATCCGCCATTTTGAAATTTATCGAAAAAACAAAAAAACTATTTTTGCGTATTTTCAAGAAGAGTTCCTCACCGAATTTTGAGCGAATTTTATCCACACCCGCCTGCGCAAGGCGAGTGACACAAAAAACGAAATTTCCTCAAAAACAGGTTTTTGCTAACTCTCCTCAAAATGCACTTAGGAAGCTGAAATTTAAATATGTTGGTGTCCGTGACTCACTCTTTCATATGAGATCAAAAACAAAAAATTTGAGCTATTTGCCTCTTCTACAGCCCCCCTCAAAATTTGAGTGATTCGCCATTTTGAAATTTTTCGAAAAAAGAAAAAAAGCACTTCTGCGCATTTTTAAGAAGAGTTCCTCACCAAATTTTGAGCGAATTTTATGAATACTCGCCGGCGCTACGCGTGGGGGAAAAAATATATACATATATCAAGAAGTTGGACATTTGCCAGATGATTACAAATGGTCTGAAACGCAAAGATTTGAAGACCCCACCCTCCCCTGACCTTCCCTTCCTAAATCAGGTAGGCTGTAATAGCTATCGTTTTTATTAAAAACTCAGCTAAAAATGCATATTATAAATTACGTGTTAGGGGAAAAAAATAAATAAAATGAGCAGTTAGGCAGGAATTATTATTTTCGATATATTTATTTTTTTTTTTTTATGTATTCTGTTTATTCCTTTTTTTGCGTATTTTTTTTCTCAAGTCATAATCAAAAAAATTATGATCTTTTTTGAGAAATCAAAAATATTAGTGGAAAAATAACAAATAATCTTTAATTCCAATTTAATACAATATCATGAACATATGTAAAGGTCACAAAATATAATATACGAGACTACGAGTATTTTTTTCTTCTCAAAGAATGGAAACAAAAATTGCTGCCAAATAAGCCTCTGAAACCATGAAAAAATTAAAAGTTTTCAAAAAATGATAGAAAATGTCGAAATTAAAAAAAAAAAATCAAAAAATTAATTTTCGGAAAATTTGAAGTTTTTGTGTTCAAAAACTACATTACTTCTTTTAGATCATTTTTGACAAATCACATTTCATGGGGGCTGGTACCTAGCTGACCACGACCAAGATTAGTAACACTGTAAGATGTTCATCTTTAAAAACCTCTCTATTACAAAAACCAACATTTCCTTCTCCACCAAAAAGTACAGCTCAATTGTTGCTTCGAAACATTCGCTGAGATATGCCCATCACATCTTAGAGAATCTACTCATTTTCGTCCATAATAACGAACTAGGATGTGCGAAATTTGATAACACTACTCTCCAATCACGTCGCTTTATCCCATCACCGTTAGTTTGTCGTAACTGATAACGCGCAATATACAACACATAACCTAATCGCACTATGCAAGTTCCTTCATGAGTCTCGTTTCTGGTGTAAAACGGCGCGAAAATCATAACCTAGCCTCGGACGATGTAAACCGATAGCATAGTTGTACGCGATAATAAGCGGAAAATTAATAACAATAAGTTAACGCGTTAACGAAAGCGTTACCAGCGCGTATGGCGTTTGGGAAACGAGGTTAAAGTTCACGTATACATTTCGACGGTTCGCTGGTTCCTACGGTAACGGCGTACGATTTCGCGCCTAAAACTTCATCCCGCTTTCCCAGCCATCACGAGCTCTTAATCGTGATCTATGGCCGTTCGACGCCACTATTGTTCGTTGATTTATCGGCTAGATTCGACTGAAGGAGAAAATTTCTCGATCGATGTATTCGCCGTCGGTTGAACGTCGAGTTGCGGTATTCCACCGAAGTTCCAGTCTCAACGGAATCGACCATATTTCAAACGTCTTAATTCGATACGTAACAAGTGGAATTGGTTATTACTACGGCGAGGTCATCCTAGAATTCGTAATTTTTTCGCCCATGTAATGTAACGAAGACCGAACCGCCTGTAAATATTTGAACACTGGGTGAAAAAAATTTTCCAATTATCGATTTTTCTCTACTCTCGACTACGCGAGCCAGCGTATATTACGTTTTCGATGATATAACCGACGATTATATGCTCTCGTGAAAAACCCGTCAATTCGCTCGATCCAATGATTTACGTCCGACGTCACGAGTACGTGTTCAGTACATGGTCGTCGTCTAATTGGTCTTTTCATTTTTCAAATCCACAAGTAGACCCGTTCGTCGGTACGCATCGATTTTCGCGACTAACGTAGCCTGTGACGCGGTCGCCAGAAAGAAAAACTCGCTTCGCACCATATTAACGACGTGAAGCGTTATGAAAAGCTGCTTTTGAGCGGCCCGCCCCTCATCTCGAAGGCACGCCGTTTGGAAAAGACATTATTCAAGGTCGCGTAGGGGCGTAGGCGTATATTGTCCTATATTCGCACGAGGAACGGTTGTCTTTTTAGAAAGGTTTTCGACACAAACGATAGCTATTGCAGTCTACCCGATGCAACAACGAGAGCTAGGAAGAGAGGGCTTCATATATTTGATTTTCACCAATGGTGGGCAAAATTCATCAATTTCATTATCACATAATCAAATAATCGAAATTTCGAATAATCGATAGTTCGATTAATCGATGTTGATTATTAATCGATAAATCGTTATTTTTCCATTTCAACATTTTCATCGTTGAAATTTTCTATTTTTACTTAAAAATCTGATTGTTTGAAAAAAAAAATAAATAAAAAACTAATACAGATGTAAGTGCAAAAGAAAACGTGGAATTTCACTAATTTTTAACAAATAATTCGTTATTCGATTAATCCAAGAATTTCACGCAATAAAGTTGGAATTTTCGCATTTTTCTTTCAAAAGCAATTTTTACGATTTAAAATAAGAAATTAAGTATAAAAGAGAAAAGACGTCACAAAATTACTCTGAGTAACAATTAATCGATTGGTCGATTAAAAAAATCGATTAATCTTCAATTTCCAAACTAATTGTTAAAGGATTATTTTTCAACTCGATCAACCGATTAATCGATTAACAGTCGCTCATCACTACGTTTCAGTCCATTTGTAGTAGATATTTCCAACTTATAACGAGAAAGAAGGCAAATGATAATCACTCGAAAAAGTAACGTAATTTCGGGGGGGGGGGAGAGAAGGGGAGAAGAAAGAAATGTCATTCGATTTTTATGAAATTTAAAGTGTTGTTTTCTATATTGAGTTGAATGGTCTTGACCAACTTTTGAGTCCTAAGCGACTATGTATTCATTATTAGTGAGCTCGAATACGGATGAAAATGACATAGTCGGATTCAACGTCTCAAATTGCATTTTTTGAGCGCTAGTTGTTTTCTTCAAACCTTTTTTTGGAATGTAAAAATAACGAGAAATCGTAATTTTTTTCGAAAATGGTACTACTTTAAGGAGCCCTAGCTCTTCCGATTGATTCGAAATAAACAACATATTAAAATTTCATGAAAATTTAAGGACATATTCCACCCTAATGTGCAATCGTACATACAGTATCCATAATAACATAACAATAAGGAGGTGAAATTTTTCTTCGTTGTGGACCGCAATGGCATATTTCGTGATTAGAAATTCGACAAAAAAAAAAAAAAAAAAATAAATAGAAATCATCAAAACCATTTTCACCTTTTTTGTGCGGCCTCATTTGGAATTTGCGACTCTTGCATGATTCCCCAACTTCAAAAAAGATATTAAAAAAATAAAACAAATTCAAAAAAAATTTTACTTACTTACTTTTTTACTTTTTTTCTTTAACGTGCCGTGTACAGCTACGGGGCTAGAGGCACGCGAAAAAAAAATTTAGATTGACTTTAGAAGGTTAATGCGTGAGAGAAAGGTGAAAACAGTATTTACAATGTGTAATGCCTTCATTATAGATACTTTTGATATAAACCTCCACCCTCACCCTCCCAATATATCATATAAAGAATTACTTCGGCGCTACGAAATTGAAAATTTAGAGAACAGAAGGGGGTACATTGGGACAATGTTCCTTGATGATATCTTTCACAACTGAACTACACCGTTTGAAAGAATAATTCTTCTAACGAATAAAATTATTGATGATAAAAATATTGATATTTTTGCAATGAGGAGGGTTGTCTTCGATTTGAGGGTGTTGCGGGCAATGAGGGGGGGGAGATGGGAAAATAATTAAAGTTTGTATTTTTGTCAACCTATTTGAAGTTTATTACATGTATAGGTAGAATGTCCCCTCGTAACTGGCCTGTAAAGACTGTGAAGGGGCCATTCAAATATGCAAAAAAAAATAAATAAATAATTAATGCTTGAACATATTTTTTCTATTTTTTCAATAAGTTGGTTTCTTTCTTTTTTCCCAAGGATAGTAAGGAGTTTTTTTGGAGCGGTGGTAGGAGGAGGGTAAAAAATAATTGTGAGAGCATGCCGTATGCCCATAATCATGGTATAACATTCTAACGCTAAAAATCTACTCCTTGTCCCCCACCACCGAAAAAACTGCTCATTTACACCACTGACTCGAAACTCAACTACACAACGTTTGTATGAATACACAATGGGCTTAATTTTGGATTTTAAATTAAAACGATGGTTTACTTAAATTTGCAGTGGAGCTGAAAGAGAGTCAAATATCCAAAATTTTGTTTACAGACTTATATGAAAAAATAAAATGACGACACAAACATGACCAAATTTCATCTGCCTAGCTGAATTCAGAGAGGAGTTGGAGCAAAATAATGGTTTTCTGAGGAGGTTTTGCTGCATAAAATTTCTCGAATCTTTCATACGTAGAATATGAGTTCTTGAATTTCTGTCATTACTGGTCCAAAATGGCGGATGCTCAAAATTTGAGGAAGGCTTGACGAGCCTAAAATAAATCATGAATATGGACTTATACGATTACTGAGGACGAACAGAATACTATATCGCAAATTCACCTTCGCAGCATTTCTTGAAAGCGAGCAGGAGAAGTTATAATTCTCAAAGTGTAGTGGGGATAGCCGAAAGGTCGTAAATTTTTTATTATGGTTTCATACGACGTGGTAAATCCATGGAAAGGAGTTCGAACAAAAAAACAGTTTCTCGAGAAGAAATTAAATCAGAACATTTCACGAATCGTAATAAATTAAGAATACTGGAAATTCCATAGACTCCTTAGATTTCGATAAAAATAACACAGAACATAACAATTTAGGTAAGCGTGGAAAACTCTCGAAATGTTGTAATTTGATAGATACGTATGCTGGCATGCTCGAGTGATTTTAGAAGGCAAGAAGTACTGTACACCTAAAATTCATCTCCTTATCTACTTGTAGTAAGGATGGGTTGGGGTCTTTGACTATGTTATTGGACGCAGATGTAATAAAAAGTTACCAACATAATCATCAAATCTGATCAACGCCCCATTAAAAACTCGGCTTTAATAATGCGGCATGGCTGCTTACATTTTTTTTTCATGCATTCCCATCTTCCGCTTCATCGGCTTTAAAAGGGCCAAACGATTGAAACACATTGCGCAAACAGGCATTTCGTAATTCGTACACAGCTCTCGTACACTATACACCTCGTAACGTCCTTTCCCTCTTCCCGCAAGCTAGACTGGTAACACATTTTCTGTGAATTTTATTGTCGAAAAAATGGCGCTTATTTTTCAACTCTTCAATCGCTTTCATCCGAACACACCTGTACAGAATTTCCAACGTACGAAGACAAAAAAAAATCCTAAATTCTTCGACAAGACAACTCGTTATTCAAAATGTACGTCTCGACTCTCGACCGACGTTAATTCCGGTCTGCGTTAAACATCGTAATACGCTAGCACATGCTATTTACAAGTACCCGACCGATATTGATTTTATGTTAAATTCTTCTATACTTTATACATACACTATTACGAGGCGAGGCGAGGATTACAACTAATCATTAATTTTCTCCCGATGTCAAGACTGATGATGAATCGTATCGCGGGTTTTTATTTCGTTAAAATGACGAAATATTTGATCGAATATTCCTACCTCCCCCCCCCCCCATGAACACCTCGAAACTACCGTAAAGGAAGCCCGCCACTCTGTTCTCTATCCACCTGACGCAACGATATGCGCTTCTTGCCAACTAGCCAGCTGCCTTATTCATTCATAGAAGATAGTTCACCTGAAAATACATCGCAATTTACATTCAATGGGAGGAGTAACAGGTGAAGTATATTTGGGCACCTTTCAAGTTTTTTTTTTTTTTTTTTTTATTTAACAAATAAGTAACTACGTACGAGTGAATGTGAACTTGACTTCAAAAACTTTTTCTTTCTCAATTTTTTCCTAATTCACCCTGATATGACTTTTTTTCAACGTAATCTTTTTTTTTAATAATCAGTTGATATCATTATTTTTTTTTTTAATGAAGATTAAAAAATTTTTTTAAATTACTCGTATTATTTTTCTGAAATATTTAATCGTATAAATTTTTTCAACATTAATCGATTGATAACTTCACCACGCAACATAATCTCATGAAATGCCCCAAATAAAATTCTGTTTACGTCTATCAAGTATCAACAAATAACAATCTCCCTTAATTTTTTTCCTCCTTAAGCCTGATACACTCAATCTAAGAAGATGATAAAATTATTAATTATAGATTTATTGTTATATTTTTAAATCAATTAAGAGATCTAATAATTTTAATTTCATTAATTTTAGTTATAAGAAAAATTAATTTAAATTTATTAAATAATTTTTATAGATGATTTTCTATTCGATTTAGGCTTGCTTTAATTTTAAAAAGAGCTCAATTTCCATTTAATATTTGACTTCCAATGGCTTCGCCCCTCTAGTCCGTTAATTGTACATGACACAACGAATAAAAAGAATAAATTTATTAATTAAACTATCATTTTCCTTTCTTATTTCAATCGTTTTTTTTTGTTTTTTTTTGTTTTTTTTTTTTAAATAGTCAATTATACAACGATTCTCTCAACGTAATTAATTCACATCGATGTTTTTAAAATGATCGATTAATTCATATCATAAATACCTATTACGAAATTAATTAACCTATGAGAACACTCCATCGATTGAATCACTTTCTTCAAAAATAATCGAATAATTCATAATGCTTGAAAAATGGTTTTCCTTTCATAATGAATGTATTATAAAGGTTTTGCCAGTTTTTTTTAAATGTTCAGTTCATACATTTTTTTTTTCAATTAATGAATCAATTTAATTATTTCGAAGAAAAAAACAAAAAAAATAGAGCTCTGTGGCTATAGTGCGGTACACGAAACTAGACCCTCCTGATAAGCACTTTGTTGCCATATCTATTATTAATAATTATGGAAATAAAAATATGGTAGCCATCTGTTTTTTGGTTGAAAAAAATATAATTATTTAAGAAAGTGCGAATTCGTTCTCTTTTTTATCCAACATATGATTATTAAAATGAATGATGAGCGAACCTCTAATGCGAATCACTATTCCATTTGATAAAATAGCTGGTTAATTTTAAGAGATTTGGCAACGTCTTTCTTATGAACGCAAAAATTTTGTTTTTTGTGTATAAACATAAGAGTCTAGTTTCGTGGACCGCACTATAGAGGCGTTTTTATTTAGGTTGTCTTGAACTGCGAAATATAGCGAGAAAGATTGTAAAAATTTTACCACGTTGCCGTTGGTGGTTTTTACCCGAGCTATTGGTAAGGAGGATTTTTACTCGAGGTTGGGTAAAATTGGTATTCCTACTATTGGTAAATTTAGATTTTGTGCCTCCAATAAAATTGCTTTTTTTGGATTACTAGGCATTAAAACTACCCACGTCGATACGACCTGTCAAAATGATAAATGGTCAAAATCTGAGGAAATCTTGAAGGCCCTCAAATAGCTCGCATTTTATAAATAGGAGGTCATGTAATAACTGGGGACAAGGAATATCTCTATTACAATTTTACAATTGATGTTGAAGGAGAAAAGAGAGCCTCAAAATTTGCGAGGGTGTAAGCAGAAAGTTGAAAATTTCAAAAATGGTTGCATAAAACATACTGAGGTAAAATTACTTATATACTAAAACTTCAGCTTTCTATAGTGTCGTCCACAAAATTAGAACATTGGATTTATAAATGGAAAATAAAATTTTTTCATCGATGAAAAAAACGTTGCCAAAAATCTCTTCGAATACATATATCAGCCGATTTATGAAACACAATATTATCCTTCCAATTATTTTGCGATTATATTTCTTCCAACCAAAACATATTGAATTTGGAAGGGAATTGTAGCGCAAAAATGCTCTCGAGAACTTTCATGAATAATCAATTTAACCATATTCCCATCAAAAACTTCGATATTAACAAACAATATCGAAAACAACCTTCTTAAAACTTTCAAAGCAGTCCATACGATATTCAAGTAAATCAAAGATAGGTGATGATTTTATCTATTCATGTGAACGAATATGGGAGAGAAATTAATCACAACGACTTCACTTTCGAAACATTTAAATTTGGTAAAATTGACGAAATATTAAGAAAGATCGAAAACAGAAACTAAAGTTGATAAATAAGTAAAAGTAAGTCATAGGTCGCGATTAAATAACACCGAAAATGAAACAATTTGAAGGTTTATTAAATTTTTAATTAAATCTCGATAATCGAATTAAACAGAAGATACAATACAATATGTAACGAAGAGAAGTGAAAAAACATTAAAAATAATCAATCACTGTGGTAAGGACTATTACGAATCATATTACATAATTCGATGGAGTCTCATTCATACTGATTGAAAGGGACGAATGAAAAACGTCACAGTCGTTCGTGATTCAATTAAACTACACAGTTATGGATTTCTGTATGTGTGAGGTGATGTAGCTGATTACTGGTGAACTTATATTTCGAATATAATTTAGTTCACAAAAAAAATAGAAAAACAATGTCTCGGAATATTACAGATTAAATGTAGGAAGATATATTGACCTGTAGATACATACTCCCTTCATACACTTTTAAGAAATTAATATAATATATGTGTTTTTTGCATGCCTTATAATAGCATTTTTGTTTCACTCAAGGTCAACAATTCAACACGTCTGCGTACGATTTTTTTTTTTCATAATACGATCAATAATTTCATAAAACCACCGAATGAAACGAATTAAATTAATAAAATTTAAAATTACGAATTCTTCGATACGTCCAAAAGCACTTTTAAGCGTCGTTATGAAATTAATCCAAATACAGTGAGGACATGAAGGACACGACGTTTAGTATAAATGGCGCCATATAGGGTGAATGCTTTTTTAATTCAGTCGTTCACCACAGTAGGCATATTTCGTATGCTCGTACCATAAAATCTATACGATAAAGGCGTTCGTTCGACTGACTTTTTGGCCAGCTTTAGCGCAGCGATTGCGTATATGGTTTTTTTCGCGTGCTGAGCTGCTGACGTGACTTCACAACTTCATCTTCGCTCGTTACTATAATCAGCCAAAATTACACGAAAGATATTGTCGAATCGGCGGAATTTTTCTCATCATTCGCCAATATCAATGTCCACATGTCGGCCAGGCGGATAATCAAATGAAAATACATAACGGAATCAAGGACATAAGGCATAAAACAGCCGCTCGTTCGAATGTCACGCTTATCTGTATTATTTGTTTTCTCGAACATCGGAGAGATGTTCATAATTTCATTTTTATCAAAATCCCGATTCCGCTTTTACTCGCTTATCAACGTACCACAAATGGAATGTGGCGACAAACTTGTATTTATCATCGACACGAGGTTACACCCAATCCCACAGGGTATATTCACGTATTTGGTTTTAATTCGTTAACTCGTGTCGAGCAGAAATAATTTTCGTGCATTATCTAGCCAGTTGAACAATTTCTTCCGATCGTTGGGACCGGCAGATCGTATCAGACGATGGTGTTGTACAGGAGACCAATATGAATCGGGTTATTCGTATCAGTTATCTCGAAACTTTTACGAACATTGATGGTTCCGCTGGTGGCCGACTTATCGGCCATTAACGGCTTGGTATTAATTACACGAATGGATGATTTTTACGATCTACCCAACCATCAGTCGTGTAGTTAGATTTATTGATAACGATAACAGATACCTTCTGTGGTCGATTTTCGTTCACTATGTAAGTTCTGAAAATTTCGTTTAAAGTAACGAACGAAAAATCAACCCATAGAAGCTTCAAGTGGAAGTTGACGATGTCAGCAAGTCTTAAAAGTGGGTGATAACTGATAAGGAGTGGATGCTCATAAAGTCTCCCAATATTGTCTTTTATGTATTTTTCGTTAGCGGTAACATTGCTTTTTTCAACAGAGGGGATTCTCAGACACAAGAATTATGCCATCTTCCCAACCAAACTCGGTCAATAAATTATACCCCCTCCCCCTACCACAATGAAAGACAAGAAATGAACGTCATTAATAATCTAAAATGACTGCAAGAAATCGCTTATGAAAAAATTCGTCGAAAGTATCTACCTAAATAACACGATGAAATTTACCAACGGTTTAAAATTAATCTTTTTTCGATTCTTAACAAATAAGGTTCGAGTCATTTTTAGAATAACATGCTTCCCGAAGCCAAAAAACACATTTACCAAATTATTCTTAAAATAAATCAAAAAAATTATAAAATCTTTTTAAATAAAAAAAAAAATTTACTAACAAGTTTTTGTTCTATTTTCAAGCATTAAAATGCAATAGTACAGGGAAATAAGGATTGAACCTGGAAAAAAATGGTAGTGAGCTGAATTTCACATTATATGCGCAGAATGGTGTCCTTAACAAGATGTAAAAAGTTGTCACGCCTAGGGGGTGAGCTAACCCCAGAGGGGGCTAAAACCTCACAAAAAACAGTTTTTCAACTGTTTTCCTGCATGTGCGAGCAGAATAGCATAACTTTCACGTTAGCATTACAAAAACATTTTGCACGACCTAATTTTCTGTTATTTCAAGACTGAAATGTTCGAAGCTGTGTCGTCATTGTAGTGGAGCTGATTGCACGAATAGTATGGAGGTAGAAATGAGTGATGAAGAGGGAATAGATGATCCCGAACCGAGTTGAAACAAATATTTCAAAGTACATATATCTGTAATTTTTTTTGTTCTATAATGTAAATCTGGAGAAAGACTTCCAAAGGAGGGAGGAGGAAGGGGAGGGGGAATCATCAGTAAAAATTATTTCTTCATCTTTATCACCTACATAGATGACTTGATAACAGATATGAACACATGAATAAATTTTTCCAAAATTATTGTATTTTGGGCCCCCCATTTTGGGCCCTTTTATAAATTTTTGGGAAAACTTTTTCATACGACTTATAGAAAATTGAACGGGGAATATTTTTCAACGTAAGCAATTTTTGCATTGGACGCACCGTATAGAAGATATAAACAAAGAACTGATTTTCGAAAGGGAATTTCAAAAATTGGTATATTTTGACCTCCCCATTTTGGGCTTACTTATAACTTTTTTGAGAAAACTGTTTCACTCATTCTGTAGGAAATTTAATGGGGAACATTTTTTCATATAACTTATTTTGACGTAGAATCCTTTTTTTCGAAGATATTAGCAAAAAACAGTTGAAAAACTGTTTTTTGTGAGGTTTTAGCCCCCTCCTGGGTTAGCTCACCCTCTAGGGGTGACAACTTTTTACACCTTGTTAAGGACACCATTCTGCACATATAATGTGAAATTCAGCTCACTACCATTTTTTTCTAGGTTCAGTCAAAAAATGAGCTTATTTCCCTGCACCACAATCTTCAGATATAAAAAATTGGAAAACGAATTCTTTTAAAGTTTAAAACTAATTTTAAAAATTAATAAATTAATTAAAACTGTGAATTTTTCAAACGTTGACTTCAATGTAAGAGCATTTATACTGATCTAAAGGCTTGATATGTTTTGATCGCAGTACTCACACAGGAACAATAATAATTTTTAATTTTATCAATTTTAATTATATAAAATTTTTTAATAATATAAAATTTATTATATTAAGTTATTTTTACTTCTTTTTTTTTTCAATAATAATTTTATTATTAAAAATTTTTTTGATTGGTGCTTTTGTAATTAATACAAAATTTTACTAGAAGAACCTAGAATTTTTCTAAAGAGGACTTAGCCCTCCTAGCCAGAGATGGAAAGCCGTATGATAAAACTTTTGCTTTCAGCTTTAGCTTCTGACCTTGAAAAATAAAACTTCGGCTTTTGCTTTTCAAATTTTTTCATATTCAGCTTTCGCTTTTGGCTTTTGCTTTTCAACCCAAATATCATTAGCTTTTAGCTTTCCGCTTTGGACTTTCGGCTTTTCCCCTACAGCTTGAGCTCGCGAGTCACGACGTCACGAGGTCAGGTCACACTAGACAGACACTACTGCCACACAGAAACGTCAGAAAACGGCATGACATGAAGAGAACGAGATAATCAATGAATATAAAAAATGATAATTTAAAATTTATAAGTACTGGAAAAGCTGAAAAAATTAAACTTTTGCTTTTGCTTTCAATTATTTGTGCGTTCTAGCTTTTGCTTTCAGCTTTTGCTTTTTAGGTAAAAAACTCTCCACTTTTAGCGTTTGGCTTTTGGCTTTTAGCTTGCTTTCCATCTCTGCTCCTAGCCTCTTTCTGTGTGCGTATGGGGACAATGTATAATTTTAATCTTTAAAATCAAAGTGAATAAAATAATACGGAGGTATCTCACACTAACTAACTTAGCTTTGGTCATCGAGACATTTCTGAAACACTAATTGGTCAAATGTTAATCAATGGAATCACTACTGTAACTGAAATTATTTTCGCGGGTAAAAACTAATCAGTAATCAGAACATATGTGGTTCTGTTTTGTAATCGAAAATACAAACAACACGCTTTCAATAAAACTGATAAGGTGCTACCCTCTTGACGTCATAACAAAGCGCATGTAATGTTTGAAGTTTCAACATATTTCAATGTGAGAGAATTTGTGATGCATACTACTTTATCCATTCTTACGGTAAGAATCTCTTTATCTAAAAAACCAGTGCACCCATGACCAATATAAAATACTTACAGATCTAAATTTAACTGAGCACATTTAGAATTGGTCCCAACATACAAATTTCTCAGCCACTGTTTATAACGTAGAAATTTAATTTTTAGGGTACTTCGCGGCCCAAAGAAAGCAGAATATAATTTTATCGCTTATTCAAAATTTAATAAATCGGCACTACGCGAATCGCTCACTTGAACGTTCCCAAAAGAAATATTTCCTTCTAGATGAAATTTTCATCGAGGAACAAAAAATCAGAAGTACCACCAAAGCTTGTTTCACTGGCGCCCATTGCGTATGGTCAAATACAACGCACACGTTCAACAACCAGTTTCAATACCGAATCGCCCAAATCCCGAATCTACTTCACTACACATATTTCTCGTACCCGACACGGGTACTTCGAGAGACCGGGGTGAGCGCGGTTTTCCATCCGAGCCGCCGATAAACTGGTTACCGTTTCCAACCACCGATTCGGCGGCCAGCGATTACACGTCGCAACATCGTTCCAGTAATCCTGCTCAATGAAGCTGACGGGAAATTTTCGCGTATTCAGTACCCATCCGACTGGTTTACGCCGGGCTCGCAGCTCACATATTTCATCATTTCGTTACACATTGTTCGAATACTTCACGCCGCCGCCGAAAATTACACTCGTCTGCAAACGCCCCGAAGCGTATACCATCTTCAATGATGACCGCCGACACACGCGACCGCGTACGCCGTCTTGTGTTCGTGCGTACCGCCTTTTTCCTTCAGGCTTGAGCTAACTTTCGACCTCAAATATGACTCGTCGTACACGTATTCCATATTGTTTATTTATTCGAAAACTCAGTTGCGAGCACCAATTCCGTTATACGTCTCGTTCGAATTTAAATTCGACCAAAAGAAAAATGTTTCGAAGAAGAATCGTTCTTTATATGCGTAAGACGATGTTTGTTATGCGACGCCTCCTTCTGCCACTTGCTAATTGTTTTCCACCAACAGGGTTTGCAACTTCAACGTATGTAATTAGCGAAGATAATGTTCACAACAAAACAACCACAACTTAGCCACGGTAATTTTTAGTACCGTGCGTTTATTTAAAATTCACAAAAAAATTACCCCTTCATGCCTATTCCTCGATGGTTCAGTTTTAAGAAATTTTCCAAACACTCATTCATTCGTAGATTTTTCGAAATATCCATAATGTAGAACTCGAGCCTTTCCAGAGGTGCGCTTGGAAAATAATTTTTCAGTCATTTTCAAAGTGCTAAAAAATTTCTCACTTAGGGCCACTAAAACTGGTGCTGTTACTATCGATTCACCAACGAAGTCAGCGAAGGTTAAATTTTTTCTAAATAAGGAAAAAGACAAATTCAAGGTTGCCGGGATGCATAACTGAGCCAAGGACAGAAAGGAATTTCGAATCATTCGTATGAAATTCATGCGTGGGTAGAATTTTTTTTTTAAATAAAAAATTAAGCGATCTATTCAAACGCAGACAGGCAAAGCACCAAATTCTCTTTTGTAAAGTGAAGTTTGTCATGAACTGCAGTAATCGAGTTTAAAATTTTCATTTCTTTGAATTTCTTCACGTTGAAAAAAAAAATTCAACCGTTGCAAGTTCGTTTGAACGTCAACAGAAATTACAAACTTCAAAATTCTGTACGAATTCCGTACAAATTTTAAACACACGCTCGAACAAAATTCTATAATTTGTTAATATTTTTGTTTTCATTTTTTCTTCAACGAACTGGCTGCATCAACTAAGTTTGAAAGCCCAATTTAAAATAAAAAAGAACGAACAGTGGTGTATCCAGACTGATGGTCAAGGGGGAGGGGGTGGTGGTGCTGAAGTGCAAAGAGCGCACCCTATAGAAAAACAAAAATACTGTCTGTCAAAAATAACTTGACACTTTTTAGCAGGACAAGGATAGACAACAATTCGTGCATGGTTACTCAAAATGTGGATTGTATTACAAAGTAGGTTAATGTTTTATTACCTATCAGTTCATCGAATTTAACTGGAAACGTATTCACCGTGCATGTTTGTGCTTTACTATTTCGACTATTTGGCCAGCATTTTCAATTTGAAAACATTTTGGGAAGTAATGAAATCGTGAAAATTGTCGCGCTTTTTGCCTATCCTTGTCCTGCTAAAAAGTGTCAAGTTATTTTTGACAGACAGTAAATACATGTTCATGTTTAGCTAAGTAGACGAGTGTGAATAGACTTTCGATTGATGAAAAAAGAGAGAGATGGTTCCGGAGTTAATTTTTAAGATGTTTGTATAAAATGAAAGGAAATATATTCGTACGTTTTTAGAAAGTTATATTTTCATGATAAAATAATATTTTCATGACAGGGGGGGGGGTCCAGCAAAATTTTCAAACATAAAAATTGGTTAGGTAGGCTCAAAATTTTGCGATTTTATTACTATTGATTATTTGCATATTACATTTTCGTTGTTCCTTATTTGTATATGGCAAAAATACTATTTTTGAAATCGCCAAGGGGGTCCAGACCTCTTGGGGGCCCCCTTAAATACGCCACTGAGAACGAACTTCATTTTCTGAGTGATATCAGTGAAACACATTAATGGAATCTTTCAGTAGTTAAATCTAAAGGAATGGATTTCACGAGCAAAGTTTTTGCTTTCGTTACTTTACAATCACGGCAAAAAAACAGCGAGGAATGGTCATTTGATAGTGAATTGGGAGATTCCGACTCGGACTCCGATGTTGAATATTTAATGGAAAAGCGCATCAAAGTTCCTCGTTCATCATTCGGATTGTATTTTGAGGAAATCTTGGTCGCTTATTCGAAGCGAAAATTCATTCGACATTTTCATATCGCAGAAAAACGTTCGGAGAGTTCGCGAGAAGATACGAAAATAATGAACTATATCATTCAATAATTCATCAGCAAGACTCGCCGGTATTCGTGTTTAAAACGATTGGCGTTTTTTTTTTTGGTTCACAAGTCATGAGGCTTGTAGTAATCGTGACATTAGTGACAAATTCAATATATCGATCAGCGTTGT
Source organism: Phenacoccus solenopsis (assembly GCA_009761765.1). Taxonomy (NCBI): domain Eukaryota; kingdom Metazoa; phylum Arthropoda; class Insecta; order Hemiptera; family Pseudococcidae; genus Phenacoccus; species Phenacoccus solenopsis. Next base: position 8,314,139 of record CM019752.1, on the reverse strand, counting down.
TCATTTATTGATACATACGTTCATAACTCATCATGAAAAATTAATTTCTTTTCAATTTCATCGATTAGTTTGGCATCACTGCTTAGTTTTTTAATTTTTTTCCACGATTTTTTACCTTCTGATTCAACCCAGGTCGGTTTTAGCGCTACATTTTATTTACTCCATTTTTCCGTGTAGGGAATTAAGAGCTTTGCCTATCTGTATTTCAACACGTCGCACGGTATGTAGGTATAACAGTACGAATATTTTTTCAAACATTTTTCATTTTCAATCTTCGAATTTTTTTTTCAGTTTGATCTGTTTTCTAGAGATAATAGTTACAAACGATACAAAATATTGAAAAAAATTAACCTTTTTTAATTTGGCATTTTTTAGCGGAGTTTTTAATAAAAAGGATAACTATTATGGCCTACCTGATTTGTGAAGGGGCCGGATGAGGGTGAGGAGTTCAAATCTATGCGTTTCAGACTATCTGTAATTATCGGACAAATGTCCAGCTTTTTGGTATATAATATGCGCCCGCGTATCTTCAAATGCGAAAAAGGTACTTTTTTGTTTTTTCCATACACCTTGACACTCTTTTCCTTACATCAATTTTGCATTTTCTCTATTTAATAATTTCACATTAGGTAAATTACAATAATCAGAAAGTATTTAAATTGAATTTTTTGATAGCTTTCAATTTCTTCTTGAGTGGCCATTATGCTAAGAACTTATATAAATTTATTAAATATGAAAAAGATATATATTATTTTTATCAAATTCAACTATAATCTTAGAAATTTATTTTATTATAACTCGATTATTTTAATATAGAATATTTTATTTTAGACTACTTAAATTTTGAGGAAGGCTGGAGTGGGAGCAAATAACTAAACATTTTCGTTTTTCATTTCATTTAAAAGAGCGAGTCACGTACACCAACATATACAAATTCCAGTTTTCCAAATGGGTTTGGAGGAGAATTAGAGCAAAAAACAACTTTTTGAGGAAGTAATCAATCATGAAATTCTGCGACTCTTCTATACCTCCTCATCAAATCAATGCGAAAAGATCAAACTTCGTTTGTAGGGTTAGTGGGTGGCCAGAATATGACCTCTTGAATTCGGTTCAAAAATGATTTAAAATGGCGGATCGTCAAAATTTGAGAATAACTTGAAAAACCTAAAATTGGTGTAAGTGTATTTCATATGAACTCATATGACTATTGAAGATAAAAAGTATACTATATCCCAATTCACCACCATATATAATGTGGAAAGGGAGAGGGGGGTAATCGACCTGAAAATGTGGTGAGGGTACACGAAAGGTGGAAGAAAATTTTTTATTGCGATGTCATAATTATGATAAAATGAGCCGAAGTGACCAACTTATTCAGATTCTGGGTTCCCAAGTGAATTTGGAGGGAAGTTGGAGCAAAAATCGGTACAAGAGGCTATATTCAAATGATTAGAGCGGGATTTTGAGATTTTTATTTTAGAATTACTTGTCAATGCGATACGTGGTAATTTTAATACCGAAATTATCGATAATCGATAATTTCGATATGATCTTCAATATTAAGTATAAACGTGTTTACGTTTGTGTATAATCTATAATACATGGTTAGTGTATTTCTTATTAGTTATTTTGTTAATTATCAAGATAATAATAATAACTATGAATATGAAACCAGTAATCAGTAAATCAATGCGAAAAATGCAAAAAGTGTTTTCTACAAGGCCTAACTTACTAAGGCACATTAGAAACTATCATGAAACTGTTCAAATTTCAAAAAATGTTATTCGATGTGGCCAAGGAAGCTTGTAAGCATTAAATTTTCATTCATTCCATGAATTATACTCAATAAAATTGAATGAGACATACGAAACATCTCATTTTTAATTTTCAGCATTTGTAATTTTTGTAATGAAAAGCTCACTAGAACAGATAACTTGATAAAACATTTGAAAACAAAACACCCATCATCCCAAACCAGGGATTGTACGGTTTATGTGAGTATATAATTTCATTCATTCTAACAGTAAGTAATGAAATCAAATGAAAACCATAATGCTGTTCATATCATACCTACTTTCAGATTTGTGATCACTGTTCCTACACGTTTTCGAAGATAAGTAATCTTATTAGACATATACAAAATGGGTAATTCTCTGAAAATGTCCATATTTCGATGTCTTTATTTTTCTGAAAAAAAAAGTTGATATTGGGAATTTTTTTGATTGGGATAGTGAGTATATGTGTCCTTGATGTCATTTATGCCATTCGGCTCAAGTCATGTCCCCCTGGGGGGGTAGGGGGACTTTTTGAAATTTTATTACCCAAAACCTAAGAACTTCTTAGGCCGTGGCTGTTGATTCTCGATTTTGTGGCTTATTGTAACTCAGCCGTAAGACGTCCTAGGAACTTGAAACAAAAGGGATATCGAAGATTAGTAAGTACATATAATATTCACCTATTCAATATTCTCTTAAACTGACTGTTAGGAGCTCCTTAGTAAATTTTTGGCGAATTCTCTCAGGTCGTGGCTGGTTGGTTTTAATCTTGAGCCGTGGCGAAGTGTCTTTTTATGACCATGGCCTAAGAACTAGTGTCTTTTTTCGAGAGACAGCCATTAACACCTAAATTAATAACATCTTTGTTAGTGTATCCCCATTAAAATTGATTTAGAATGGCAAAAAGACACTAATTCCTAGGCCGTGGTCGTAAAAAAAAACACTTCGCCACGGCCTAAGATGAAAACCAACCAGCCACGGCCTAAGAGAATTCGCCAAAAATTTATTAAGGAGCTTCTAACAGTTAATTTAAGAGAATATTGAATAGGTGAATATTATATGTACTTACTAATCTTCGATATCCCTTTTGTTCCAGGTTCCTAGGACATTTGATGGCTGAGTTAGAATAAGCCACGGCCTAATACCACAAAAACCGGGAATCAACAATTTTTACGAATTTTGCTTTCCGACTGTGATAAATAAATGACATTTCACATTTCGAATGCTGGCAGTGTATTCTCATGATGTCAAGGAAGCATTGTAACCGCAAAGAAAAACGAATTATAAAATCATTGCCGCAGGAGAAGCAAACAAAAAACGCCACGGCCTAGGAGTGTATAAACCATTTACAGGTCTTTGAACCTTCCTGGAGGTCAAGCAGGGAAACTTTGGACATCATTTTGAGCGTTAACATACACACTCAACTATCCTGAGCAACTTTGTTAAGTTTTTCCTCAAAAAAATATTAATTTAATATCATTTATGTGACATTGAAAATTCAAAACGTGACCATTTACATGCCACGGCCTAAGAACTTTTGACCTTTGGGTTGAAAAAAACCCCATTTAGGGGGGGTGGAGGACAATTTCAATCGATGGGAAAGTTAGAGGAGATACTCATATAAATATAGAAAAAAAAAAAAAATTCAATTGTAGCGTAATTCTTCAAAAAAAACATCGATTACAGAAATATGGACATTTTCAGAGAATTACCCAAATATACGATATAATTCGATATCGTATTAAAATTACCATGTATCGCATTAACAAGTAATTCTAAAATAAAAATCTCAAAATCCTGCTCTAATCATTTGAATATAGCCTCTTGTAAAATAGGTTTTTGGAGGGAAAATTGCAACAGGAAATTTCACGAATCTTCCATATCTCCGCACTAAATCGACCAAGAAAGGTAAAATTTTGTATGTAGGGTGAGTTGATGACCAGAATATGGCCTCTTAAATTTGAGTCATAATGGATCCAAAATGGCGGATTATCAAGATTTGAAGATAATTTGAGGACCCTCAAATAGTTATAATTTGAGAAATATGTGTTCACATAATTATTTCATGGCAAGAAACACTACATTTGTGCCAAATTCAATTTCTCAAGTGTTTTTGCAAAGCATAGGGTAGGGGTTTTCAGACTTGGTATTGGGTGTGGCCTGTAGTCATGAACGGTTAAGCGAGGTTATTACTAAATCAAAACAAGCTCCAGTTAAAAACTCAGCTCCAGTAATGTGACATGGCTGCTTACATTTTTCTGAATCCCATTGTAAATATGAGTATCAAAATTTGTTATTTTTGTGTTAGGATAAAAGGTTTCCAATCAAAATGTTTAACCATCAAGGATCTTTGACATGTAAATAAGAATTTTCATATCTGATCCAACGCTTAGATAAAGCTGTAGAACGAATAATTTCGATGTACAAATGCGAGTATATTTGTATTGATCACTTTTGTCCTTTTTTCCTTATTTTTCATAGGCTGGAAAATTGGACATGATTTTAGAAACTGTACTTCAATCGGATAAAAAAGTCAATAATTTAGAAGACTTAATATTTGCGAAAGAAGTCGGAAAACGAATAATCACTACAATTCATCGTACAATTTCAAAGGGCCAGATACGATCGAAACTGAAATTGCGTGAAGAAGAAATGGAAGAGTTTGAAATAAATTATGCAGGATTTAAGAAAACGTATGATGAAAAAATCTGTGCTCCCCGCAATGATACCATTCACGAAATTGGGGAACTTATCGTTTTAACAATTTGTAAACATTCTAAATGAACTTCACTATTCTATATATTGAGCTCAAATACAGTACGAATAATTTCCATGCCACCTCGTTCCAACATGCGAAAAAAAGAATAACAAAATTTGTCGCATATTTTTAAATAATACACGTGAGTTCAAAAATGCAAAAAACTTTGAAAACTCTTCTATTCAAGATGGACGATATTTCGAATGATTCCCACTAGAATTGCATATGATTCAAGTCATAATTAAGTCGGTCATTTTTTTTCTAAATTTTGCCTATTTTCAAATATTGTTTGTACTTCGCGCAACCATAACATACTTTTCCCCAAGCTCTTCATGTCATTAATACTAGACCACCAGCACGTACAGCGATCGCGAAAATGGTCGCTAAAAGTGAAACCAATGTGACAACGTAACTATCAGCGTCCGCTGAAAGATTATTCAATAATTCGGTACGTCGTGCGTCGCCGACCGTAAAGCGTGTACTTTCTTTTCAACGTCATCGTCTCTTCCGTGGCAAATCTTCGGAGACGATGTAACTTGGGCGTTTTTATTTATTACGCCGGCGTACGCATAGTGTTACGGTTGAGACGCCCTTTGATGGAACACACACGTTCTCCATTCATTTTACGTCATTTTTTCTGTACTCCTGACAACGTTTTCCAAATGCATAAAAACAACGACGTGAAATTTTTTCGCCTAATAAAGAGAACCTTTGGAAAGAGGGCGGAGATTATAAATCTGTATAAATAAAATCTCGTGTCATGATCCATATCCGGAATAAACTCCGAAACTACTGAATAATGTTGATAAAATTTGGTAACTATCTGGTAACTGTAATTTAGTCCAACATGAAAAATAGGATAGTTTTTATCTCAATTATTGATCTTAAGGTCTTTTTTTTTTTTTTGGCAAATATTCAATCAATTATAACTACTGAGCCACAGCAACGCGTGGTTGGATCGGCTAATGAAATATAAAATCAATTTCGCAACTCGACACCAATGAAATCGACGATCTGTCAAAACGTAATTCCCCTAATGCTCCCTTCAACGCTGAAGAAAAATAAGTCTACAGTCAAAGTGGACTTATTGTTTTTACGTGACAAAATTCTATCGCAAAAGTAAAGGGAAGCAACATCATAACTGAAGTAAATTGAAAGAAACAGGCACGAAATTTCAAGGCAAGTAGAGCAGATAGGCTTTCGAAAAAATTTACTTTTCGGAGTCCATTTAACGTGCGGTGATGTGAAGTTACGTGATTTCATGTTTTAAGGTACAAAACGACGAAAGATTCATTCGAAGAATGATGATATAGAGTAATCCAAGTAACTGGCCCGCATCTTGATTGATTGTACGTCACGCATGTAACAACCAATCAGCGAGTGGGAAAGCGATAAATTACCTCCATTTACTCTTCAAATGAAGACACGAGTCAGATGATGATTCAAATCAGAAATGAATTTCAGTCGTTCAGTTCACCTTCAATGAACATTAAACCATATTATTTAGAAAGGAAGAAACGAATCAAAATCCTAGATTTTGTCACATTTTAGCCTCATGATTGGCCGTTGCTTGATGTACAGCCAATCAGAAAGCGGATCAGTTACCCAGATTACTCTATACGTCCGAAACTCACACTGAACACCATTAGTTCGCGAATGATTCATTTCAGGAATGTTGGTATACGTTCAAAACTCCCGCTGAATGCTAGTCGTTCGCAAACGATTCATTCGAAATACGTCGAATTACGTTTCGTGTTTTGGCAGAATTTAGCTACGTAAAGTGGGTAGGTAATTATTTTTTAAATTGCATAAATAGCTTAATTCCGCTCTGAAGATATCCCAGTATCTTAAGTTTTTTATGAAAAAAACGAGAAGAAATTTTTAAATAAAAAATTGTGGTTTAAATACATAATTGGCAACATTCGCTTGAAGACTTGTTAATACATGTCAAGTTTCTTTCCATTCAGAATCCAGGGCTGCAAAACCGAGAAAATATTGGTTTTGGTTCCGGTTCCCAAATATTGGTTCTGGTTTTGGTACTGGTTCTGGTTCTATGACTTCAGTTTTGATTCTGATTCTGGTTCCGGTTCCCAAATATTGGTTCTGGTTTTGGTACTGGTTCTGGTTCTGGTTCTATGATATCGTTTCGATTCCGGTTCTTATCGGTTCCAAAAAAAAAACATATGTGACCTATCAAAATACTCCATTTTCCACACATAATCAGGAGGAAGTATTGAAACCAAAATTTGTGAAGTAATATAATTGAAAAATGGTCATGTAAATTGTAATAAAAAATGAAAATACTCCGTGTGACTATTAGTATGCTTTATTTTTAATTAGCTGAATTTTTAACAAAACGATAGCTATTACAGCCTACCTGATTTGGGAAGGGAAGGTCGGGGGAGGATGCGGTCTTCAAATCTTTGCGTTTCAGACCATTTGTAATCATCTGGCAAATGTCCAACTTTTTGGTATATATATATTTTTTTCCCCCACGCGTAGCGCCGGCGAGTATTCATAAAATTCGCTCAAAATTTGGTGAGAGACTCTTCTTGAAAATGCGCAAAAATAGTTTTTTCGTTTTTTCGATAAATCTCAAAATGGCGGATCACTCAAATTTTGAGGGGGCTGGAGAAGGGGAATAGCTCAAATTTTTCGTTTTTGATTTCATATGAAAGAGTGAGTCACGGATACTAACATATCCAAATTTCAGCTTCTTAAGTGCATATTGAGAGGAGTTAGATCAAAAAACGGCTTTTTGAGGAAGTTTTGAGTCATGAAATTTCTTGAATCTTCCATATCTCCCCACCAAATCAAGTTAAAGAGATCAAATTTTGTGTGTGAGGTTAGTTGGTGACCACAATATGACCTCTTGAATTTGGATCAAAATGGATTCAAAATGGCGGATTATCAAAATTTTGAGTTGGTAAAAATGTAATTAATATGAATTCATATGGTTATTGGGGATAAGTTGTATACTATATCCCGAATTCACTTCCATACATGATGTTGGAGGGGGGAAGGCGGGGTTACCAACCTAAAATAGTGGTGGGGGTACAGGAGGGGTCGAAAATTTTTTATTGCTGTGTCATATGATAAAATGAGCCCAAGTGACAAACGTATTTTGATTTTAGCTTCCTCAGTGATTTTGGAGGGGAGTTAGAGCAAAAAACGGCTTTTGGAGGGGAAATTGCTGCAGGAAATTTCATGAATCTTCCATATCTCATCACCAAATCGGCCTAGAATGGTCAAACTTTGTGTGTAGGATTAGTTTGTGACCAGAATATAACCTCTTAAATTTGAGTCAAAATGGCGGATTTACAAAATTTGAAGATAATTTGAGGACCCTCAAATAGTTATAATTTGAGAAATATGTGTTCGCATGATTATTTCATGGCAAGAAATCCTACATTTGTGCCAAATTGAATTTCGTAAGTGTTTTTGAAAAGGATAGGGTAGGGGTTTTCAGACTTGGTATTGGGTGTGGCCTGTAGTGATGAACGGTTAAGCAAAGTTATTACTAAATCAAAACAAGCCCCAGTTAAAAACTCAGCTCCAGTAATGCGGCATGGCTGCTTACGTTTTTTTTTTATTCATTTTTATTATTTTATACCTAGGTAATTAATAGCATGAACAATCATGGTAGTTACGGTCGGTTGCATGTGTTTTACATAACTAGCTATGCATTGTTCCCTGTTATGAAAAAACTTTGACGGATGAAAAAATTAAGAAAATACCAAAATTTCTCATTTTTTCAGCTATGAGCATACTCTACAGTGTTGTCTTTATCGAAAAATCATAAATTCTCAAAATTATTAATTTTGTCGCTTGGACGTCCTTTACTTAACGCTATCCAAATGACAATTGACATGACAATCAAAAAATGTAACCAAAAGCGAATGGGAAAGATTCAATTTTTTTTGCTCTATCCTCATTGCCCCAAGCTGGTTCTAAGTACATCCCAAGGTCAAGCTATCCCGATATTTTACCAACATTTTCGATTTTTTGTAGGATCACCGTTCTTCCCTTGTAAATAATTCACGAACTTGAACTGTAATAATTAAACATTTTATTTATTCAAATTACATTAAAAAAAAAAAAAAAACAGTGCGGCCACATATTTTGCTTATATTTTTTCATGTTTATCTTCTTTGTCTTACCTAGGCGTTCATTACAAATTATAAAATTTTATATTTTACTTGAAAGTTGAAAAAAAATCAAACCAATAGATAGAAACGGAACGATAATCGTCTTCTAGAACCGGAACCACTACATTTTCATATTGGTTCTGGTTCTGGTTCCGATTTTGTAGTAAAAATTTTTGGTTCTGGTTTCGGTTCCAGCTTTAGTATCAATTTCAAGATATTGGTTCTGTTTCTGGTTCCAAAATTTCATCGGTTTTAACGGTTCTTGGTTCCGGCTCGGTTCTGGTTCAAATCAGTTTTGCGGCCCTGTCAGAATCTTGTTATTCTTTTTCCAATCAGATAGATCTGGTTTTCTCAGAAGGATGAAAATTGGTAATTTTTTGCGTTATTTTGGATTTACCAATGATGAAGAGCATCATTTTCTTCGGCAACAAAATTTGTGTACTCAAGTTCCTTCAGTGATGCAATATTTAACATGATGAGTGATGAGAAATTATATTTTCTTTGAAGCGAAAAAATCATCACAAATATTTCTGCCATTGGAAACCCGCACGCATCAATTAATGAGGAAAATCGCAGAAGTGATTTCTTTTCGCGGAACAATTTATGGTTATTTCTTTCATGAATGATAAGGCGATTAAAACTCCATTTCTTATCATTCGAGGATTATTCATTACTACTTGGGAATTATCTAATTTCAAAAATCGAATCGAAAATATCCCATACACGATAAATCGAACAGACTGATGACAAAAAAAAAAATTGAGAAAATTGTCCCGACATCGAAATCGCATTCCGAAGATTTCCCCAGAGGATTGCTAAATTCGAAGATGATTCCCGCTCAATCACGCACACTACGAAGCCTTTTAGGCTTAAAATACATCCGCGAGCTCTGCACTCGCTCCATCACACCCCAAATAGTTACACGTATCGATCACACACGGCTACGAAAAAATGACACACAGCGAAAGACCGACTACGGCTCCCACGTTGTGAAATGAACTCGCGAGCCACGAGCTGCGACTATAGCCAAAAAACTCACGGTACCCGGAATGCGAACGCGGAGCTAGGTAAATGCATGAGCAACACGAGCATCGCTGTATTGGTAGTAAACGTCGTCGAGGTGACGACGAACTCGATTCATGGTCATGGGCGTCATTCAAACATCCCGCTGACCATGAGGTACCAATCTCCTTGATCTCCGGCTACACGATCGCTTTTTTCCCTCGATACGAGCAATACGAAGACGCTTCATCGCGCCATCCGTTAATTAGGTCACGTCGAGGAATAAACTGTGCGTGAAAAAAAATCGATGTTCGGTAATTTAAACGCGTACACCCGTACACAATGATTTTGCGCGACTCTGGCTTTCCATATCTCTCCATAAATATCGTAGACGCCATTTAACGCATCGATTGGATACGCGGTTATGGCATTGAAAGGCAAATAAATTTTCCACGGTTAAACTATTTCGCGAAATTTTCTTCGCCAGCGTATCTAGATGAGAGCCTTCTTTCTTCAGACAATTCCATCTCTCAAGTCTCCATCCTACCATTTTTACGCGTACACATCTTCCAGTATAACAATCCAAGGTCATTTACCTTGTACGATCACACGAGAAACCCACAACGCTCGCTCATTTCATTCTCTTCGGCAGTCTCATTCAGTTCACAGTTGATGAGCTGATTCACATAGTATTGTTATTTTCTTAATTGACGTTGGTCTCGTTTGAAATTACCATTCGCTGGAGACAGATCATTTAAAGGAAAGGTTTAGGGTGAAAGGGTTTAAGGCTTAACTGAGTTTGCTTCGTAGATTAATTCGCCTTATTATACAATTTCCATTGTTTAGGGTGTCATTTAAAGCTTCTTTTATAACCATCCCGATAAGCAGATTATAACGTTATTTCGTCCTAATTTGCTTCCATATTTCCAGGCATTTCGAGGAGGCAATTTTCAACGATGTGTCACTTACATCGAGGCTATTTCCAGAACTTCTAATTTGAAGAGATTATGAGCTAGACGAAGGTTCGGTCGAATCTTGAATTTTTTTCATACTTCAAAAAATTTAATTTTCTCCTGTATTCGGTCATTTCCCAGAAATTACAAGTTTTTTCCATTTTTTGACTTGGTATAATAAAATATTTCAGATTCAAATATTCCGAGAAGGGGAAAATCCTCCAAGTTGAAATCTGGCAAAATTGTGGAGGGCAATGAGCACAATTATACCAATTTTTTTATTAGTATTTCATTTTCTTTCATAATTTGAGGAAATTTTTACGCAAAAGCAGTATTGCCATCTCGTAAGAACACGAATATTATTTTGCATAGCATGGAGTTGGCGGATGATGGAAATTATACAACTTTTTTTTCCATACATAATATTGTTTAACCCTCGGTTAGTCGCATGGCGGAAGAAACCTCCGGGTTGACATACCCCAGTCGCATGGCGGAGGAAACCTCCGGGTTATTACACACACATGTCGCATGGCGGAGGAAACCTCCGGGTTATTACACACGCATGTCGCATGGCGGAGGAAACCTCCGGGGTTATAATAAACTTTCTGGACAACGCTGTGATAATTGAAGTCTTGAAGATTTTTATTAAAAGATAAAAAGACATATAACTTTTTTTTATATTGATGAATTTTTAATTAAAATCCAAAAATAATATCTGTTAGCTACCAATCAGTGTAACTGCAACATACCTGCAAACGATAATCTAAAAAAGAAGGAACACCCGAGCATAAAGTGTATAAATTTAAGTAACATAATAATTTTTTAGAAAAAAACAGTGATTACTTAATATGAATTGGCTCTTCTTCAATCACGTTTGAATTCAATCGCTCCATTTTTGGTTATGGGTAAAATTCAATTTTTGAACAATAAGTATTAGAAAATCTTATGGATTGCTAGGTAAATTTAATTTAATCCAGAATATGTTTTTTACTAGGGAAAAAATAAAAGGGGAAAATAAATTTAAGTAAATATGGAGATTTCCTCCACCACACGATACGCGTTTGTGAACCCGGAGGTTTCCTCCGCCATGCGACACGCGTTTGTAAACCCGGAGGTTTCCTCCGCCATGCGACTGGGGTATGTTGAAAATCTACATGCGACTAACCAAGGGTTAAGCACTCGTTATTGCATTACGTTGATTGAATAGTAATTTGAATATATCTATTGACTGTAGCTCCTTCCATTCTACAGATAGGCAAAAAGTTTATCGAACTTTTTTGTTTCTCCACTCAATTACTATTCCTTAAATGATAAAAAAAATTATAAAAAACACAATTTTTTCCCAACGACGTCATCGTGATGGATGAGGAGAGTACTGAATTTTAAAATTTTCTTCACGTGTTGACAAACAAAAGGAAAAACTTGAAACTTTCATCATTTTTTTACCCGTCTGTAAAATTGAAGAAGTTACGATGAAATAAAATTTGTAAACCTGAGTAGTTCTTTCAATTTTGCAGGAAGGCAAAACTTTCATAGAACTTTTTTCTTCATCTTCTAGTCGTTACATGATGGAAATGCTCAAAAACGAGTATTTTTTTGGACTGCATACTGGACCACCCATTATACAACAAGATAACTATAAACATAGGTATGAAAATACGCCATCTTTGGTCCATCAGTATTTGATGTTTTTTTTTCTTTCTCGAAAAATGGGTAATAAAAATTCGCTTCGGGTCATTTGAGCATTTCTCAATTTGAGAGAGCTTCGTTCTAATAAATATTTTATTTCGCAATTAGCTTGAGCCTTGAGTCAAATTTAATGAATTTTCCTCAATTTCTACTCTGCTTTTAGTAAGGCATTATAAGAGATGGCATGCTAGGCCGCCATACTGGGTTTTAAAAAGCACGTTCATACAGGTATTTTATAATTAAGAGCGCAACTTGGTTAGGACGAAAGGGTAGCTGCGTTCAGAGGCTTTCTAAGGGTCGATATGATGGCCCAGCACACCTCCTTTCAAGTTTGAACAACTCTATACCCTGTAAAGATTGATTTCAACTGCTAGAGTCCTCTATTTATTTTGCTTTGCTTTATCAAAATCGGTAAAAAATATTTTGAAAGATTTTCTCCGGTGATAAAGTGATTTGAAATTGCAACATTTATGATAATTATGATATGGATAAAAAATTATGTATAATAAATGGTTAAATCGATTGATATTATTAATTGTATTAAAAAATATTTTTTTAATTAAATATTTTACATATAATTATTATATTATATTTTTATATGAATTATTTTAATCCTGGCTACGTCACTGAAGCTAATCACATTACGTATTTAATAACAGGGAATAATGTTGGGATTAGAGAGTTATTGTGTATAAACATAGGCACGTGGCTTACTATTTGCAGCATTACCAAGTTGTGTTGTTCATCTTATAATTCAAGTCGGGTCTGGTCGAACCACAATCAAACAAAAATGTGAATTTTTGCACCTAAGATGCCTTTTGTTGCGCTAGCTCATATTATGTCTGGTTAATTTTCAGAGACTACAACGTACTCGTTCCTACTATGGGAAATTTATTACGAAATATTTGCACCTTTTTCTTTCACTCCAAGGTAAACGCATAGCATATCTTTTTGAACTCTAAATTACTTGAAATATTCGACGCGAAGAATGGTAGAATACTCTAGCGGCTAGGCGAGCCTGATGGTTCGAGCTCGTGAGTAATATACGGATGAATCACGCAGGATCTTGTTATGAATCGTTCTCGTACGAAATTACGCAACGATACTAGAGTGCGAGAAATTTATGATGATAAAATAAAATTGCGGAATCCAATGCTATTTCAAAAGGGAACATACCACGATTCCGGATAAAGTTTATTTTCCTACAAGGCACCTAGAATCCTACTTAAACTAAAATAATGTTCCATCCTATCTGGCATATTAAGTATCAGTAAATATTTCAAGTATTTGGGCAAACAAGAAATAGAAATCGATTCGGCGAACGTTAAAAATGAAAATTGCGACGTCTGTAAAGCGTAAAGTTTATTACGCTTCAATGAACTTCGAGTTCACAAAACGACAGACGACAATTTCACAGAGATGTTGGAAAATATACGTGGAAAACTAGAAGACTTTGGCTGATGACAAGGAGTCCATAAATTTTACACCCTGCGTATCCATTAAGCTGACGAATATTATGACGTAATGGCGTATTTCGGACGTTATAATGCAAGTGCGAGTTTCATTGAAACTGGCAACAAATTTCAAGTATTCCTGTCCCGTTTATAAAAACACCATTAAATGGGTTAATACCGATCGATTGCACTGAAACAACCATGCGCAACTCATAACATTCGTCGCCATAATGAAAACGATAGGTTGGAATGAATGCAGGATTATTAAAATTAAGCTAAATTTAAAAACTGGAATTGAAGATGTTACATAGTTGAAGTAATCACATAGTAATGAGTACTTTGTCGTACACGGTTGAACATTGCATTTACCACTGATATGCTATATTACGAGATGTACAATTCGATATAAAAATCATTTGTACCATGATTACCAAGTGATAAGAGTCAATAATGGCAGAAAATTCTTCGAGTAGGTATTTATTGTTCGATAAATGTATAGGGCATTGTTCCTTTTTGAAATGCACTTCTTAATCCTTGTATGGTAAATAAAGCCTGCTGATATTATCAAATGGAGAAAGATTTTGATGTACTTGAACAATGCGATTTTCCTGATAACGTACACCTACTAAAAATCAAACAAGAAGGCAATACGCAAACAGCATCTAATCTATAATCGTGGGGAAAGCCGATTAAGATGACAAATACACATTTAATTCATACAGATTCACAATTGATTGGTTATCAAAATGCCTTCACTGTTCTTACTTATCAGTGAGGAACATTTCCAAACGATAATAATTTAATGTTTTCTGTACGCAACGAATACTTACAATCTAAATGTTTCTTTTTAGGGCCTAGCAATTCCTCGGTGGTAGCTTTGCAGACGGATTTGGCTAAACCTTGGCCGGCGATGCTGTGTTTAGCAGCTAACAATCGGTCGTTAATCGTTTGTCCAGCCATTGCGACAGATATACTAGTTCTTTAATTGGAAATATTAAAACATTCTAAAAATAATCGAAACTTTACTCCTTATACATGATGCGAACACGAACCACGAACCAATCGACTTCGAACTTTGATTAAGCGAATACGATGAAAACCATCTTGCAATACGTTCCGTAAACACCAATTCACGATATTAAACTTAAAATTAACACAACTCGGAAGACATCATAAATAATTTTACGATTATTGAATTTCAATCTTATTCACAGAATTAACTACACAATGCCTACATTAGGACTGAAATACAAGTTTCACAAGCGAAAGAGACGGAGTTCTTCCCGTAATTTTTTTTCATTGATGAAAATGATGTTGGGTATGGGAAACTGGATGATGGATTTCATTAAGTAGGTCAAAATAGTTGGTACAAAGGGTAGGTATGTTAGCGGAAAATTGAAAATATTACGAAAACGTACATGCATAAAGCCAATAAAATTACGGTAGATAGCAAAAAAACCTAAAAAAACACTGTCTTCACTTCTAATTGATAAAAAGTAAGGAAAATCGAGTGTCATTCTTTATTTTCTGAGTTTTTTCAATATTCGTCAGTTTTTCTGAAAATCTCAGATTTCAGTAGCGTAAAATCTGAGATTCGAATTTGTGTTTTTTATCATTTTATATATCACATCGAACAAACTACGATGGTAATTGCAATCAAAGACAAAGATCATTCCTCCGGTAAATCTTCGGTGGTATCTTTCATCAAATCGTGGTACTATGATCCTTTCAAATGGAGTATTGTCAAGAGTATTGGGTTTGCTCTAACTTCAGTTTATGTCGCAAGAGGCTGCCGAGGATTAGAATTGATGCCTAATGTATAATTAGTTCATGTTTCGTTCTTTTATTTGTATTTATACATGTATCTACTAAGCTTATTATATCAGTTGTTTTAAAATTATTTTTGTTGTGATTGTTGTAAATGGCCTTTGTTTAATCACTGCAGATGTTATACGTATCATAAGTGAAAAATTATGATTCCAAGTATTTATCGAGTATTGGTTTCATAATACTGTGTAACTTGGGGTGAAGACATTATTAAATGCAACGCAAAAACAATGCCAACGTCCACATCGCTAATACAATTCTAAACACAAAAATACAACCCAATGTGAACATATTACTAAAAATGTAACTCAAACACATTTCATGAGTAATACAATTTTAAAAACAATGCATATTCTAGCTTCGTGAAAAGGAATCCTAATGAAAATATGGTTCATCAGCTCATCAATAATTGTAATAATAAATAATTAATTTCAAGAAAATGGTGACGTTCATACAGCAACAATATAATAAAAATGAAATCCAACAAACAAATAATTGAAAAATTTTATACAACATTTACAAATGAACTAATAATTACTTAACAAATGATGAATACGCAAAATATTAATTTTGTACATTTCGCCAAAACATTCTACTTTAAGTTTTAAAGCAATAATAGAGAATTAATCGATTAACGTTTTTTGTTTCCTGCATTACCACTGAAAATTGCAACTAGTCTAATGAAAATGTTCAACGTGTCCATGTAAATCGAGAGTGCACTGTAACAAATAAATTTATGATGATACCAAGAAACGTAAATAAGAAAACCTAAATAAAATATGACAAGACACTTACGCATTAATGGGATCGTATGGCTTAGCAGCATATAAAGGATGAGTTTCGGCGTTATGGACTATACGCTGAGTATCATATAACATAAGCCCAGAAAATAACACGAGACCACCATAAAGCGAAATCACCATTAATCCAGAACCAAGGGCCGATGTTGGAGGAAGGAACATGGATCCTGTAAACGTTAATTCACAAAAATAATCATTCTTTCTATACAAACCAACATTTTGAAAAGGAATGAAATTGTAAAAGAAAGAACTTCACCGATAGAAGATATGAAAACAAATCCAAGACACATAGCCAAGGGTCCGCCATAGTTTAAAAATTTATCATTTGGTGCACAAATTGCCGTAGTGGTTAATCCACCGACAATTCCAGCGGTATAACTGTAGGAAAAATAAATCGTTAATAAGACAAAATGAAATATGACAGTATCGTAGAATGTATTCACACGCAAGTTTTAATCATACCATAAAGCTTTGGTAATGATAGGTCCTCCCAAAAGACAAAGCGGAGATATTATTGCACCGAGAAAGACTGAATGAGCAATCCAAGCTAAATGCTTGGCATTTAATGTTGGAGCATATTCTAAAGCTTGCGTGGCAATTCCACTGCCCATCATTAAAAATAGGGAAACTCCAGCAGCCTAACGAGGATGAAAGATTGAAATCAGAATAAAAGCTTGGAAAAAATTGCCATAACATAATGTTTTACAAGTATACAGACCACAAGCGAATCTTGTGCGAAAAATCTCCTCAACACTGGTACACGAAGTGTAGCTACAGCTGCAGCTGCAGTTACTATGAGAGATGATCCGAAATACAAATAGGTATTGCGCACTCTATCACGGACATATTGCGGCCACAATCTATGAATGAAAAACATGCAAATGAGAAAATCAATCATTTCTTTCTTTAAATAACAAATGATAAACCAAAAACACATACATTGAATTTTCCAAAATTCCTGCTTGATTACTAAACCCTAATCCATAATAAGCCAATGCCCCCAAACCAACAACAGCAGATCCTGCAGCAAATCCTTGCCCTATAGAAATAGCTGCAAAGAAACATCGCTTATTATTTAAAATATCATAACGATGCATGAAATCCAATATAGGTAAATCTAGTACTTCACCTGTTCCAGCACTAGGCTGAGTGGCAGCTTCTGCAAGAATTTTTCGGCGGGCCCGAGCGGTCTTCCAGACAGTTTCGCGTTCTCCTTGCGAATATACCCGCGATATCATCAGTTGAAATGGCTTACCACCGCACTGTGGAATTTTCATTAATTTTGTTCCATAAATGTTCAGGCCAGAGCCCATTCCGCAAAGTAACCTTACGCCATTCATTTCTTTTATTTTCTGATATGAAACGTTCAACACACGACACACGAGTTTTCGATCGCTTCAAAAGAATATTTTGAGATTTCAGAAATCGCAAATTTCTTCAGAAGTCAAAATGTTCGGCTTAGATTTTTCTAGCAAAGTAGCGAAAACGAATTTTTCATCACTTATTTCACTTGGGTTTGAACTTTGAAGCAATCTGATGAAATATGGAGTATTATTTTATAATGACTGGTATATGTTCTAATTGGTCATATGTTACGAGCGTAATGACCAATCATAACGCTAGAATGTGATAAAATGTAGGTAGTTTCATTTCTACCTTCCTAAATAATATCGTTCAGTTTTCAGTGAAAGACTAAAATTCGTTTTTGATTTGAATCATCAGCTGATTTGTGTTTTTATTTTACGAGTTAGTCGAGGTGAATTTACCACATTCCAACTTGCTGATTGGTTGTTACAGGCATGACGTATGACCAATTAGAACATAGATCAGTCACTATCACTGCTGGGCGCGTTCGCGTTCAGGAACGCGCGTTCGAACCAGAGTTGGGCATCACTCTGAGCGCGCTCGAAATGCGCTCTTTGAAGAGCGAAAAAGAGCGGAATAATAAATCGCTCGCGAACAAACGAATGAGTCCCCCATTCTTCAGATTCTTCGTTCTCTTTCTCCAGTAATGAGAAAAATGACGTAAAATGATAAATAGGGATCTAAATAGGTAATATGTACTCGCTCATGATTGGTTGAAGTGATAAGCAAAAAAAACCCAAAGAATTCGCTCAGAATTTCACTCAGAATGCTGAAGAATGAACTCTTCTCCACTCCGAGCGGAAAGTGAGCGGAACGTCTCGTTCTTTCGCTCTTGAGCCACTCTGCCCAACTCTGGTTCGAACGGAACGGGTGAGATTCTCTTATCAATTGAACGAACGATGAACGGAACGGGAAGGATAAATATAAAAGTTGGAACGGAACGGAACGGAACGTTTTATTTTCTTGAACGTAAATTTTAAACGCCGTTCATTTATCGTTCAAGAAAAAACTTGTCTTTTTACCCTTTTTAGTTATTTTTCTCAATTTTCTATTTCTTCACTTCGTCTTTCTCAAGTTTTGTGTCGTGGTATTCACTATCACTATTCATTCGGTGTACTTCTCGTGGCGTAATTGGCTGACTGTTAATTATTCGTTATTTTAATGTTGAATTGCGTTTAGTAAAAGTGAAAAGCAGATGTTTTGAAGAATTTCAATTTGGTTCAATATAATCGACTATTCACGAAGCGTTCATGAATGTGAACGGGAACGGAACGCGTGAAATTTTGGAAATAATTGAACGGAACGCTGAACGGAACGGAATTTTTTGGCCAGTGAACGGAACGGAACGTGAACGTCAAATTTGAGAATTTCATTGAACGGGAACGAACGCCGTTCAAAAAAAACCTGAACGCGCCCAGCAGTGGTCACTATAAAATAATACTCTATTGTTTTTTTATGGCAACAGTGTTGTTTTTATGTCATTCTAAAATTCGTTTTCTTTTCGAAATTACAATTTTGCTACGAGGTGCTCCGTAGCGCTTGGCAACACTGCCGATAAAATATGTCCTGGCCTTTAGCAACGGTCCTGGCACATTATTGGGTCGTCCTTAAAGGCTCTGCCGACAAACAACACCTTTTTAAAAATATTGAACATGTAAAAGGTTCCTTTTACGCGAAAGATCACAGCTGAACGTAGTGATGCCAACCGCGTGTTGAGGAAAACACGAAACTTCTTTTTGCAAATTATTCTCGTATGTGAAGAAGTAAAATTTGTTTTTTGGTTATCGCTTTGACTATATACTAGATGGACCGAGCTAGCAACAAGCAAATGCCAACCCAAAAACGGTGATACATTACACAGATTTTCTCAGAACACTCGTGACTAAATTCAAAATGCTCATGCGCAAATTTATTTCCCGCTAATAGTGCGGCAAGGGGACATCGATAGTACTGCTTAAAATTAGAATAACATGAATGTGATAAAGGACTTCAGGCATGCGCAACATATGAAGTCGCAACGAGTGTTCCGACTCGGATGCATGTAATGTTTCACCGCAGTTTTCCTACATGTAACTCGGTCCATCTAGTATATAGTCAAAGGGTTATCGAGATGCATTTGAAGATGCATCGCGTGAAAAATGAAGGAATTTAAAATAGCTGTTTATTTTTCAACTTGTCAGGCAGTACAATCACACTGCTGGATGATGAGAATGATCTAAGAATTCGTAGTTAAATTGCATAAGAATACAGACAGTAACAATTAATATATTTTTGATGAGAGAGAACTTATTTGTTAGCTATGTAAAAATCGAGATAAGCAGGACCAGAGAAATTTTTGGGATGATTATCTCGTATGCTTCATGAATGGACGGCAGTTCATTGAAATGAATATTAAATAAATTCACAAATGATGTTCCATATGTTCACAAATTTCATCTAATTTTATACATTTTTTTTTTTTTTTTTTGAGAATTTACTTTTAGGCTAAATAAAAAAAAAATGAGAATTTTTTAATAAAATTCAAAATATTGAAAGAAAATTAATATTTTTTTTGAAGTCACAAAATTTTTTGTTGGATGCATAGTCTTGGCATAAAATTACTTTTTACATCAGAAGGCATAAAAATTCCAAAAATTGCTGCTTCCGAAAAAATATTTTGAAAAGTTAGTAAGGCTAAGCATTTCGTAAAAAAACTGATCCCTTGAAACAGCCAATAAAAATTTTGGCTCTATGTATACGTTTATTTTCATTTTTTATTTTTTGATAAAAATTGACTTTTACATTGAAAAAAAAAAAAATGAAACTATGAATAGATTTATTTCAGTATCTACTTGGTTATTTCAAAACTCAACCTCGAAAATTCATTGTTCCACAAATAATAAACAAAATGTTTTTATTCATATTAGTATCAACTAGATAGTATGCTTATCTCCGTTTTCACGAAACTCACGAAGTTGCCCTTCCGCCTACAAAAAAGTTTATTTTGTCTGGTACTTATTATAATTATGAAAATAGAAAAATTTTCAAACAATGGTAAAATTAAAATCAAAGAACGTCATTTTTTTCAGGGCTTTCTATTCATATAAAAATAATGAGAAATGTATGTTACACAAAGTTCACGATACTATTGCTGTAAAATCTTAAAAATGCATATCTCAACATAGATAAACATTTCGAAAATTTTCATAAATAACCTTTAATATAGTCTACCAACCCTGCAACTTGAATAATTTGAATGAAAATGGTCTAAAATGCATATGTTTAACGAAAAATCATAGTAAATGAATATAACCTACAACCTTACACATACATTTATTATCAAGCTATATAATAACGCCTTCTGAAAATTATTCTACCACTAATAAGACCTTACATATACATTTATTATCAAGCTATATAATAACGCCTTCTGAAAATTATTCTACCACTAATAAGACAGTCAAATGGGTACAAATAAACAAAAAGGGAGTAATCAGTTTCATTTGAAAAATAAAGGTAGGGTGTCGTTTGTCTCCAGTGCCTAATACCGTCCTTAAAGCGGTGCTTCAGAAAATAAGTAGGTAATTGCAAAAAAGTTGATTTTAAAACAAAGAAATGAAAAAATTGGAAGAATAAATGCTAAATGCCCTCAAACAAAGTCTTTAAAACATTATGTTACAATTTCAAATCATTTCGTTGCATTATTTTTGAGAAAAACACTGCCAATGAAAATTATATGGTATTATTAGTACTCAAAGGATTCCACGCGGAGTGGCTGAACAGTGAACTCTGGCGATCAAAATTTTAATGTACATGGCTTATGGAAGGAAAATGAGTTAATTGAATTTTTAACAAAAATAAGAGGGTTTACGCAAAATTTTGTGAGGATATGAATTAAAGATATTGAAATTTCACGTCGATTGGTATATATTCCATCTAAACTCACGTAGCCTCCTATGAATACTTCTTTTGTGTTTAGCATATGAACTTTACACAAGAAAAATCTCTCATATAAATACGATTGCACCAATTTTAATTTCATTTCTTAAAAAAGAATTTTATCCTCTTTCCAACAGGATATCGACGAGTTTTGTAGGCTTGTAGCTGTAATATTCATGCTGTAATTTTTATTTAAAAGCTGGAAATTCTTTTCTCAATTTTGAAACAACTCATTTAAATGACCGATGGGGGTTTATAAAAAATTTTAAAAAGCTTTTTGGATTTCAAATCTTAAGACTACTCTTACCATACCATCAACGCGATTTCAACTTTAAGTGTGAATTTTACAATAGTAGTAGTATCGTAAATGTCATGCCTAAGTCTATATAAACTATAATTACAATAAGCTGTTTCAAATTCGAGGAGCAAGTTTCTAACTTTTAAATAAACGCTGCAGCGTGAATACTACAGCAACAAATTCTGGGAATATACTATAGGAAAGAGGATAAAATTCTATTTTAAGAAATGAAATAAAAAATTGGCGCTATCGTATTTACTTGAGAGAATTTTCGGTATAAAGTTCGTATCGTGCCAAACCCAGATTAAAAGAAGTGTTCACAGAAGCGTCATTAATGCATGAATTTGAATAAAATTTACACCAATCAAAGCGGATTCTCAACATATTTACGTAAACGCTCTCATTTTTATAAGAAATAAAAAAAAAACTCATTTTCCTCCTGTAAGCCATGCACATTTGATTACCTTGATTTGCATTTCGAAGAAAATCCGCTAGAGTTCAACCACTCCGCGTAAAACGGTCATAAGAACCAAAATGAAAACTTCATTAAAAGATAAAAATTCCAGGATAAAGATCTACTGTAATGAACATATCAATCAATCAATAACATAATATAATATAAATATGTATATGAACGCTTCAAATTCAGTTCTACATTAAACATTTCATTGCATCAATAGTAAATATAAATATCAAATTAATTCAATAATTTCATGAAATAACACAGCCATTTTTCTCTTCGATTCGACTCTGATTCCTTTTAATAGTATTTACTCTATTTACAACTGGTAATGAATTGATAAAATATGAACTAACGGGTTCTGCATTTGAAATCTTTGGGTATAAATGATGCTGTGCTTCACAACTCAAGGGATCTATAAAAGACGTTATATTAAAACTAAATTAATTTTATTCAATTTACTCGATTATGGGCAAAACGAACGAGTGAGATTTTGTATTATTAGAAATACCATAAATAGAAGAAATGAAAATCTTAAATTTGATTTATATTCTAAATGAAATTTTTTGTTTTCAGAAAGGAATTAAGCGCTATACCTGTTAGGGTTTCTGTACGCATGGTAAAACTGTCCGTCCAAGTGATTCGGGTACAATCAGTGCAAAAATCTCAATTTGTTGATAACATAATAAGAGTTGAACTACAGTTTCTAAATCAGAAATTATTTTTAAAATTACTCTATGAATTTTAAGGCTGATAAATTCATTTCAACTGCATTACAATTTCTTTGCATTTGAAAAAATCAATTCTAAATAAATGAAAGAGATTTTTTGCTGATTGTACCCGAATCACTTGGACGCACCGGACGCACGTATATCAATGTAAATGAATTAGAGCCTTACACGATGGATTCCTTCCTGGATTTTGAAGATCTTCGAGAGGTGGAGCGCACGGCGTAGGAGTAGTCTTTCGAACATTTTGCATTTCATCGGGAGTGTCTGGCATCTGCTTATTTGACGTATGAAAGTTCTTAAACGAACTCGAAGATGCACATTTATTAGTTGACGCTTGCGCAGCCTTTTGAAGGTTTTGTGTGTTTTCACGAGTCATAGGCTGTTGCCTATTTGATGATTTGCAGGAAGGTTTACTTGAAACCTCGATTTTTTTCACGTTTTCTTTTTTTTGTTCTTCAGGAATAACTTCTAAGCACTTTTTCACCACAACATCACATTTTCTAATGGTATGGGGTCCATTTACTAAATCCAATTAATTACGTGAAAACGTTAGTAAATGTTATCGGACAAATGAAGAAAGCTACTGATGTAGGAAAATTAGATTTACTCACACATTATTTTATCAACAACGTCGTAGTCGTCAAATTCCAATTCTGTGTACTTCTTATTCTCTCGAGTATCCATTTTATATGATACAGCCACAATAATACCAAATTCTTTAAAATATTGTTCAATATCCCGCACTTCGATGCAATCTTTATAGTTCATAACAAATAATTTGGTAGATCGTTTCTTATTCTTAGAGGAATCCTGCAAAAATGTACATTTACAATATGTTTTATATTAATCTATATGTCCAAAATTCAATGCATAATAGCAAGGCGCCTCTAATAATGTATATACGAACATGGTCAGAGTAACATCTCATGGTAGCGATTTCTTTACCACAAATCCAATGTGGTCGACTATTCTGAACCTTTTCAATACTTCCTTTATTTTGGAAAATTATGAAACCGAAGCCTTTGGATCTAGACATATTTCATGTTCAATAAATTGACTTCATTATTTCATAATAAAATTCAAATTCAAGATTACCTTCTATTCGGACCTTTAACGATATAAGCATCTTGAATTTCGCCATATTTCACAAAATACTTTTTCAATTCTTCATCTCCGATATTTGAACTTAAATTACTCACGTACAATTTATTTAAATGTTCGTAGGCTTTCTGAAACTAATCATACATAATAATACGTATAGGTACTTAATCTTTAAGTTGGAAATGCAACTTTTTGGGTTAAAATTTAGTAGATTTGTTACAAACATTCTTTGGTAAATTTTCTCCTTTTTTCTCTGCATTCGCGTTCCTTGGTATGACAGTTTTTGCTTCAACTTTTCGACCATCGATAATATGAGTAGTAGCTGAAAGAGCAGCTTCAGCCATTGAAGGTTCCTTGTATGTAATGAAGCCACATCCTCTGGAGCTGTAAGTTATGTCATTTACGTTTATTAATTAGGTAATTGTTATGGATGCCAAATAATCTAATGACGACGGTTTACCGGCCATTTTTCTCCCTAAGAATTACAACGTCTTCGATTTCTCCATACATTTGAAAATGCTGACTGAAACTGAAATCTGAGGTGTTGTAATGCAAATTGCCAACAAATATTTTTCGTTCCTCGATAGACTGGCATAACAAAGAAACAAAAATAATAAAAGGATTGAATCGATTTCTTACAGTCTAAAATGTGATTACCATTTCGATGATTAGGTTGTACTTTTCACAACAATTTCATGTCTTCAATTTTCGAACATACTGATACCGCTAACAGTCACGACTCTGAAAGTTTATTCAAAACACTTGCGCCATAACAAATTTACACGAATCTGTACTGATTAGTATAATACAAAGGGATAAAGGTTATGATAACACTCCCCTGATTCTTACCTGTTGGTTCTTTAGTTAGCATACATATTACTTATGGCTAACATTCCCAATACAGTGGAGAGACTGAGAAAGAATTTGTGTTTTGTTTAGTGTTTCTTTCTAAGCTACCGAACCACTGGTTTTGTAACTTCCATGTGCCGTTTGGCATCTTTCCATATCAGCAGATATCACAATATTCCACAATATTTAAAATGAAAGAATCACAGAGAAGAAATTATTGATATGATTAAGATGGGTGCGATGGCAATTGAAATTAATAGATCTGCACCATACTGTCATGAATAAAATTTAAATACTAGATTTGCCTCGATACTAGCAACGATAAATCGCGATAATGGTTAATTTTGTGGATAGTGGATACGGAAATTACCGATATAAGCATAATATAGTCACATAATCGTATGATGATAAAAACGCACCGACTCTATTAATTTTTATTTTTCAATTTTTCATTCTTGTGAAACTGAAATTAACACGAAATTATAGGAAATTATGATCATGATAATATGAATTTTGGAAATACGCGGTGTAATACCAAAGTTACATAAGTAAAGATTGGTTAGCTCACTCACATAAGAATGGCGTCTTGCCTACCTATATTTTGATTGGTTCAACCACGGACGTTAACTATAATATCTGGATATTTGGCTGATCGCAAAACGTTGCGGTGGGCGTGGCTTATATTTCTATTTCAGAACCGTTTTATTTACACGAAGCCGAATATCCAGGTATTATAGTTAACGTCCGTGGGTTCAACAATCAATCAAATGCAGTTTATTTGAAAAGTCAATGTGGTAAAAACTAGGGCACTATAAGGTTGGGTATGCTGGGCCGCCATATTTGTCCTTTTTCAAATGTAAACAAACAGTGCTCATCAATTATATTAAACAAGAGTAAATGTTATAGATAAGAAGTTTTTAATTTTTTGAAGAGATTGATTTATTAGCAAATTAAAAGAAATATATATCATACATCTAGGTGAAGTATAAGACTGCAAGCTGTGACATCCGGATATCTCGAAATAGATAATAATTATTCTAATCAATTCAAACAGAATGGAAAAAGTAGAAGTGAGTATTCCGTTATTGCTTTCTTTTTTTGCGTGCTTTGTTCTGTGCAAACAAAATTTTAAACATTTGGTTTTGATTTCTGTTTTTATTAAGAATCGTAATGCAAGTAAATGTTGCGAAGAAATACATTGCCAAAAAGAAGAGGAAGTCAAGCGACTTCGACTGAAAGCTGCACTTTTAGAAAAAGAACTTGAAGAGAAGAATGAAATGCTGAAAGAAACAGTTTTTAAAGCTATCCATAAACATCAAAGAGAGAAACGGAGTTTTCGAAAATGAGTCAAGAATTTGTGAATATACGTAAATACTAGAAATTTTTTCTCATACCTGGTGTACAAAAATGTGATATTATTCTGTATTCTATAATCTGACTTGATTAATTTATTGCATTATATTTCATACATAGTTTCCTAGCGTAGATCGCTCATATTTACTTACTTATTATTTTTGTCTATATATCATTTTTAAACGTTGATCGTTCATTATTTATAATATTTATGCAGTATACTGTCCTTTACAGTTCAATATTTTTGGATAATAAAGTATTCTAGACAATGTCTATCAGTTTATTTTGTATTTATTATACGTAGAAATGAAATCTTATTAATAATGAACATCAAAAAGTATGTTTGGTGAAAATTGTGGAAAAATTAAGAAAACTCATTATAAAACTACCTTGCCATTTTGACAAATATTATGGTAAATAATGAGGTAATAACAAAAAACACGTAAAAGTATTTAAACCTTCTTTTTCTTGGCAGAGGCTGTATCGTGAACTTTTTTCCTTTTATTGCAAGTAAATTTATTACAAAATGCATACAATCTTACAGTAAAAAAATGTTCAATAATTTTCAGTTTTACATTACATGCATACTTGCATTCTGGAAAAGTGATTTCTAATTTCTGGCTGAAGTACTTCAAAATATCTTTATTAGAATTGTGTAAGAAATAAGATTTTAGCTCACAGAAAAGGAATTCACAATTTAGTATCACCCAAAAAGTTTCTATAGAAGCTTGTTTAAGGCCTCCTTTTGTTAAGAGTTTTATATAGGTAGCAAGCTCTTCGTTTTCTCTCATTGGATTACATAGGAACTCCTTACAGTCCTTACAGATAGATTTTTGGCACAATAAAGACAACGTTGTACTGCCAGCTATGTTGTACAGTAATTCTTTCTTGGATTGAAGCAGATTAATATCTTGAAGAGGGCGTGTTCTGAATTCATATTCCTCTTCATTCTCATTTATTACAACTGAAAGTGAAACCAATTTGGGTTGTGTTACCTCCTGTGCAGATGGTTTCTTAAAGAAATCTAATAAGTAGAAATCATAATCAGCAGTGCAATTAGTTTTAGAAATATCTGAAATGTATTGGCTCACACAAAGAGATTTCAATGATTCCAAACATTGTTTTGCATTTGGCATCATTCCTGAACGTCGACGAACATACGAAAATATATTTTCCAATGCATCTTGTGTAAATCTTGAAAACATTATGAAATCGTAATTGTTTGCAAATAACGTTGAAGCAATATCAATAGACGACAAAGAATTCATGATCATTCCAGTATTAAGAGGCTTCCATCCTTTATCAATTTCAAGAGTTTCGAATAAATAAATTATATAATAAAAAATATCAATCCTTATATTATAGTTTCTTTTGGTAAGCGAAGTTTTTCGTAACCGACTAGATGCTAGAATAAACCATGCTTCAATGATGTCGATAAAGTGGGCAGTAGTCAGTGCATCAGCAGGCAAAGTACCAGCATTAACGGCAAGTCGAATTGCTGCTACTGTTTTTGTGGAAAAAAATCTGATTGCTCCACCAACACCCATCTTTTCATAATTGTCTGGGTAAAGGTCTTCTCGATTGAGATGGTGAAGAGATTTTATCTCTTCATTTTTCTCAATATCAAAGATTTTTTTAATATAAGAAGCAGTTACTGCTGCTTCTGGTATATCCATAAGCTCGCAATAACTTTTTGGTAAGTGAATTTCCTTATTCAAAATAGCTGATTTAAGGTTTTTCAGAAGATGACAAGCATCAGGCATAATGAAAATATTGCGATCATTCAAGCTGAAAAAATTTTTGCGCATTCCATTTTTCTGAATATTTACTCCAAGTTGTGACCAAAGCTTGCGATTTTCAGGTCCCATATCGGATCCGATGGCCAATAATTGCAAACCAGCTTTTCTACAAAACAATTCACACTCTATTATAAAATTCTTCAGTGCATTTCCATCTATAGCCCCATTCGTCACATGACAAGCAATCACCTGCTTCCACTTTGTTTTTACTCCTCGAATGAGAACCACCAACAATTTGCTAGCTGCAGTTTTTTGATTAGAAGAAGGCAGTGTGATGTCCCCATAAACTTCACCACGATTCTTATCATAAGAAGGTGTGCCATCTATAGCCATTTCATCAATAGATAGAAAACAAAATCGATCGTTTTCATCTAACTGTGCAACTTTGTAAGCCAAAGTTTCCAGTATATTGTCAAATATTCCAAAATTCAACTGAAACTCTCTTAATCTTTCTGTTAGCGTACTATATGCTGGAATGGGGTATTTAGTTTTATGCAGGTACTTATAACCATGCACACCTAATGATATCCGTAATTTTAAGCCTTTTATGATAGTTTCAGGCATCCATTTCCTAGGAGGCTTTTCTAAAGAGTTGATTTGATCCTCATTCAAAAATAAATGCAGTTTATTAATAATATTACTCGTCTTTTGTAATTCCTCTTCCATTTTTTTGCATTTTTTCTGAAGTAACTTTATTTCAGCTTCTAAATCATCACATCTGGAGCACTGCAATCAAAATGATACCAAGTAAATAAATATATATAATTGTAATCACATAAGAAAAATTCTATTTTCCTTAGTTATCTTTTTCAGCACAAAATTAAAACTGGTTTAGGTACTTTCTCTCATAATGTGATATATAATACCATGCGTACAAGTGATTTAGGTTCAATCAGCAAAAAAATCTCTTTTTTAGTCATTTAAAATGACTGAGATCTTTGCGCTGGTCGAACTCACATTACTTAGATGCACAGTATATAATTTAGAATGCAATTCCTAACCTTAGAACCATCGCTGCTTATATTAGGGCTTTCGGGGCCAATCTGAGAAATGTTGCTGCTTATATTGAGGCATTCAGGTCGAATCTGAGAAACGTTGCTGCTCTGCTGTACTTCCTATAAAATTATGTTGTAAATATATAATAAGTTATATTGGACAAAATTTTCAAATCCAGAATAAAATGTATTTTAAATTACTATTATTACTACCTTGTATAATGATTTCCTAGTATGATCGAAACGTTGAGGCGCGTTTGGGACATCGAATATAGTTGGAACCGCATTTGGCTTTAATTTTTTCCAACCATCCGCTCTATTCATTTCATATTGTGATATTTCAAAATGCACCTTTATGAAGTAATGAATTAATAAATACACCGTGAAGGATAAGCACTTAGCAGTACAGAGTAAAGCAGCATACCTCACATAATCTTGTAGACTCTGTTGGTTCAAAATCTCTGCGAGAATTTATTATCCATCGTTTACGCCTTTCTTTATCTTTGAGGCCAGGAAACTTGAACATCCTATAGCCTTTTTTATCTGAATTGCTGCAGTTCAACGCAGCACAGCCTCCCATATTACTAACACACTAATTTTACAACAAAAAAAATCGCTTAAACTTTTAAAATAATAAAGCGAGGTAAATCACCGGAAAAAACGCGCAAATTAGCTGATAATGATTTAACATTATAAGTACTGCATTATTTGTTTACATATGAAAAAGGACAAACATGGCGGCCCAGCATACCCAACCTTATAGTGCCCTAGTAAAAACACAGCTAATGATAAGAGAGTCCGGCATAAAGCGGTAACTCAATAGTCAGTATAATTAGACTGTACACTGAAATAAAAGTTACAAATTTACATTTTAGATTCGAATTTATAACTTGAGTATAAATTATGTCTTATCCGTATAAATATAAAATTGCACAAGCTGTGAGTATACCACTAGTTTTTCTCCATTTTAATGTATTTGAAATCATTACCAGCGAATTTATTCATTTCAGATATCAAGATATTTAAAAACTAATTCTAATTTCAATCTGGAAAACATTTTATCTGACATTAAATTTCGAACCGATTTAAACAGCCGTAAGGTTTCCTTTTTCTATTGTGTGAATTTGGAGCAAGAACCTGATATAAAAAACATTTTGTCATTCAAGGATGATATAATCCAAAGTATTGAGCTCGTGAAAAAAGGAATCAATTTCGCTATAGATTCTGAAAAATACTTACAGCACGCTCTCAATTACGATTTAGGTTCGAACAACATTCGCCGTTTTAAAAAACCAATAAAAACTGTTATTGATTTCAGGTAAGAAATGTTGCAGTTAGCTTCATATTCAGTAGTTCTGTGATTAACACAGTTTGCTTCATTTTTTTTCAGCTCACCAAATATAGCTAAACCTTTCCACTTCGGACATTTGCGTTCAACGATTCTTGGAAATTTCATTTCAAACGTTTCCAAATACTTGGGTGATGAAGTAGTGAAAATAAATTACCTCGGAGACTGGGGCGTTCAGTTTGGTTTTTTGAAATATGGCTTAGACCAATGTAATATTAATACCAATAAATTAAATGAAAATCCTCTCAGAATGTTGTATAACGCATATGTCACCGCTAATAATCTGGCTGAGAAAGATCCTCAAATTGAAGAACAAGCTAAAGCAATATTTCGTAAAATGGAATTCGCCGAAGAAGAAAACGAAGATTTGAAACAGTGGATGGTCATTCGAAAACAAACAATCGATGAGATTTCAAAAATTTATGATAGATTAGGAATTCAATTCGACGTATATAACTGGGAATCGGATTACTCGGCTAAACGAATTGAAACTTTGGTGAAAGAGTTGATGAAAAAAGGTATTATAGTCGAAGAAGATGGTGCTTTGGTTAGACTTTCTATTCACTTAATTTACTAATATTTGTCACTCATGAGTCTTCATTTAGAAATCGAATGTTACAGGTTGCGAAAATTAACTACAACGCATCTGTACCATTTTTAAAGAGTGATGGAACCACGTTATACCTTTCAAGAGATGTAGCAGCTGTTATGGATAGATATAAACGCTATAATTTTGATAAAATGCTTTATGTAGTTGATAGCTCACAGGCAAAGCATTTTAAGACATTAATTAGTCTCGTAAATCAGCTCGATTCTAAATGCGCTGAGAAAATGGAGCACGTGATGTTTGGTAGAATTGAAGGTATAAGTACGCGTAAAGGCACTGCGATATTTCTAGACGATATTTTAAACGAAATTCGCGAAAAAATGGAACAAATTAGGATGGAAGCTACTAGTAAGCAAATGCATCTTTTGAATTTTTTTTTCTCCTGTCGATTTTGAATTAACGATGTATTCACTTTTTTTTTAGCTACCAAAGGAGAACTTGGTGGCGAAGTATCCGATGTTTTAGGAATTTCCGCTATTATTGTGAATGACTTGAGAAGGCGTAAAAATTCACATTATCAGTTTGATTACGATGTTGTTTTGAAAGTTTGTATTAGTTTTTATATTTTATACTTCTTTGCGACAAGCTATAATTTATTGTTTTTTCTCAGAGCGAAGGCAATTCTGGAAACAAATTGCAATACTGTCACTGTCGATTGTTCAGCATTGAAGAAAATTGCGATATTAAGTTACCTTCCGAATGTGATGTTAGTGTGCTAAAAGAACCAGAAGCTATCAATTTGATTACTGAAATTTCGAAGTAATACAACAATTCATCCAACAAACAACTTCTTTCGCAATAATTAAAGAAGTAGTGTGAATGAGGCTCGTTTTTGAACTCTCTTACTTTCGAATTTTATTGCCAGTAAGTTGTTGTGAATGATGTGCTGAAAAGTTTTCAGCAAGCATAATTTTTTTATATTAATCTCCTACCTGAGGTAAGGAAGTGTCAAATTAGAAACTTGAAAAAATTTGGAAATACTGCTGAAAATTTTAAAATGATTACTTAGGATCCAAGACATCGTGTAAGAGTCATTATTTTAATTTTTGTAAGTTTGCGTTTTTATGAATTTTGCCGAGTAAATTATGACAAACACAAACAGTGACGAAAGACTAATTCATACGAATATTTTGAACAGCATCAAATCAATTTCGACCTTCCTCCCCTTCCCATCAGAAGTACTGCAACTTGAGAAGTTGCTTCACGCCAGACAGTAGGTAATAATTCGTATATAAAAAACAGCAAAAGCATAGTTTTTCCATGTAGTATTTCTCCAAAACTGAACAATGAAATGAGCTCATTTTTTTTCTTTTTTTATTTCTTGAAGCTTTCTTTAGTGTACTGAGAAGATGGATTTGTGAAATTTTCAAGTATATACTCCTTTTATAATGCTTTAAAACAAGCCTACATTTGAGAATTTTCATACTTTCACGTTATGAAATTTTAACTGATTTTATTCAGTTTTTGTTGAGAAATCCTGCATAAATGAAAATTCTGATCTCAAATGTTTTTATTAGTTTAATCGTGAATTATAGATTTTCTTGGAAATATTTGTAATTTTTCATTTAGAATTAGCCTTATTGACATATTTGTTCATGAAACTTTTTCATTCGCCGTAAGAATGAAGTTTTAATAAAAATGAGTTTGAAATTGTAGGAACAATACTAATGAGGTAAAATTTTACATAGACGTAGATAATTTTTATTATAATCTAATTCATATTTATATTATGAATTTTATTTCTTATCCCGAGATTTTGCAAATTTTTTTAAAAAATGACACTTGAAACTTGATTTAACAATTAGCATAACCATTTTTTAAAATTCATCATCTACAGAATAATAATTGCAAATGAGTGAAAACATGTGTATTAGAGTGGAATGAAAATTTTTTTTTGGTTTTGAAAAAATCGCAGTACCTACTGAGCTGAAATATTTATGGATTGAATATTACTTACCTTCGAACCATGAAACGAAGTAAATGTCGATTCAAAAGGTTTACAGAGGCGAAAGGAGGGAGGTGTTCAACATTTCGAAAAATAGAAAAAAATTCCCATTCTCCAAGATGAATAGATTACTGAAATAATATTCCTTACCAACTGCCATGGATCATGACTAATTGACTAGGGCAATTTTTATTTCCTAAAAACAGAAATATGTGCTCAAATATATCGTTAGAAAAGCGAGAATGCCAAGAATATGCTTAAACGCCCTAATGTCTCTAATATGTCAAAATGTGTGGCTTTCAAAGCTTACAATATGCGTGTTAAAATGCAGGTTGTTACATGCTAATTTGTATAACCCCACCATTGCCACCAATGATCGGTTAGTAAGACAAGAAATAGGTAGAACAATATGAATTTTTTATTTTTCAAAAATCAAATTTATAACTTCACTAATAGACAGAATCTTGAGAAAAATATTTTCGTTATTGATCTTCAGTGTTTACTTGAACAACGAAAATATATTCTAGAAAGATCAAATCGAGCAAAATATTACCAAATATGTAAACCATAAAAATATACTTTTGTGTGCTTTCAAGACAAAACATGGGCTCAAATTGCTGTAAATTTTATGAATCGTGAAAATATAGTGGATATTTCCTGCATGAATGAACAGGAAAAATATGTTGAAACATGAAAATATTTATCCTAATCATAACTAGTAATTTTAAGGGATTAACAAAAATTCCAGCTGTGATTCCAACATTTTTTTTTAATTTTCACTTCGAGACCTCTCACTCCCATATAAAAAGCCAGTGTAGAGTACTTACCGAAACCATCATTGTAGCACAATTGGAAAGTACGTGAGGCCAAAAACAGGCCTTATTCATACTCCTCCTTTCAATAAAATTTTTACTGGTTTTGATTTCAGGTTTGACGAAATAGTGATGAAATCTTACATCGATTTAGAAGCTAGCATTCTGATCCATTATTTATTCAATTTATGGTTGGTATTCAACCTGTTTTCGGTATCTTTCTCACACGAGAATAACCCGCTCTCTTATACTGCAATTCCACCAGGGCAGTTTTGTTCCAAAGTATGTTACTGTGGTACCATGTAACTAAAATTTCAGTTACTATTGTTCATTTATAGCAGTTATTGGAAAGTGTAGGTCATATAAAGGCGTTTTAATATGCTGGAAGTATGCTAAAAATAAGCGCAAGAAGTCGAACACTCACAAATTCGAAATATGGGTATAGATATGGTATAAGGCTAGAATAAGAAGTTTACAATGTGGCAGCAGCAATTCAGCATTTTGAGCGAAGTTACGGTGTTTTTTATACGCTGGAAGTGCCTTAATATACATTTTAAGAATAGGTGTATAGATAATATCAGTTCAGAATAAGAGTTCTACAAAGTAACACGGGCAAAGGGAAAGTTTTGAATTCTTGACGTATTGTAGATCATTGTGGATTTCATTTTGTGTGGTTCCACCCTCCCTCGTAGGAGAGAGAAGTATTTTTCTCGGCAATAGGCATTATTTGAAATTTATGAGGTGCATAGGCATCGTGATATAGTACGGCCTATCATGCACCATTTTTTATTGATGTGGCTCAAACCTCCTGGAGGAAAAGCTG
The DNA here is from genome assembly GCA_009761765.1 of Phenacoccus solenopsis. Classification (NCBI taxonomy): domain Eukaryota; kingdom Metazoa; phylum Arthropoda; class Insecta; order Hemiptera; family Pseudococcidae; genus Phenacoccus; species Phenacoccus solenopsis. The sequence continues at coordinate 8,279,329 of CM019752.1, read as the reverse complement.
ATTTGTTTATGATTAAAAAATTATGATTTAATAACGAACTACCTTGAAAATTCGTTTTGGTTTTCTAATTTCAATTATTTGATTTTTCAATAAATTAAGTACTTTCTAGTAAAAGTCAGGAGCTGCCAATTTCACGTTTTGAAAAATCATAACTGTCTTCCTACTGGTTGGTTACGGGGTTCTACAGTGATGTGCTTTCGAACGAAATTTGTCCTTTTAAAATTCGAGTGTAAGAGTGAAGTTGATTCACTTGTCCGCATAGTTGAACAAGTAAATTTATTAAAATATATTATTTTCATTTTAGCGATGCTATTAACAAAGCTCATAAAGTCCTCAGAGTCAAAGGAGAAAATGAGTATTTGGCTTCACAAAGATTGTTCATGTTTCACAAAGCTAGAATGACTCTAAGTACCGGTATGAAAATAATTGGATTAAAACCTTTGAAGCAAATGTGATGTTATATTAACAATGTTTTTTTTTTTAAATCGTTAGTAAAATAAATTTTCACCAATTTTTATAAACAACAATTTATTTCGCCAAATTCTTTACATTATTAATCATATCGTTGATGATGGTTTGCAATTTTTTGATTTCTTTCTCAAGACTGTCTATTCTACTTTCCATATCCGGTTTAGCGGCATTTTTTAAACTTCTAGCTTTACTTCTATCTAGAGCTATTTTTAGCCCTTCTTCCATAATATCTTTGGGTAATCTTTTCTCGTGCAGCGTCAGCGGTCTGACGTATATCACAACTCTGTACATTTTAGGAGCGACGTATAAAAAGTCTTGAAACATATCGGATATGTTTTTTGGAAAAAATCCGTTGAAACAAGTTAATTCCAGAAAATGAATGAGTTGCGTTTGATGGACTAATTTAGTTAAATCGGCAGTTTTATGTAAACCTTCGACATCGTGTACAGCTATACCTACCAAAAGATTCATTAATACTACGGTAACAAAAATTACAAATAAGACTAGTACAAAACACAGAGTAAATTTTATATGCGTTTCACCTATATCTCGAAACAAGTCATCTAGATTTATTTCACCGGTCATCATAGTTATAACTTTTACAAACCCGATGACAGGATTTTTGAAAATGTTATGCGACGGAAAAAGCACGCATAGCGTTACTGTGAAGCCGAGTAATAAAGAGAAGTAAGCTATTAAAAGTTTTGAAAACTCTATTAACACCTTGGTGAACATAGATATATAGGCACCAAAAGATGGCATTTGGCCCACCATTATCATCAGATACACCCAACTGAACAGTACTGTTAACGTGCTGATAACATGTTTCTTATATTCCAAAGGCTCTCTATTACTTAAGCATACAATGAATATACCTATAGTAATACTTAATTCCAAAATATTGTACATTTTGAAGAAATAATGACTCACAGTTCTGTAAGCAGGTAGACTTAAAATTATTCGAATTATATTTATAACGACAAAAATCATTATAGTTATTCTCATGCCATCCATCACTGCTCTGTACTCTTCTAAGACTCCCAAAGGTTCACATTTTTCATTTTCAGTTGTGTTGGAACGATTATCTTTCGATATGAAAGAATTATTAGGTGGTGGTATGGAGGAACTATTATCCTCTGATTTGGAGGGTCGACTACATTCCTCGTGCGCAGTTTTGATCATTATGTACATACTCAGCATAAGTATGACGATCACTGATAAACCTACTCTTACTAAATAATACGGTCGTATTTTTTGCCATTTTAAATACAAGAAAGCTCTGCATAAAGGATGTTTTAATACAACAGCTTGACCTTCTTTTTGTAACGTGTATAAATAGTCCACTTCTCCCACCGCCGAATTCGTGATGATGTCTCGAAAACTAAATTTCAAGCATTGTTCGGCGTTGTATGCTAAGGATAGATTAAGTCTTCTTGGTATTTTGCTTACACTCATCGGAGTTTTACGGTTTATTACATTTAACGCGGTTATTCCAGCGTTGGTTTTCGCTGCGACGTTCGAACCGTTCATTATGAGGTACTCAACGCATTCGTCCAATTCGTTCAGAGCTGCGAGGTACAATGGTGTGTAACCAGCCCTGAAATTTTAACATGAATTCATTAGTCGAGTCGGTTACCTATATATATATGAATTTTTTTTGTATTATCAATGATAATTCTATCGTAGGTATATATTCAGTAACTTCAAATTTTAAACTACATAATGGTGAATTTCAGTATACCTATGTATTTACATCTTCCTTTTGGTGAGGAAATGAATGAAGGTTACATCAATTAGATTCATAAATTATAGGTTCGGCGATTTGAATTGTCGATTTGTAATATTAGGGACTTACAAAGTTATACCTATCTATTAACTCGATTATATTTTTAAAAAATTGGTGTCGTGATTATGTTTCGACGCTATTTAAAATTTATATTTTATTTTGTAAAATAATAAATGCGTATGCTCAACTAAATGAGAAAACATAAGAGCCATGTCATGAATTGGAGTTTTTATGCGAGTTTCTTCAGATTTGTGAATTATGTTGTTAACCTCTTCATGCCCACAACTAGTAAAAACATCCATCTATTCCCTTTAAACTACTTTGGAAGTTGAATATGGACTAATGAGTATACAGTGATTGGTGAGGGGGTAGAGGAATTATCTACAAACATGAACAAAACCGTCAACAAATTGGAAGGATTGTGGAGAAACTCTTGTGCATTCAAATTTTCAAGCTAAACCTTTAATAAAAAACAATAGCTATTACAACCTACCTGATTTAGGAAGGAGAATTTTATTGCATTTAGACCATTAGGACTCATATAGCAAATGTTCGACATTCAACTCATAACCGTCAAATTTTCTTGTGAAGTGGAAATTCGGGTATGTAGATGTCCTCAACTCACTTTTTCATATGATATAATGAATGTAAATGTTGAGTTGAATGTCGAAAATTTGCTATAGGAGTACTAATGGTCCAAATGCAATAAAATTCTCCTTCCTAAATCAGGTACCAGTTTGTAATAGCTATCATTTTTTATTAAAAGTTTAGCTCAAAAATTTGAATGCACAAGAGTTTCTCCATAATCCCTCCAATCAGTTAACGGTCTTGTTCATGTTCGTAGATAATTCATCTGCCACCTCACCTATCACTATTCATTAGTCCATCATTTGTGATACTTGTATCAGTTTTTAATGCGAAATTTGTAATCATTCCTTAGCTACGTCAGTATTTTTTGCAATTATCTAAAGCTTATCTTCGAAAGTGTGATTTACACAAGGCTACCTTTTTCTTCAAAAATTCATAATTTTATTTTCCATTAATGGCAACATATCTCTTTCCAGCATGCTACAATGTGTAGAATAAAGTTGGATATTTGTACCAAAAGTCACTGAGCAAAATACTGTTTAGGGTTCAATGAATTTGTTTCATGGAAGTTACAATATTTTTTAAATGATATTTTTAATTTTTCTTTGTTGTGATTAATATCTAAATATACCAACGAAAGCAGCGTAAGCGATAAGCGAATGTTATTCAGTTTTACTTCGAAAATGTGTGATAAGTAACAAAAAATGTATCAAATCATTATAACAGTATTTCAGCCCTTCCAGTTGATATGTAGCTTTCGCAGATTCGTGTGTTCTTGTCAGTAGTTAGAATTTTTTAAATGATTAAAAAAAAATTATTTTCAGATGAATGAGCTTCTACGGTAGCTCCAAATTCTGAAATTTAAGTTTTCGTTTCCAGGAGTCGCAAAATTGTTCATTTTGATTATTTTTACAAAACGCAACTAAATTTTCATTGATTCAATTTCTGAATTTCAGAATAATGTAACATAAGCGATTGATTACTGAACAAACATAATTTGGAATTTTCATAGCAAACCTACACTGCAAATCGACTCATGAATGAACTTATTCATATAAAAAGCATCCAAATGATGCTCCCAAAATAACCGAAACTGTTTTTGTTCAATCTGTATTAATAAAGAAAAAATCAATACATTTTAGTTTGATTATGTTACATTGTACCTTTGCACTCTTGTAATCTTGCAACAGTAAATTAATGAAAATTAGGATTTTCCTATGCGTAAGTGTTTTCATTCCACAAAATTCACGTTGAAAATGTTTTTAGCTAGATAAAATCAGAAATGCCTGAGATTTCTTTATTTTAAAAACAAAATTCAATTTTAATATCAAAAAATTTTCAAACACTCAAAAATCAATTTCTTTTTTAAATTTTGAAAACGTTTTCTCAATTTGACACAGGTGCTTCTATCCATTTCGAAGAATGATAATTGCTTAACATTTACTTTGGGTAATTTGACAACTATTTTTCCTCAGCTCTTTCATTCTTCAAAACAAAAAAAAAAAAGAAGGAAATGAAGTTCTATCACCCCATTCTGCATCATCTTGGTAGCCTTGGGAAGCATGTTATTCCACAGTTATTAATAAGGTTTGATTTCTATGTATTTTCTCTTCGATATTGAAAAAAAAAAATTAAGTACAAATTTTACACCCTTTTTTTTACTCATAAATATTTATAGAGTACGAATAATTTTTTGACTTAAAAAAAGTGCTGAAAAGCTATTAGAAAAAATTGCAAAAAATTATAAAAATTTCTAAAATATGAAAAACTAAACATAAAAAATTTTTTGGAAATAATTTTAAAATATTTTGTCGCCGTTTTTATGAAAATACGTAAAACGCTAAAAAACACAATAATTGAAAAAATAGTCTATTTAATACCTGTCTACAGATATTTGTTCACAAAGTAAAAAAAAAAGAATCTTTAGAAATGGAGAGAAAATACATAAAAAATAACTAATTTTTGAAGTGTAAAAAAAATCAAAAAATGAAAATATTTTTAAAAAAGGGAAGGAAACATCTATAATGAATTTAGATACCCAGAGTTTTTTTTTGTGTGTGTAAATTCGTTACTGCATTTTTTGAGTATCATGTAATTGATAGTTGAATTCTTTTACCCAGCATCCATCAACACCTTTTTGCTTTTACCCTATCGTTTATACGACCTATAAGGCAATTGTGAGAGAGTTGCCCCACGACGAGAGATGTCCCATTTTTAAGTTCTTTATGAAGGCAAGGTAACTCGGTCTGAAAACAAAATTAAAATGTATTGATTTTACCTACTTGTACCTTGCAATAAATTTCCAAATCAATATTACAATATTTTGAAAAAACCTATTCCAAAAAAAGTGATTTTTATTGTTATTTTTGGATAGCAAAAAAGCAAAAAAATTATGCATTAACGAACTCTCTAAAATAAATAGTATTTTGAATGTAAAGACCTAATTTACTTTTTCTTTTTGGAAGGGATATAAAGTTTGGAAGCTTATAAATATTCCAAAGGGGAAATATGACCCTTTTATTAGAGAGGAGAGATGGTAAATAATTGAATTGATCAATAACGCGCATGATATGATTAAGCATGTGATTACATTCGTTATTACTGATACTCTAATTTCTTTAAAAATTAACAAATTTTTCGTGGCAAAATGTTAATTTTTTTGGACGCAAGCAATTTTCCTTTATATATACGTATTTAAATCCGATCCATTTCTCGATTTTGCTAGGCGCATCTCTCCTGTCAAACAAGGAGAATTTTTTTCTATCGATATTTATTGGCCGAACCGAAATTTTATCCTTGTAGTTTAATTAAAAAATGAGTGACCAACATCTAAAAAGAAGTGGGGTGTTTCTCTCACCAGTGGCGTAGCCAAAAGAAATACCCCCTCCTCGAAGACCCTAAATTTCTGATTTTTTCTGATTATTAATTTAATTAACTAAAATAAATCTAATAGCTCCATACCTTCTAAATTAAAAATTTGAGATTTGATTAAGTTTATGATAAATAAAACGATATAAAGTCTAGAATACAACTTGGGAAATATATGCCACTTTTTTAACGATATGAAATAAAACCGAGTTCTTCTAGCCTTCAAATCGACTTCCAGATAATTTCACCTTCATAAAATAAAAAATCAACACGTATTTAGGAATTTCTAGTCTAAAAAATTGTTAGTTTTTTCAAATTGTTAAGAATTGAAATTTGTTTGTGTTTGATGTCATATTTAGATCTTTAAATAGCAAAAAAAAAAGATAGGCTGTCAATTCTTTCAAAAATTTCATCACTATAAAGAACATCTTAATTTCATTTTTTTTCATCTCCTCAATAATGTATGCTTAGCAATCAATCATTTTTCACTTCAACAGTAAATCATCAAAAATCAAGATGCGATTTTCTGAAACCCTTGAAAATAGGAAACTTTCCATTTTCACGTAAATTGATAAAAAAAAAAAAACATTCTGAATTTTGATGAAACTTTCGCTTAATTTATTTTTTGACTTTTTGAGAGTGAAAATTTCATCTTTTAAACTAAAAAAAATGAAATTCTCAAAAACTTGTTTTTTTTTTACTTTCTATAAAAACTTACGATTCTTGTTTCTTGATTCTTTCATATAATTGTATTAGAAAGTAAGTCTATCAAAAAATCTGTGGTTTGCGTAGTATTTTATGGTTTCATAATTTTATAAAATTAGTTTTCACTTCTGGGGTAGAACTAGATCTTTTTCTGGGCAGTATAGATTTTAATGTGGGCAAATTTTTGACCTAACAAATTTGTACTAGGTACTTGTTTTTTTACAAATAAAAGAATTTATTATCACTGAGTATGCGTTTTAAATTGCGAAACAATGTTCTTCTCACGATATAAAAAAATTGTGTGCAAATGGGTAGAGGGGCGGCTTTCAGATTCATCTTGAATACTTTTCTACATAAAACCTCCTCTAAGAAAAATTCCTGACTACGTCACTATCTCCCACAATTACCTTAATAACTACCTTACAAGTTACTCTTGACATGTTGCAAAAATAATGTGGAGATCAATTTTTTTTTACAACTCAAGGATGAAAACATATAGGTATCGTTAGTCGGCGTAATTGTACATATGTAATTAGATATGACTAGAATCATTAGTTAATCGATACGTGAAAGTCATTTTATGCATAGAACATGGATGAATAGATCTGATAAAGGTAAAGTATAGGTACATGATCTTTATGTGTGTAATATTTGTATACGATATATAAGCATATTTTATGGTATTGGATGCTGACTACCTATTTATTATTAACCTTGTGGGGTCTACTACTTATATACCATTTTAGAAATAATTTTGGAAGCATAAATAGATTGAAAGCACTCATTACAAAATTAAGGTGAAAATAATTTATAATCCACTGCAGGTAAAATTAATTGAATTACCAGTCACTCGCATTCACGTCCGCTTGCCATTCGACCAACATCTGAACAATAGGTAAGGCTAATCTTGACTTAGTGAAGGCACAGTGTAGCGGTGTTCTTTCGTCGATATTTCGCGCGTTAGTGTTGGCTTTATTTGTCACCAAAAATTCCACACAATCTGGATGCTGCATTTTACAAGCTAAATGCAAAGCGGTGTTCTTTTTATTATCAATTTCGTTTAAATTCGCTCCACATTGGAAGAGCATTTTAATGCACTGATCGTAACCATTTTCGGCGGCTAAATGTAAAGCTGTGCATTGTCGTTCGTCGTTCGTTTTTAAATTCACATTACAATGTGGATGATTTAGCAAAAGATCTAGACAAGCTATGCTTGCTTGATCAGCTGCAATATGTATAGGAGCCATGCCATCTTGGTCGTACGCAGTTATTTTCAAATTATGCTGCAGCAAGTACTCCAAACACTCGACGGAATTAGCGTATACGGCCGAATTAACTACTGTATCCGATACTTCGCAACCGTTTTCGATTAAAAATTCCATGCAATCCTTAGAATCGCCTAAAGTCGCGTAATGCAAAACCGACAAACCTTTATTGGTGAGTTGAAACCTGCATCCTTTCGAGATTAGCCACTCGCAGCATTCTTTTGAGCCCACCAGGGCAGATAAATGTAACGCGTTGAAATTATCTACCTCGTAGCAGAATTCAATTTCGGCTCCCAATTCGTGTAATGTTTGCATATAATCTAGTCTGCCTATATACGCGGCCCATAAGAAAGCCATATTTCTCACGCTTCTACTCGTTGTCTTATACATATCCGCGTTCATTTCTCCCGTTTGCATTTGTTCGAAAGCGCCTTGAACTCCGAGGTAACGAACTGCGTCCAGTAATTTAGTACGTATTTCATTATTAAGTACTTCGTTGGTCATCGAGCAACTCGCGGGTCTTTTCTCTTCGATGAAATCCATCGGGAAGTATTCGAGCGGTGATTCATTTTTGGATCTTTTGCGTAAACTGCGTAAACGTTGTTTGAGCGATTGTCTCACATTGAAAATTTTATCGTTGATATCCGGACTGTCGCAGGACTTTAAATCGCGTTGAAGCATGTTGGCATAATTGTAAACACCAGTCACATCAAACTTATCATCGAGGAAGTCAACTGATACAACTTGTTGGAAAAAGTCGATAAAAATTTATCTGCCAGGTTGTAGTAAAATAACTTCGGTCACGATTTCATGAGATGTATAAATACACTATTTAGTTTACGTATTTATTCACGGTCAACCGGTCGATTCATTATATCACAAAAATACTCGTAAGTATTAGCCGAATAATATATTTTTTAATTTTTCAATTCGCATTCTATGAACTATTTCTTAGCACTTCACCGATGAAACTGGTTTACGTTTAAAGGAGCCTAACTTACCGAGCCAGTTCCACGAAACAGGCGCGTTTTGTACCTCACTACCGTATCGCTGATTTTCATTAGACGGTGTGGTGTGAGAATTCGCCGTATCTTCTTTTCATTGGCAAGGCTCGTCCTAGAAAATTCGATGAATAATCGTTGATTGAAATTTATAAATAAAGGAGAACCGTTCGATTGTTCATTGTATATTTTTTTTATTTTTTTTTTTTTAATGAAAAAAATTATTTAAAATTTTTCCCACTAAATGTTTTTTTAATTAGCAACAAACATTACGCACGATAAAAAGAGCAAGCTGGACCTTTGATCGCATGTTTTAATTAAATTGTACTTCGTGATAAAAAAATAAATAAAATAAAAATGTAACAGCATTATCTCTTATCGCAATTTTAAAAACATATGATGAATTTTCCCAAAAAAGCATTCATTAAACATATACGTATAATGCGTGTAATTTGAAAATATATGTTTTAGATACGAATTTCATTCTAGCTAAGTTTGAACATGATTACATTTGGTAGGAAATCCCAAACCTTGCTTTTATAAGCAGGGAGTGCAATATAATAATGGCATTAAGTGGCACAAGATCGAAGCCCAGGACATGGGGAAAGGGGTCAGAACCCCATGAACTTTTTTTTTATCAATTTCGATAGTAGATAGGTACATGAATGTGATACATACTTATGGAAAGAAACGTGTGATTCAGATTCAATGGAAGAATTTCATTTTTTTATTATTAATGGTAGGACAGTAGGACACCCTGTATAAAAGTGGCTAAATGAGCTCTAAATAAGGTAAAATAATCTAGCTATCAAACTTACAACGAGCATTCCTCAAAATGGTGATAAACTCTTTGAAAATAAAAAAAAAAATGGAAAAAAATTAATTTCGGGCGAATTGGAAAGTTTTTAGGTCCAAAAATTCTAGTTATGTTGGTGTCTAAATTTAAAAAAAATGAATGAAAAAAGCATTAATTTTGGATATTCACAAAAATAAATAGTAAATGAGTAATTTTTTAACATTATTAGGACAATGAAGGTAAAAATAATATCTACATAAGTGAATAAATGAACAAATGAATATAAACCATAAATAAGTAAATAAATAAATAAATGAATAAATAAAGAAAGAAAGAAAGAAAGAAAAAAATAAAGAAATATATAGAATAAAAAAAGAAATAAAATGACCATTAGCTAATCAGCTCCGAGGCTCTAAATAGTGTTATACCGTGTAAAATGCCCCGTCAGCCAACCAAATTTTAAGTTCCTTTTTGAATTTCATCTATGATAGAAAACCTTTTAGAAATTGGGAGAGGGAATTGAACATTTCGGATACCATTATGTTAACACCCTCCTCCCCCCCGTTCGGTATTGATTGGTGACTGAATCATTTTTTGTCTAGTGGAGTAACCATGATTGTTGATTTGTTAGTCTGTGTTGTTATAACCCAAAAGTTATACGTATAGAATACCAACTTGCTGCATTCTCATAAGAGCAATGTAATTAGTTCAAAAACAATCCCCAGGTACGCGACAATCGAGAAAACGCATTTCTGATTAGTGGCTGAAATAACAACCAATGATTGGTCAAGCCATATCTTGCTGGAAATTTAAAATAACCAATTAGAGTTGAGACTGAATCACAGCGCTGTATAGTAAGCATTGTTTTAATTTCAGAGTGCAGTAACATTGTGATAATCTTGATTTGTTGATAACATAATAAGAGTCAAACTACGATTTCTAAATCAGAATGATTTTTAAAATTACTTTAATGAATTTTCAGGCTGATAAATTCATTTCAACTGTATTACAATTTCTTTGTATTTGAAAAAATCAATTTTAAATAATTGAAAAAGAGATTTGTTCGCTAATTGTGCCCGAATCACTTAGACGCACGGTATAACTTCCGTATAACCCCTTATGTGTTAGGTAATTCGCAAATGCTTAAGATGTGGGGGAGGGAATAATTGAAAGATTCCTATTTCTGAATACTTGCTTTCAGGATTCTCTAATGTTTAAATATAAGAAATTGGATGAGTAGAAAGACTCTCTCCATTAAAGTAGGGTCTTCCTCCCTCCCTACCACCACAAAAACTCTACTATATATGACAACGAATATAAATTGGTCAGGTGCATGATTTGAGATTAATTTTTGTTGTTTACGCTTCGAAAAATGAAATATTTTCGATTTTTACTTCTCAGGGGTCCCCAAAGCATGAAGTATTTAATAAGGAAACACATGAAATGTGTTATTTTAAACCAAAGTTGCGATACTTGGACAGTTTCTTTAAGGTAGAAATCGAGCTTATTTGTCAAGCGAATCTTGAGCTGAAATCAAGCCTATATGATGCACGTGAACAGTAAATTTCCAGTTTATTATTTGTGAATATTGAAAATAATGGCGATTAATAGGTAATTTGTTTGTTTGTTTGTAACAAAATAAAGATGCTGAGAAGCTAATCTAATAACTTGTAATTAGGTACGATGATTTAAATTAAAAAAATGAATTCAAAGAGCTAATTAAAACTTGTAGCATTTATTGAGTATGATAAAGAAATTAACGATGATTATGAAACACTTTCATAATTCACTTTTGAAAATACATTAAATTAACTAATTAATACTTTTCTTTTTTTAATGACGAAAAGTAGCTTTGAAAATATTTTTTGAAATAGCCTCTTTTTATATTCAGGGGAACCTCTATTCCCTTTGTTTCCCCGTACTTTTTCCTACCAATGTGGCACCCAATGGATATAGCATCTCTAAGTGCGAGCTGTATTTATACGTTTGTTATCTAGTATACCATTACCAATGTATTAATTAGGTTCGTAGCCATACAGAATGAATAACCTGTGGGGAGGGGGGAATGTTAATTTCTTTTAGAATATAAATTTTAAGTTCTTAACGAAAATACATGCGGAGAAAGTATACCATAAGTGTGGTCTCTGATTGCATTTGCTAAAAAAAATTCGATAAATTTTCTATAAAAGCATTTATCCAGTAAAAATATACATATACTTTAAAAATGTGTGATATAATATTATGATTAGGATTCTAATGCATGTAACACAGTCAGATCATTTTCTAGTCATTTTTTATAGTATTAGTTAGTTTTGTTAGCAAATCGTATATCTCTGAAACTTTATTTTCCAGCGTCTCCATTTTGTTATTAATATCAAGCTTCTCTTCATTATCATTTCCTTTATGCTTTTCCAACGCTATTTTCATACCCTCCAGCATCACATCCTTCGGTAATCTTTGTTCTTGCGAATTCAACGGTTTTACGTAAATAACGACTTTTTGAAATTTTGGCCATACAAATACATATTTTTTCAGACAGTTGGTTAATTTTTTGGGAATATATCCATGGAAAAATGATAACTCTAAGAAATACATAAGCTGCGTTTGATGGACTAATTTAGATACATCGGCTGTCTTTTGTAATCCTTCGACGTCGCTGACGGCGATACCAATTAATAAATTCATTAATGCCATTGTTACTAAAACGATGAACGCAAATAAAACAAAATAAACCGCTACTACATAATATTGATACCCGTCTTGATTATGAACGGGCATTAAGCCTTCGGTGATGTCATCTAAATTCAGTTCACCGGTCATCATAGCCAGTGTGTGCACAAATCCAGTAACGGGATTGCGGAATTCTGATTCAGTTGGGAATATTACGCCGAATGTAATGGTGAATCCGAAGAGCAAACAGAAATATACGGATAAGAGTTTCAATAATTCTTTGAGCACTTTTTTAAACATAGTGATGTAGGTTCCGAAATAAGGTAACTGGCCTATGGTTTGGGTGAGGTAAATCCAAGCTAATAATACAGCCAGTGTACCCACCAATTTTTGTTCTTGGGTTTTCAATTTATCTTGATGTTTTGAACATACAAACAATACAGCTAATGTTAGTATCAACTCGGTTATGTTTAAGTTATTACGTAAGTATTTCTTGAAAGACGAATATACCGCTATACAAGATAATATTCGAATAATATTGAAATAAACCATGGTGGTTGTGGTGTACCAAGCGATACGTACTATTCCATGTTGTGATATAGTTATATTGGATATATTGAAGAACATCCGTCCACACATCTCGCTTATTTCCTTTTCTTGAGTTAGGTTATATTTGAGCGCTTTTCTTTCGTTATAACAGTTGTGAGCGAGTTCTATAATGACGACGAAACTAAGGGAACAGACGGTCAGTAATACTAGTAGGACGCGAAAGTAATAGTACCATTTTATTTTTTGCCATTTCAAGTGTAAAAAGGCCTTGCATAACGGATGTTGTAGCATTTCCCTGTGTCCTTCGTTTTGTAAAGTGTATAAAAAACCTATCTCGCCGACTCTCGAGTTTGTAATTAGTTCTCGAAAGTCGAATTTTAGGTTTTGTTCGGAATTGTAAGCTAAGCTTTGCGTGAATCTTTTCCATATGACTGGTACGCTACCGGGAATTTTGCGACAGATCATATTCAACGCTGTTAATCCTGTTTTGGTTTCAGCGGCCGGATTAGCACCGTTTGAGATGAGGTAAGTGGCGCATTCTTCGAATTCGTGGATGGCTGCCAGATGTAATGGAGTGAAACCGTATCTGCGTGCAGAAAAATCGAAAAGAATGTTTGTTATAGTGTTGAATTAAAGATAGGTACCTATTAAGGTGAATCGAATTTGGTTTTTCTTCTTCAAAAAGTAGAGGGGCAGGTTACAATAGTTGCTAAATTACCTCAAAAGGATGTTATAGAAAATTCAACTTTTTTCAGACACACCGAATATTATTTTCAAAAAGCTGCAATGTTTATTTTCAAAAATGTAATACAAATGAGTAATTTATTGGTCGTGTGCACAGTATGGGCTCAATTTCAACTACCTATTTCATACGATTAATTTTTACTACACAAAGTTTCCCAACATATCACATTCTTGCTTCATAATAACTTTGTATAGATGTTTCAGCATCAAAAAACTTAGACTTTAGGAACTCCTGTGGGACAAAAATCGAACATATTTCATACATTGAATCAGAAAGAGACTAAATTGAGCCCATACCGTACATATCACCAATAAATTACCTTTTGTCGTTCATTTTTCAAAATAACCAAAATTAGTACTTTTTGAAAAAATTCAAAAATGTTTAAACCACGATTTTTTCAACCTTTGGAAAAGAACACATGACTTTGGAACGTAAAAAATTTTAGCTGTCTGAAAATTCATTTTATTAAGAATTTGAAATTTGTTAAAGTTGTGACTTGATTTGGAGTGTTGGAAAATTGAGTTAGGATGGAATTTTTATGACGTACTTTTAAGATCATTTAGCAACCTATTGTGACTTACCACTTCACTTTTTGAAAAAAAAAAACTAAATTCGGCCCATCCTAAAGTACCTACCCTTACTCAAATAGCAAATTTCTATATGTTTGGCATAGGCACAGCAGCCAGCAGATACCTAGATGCAGAACATGGAGGAGGTTTTGCTCAAGAGTTTTCAGAGTTATAATTTTATAAAAATTGGAAAAATACCTAATGTAAAAAATTTTAGAGTGAGTGAAAATTGGCAAAATAATTTAAAAATTAAAATTCAGAAGTCAGTCAATTGCTGAGGAAAATTATCAACTTGGTAAGGAAAAAATAATAGAAATTTTATTAATAAAATTTATTCAATTCATTTTATTAATAATTTATATTATTAATAATGTGAAAAACATAAAGTGCGTCCAAATGAACCTCATGCAACTTAAGTACGAAATTCTCTTTTATGATAGTTCACAGTACATTCATCTTACATCACTGACTATAAATGCGCTGCAATTGGTTGTGAAAATAGAAATCAGTGTAGCTAACATGTTATATCTATTTGGTTGCTCTTTAGAAGAGAATTTGGTGCTTTGCCTGTATGAGGTTCAATGGACCGCACGGTATATTTACCTATGTATTAATAAATAAAAATGATTTCAAAAAATTGCTTCCAAGTACGATTTTCTATTGATAAATTCTTATAACTTTTAAAAAACAGCAATATTTTGGCCTATCAAGGTAATTTTATGTACAAATCTTCCATAGATAAAAATACCAAAAGTTAAGCTGAGCTTCCGCTTTTGGTTAGCTATACTAAAAGTCACCATGACTATAAAACTAGTGTAATAATTACATACCTTTTTTTTTTAGCTGAGTTTTTAATAAAAACGAACACTATTACATCCTACCTGATTCAATTTGATCAGAGGATCTTCCTGAGAATATCTAAAAGTTCTCTCTTTGGAATTTTGATTCCATCCAAAATGGCGATTCATTCAATGTCTCATATAAAATAGTGAGTTGAAGATACCAACATACCCAAATTTTAACCTCTTAAGCAAATTTCGAGGGGAATTGGAACAAGATACAGCTTTTTAAAGATGTTTTAAGTCATGAAATCTCTCAAATCTTCCACATATCAGTATCACAACTTTGTATGCGGCTGAAGGTATTTCTCGAACATTCATGCAGGTGATATTGAAGAAGAAGAGAAGATGGGTTTCTTGCCCTTAAAATATGAGGATGAGTAAACAAAATGTCGAAAATTTTCGATTTTATTTTTACGCAACAAAATAAGCCCAAATTAATGACATACTCAAATTTCAGCTTCCTAAAGTAGATAGTTGCAAATGAAAACATTTTTTGGAGAGGAAATCATATCAGGAAATTCCATGAACAGTTCCCTCATCAAATGTACTTGGAAAGCTGAAACTTTGCGTACTTAGAGGCACATTGGCGCACTCAAGATGGACTTTCCGATTATAACGTACCACCAAAATTGTTCAAAAATCAAAAATTTTTTAAGTAATTAATTCAGATACTCCTTTATTCTAAATATTAAGATATATACTCAATTGTATTCAATAAAATTTATTTTTAAAATTTTTGCAGTCCATGACTCGAGTCCGAGTTTCCTTGCATTATTTTTAAATTCTAGCCTAGACTAAAAGACAGTTCTTGGTGCGCTAATGTAGAGGCAGTTTTGTACTGGAATGATATGACATTTTGAATTTGGATCAAAACGGAACCGAAATGGGAATTTGTCAAAATTTACGTAAGGCTTGGAGGCCCTCAAATAACATAAATTTGATAAATGAGGCTCATGATTTATGTGGATGAGATGTAATACTTATCCCAAATTCAACTTCTTAGATGATTTTGTGGAAGATATGTTGGGTTTTCAGTATCTGCATTAGGTGTAGGCGTAAAGAATTGAACATATTCCCATTAAAAACTCAATCCACTTTTTTTCTATATCGTATATTTAAAAATACCTATCTATATTCATCGAAATAATACTATTTTTGTAGTAGCCTCTTTTTAATTATTGGTTTCCTTTGAATGTTGGAATTTGAATTCCACTACTTGCCCTCCCATTCTACAGTGGCTCGAGTTAACAACTTTAATTTTTGAATTTCATTCTGTGAGTATTAAGAACTTCATAATATGAGTGAGTCATACCTGTCAGGTACATTATATTCGCCTTCCAATGCACCAAGAGTTTTATAATATCCATAGATTGTTGGTGTTCTGAGATAGCAGCATGTAAAGGAGTTCTGAGATCCAAATCTCCTTTATTAACGGATGCTCTGTTCTCTAATAGAATTTTAACACAAGCCAGATGATTCATCTTACAAGCCAAATGCAACGCTGTCTCTTGCCTAAGGTTGATTTCATCAACTCTCGCTCGTTTGGCGAGAAGCAGTTTTGTACAATCAGCATAACCGTTCACGGCAGCCAAATGCAAAGCTGTGTTCTTCCTTGATTCCGTTTTTAAATTAACATCGATGGAAGGAATATTTAGCAATTCTTTCAAGCACTCTATATGTCTTAAATCTGTTGCTATATGCAAAGGTGTCATACCTTCGTGATATGTATTTACGTCAACGAACAAAGACAACAGTAATTTAACGCATTCTGCTGCGTTAGCATAAACAGCTGAATTAACCAGATTATTTGGTATACAGCAGCCGTAATCGTTAATTAAGAACTCCACCACATCCTTTGAGTCGTTTAATACGGCATAATAGATTGGAGTGAATCCTTCGAATGTCTGTACAACTGGACATCCTTTTTCGTACAGCCATTTGCAACACTCTACTGAACCATTTAATGCGCATAAATGTAACGCATTGAAGTTTTCGTTCTCATTGGCATAACTCACATCTGCTCCTTGAGATTCGAAAAACACCATTAAATTGAATTTACCTAGAAATGCTGCCCATAAGAAAGCGATGTTCGCCTCCGATTTATCGATATTATCTAAATCCTTTACCTCTGCCATTTCCATCGATAGTAACCACGAATCGGTCTTCTTCAAGGTACCCACTGATTTTAAAATCTGTTGCCTAATGTTTATCTTGAAAATATCAACGCTCCATTCGTTTTCTTTGGGTCTTAAGTGTTTTTCGGAAACAGTTTCCATATCCACGGCTTCGTCCGATTGGCATTTTTCAGTTTTCAGTATTTTAGCAGTTTCGAGAATTTTTGATAATCGCGAAATACGTCGTTTATTTGGTTTTGAACTAGCTTTGGAAATTAAAGACATGTTTCACTTCAGTCACGAAATGTTTCTTTTAAAGTGAACAAGTAGATACTGATTCATAGTGAAAGGAATAAGGTTTTAAGGTTTATCTCTTTCAAATAAACGTGAACTACGATTGTTTCTAATCTACATAGTATTAATATGGTATATCAATCAGTAAGTACATAAATGCACAGCATTTGTATGCTATATAATTTTTATATAAGTTAGTTAACGCACATATATATCTTTTACTATCTATATTCATTGTTTATGCTCGCTGTATTTGTGATATCGGACTTACCGTTATCATTCTTCTATTTTTGGCCCATCATTATATTTAATGTTTCCTGCTGCTTTAGCAAGTAAGAGTTTGTATACTAGTGGACAAGTTGTTAGACCTACTTTACCTCTTATTCAGGTTATAATCACTTGTATTATAAGAAAGGATGGTATTTATAGGTTAAAATTATATCTAAGAAGTTTTTTTTTTGCCTTCTGAAGGGGTCATGATAAACAATTATTTTGAAAATACTACCATGCGAGGAAGTAAAAATCGAAGGGTGTAGAATAATATGAGTACAACTAAGTCAGAAAAAAGCAACAGAATATTCAAATTGAATTCTAAAAGAGGAAGGATACTTTCAGTGACGGACTTGATGATTTTACGCTCTAGGGTATAATATATATTCATCGCTTTTCTAGTATTATGGGGAGGTAGAACTGACTAAAAATTTTCCTGATAACATTTTTCTAATTCATTTTCAATGAAACGAAAAAAGTGTAAAAAAGATGATAAAAATTGGTAATTTTTTTAGCTGAGTTTTTAATAAAAACGATATCCACAATCTACCTGATTTGAGAAGAAATAGTCGGAGGAGAGAGGAGTCTTCAATTCTTTGAGTTTCAGATCATTTGTAATCTTTTGACAATTGCTCAACTTTTTGGTATATATTTTTTTCGCTCCGCGCGGCAGGTCTGGCGTGTATGAATGAAAATTGATCAAAATTTGGTGAGAGGCTCTTCTTAAAAATGCAAAAAGGGTGCTTTTTGTTTTTTCAATACACCTCAAAATGAAGGCTAATCACTCCTTATGAAGTTATGAGTTTATTTTCAAAAATTAAATGTTTTTCATTTCCAAAGTCTTGGTATAATTTGCATGAGAGTCTATCAAAATAATTAATGATTAAATTTGTTCTTATACAACATAGGAAGGAAGCATTTGTTAGCGTTTGTGAGCTATACCATAGGTACACAAACAACGAGTGAGGGATGTAAGTACCTTATAAAATGAACTACATTTGAGATAAAAATCAATAAATTTTTAATAAAAGCAATCATTATACATTTATAATCATAGATAATTTTGAAATACATTTAAAAATTATACTAATAGGTACATACGAGTATTACAAAATCACATCATTCAACTGTCATATTTTGCATATTATTAGTTAGTTTGGTTAGCAAATTATATATCTCCGATAATTTATTTTCCAACACCTCCATTCTGCTACTAATGTCAAGCTTCTCTTCAGTACCACTTTGTTTGTGTTTGTCTAACGCCATTTTCATGCCCTCCAGCATCACATCCTTTGGTAATCTTTGCTCTTGCGAATTCAACGGTTTTACGTAAAGAACGACATTTTGAAATTTCGGACATACGAACACACGCTTTTTCAGACAATTGGTCAGTTTTTTGGGAATATATCCGTGGAAAAAGGACAACTCTAAAAAGTACATGAGCTGCGTTTGATGTACTAATTTAGATACATCGGCTGTCTTTTGCAACCCCTCTACATCGCTCACAGCAATACCAATTAATAAATTCATTAAGGCCATTGTCACCAAAACGATGAACGCGAAAAGAACAGAATAAACTGCTATTCCATAATACGAGTAAGTGTCTCCATCGTCATTGGACATTACGCCTTTTGTAACATCACCTAAATTTAGTTCACCGGTCATCATGGCCAATGTATGTACAAATCCAGTGATCGGATTGGTAAATTCAGATTCAGTTGGGAATATTACGCCGAACGTAATGGTGAATCCAAAGAGCAAGCAGAAATATACCGATAAAAGTTTCAATAATTCTTTGAGCACTTTTTTGAACATAGTAATGTAGGTTCCGAAATAAGGGAGCTGGCCGACGTTTAGAGTGAGGTAAATCCAAGCTAATAATACAGCAAACGTACTTGCAAATTTTTGTTGGTGGGACATTCGCCCATCATGATTTTGGAAATACAAAGAAAATGTTGTCAATGTTAACACTAATTCTGTAAGGTTATAATTATCGCGAAAGTACTTTTTGAAAGATGAATACGCCACTATACTGAATAATTTTCTAATTACATTCAAAATGAGCATGATAGTTGTAATGGTCCAAGCGATATGTATCATTCGATGTTGTGATATAACTATACCCAACATATTGAAGATATTCCTTCTACATATATTTTTTTTCTCCTGTACTGTAGTTTGGTGTGTCTTTTGCTCTTTCCAATCATTATGACAATCATGGGCCAGATCAATAATAACGACGAAACTTAATGCACAGACTGTTAACATAATGAGTAAGACGCGAAAATAGTAATACCATTTGATTTTTTGCCATTTCAAGTGTAAAAAGGCCTTGCATAACGGATGTTGTAGCATTTCCCTGTGTCCTTCGTTATACAAAGCATACAAAAAACCTGTTTCGCCGACTCTCGAGTTTGTAATTAGTTCTCGAAAGTCGAATTTTAAATTTTGTTCGGAATTGTAAGCTAAATTTTTCGTGAACCTTTTCCACATGGCGGGCACGCTACCCGGAATTTTGCGGCAAATTATGTTTAAAGCTGTTAATCCTGTTCTTGTTTCAGCGGCTGGATTGGCTCCATTTAAGATCAGGTAAGTCGCGCATTCTTCAAATTCGTGTATAGCTGCCAGATGTAATGGGGTGTAACCATATCTGTTGGCAGAAAGATGAAAAAAATGTTTGATATTAGGTTTCAGATCAGAAAATAAATGTTGCCGGTGGTTGATTTTCGTTTTATTTTTCCAAAATGCTGAGAACATGTCAAAAATACTGCCCAAACTACTTCAAAAACAGATATAAAAGTATCATGTCTTCGAACTTATGTGAACATTTCCTGAAGCAGCGTCAGATTTTTTAAATTGAGAAAAAAAAACGAGTGTTTTGGTTATTAATTTTTGCGGTAGTTGAGCGATTAGAAGTGATACTTTGTTGTCCAGAGACTAAACATAATTTTACAGGGGAAGGAAAACTAACTTTGTCAGGGCTGTGTAAGACGAATTATTAATTCCCTCGACTTTTTTTTTTTTTAAATGAACAGTGTAACCATTTGAAAATATAGAAAAATTACCACATTCATCTTTTCCCTTTTCATTTTTTTATAAATAAAGTTTGAAAATAATTAAATGGAGATACGACCATTGTATTCTACTATTCTATCTATTTTTGATTTCAGGAGGTAGTACATCCATTTTAAAAAACTAAATGCGGCAACTTTTTTTGGAAAATTGACACTATAAACCATAAAAAAAATTAAATTGGAGCATATGACAAAATAATTTTTTTTTAAAGTAAAATACAAATTACAATAAATTTTCATTGTACTGAAGAAAAAAAAATATTATATGAAGTAAAATTAAAAATTGAAATATCATAGCAATTTCCCAATTTCTTTTCAAATAAAATAAAAAATTTAAATATTGTAATAATTTCTTCTTCTTATTTTTACATTTTTACGCTTTCAAAATCAGAATCACAATAATAATTATTAATAAAAACTCGAGTAAAGCATGAATAATTTTCCCAATCTGGATATACGACACTTGTATTCGAAGGAAATTTAGGATCTTTGTACATACGATTTTTTTTAAAGTAAAATTTTTAATATTTAACTAATTTTTAGCTAATTTTTGAGTTTCTTACCAGAAAGAGGACATTCTACAGAATAATAATCCATCAAAATGTCAAAATTGCTAAAAATGTGATATACGACTCTTGTATTCTAACCCCACGATTTTTACTTTAAAATTTATTTAATTTTATAAGTCTCCAACATTTTTTTAATTTTCAAAAAAAAATATTTTTATGCTTACACTAGGTACGTTAAAATTAGGGTAACAATTTCTCGGCATCATAAACTTGAGTACAACTCACGAATTAATTATGTAATTTTTATCGAGTCGTTTTCAGTGTAAATAATAGTTATGCTCGGTTATTCGTCTATAACTTGCTAAAAATTCAGAATTTAGATAAAGTATAAGTGATCAAAGATGGGTACGTGTGTGTGCCCCTGTGCTGATTTTTTAAACCACAATATTGAATTTTCATTGTATTTTTTCATCTTCTACACAAAATACCAAGTTAGTAGGTGAATTTTCTTCCACACTTGTTAATATAGGTAAATTTTAGTATTTTATGCTATTCTGTCATTTTTTCGAGGTGCATTTCCCCGGCACCCCCACTCAGCAATTTGGAAATGAAATTTAGTGCATTCGTTTGTGGTACGTTTGTGCTGGTTTGCGCTGCAAACCCCGTCGTTTGTGCTACTCTCCTTTCCGAGGTATACCGAAAGCAATTCGGAGTGCTGGGGAAACGTCCGCATCCCCACCTCTGCCGATGGAGTTGAAACAGGGCGGAATCGTTTGTGCTGCTTCCCTTGTTGAGATATTCAAAAAACAAGTTGGGGTGCTGGAGAAATTACCCCCAAATTGTTCTCGGTATACCCCGGGAAGGAGAGTAGCACAAACGACAGGGTTTACAGCACAAACCAGCACAAACGAATGCACTAAATTTCATTTCCAAATTTCGGAATGGGGGTACCATACCGAGAGAATGCACCTATTCTTTTGTCCACTCCAAAATTTTTTTAAATTAGCAAGAAATACAAATTTCTTCAACTTTTATATAAGTTGGCAAGTTGGTAAATTCCAAAAGTTGGCAGTTTCAATAACTGCAATATTTTAATTAAAAAAATCATTTGCGTGTACTCCATAGTCGTAGTTGGAATTTATTTCTATCTTATTTGTGAACTTCTATGTATGATGATTGATGAATTATCAATACAAACAACTGATTCGAGAATTAATCGCCAATTTACCAACTTTTCAAACACGATGGTGACTGGTCCCACCCCCGACTATTATCACCGTTTATTTCGTCCTTGTGCTCACCTCCTATCCAAATAGGACCTTAGTATGCTATTCAGAGGAGTCATTATGCCTAGTAGATATTCATAAAAAAATCTTATTGGCGAATTGTTTCTGGTAAAATGCCCTCAACTGTAAAAGAAAACTTAAGAATTACCTTCGAGAAAATCAAATATCTCACGTGCTTCTAGAGACCTCGTAGCTGTACATGGAACGTTAAAGAAAAAAAGTATGTTAAATATCTCATGTTAACATAAAATAATAAGAGATTAAGTGCTCGCTACACAATCAAGTAATAAAATTTATAATAATTATGTTTCTAAGAAAATTGAAAATTGTATTTCTTTCTCTAATAAATGTTTCATGCAATACTTGTAATTTATTTATTTTTTCAATATTTTATGTTTTTTTACTTTTTTCTTCAATTTCTGATCCTCTTAAAATATTAATTTTTTCATTTTTGAATAATTCTAGTCTTCTAATCTCCAATCTAATTTTTGATCCCTTCACTGCTGTGAGTAAAAATGTCATAACATCAAAAAATGCCTACCTATCTGAAGCATTTATATTTGCCTTCCAGTGCACCAGCAGTTTCACGATATCCATGCACCCTTGATGATCTGAGATCGCTGCATGTAGAGAAGTTCTCAAATCCAAAGTTAATTTATTAACGGACGCTCTATTCTCCAATAGAATTTTAACACAATCCAGATGATTCATCTTACAAGCCAAATACAACGCTGTCTCTTGCCTAAGATTGACCTCATCTATTCTCGCCTGTTTCATGAGTAAAAGTTCTATGCAATCAGCATAACCATTCTCAGCAGCCAAATGCAAAGCTGTGTTCTTCCTAGATTCAGTTTTCAAATTAACATCGATAGAAGGAATATTTAGCAATTCTTTCAAGCACTCTATATGCCTTAAATCTGTTGCTATATGCAAAGGTGTCATACCTTCATGATATGTATTTACGTCAACGAACAAAGACAATAGCAATTTAACGCATTCTGCTGCGTTAGCATAAACAGCTGAATTAATAACAGTATCTGGTATACAGCAGCCGTAATCGTTAATTAAGAACTCCACTACGTCCTTTGAATCGCTTAACACGGCGTAATGCATGGGGGTCAATCCTTCGAATGTTTGTAGAACTGGACATCCTTTTTCGTACAGCCATTTGCAACACTCTACTGAACCATTTAATGCGCATAAATGTAACGCATTGAAGTTTTCGTTCTCATTGGCATAACTTACATCTGCTCCTTGAGATTCAAAAAATATCATTAAATCGAATTTACCTAAAAATGCTGCCCATAAGAAAGCGTTATTCGCTTCGCATTTGCTGATATTTTCTACTTGTTTTATTTCGTTTTTCTCCATCGATAGTAACCACGAATCGTTCCTTTTCAAGCGACGCGTTGATTCTAAAATCTGTTGTCTTATGTTATTCTTCAAAATATTAATAGTCCATTCGTTTTCTTTGCGTTTGACGGGTTCTGCGGAAAACCCGTCCATATCTATTGCTTCATACGTTCGAACTTTTTCATTTTTCAGTGTCTTAGCACTTTTACGAATTTTTGAGAATCGCGAAAAACGTCGTTTATTAGGTTTTGAACTGGTTTTAGATATGAAAGACATGATAGTTTACTTCAGTTACCGAATGTTTCTTATATGGTTTAAGTTACCACTCAAAATGTATACTAATAATTCAAAGAAAATGGATAAAATTTATCTTTTCGTAGATAAACGTGAACTACGATTACTTTTAATCTCTTGTAATTAAGCGGTACCTTTATCGATAAATAGATGCAAAGCAATTTGTTCTACTACTACATACACCTTTTATTGTATGTATTTTCCGCAAGTTATATGTTACAGTATGTTTGTGTTATCGGATTTACGTTTATTTTGGCACTTTTCTATGTATTTTTTCGCATCCTACCTATTGTAGATTCTTGTGGGTGTTTCTTATAATCTCATTAACTGTAAATACCTATATGGTGTATTCTACATCAGTATGAGCTCCTTCATTCCACATATAGGAACTACTCAGGTTAGACTGTACTCATGTATGTATGACAGCTTACTTACCCTAATTGATGAAAGAGTTGAGTTACAAAGTTTTGTAAAATATTTGTTGCACGTACCTCAGGAATGACTGTAATTTCTAATTTTGTTTTTCATCAGCAAAGTTAATCTCGCATGTTTCAAAATGTTTTCTATTTTATTACTAAGATGAACATTTGTCTATATAAGTAAGTATATAAAGTCAATGGCATTGATGGACAATTTTTCATGTAATATCAATGATGAAACTCATTTAATAATTATTAAATTGTCTCATACTATAACTACGCATCTTAAAGCTAAGAAGCTTTCTATTACATAGATACCTACCTATATATTTATATAAATGGCACTTGAAATAAAAAATCGCATAAAATCAACTTCAAGCATACATGAAGTGCACGAAAATACAATAAAAATAAGGCATATAGAAATCATTAAGTATAATGAAAAAATTAACGTAGCTACGAGTATAAATGAAGTTCGAGTACTTGTACTTGGATTTATGAATTTATTAAAATACAACATAAAACAATGGTAAATTCTAACGCACTTCCATCAATTTTATTGGTAATTTGAAGAATGAAACGCATCAATCTCGAATGATTCAAATAGTTTCTTTAATTCTTCAAGCTTATCCTCAATGCAGTCTAAACGACTTGAGATATCATCCGGTTTAACGATTTTTCTTTTATTCAAGGCTAATTTCAACGCATCAGCCATGATATCCTTCGGTAATCTGTTTTCCTGTGGATTCAATGGTCGAACACATACGACCACTCGATATGAATTTGGAGATAATTTTAATATCTTACTCAACGGTTTTGATATGAATTTAGACAAGTATCCATTGAAACAAATCAACTCCAAAGAATGAATAAGTTCAGTTTGTTGTTTTAATTTCGATAAGTCGGCAGTTTTACGCAATCCTTCGACATCTTGTACAGCTATACCGATTAGCAAGTTCATCAGGACGATAGTAACCAGGATAACGAAAATAATCAGAATACAAAGTGCCATGTATTCCAAAGCTGAAGAACATGGTGACAGCTTATTGACTTCCTCGAGCATATTCAGTTCACCCGTCATCATGATGATTGTTTTAACGAATCCCGAAATGGGATTTTTAAAAGCATTATTTGTGTCAGGGAAAAGTACGCAAAAAGTGCATGTAAAACCGATCAATAAACATAAATAAGTTAAAATCAAATTTAGAAATTCTACGAATACTTTTTTAAACATTGTGATGTAAACTCCGAATAATGGTAACTGCCCGATATTAACGGTGAGATAAATCCAACTCAGTAACACCACCGGTGGACCTACGAAATTCATCCAAAACAAAGCGTGATACGATTCAACAACACATATTAAGGTGCATGATACAATAACGGTGAATTCTAATAAATTATAAAATTTGCTAAAACAATCTTTCATCGAAGTACTAATGACTGTTTCTCGTAATAACATTAATAATAAATTCATTGATATTAGAAATAAAATGGGATATTTCAAAGTGGTACAAGTTGCCGGATCTGAAATGGTGTCGTTTTTGGACGCCAAAAAGCTACAGTTATTATTGCTCTTCTTGTTTTCAGCTTCTGAAAACCATACAACATAAGTGCTAAACAAAGAGACCAAAGTGAACAGGCAAAGCATGCGCATGAAATAAAAAGGTTTCACTTTTTGCCACTTCAGGTATAAGAAAGCTCGACAAAGAGGATGTTTCAAGATTTCGTTTCCTCCTTCTGTAGCTAATACGTGTAGGTAATCTATTTCTCCGATGTTGGAATATGTGAGGAATTCTCGAAAACAAAATTTCAGACTTTGCTCTTTGTTGTAGGAAAGTGATAGAGTGAGCCTGTCTTGTATTTTGGAAAGACTATTTGGTATTTTACGTTGAATTATACTCAAAGCTGTTAATCCTGCTTCAGTTTTTGTGGTTAAATTCGCGCCATTTAAAATTAAAAAATTAGTGCAGTCTTCTAGTCCACTGATGGCGGCCATGTGGAGAGGTGAATATCCAAATCTAAAAAATTATAAATTAAAACAAACGTTAGCAGTCATGTCGCATTGTTGGAGATGAATTTTCAATGAAAACTTCCCCAAATTTGCTAATAATGATGTTAATCTCTTCACGTCAATGGCGAGGCTGAAACACCCTTCCTATTCAATTCTACAAACAAATCTCTCGATTTCAACGAGAAGGGATGCTGAAGCAAATTTTTTTTCATTCAGTACTCGTAGAGGGGTGTTATATGAGGGTGGAATGGTAGTATACGCGATGCCGTGCGGTTAGTTGTACGGCTCGTAGTGCGGAAGGTTATGGGTTCCAATCTATGCTCATGTGACTTTTTTTGACAATTTTTCAGTTTATTTTTTCGAAGTTTTTTTAGTTTTTTTTTTTTTTTTTAATATTTATTCCTACAGTTTTCGCATTATTATTTATTTCACCCTTCGAACCTTCGGACTTGTAACCTTCAGACCTACGTTCCTTACCTCAAAGTTAGGTTAGGCTAGGTTTAATTTATTTATTATTTTTTCCACCCTTCGAACTTTCAGACTTGAAACTTTCACACCTACGTTCCTTATCTCAAAGTTGGGTTTGGTAAGGTTTAATATATTTATTATTTTTTCCACCGTTCGAACCTTCACTTGGAAAAAAAAGTTTGCTCCAGCATCCCTTTTCGTTAAAATCGAGAGCTACGTATTCTACAATCGACTAAGAATTTCAATTCAGGATATGTAGAACTTTTTATCATAGGCGGAGATAAGGGTTGTCTGTGCACGGCCCTATGAGGCTAATCCGACTCAAACGTTGAACTGGTACCCCATAATTTTGCTGTATACATACTGGATATTAATGATGTTTTCAAATCAGTTCTCGTGATTCCGATTTCTCGAACACAAAAAGGTAATAAGAGATTTTAACTTGTTATCATTATTACGTGTTTGCGAGAGTATCCACCTGTATGATGAGCGATTGCTTTCTTGTCTAGCCAAAATGTATAAGTAAGAGGGATTTAGAAGTTTTTTTTTTAATTTTCATTTTGCTGGTTTACAGGCATTACAGTTGCAATGGTTGAGGAGAGGGTAATTTTTCAAGGACATTCGTTTCTTCGATGCTCAAGAAATTACAAAAAAATGCACTCATGCACATAATTTAAGAGGATAGAAAATTTTTTCAAAATGATTCACAGCACTAAGTATAAGAGTAGTCGTAATACATTTCCTAGTCATCTATGAAAATATTTTGTGAGTCACTTTTTTTGATAAAAGATAATAAATGCAAAAAATTAATCACATGAGTTCATGTTTATCAAATTTATTTTCATCAAATAACAGCAAGATCAAAAATTTTGAGCAATATGATTGCAGCTTGCAGGTGGTCTTTAACGTAAATATTTAAGGATTGACTTTCCTCCACCTCTCCTTCCCAAATCAACTGGGCTGCAATAACTATCGTTTTTATTTAAAAAAAAAACTTGGCTAAAAAATGAACGAAAAAATTACTTAGACGAATTCAGGTTACAAGCAGTTTATTACCTATCAACAGTGTTCACGTCGGCTTTCCAATCAACCAATTTTTCAATAATTGCCAATGAACCACTGCCCTTCGATAAAGCAGCGTGTAATGGAGTCTTGAAATCGCAATCGGTGATATTAACTGAAGCGTAATTTTTCAACAGCGCATCCAGACAATCGATGTAACCCCACTTAGAAGCCAAATACAGAGGCGTTTGTTTTTTATCGTTAATTTCATCAACTTTAGCTCCCTTTTTGATGAGAAATTCTACGCATTCTGCGTATCCATTCTCAGCAGCTATGTGTAAAGCTGTATATCCTTTGTTGAGGGTTTTCAGATTAACGTCTATTCTGTTACTATTGAATAAAGCTTCCATACAAGGAATACTACCCATATTGGCGGCAATATGAAGGGACGTTTTACTCTTTAGATACGCGTTAACATCCACATTAAGCTCCGGACTGATCAACAACTCTATACAATTCAAAGAGCCAGCACGAACAGCTGAATTAAGTACGGTGTTAGGAATCTCACCATTTCTGTATTCTATGAAATATCGAAGCATATCCAGAGATCCCCCGAGAACCGCGTAGTGCATCGGAGTTAGATCCTCGACGTTACTTGAGAATTTGCAGTTATTCGCTATAAGCCATTGGCAGCATTCTAAAGATCCACTGAATGCTGCTAAATGCAGAGCATTCAAAGATCCTGTTTCAGTGGTAGCGTTTATATCAGCTCCTAAATTGAGTAAATTTTCAGCGTATTCGATATTACCTAGGAAGGCAGCCCATAAAAATAAATAATTCAACTCCATCTTGGTACAGTTACTAAAATCCTTCTGCGTTCCAATTTCCATGCCTAAAACCAAACTTCTGGACTTACGAAGATGACATATTGGCTTGGTAATTTGTTCTCGTATATCGTTCTTTAAAACTCGGATGTTCCATTCGTAAGAGTGCTTCACTTGGGAGCTTGCATCGTCCGAAGATTTATCTTGTTCATAGGAATTTGTTTTGCTTAGTCTTTTGTTTCGAATTGTTTTGAAATTCACTTTTTCAAAGCTTTTACGACGTTGGGTTTTTTTATCCGTAATATCCGAATTGTCAGTCATACTCAATTTTTAAACTACGTTAACCAAGGGATGGAGAGATCGAAATAATAAGTAACGGTAATAAATTTTCACTATACAAAGGCTTACTTTTAAACACAAAATGAATACTAGTTAGAAGTGAAACTCAACTGTTGAATGGTTTGAAGTTGAATTCTATTCGCGTCTAGCGGGCGTCGTATTTTTTAATTAATTTTACGTAAAATATCCTCATGAGATCGTATGATAATTTTAACTCTCATATTTGAATTCTAATTTTCGTTTCATTTTTTAATCATATTAAACTAAAGCATAATTTCGTGACATTGTTAGGCTTGTTTATTGTTTTCTATACTGAAAGATAAAAAAAACATGTCGATAAAGTTGCATATGTTCGCTCCTGAAACTGAATTGTTTCAAATTGTGGAAATGTAGTCGCCATAATTTTGCTTTTTGGACTGATATGAAGAGGTAATCTGATTTTTAGTCTAATGTAAAAAATTTTTCTCTTTGATTAAATTTTACCTCTGCGACTGAAGAGGCAAAAAATCTCATTTTGAAGAAGTTCCATACTTGCCTATAGCGATATCATCGTACCTACCCAAACGAGTGGAACTTTTGGAACATTATTATTAGTAGCATTATAGACTTAGCTCATAATACCAAATTCAGCTTGGAGCTTACTACTAATTTTTTCTATCTCCGACCCTTTTTGGAATCAGTATGGCTGGACTAATGTTATTATAGAGAAAATTGTTGTAGTATAAATATGATTTCTATAACCTCTAAGTATAAAATGTTTCATATCATCCCAAAATGAAATTAAATATTGAAAGAATTTTCAGAAAAACTTAGAAATGCTCAAAACAGAAAGTCCTAACAAAATGAATTGATACCATTATAGAATATATTTATTAGTTTGAAATCCTCAGGCTCAATATTCAATTGTGGTGTAATCACCCCAACAGAATGTAGAAAAAATTAGGGTTAGATAATAGGTATGTCAATATTTATTTTTTGCATTACATGATTAAAACTTGGAAATATTATGCGGCCTAAAAAATGTCAAAAAATTAAGTTTTGAGTAATTTGAGATCTTTTTTCCCTCCACGGATAATCTTCATAGTTGTTCAAAAACAAAAAAAAAAAAAAAAAAAAAAAATATTAGTTGTGACAATTTTTTTATATTTTTAAGGAAGTTTTGTATTTTCTTCTAAATTTACTCAACAAATCGATACTTTACGAATTAAAAAAATAACAATAATATGGATAATTGATTACTGAGTTGTACTGTATTGACTGGATTTCTGTGCATGTGTGCTTGAATGTCCCAGTATGCCTAATTCTATATCATCCTGAGGTTCTCAAGAGTACTAGCATGAATTCTATTTGAAAATAGTGTGAATTTATTTTATTCGATCTCCATGCTAAATAAAAAATATAAGAAAATAACTTGAGAACCAAGAAAAATAAAAAATCATTATAACCCGTCTCTCAAGTTTATTATTATAAGATAGAAAAATCAAGCTTATATCACGCTTCTCACTATTAGGTATTATTTAAATTTTTCCAATTTTTTCATAAATATAAAGTAGCTATCTATCAAGTTTTTAAGTGAATCTAGAAAAAAAATCAAACCCTCAGAAAATTAAAAAATAACATTAACCTTCATAAATTATAGATTTTATTAATTTTGTAGACTTTTTCTATTTTTTGGAATTAACTAATCTATTTTTTATTTTATTAGTGATTTCATGTTTCGTACTTTTTTACATAATTAATTTTTTTTTCTTTTTTCAATACAATAATTGATAATTTTCTTTTTTTGGATATTTTAAATTTTTAGACACTTGAACAGAAATTCAGGATATCTAACCCTTACGAGCTCTTTTAGAAAGTCAGTACTCTAGACAACCACTCTTTTTCTCCTTACCTCTCAGTGACATTAATTTTGTTTTTGTTACTTGGCGAAGAACATTATAAGGCTACTTAATTTGATGTCACTGCTTTCAAATGGTCATTCTATTATCTGCTATTCTCTCGCTGGTAGCCACACAGGAGAATATTTTAGTTTAGTTTCTCATGAGAGAAGTTAAGTTTTTTCAAATATTTACGAAAACGAATGGCATAACAAAAAACTGGTTATAATCAAAGTTTTAGTGTATGAAATTTTCTTCCAAATGACATGAAAAATTCAGATATTGTTTTGTGAATTCGTAATAAATCACACTACTAATAAAAATCTTGGTATAATAACATTTTATATTTCGAAATAAATTACGTCTTTTGATTACGAACGTAAGCATAATTGATTTTAGTATTCCCAAAAGCTGAAAAAATTTTAAATTGTACACAGTATGATGGAAAATGAGTGATATTTACGATTGTTATTGTACTACTTTGTGATTTATAATGCAATGCTAAGGAACAGAACTGAAATTTCTCTACATCATTTGAAAGCAAATTTTATACTCCACCGTTATAATGGTGATCAATTTTATTCTGAACATCTTTGTTTTTGTTTAATTAAAAAAAAAAAAACAATGATATTTTTTTATCAGAATTACTGCAATGGGCCAACAGTGAGATAAGAAAGCAATGATAAAATACACTGACGACGTCATTTCAGAAACTTAAACAGTCCTAAATCTACCTATACTTATAATTTTTAGGAATACCAAGACTTTAAGCATAACTATGAAAGATTAGGGAGAGGAAAGCCTAGTAACGTAATATATGTAAGTTGAAAATAAAATATGAAAAAAAAAATTCATTTGAGTACCTGTTCAAAATAATAAAAAAAGTCAAATTAATTTGACCTCCAAAAAAATTGTAGATTTTTTCAACATATAAAAACTCCTCTTTAGTTGCAGGAAGGGAGGGGGTCTTTCTTTGAATGCAAACAATAAATTATTTCGCTACATTAAATTCTGAAAAAGTATTCTCGTACAAACATCAACAGATTTCTATTCTCAGTAAGTATCCAAGGTACTATTATTTTATTAGTCTGAAAAATGAAAGCTTTTTGCCTCGCTTGGATACAAGAATCGAACGTCATTTTACACGTGCCATTCCATAGATAAATTATAAAATCAATATTTTACAATACTTTTCAGAAATTATTTCAAAGTTTCCGCATCAACGTGTTCTCCTACTTGTTACATGTATAAAAATCGAAAAAAATGACTATAAGACAAAGAATCACAAACAAATACATCGAGTCGATAAAAATGGAAAACCCGCAACTAAACGATCCTTGTAATAATTTAATTTTAATTTAGGCTCCATGCACATTGTACACAATGAATTCGTAAAAATACGAGATAATCACGCTATTTGCGATACGAATGAATGATAAGATAACGTGTCCCTGTCCACTTCGTAACTGAGTATTTCCAACACGATGGTAATTTCTTAAAAACAAATTATCTCAGAATCACTTTGGTTAGTCGTAGCCGTTTAAAAGCAACCAGTATAATGATGTAAAACACATAAAAAATTTTTTATTACATTTTAAATGCAAACAACAGTATAGAAATAGATTAACGTTTTTTCCACGTGAATTTTCTTCTCGCTCCCCATTGACCGGCCTTCTTTCTTTCCCTCGATCTGTAATCGAATTGTAAAAGTCCGGCTGTAACAAATGTCAAAATAAATACGTTAGAATGAATAAATACAGTTTTTCGAAAAAGAATCATTATCTCATGGCTGGGCAGAGGGGAGGATTGTTTATTCATTTACATTTTGTATACTTAAGCTGGTATTTTATATACGTTAGATTGGAGGCGACGTAGCGTATTTGGTATTTGGTACACAAATATGTTGGTAATTCTTTCACCCTTTTTAACGTTCAAATTTCAAGGACGCGTCACGTTCACCAATCTATCGGACGTAAAAAGCCGACCGAGCATTTTCGATCAATTACTTCCGCGTCGTGTCGTCCACCCACGACTCATGTCCTCATTTCCATTTGTCATAATGTCTGTTTCGTACGTACATATAACACATAATTTTATATTCGAAATATCCAGCGTTATAAAAAAAAAGGTAAAATATTGTGCAACCGAATCGATATAGTATAGGTCGTTCGCGAAAGGTATAAGACCTGTACATAATTTAAACTAATGATAATCTTTTATTCTTAGAAGTAGTTATTGTGACATATTTTAAAATGTCAACCAACCCTGGACGTCGTTAGTAAACGAGAAGGTCTCGTATACCTATGAATTTCGACTTTGGTAGCATTTTCACCTGGTATATCGCATTTCCCGACTATAGTGACCGACAATGTACAACCGCGTATGTTTTTCGTTCTTACCGAGTCTCATTTTTTCCTTCGTGTCTTTATTCACGATGTTAGCCAGACACAACGATATTCCATATCTGATAGCACCGGCCGCCGCTATTTCGCCACCACGTCTTCGCACCGTCACTTCGATGTCCACTTTGTTGACCATTTTACTCAACACCAACGGAAACAATACCTGAAACGTAGAGAACGATTAAATATCGTTTTTTATACGTATAGCTCGCAGCTTCGCTGCGGTATTAATTACGAGGGCGATTTATGAATATAGTTTGGAACGGGCATCGACGATCATCGTCGCGAAACCAGTTCTCTCGATGAGGAAAACCGCATTTCCTACACGTTCCAATGAATCACTGACTAATTTAATAACATTTACGCCACAGTTGAACACTCGTCCACGCTTCGTAACCGCGATGTTTATTGTCGGCCGGGGAAAACACAATACGCAAGCCAGGTAATTATTCGCTTTCGCGGTCTTTTCACAACGCCGACACGTAAAGCGTACAGTACGTTTGAAAGTTTAAATGAAACGCAACCGTTGCGCAGCGTTTACCTTATTTCGGCTGTGATTTTTTACTTACAAACCCTCAATTTAAATACGTACAACCTCCTATTAAACTTTCAAAAGGGTTTCGATGATAGGGCTGAAATTTAGTCGGGTGAAAAATCCAAACGACTGAATTGTACGGGGTCATAGGGATACGAATATTATTTCGTCATAGATGACGAAATGCAATTTATTATTTATATTCTTCGCTGGCGCACGAATTTATCGACGAAAGCTAGCAGAGAACTTGGTATTCTCGGACTTCCATATCTACTCGTATGATCGATAGTACAGCCACATTAACTCATGTAACGATCGAAGGTTTCAACTTGGTGAAGATTAGCAGTCAACTGATTTCCACATTACGCGAAATATTCATAGGATGGAGTGAATAACAACATATTGTCCGTCCAAAATAACATTATCTAAATTGTGTCAGTTGCAAAAGCCAAAAGCCAAAAAAAATTCAAATTTTTTGGTTTTCCAAAATATTATCAAACCAAAACAATAAGATGATGATAAATCAGAATAAGATAACGAATAGATATTAATATTGCGAGTTAACTGGGATTAATAGTTATTATTAAACAATAAAAAAATATTACTTTCTTCTTGATAGCATGTTTGGTCGTATTTGTTTTTGTAAATCGAGAAAGAATGAGAGTAAACAAAATCTAGTATGGTAAACCCTGATTACATTTCGTTACGGCTTCCAGCGACGCATTTCCTACAATTTAGCTCATGCTATTTTGGACGGACAATATCAAAAATTCTATCCAGTTGACAGTGAACTTAACCGAGCTGGGTGTTTGAGCTACATCGTACACATCATTGTGCTTTAAAATATATAAATAGAAAATTATTTCCTTTTTAATCGAGTTCTCAATGTACACCGATAGCTATTACAGCCCACCGGATTCGGAAAGGTGAGGTAAAGAGATGAGAAAGTTTTCATATCAGTTTCCTTTACGTTTCAGACAATTAGTAATCATCTGTCAAATGTCCAACTTTTTGGTTTATACAGGGTAGTTCAGCGTAGAAGTAATAGATTTCAGGCGGTGACTAGGCAATACATATCGCCTATGTATGTAAGTTTGCCTAGCATCTTGGTCACAGGGGGCGATCTACAGTGATTCAATTTTTTTTAGTTGAATGTGGGGAAGGGGGTTGGGGAGGATGGAATCTATAATCGTTTGCTATTCAGACCATTTGTTATCATCTGCCAAATGTACAATTTTTGGGTATAGGTATATATATTTTTTTCTCTTGTGGATAACGCCGGCAGGTATTCATGAAATTCGTCCAAAACTTGGGGAGAAAATCTTCCTGAAAATGCGAAAAGAATACTTTATTGTTTTTTCGATAAAATTCAAAATTGCGAATCACTCAAATTCTGAGTGGAGCTGGAGAAGGGGCAAATAGCTCAAATTTTCTGTTTTTCATCTCGTATGAAAGGTAAGTCACGGACATCCCAGCTTACCAAGTGCATTTGGAGAGGAGGTAGAACAAAAAACGGCTTTTTGAGGAAGTTTTGAACGATGAAATCCTCTGTATTTCCTCACCAAATCGACTTAAAAAGGTCAAAATGCATACAAAATGACGGATTATCAAAATTTAAGTAGAGCTTGAGGAGCCTCAAATTAGTGAAAATGTAATCAATATTAACTCATTGGATTATTGTGGATAAAAAGTATTAGTATATCCAAAATTCACCTTTACAGATGATATTGGAGGGGACAAGCAGGGGTTATCGACCTCAAAATGCGGTGGGGTGCGAAAGAAGCTAAAAATTGTTACTGTAGTATCATATAATAAAATGAGCCCATGGGAATAACCTTTTCTGATTTTTATCTTCCTATACTATGTGTATTTGGAGGAGAATCAGAGAAAAAAATGCTGCAAGAAATTTCATGAATCTTCTGTAATAATGTACTGCTAATTGATGAAACAATAGCCAATACCTATACTGTTAGGTTAAATTTATCAGAAATGATTTGGCGAATGCCTTAGTATAAATTTTCTCTCATCTACGAAGCAGGAATTAATAAAAAAATATCATCTTCTATTGAATATGAAATGTATTACAGACATTGGATGTATATTGAGAAATCATCTGTTAGTGGAAAAACATTCACTTGGGACGTACCTACCTCGTATTATAAACCACGTTATGTCATTATTGGATTTCAAAAAAATAGAAACGATAAAATCACTATTGATAATGGACAATTTGATCTTTGTAATCTTGAAAATGTTCAAAATATCGTTCAAACTTACAAAAGATTTTCATCTTCGGATCAAAGAAGTTTTAAGAAAGTGAAAACAAAAATTTTAGCTTCGTTAACAGAATATGAAATCCATTTAGATACTTTTATAATTCGGATTAGTGAAATTTACCAAGTAACTATGTTCATCTTTTATTCATACATACAAACTAAAGAATAGATTTTCGACTGCCAACGCGACTATTTCTATCCTATTTCATCAGAATTAAGCGAAGATGATAAAAAATGTATTGATATATTAAATCGTTGCTTGGAAAGTTGATTCATAATGTAAATATTTTCTATGTATTACTACAATGAAGTGTTTTATAATTTACATTGTTTTGTATTATATGAAGTTAGCTTGCAAGATTGCAAGTATGAATCGTCTGTTGAGTGATGGAAAATGAAATTTTGAAATTAGAATTTTAGTTTAAAAACAGTTGTTCATTTCATGAACTCATTGAGGGGTTATACTTCAAAGTGTGAGAATTTAGACTGAATGGGAAAATATTGTTCATATCTAAAAGATCAAGGTTCAAGTGCTCATGTAAGAGCAGTTTTAGACAGAAATATTGGCATTGAATCTACTAAAAAATGAAAATCAATGTTTGTTGAAATTTTTTAGCTGAGTTTTCAACAAAACGATAGCTATTACAGCCTACCTGATTTGGGAAGGGAAGGTCGGGGGAGGGTGGGGTCTTCAAATCTTTGCGTTTCAGACCATTTGTAATCATCTGGCAAATGTCCAACTTTTTGGTATATATATGTATTTTTTTCCCCCACGCGTAGCGCCGGTGAGTATCCACAAAATTCGCTCAAAATTTGGTGAGGAACTCTTCTTGAAAATGCGCAGAAGTATTTTTTTTGTTTTTTCGAAAACTTTCAAAATGGCGGATCACTCAAATTTTGAGGGGGCTGGAGAAGAGGCAAATAGCTCAAATTTTTCGTTTTTGATCTCATATGAAAGAGTGAGTCACGGACACCAACATATTTAAATTTCAGCTTCCTAAGTGCATTTTGAGGCGAGTTAGCAAAAACCTGTTTTTGAGAAAATTGCGTTTTTTGTGTCACTCACTTGCGCAGGCGGGTGTGGATAAAATTCGCTCAAAATTCGGTGAGGAACTCTTCTTGCAAATACGCAAAAATAGTTTTTTTGTTTTTTCGATAAATTTCAAAATGGCGGATCACTCAAATTTTGAGGGGGCTGGAGAAGGGGCAAATAGCTCAAATTTTTCGTTTTTGATTTCATATGAAAGAGTGAGTCACGGATACTAACATATCCAAATTTCAGCTTCTAAGTGCATATTGAGAGGAGTTAGATCAAAAAACGGCTTTTTGAGGAAGTTTTGAGTCATGAAATTTCTTGAATCTTCCATATCTCCCCACCAAATCAAGTTAAAGAGGTCAAATTTTGTGTGTGAGGTTAGTTGGTGACCACAATATGACCTCTTGAATTTGGATCAAAATGGATTCAAAATGGCGGATTATCAAAATTTTGAGTAGAGCTTGAGGAGCCTCAAGTTGGTAAAAATGTAATTAATATGAATTCATATGGTTATTGGGGATAAGTTGTATACTATATCCCGAATTCACTTCCATACATGATGTTGGAGGGGGAAGGCGGGGTTACCAACCTAAAATAGTGGTGGGGGTACAGGAGGGGTCGAAAATTTTTTATTGCTGTGTCATATGATAAAATGAGCCCAAGTGACAAACGTATTTTGATTTTAGCTTCCTCAGTGATTTTGGAGGGGAGTTAGAGCAAAAAACGGCTTTTGGAGGGGAAATTGCTGCAGGAAATTTCATGAATCTTCCATATCTCATCACCAAATCGGCCTAGAATGGTCAAACTTTGTGTGTAGGATTAGTTTGTGACCAGAATATAACCACTTAAATTTGAGTCAAAATGGATCCAAAATGTCGGATTTACAAAATTTGAAGATAATTTGAGGACCCTCAAATAGTTATAATTTGAGAAATATGCGTTCGCATGATTATTTCATGGCAAGAAATACTACATTTGTGCCAAATTGAACTTCTTAAGTGTTTTTGGAAAGGATAGGGTAGGGGTTTTCAGACTTGGTATTGGGTGTGGCCTGTAGTGATGAACGGTTAAGCAAGGTTATTACTAAATCAAAACAAGCCCAGTTAAAAACTCAGCTCCAGTAATGCGGCATGGCTGCTTACGTTTTTTTTTTTTTTTTCCTTTGAACCGTGCCGTGTACAGCGGAGTGGCTAGAGGCACGGGTTTTTATTGTTAAAGCGTTAAAGTAATGGGAAGAGGACGGTGGTATTTATGAAATGGAGGAGTCGAAGGACGGTCGTTTCGTCGTTTTGTAGGATTAGTGGCAGGGTATCTGGGAGATGCAGTCGATGTCTGAGGGAAGCAAGTCTTGGACACTCAACAAGGAGGTGATAGATGGAGAGTTAGATATCGCAGTGGTTGCAGAAGTGTGCTGGGTTGCGTGCAAGGAGGTGAGAATGGGTTGAGTGGCAGTGGCCGATTCTCAATCTGCACAGTAGTACCTCCTCTTTCCTACTTCTGCGTAGAGAAGTGCTCCAGAGGTTGGTGTCCGACTTGATTGATTTGAGTTTGTTAGTGGGTGGAACTTGTGACCAGATCTTTGACCATTTTTCGATTATTCTTTTTTTGGCAGCGTTTTTGAAATCTGCAAGAGGGGTATATTGAGAAATCACCTGTTAGTGGAAAAACATTCACTTGGGACGTACCTACCTCGTATTATAAACCACGTTATGTCATTATTGGATTTCAAAAAAATAGAAACGATAAAATCACTATTGATAATGGACAATTTGATCTTTGTAATCTTAAAAATGTTCAAAATATCGTTGAAGCTTACAAAAGATTTTTATCTTCGGATCAAAAAAGTTTTAAGAAAGTGAAAACAAAAATTTTAGCTTCGTTAACCGAATATGAAATCGATTTAGATACTTTTATAATTCGGATTAGTGAAACTTATCAAGTAATTATGTTCATCTTTTATTCACGCATACAAACTAAAGAATAGTTCATTTTTCTCATGAGACTGCCAACGCGATTATTTCTATCGTATTTCATCAGAATTAAGCGAAGATGATAAAAAATGTATTGATATATTAAATCGTTGCTTGGAAAGTTGATTTATAATATAAATATTTTCTATGTATTACTACAATAAAGTGTTTTATAATTTACATTGCTTTGTATTATATGAAGTTAGCTTGCAAGATTGCAAGTATGAATCGTCTGTTGAGTGATGGAAAATGAAATTTTGAAATTAGAATTTTAGATTAAAAACAGTTGTTCATTTCATGAACTCGTTGAGGGGTTATACTTCCAAGTGTGAGAATTTAGACTGAATGTGAAAATATTGTTCATATCTAAAAGGTCAAGGTTCAGGGGCTCATGTAAAAGCAGTTTTAGATAGAAATATTGGCACTGAATCTACTAAAAAATGAATATCAATGTTTGTTGAAATTAATTTCTAATTTTTTCTGGATAATGAACATATAAAGCTTTTAATCGGTTGTTGAAAGGACAAAAATGAAATAAATACGGTTAAGAAACTGAAATTATTTTCAATGCTTATTGAATAGATGAATATAAGATGAATTCGGTTAAAAATTCCAAGAAAAAAATGTGGTCCAGTATCAGGATGATCAAAAACATCATTTTTATAGAAATATTAGCGTTGAATAAAATGTGCTCCATTTCCTATGTTTTCGAGTGAGTGTAGCTCAAGAATCATAATAGGAAAGAATCTGGAATTTGTTCAAAGTAAAAGATAATTTTATGTAGATCGCTACAGTGTTGTTAGTTTGTTAGTTTTTGTAATAGCCAAAAAGGGAAACGAGCATTTGATGAAATAATGAAAATAACGCAAGCCAGAACTTTCAATTTTCATTTTCGTTCAATACTCAAAAATTCGTTCTCATGGCCCATCAATTAAGTTGATGTTATCGGGAGAAAAAAGTACGCTCTTTTCAATGTCGCAAACCTCATTAGTCCATCTTACTTAATACTTTAGATGAAAAATTATGAAAATTTGAATTCTCAAATATAATAAGAATGCAGGTTTTTTCAAAATTTCATTATTGAGAACACCCTACTCCCTCAAATAAAATTCTATATTTATTACAAAAGTACAAACCAAAAAAAAAAAAAAAAAGTCAAAGTCTCCTCCAGGATTTCGTTAGGCTTCTTTGAAGTGAAGGACTGGCCAAGAGCATGCTCTAGTACACATGTACCATTGTACCCGCTTTTAATTTTAATTTTTTGAAAATGTCATAAATATATGTGCCAAGAAACTGAGTATGGAGAACTTAAGTCTTTTGCAACAAGTTACGAACAAAAAACTGTCTCAAAGGGCAAAATTACCCGAATAAAAGTATTTTCGAGATTCAATTACTAATAATATATTTCTCGTTATTTCGAACAACGTTTTGACCTCATGCAGGCTGTGTAATCGATTTTCATAGAAAAGTAGTAGCTTTAGTAACCTCATGAGAGAAAAAAGTAAACAAAGTAACCGAATTTTCTCAATTTTATAGGCTATTAAACGATAATTTGAGTTGAATGATAATTATTTTTGTGAATGTAAGCACCTATGATGCATTACTAGAAATGAGTTTTTAATTACAGGTTTGCTCAAATTTGCAGATAATGTTACAATTAATCTCATTCACGCCGTCAGTGCTCACATCAGGGTTGGGCAAAATCCGAGACAAGAGCATTTCAAATCCAAAATCCCTTCAGAAAGCGGATTTAAAATCCAAAATCTAAAATCTAGGTAATAGTTCAGTGCATTTAGACATTGAGGTCGAAAAAATTCCCATCAAAGCGATTTTTGGTATGGTTGTTAAGAACACCAATCTAAATAACATACTAAAAGTCCTGACCCCTAGGTATGGAGCGTATTCCCCCAGGGAGAAAATGTCCCCCCAAAATCAATTTTTGGCCCCTATCTCCTCCGCATTTAGTCCTAGCGCAAAAAGGTCGGAATAAAATTTACTCTCCTTTCAATTCCCTATAAAATGAGCCATAAACCATTTTTCAAGGAAGAACCAGTATGGAGCTATGGCTTCCTAAAGATGAGTGGTTTTGAGGTGTGTTGTACACTTTGACCATTCATAGCCCACTGTGCCCCATAACTCACCATTACTTATGTATAAGGGGCCCATAGGAGTCTCAGCTGATAATAAAAGAACTGTGGAGTTATATGAGTGGAATGGTGTCAATAAGGGTCCCCTTTTGGAGCGCCAACTTATGCAACCATATCACTTTTATTAATAGGATTATATCCTATTTCATTTCTCAACTGCCTGATTTTAAGACCCCAGATGGAGCACTTAAGGAATCTGACATGGCAGGCCTCACAAACCTTTAAAGGCTTTTTATTCAACTTTTATGTTGATGAGCTGCCACATATATCCGTGGCCAAGCTATGGAAAGTGGTTGAAGAAGGATTGGTTTTAGAAAGGATAGACAATCCAGCAGCAGAGTGTGCTTTGGGACCAATAGGATAAATTACGTGATTGAAGGTGGAATTTTCTTAGGTTGCAAAGCCCGCTCTCGTAACCAGCGTTGCTCTAACACATGCTGCAGTCTGCAGTTTCTGGAGAATTGAAGAAGGAATAGTTCTGGTATGGAGACATAACAAATGATACCAGAGCTAACTAGGGTGCCTCGGCTTTGCCAGGCTCGTATTCGCTAGATGCAAATTCCGGAGGATCATTCCAAAGCTTACTAGCTTCCAAGGAGGAATGTAATCCTTTTTTAGTAACAGTTACCGAATATTACAAATAACACACTTCAACATATTATCCATTATAAACAAGCCTGAGCAATGGGAAGGTGGGGAGTTTCCCCGGCCTGAGTTTTTTTCAGAGCCTGCGACTTGAAGCATTGGCGCTAAAAATTTGTCTTCACCTCCATTTTCTTTTTTTATGCTCTTATGACTTTTCCTCCGGCGCTGATTATGAATTAAATTCGTAAGAAACACACTTCTAACTCATTAGAAATATTCAAGCAAATAGTAGAGCTAGGTACCCTACTTGGTAGTATATGAAAAATAGTGAGTTTCATCATTTGACATCGTACTGCAACTGTACTTTATACCTCAACTGCGTAGTATTGTCGTGCCCCAACAATCCTCACCCCGAGCAAACACTACAAGAAACAGTATTGTCGTGTCGCAATATAGGCCGCCCCCTCCCCCCAACAAGGATACGAAAAGCACGCGCGACTCGTAGATATTTGGTGTAATTTTTCTACGTCAATATTAAGATATTGAATAATTAAAGTTTAATG
Source organism: Phenacoccus solenopsis (assembly GCA_009761765.1). Lineage (NCBI taxonomy): Eukaryota > Metazoa > Arthropoda > Insecta > Hemiptera > Pseudococcidae > Phenacoccus > Phenacoccus solenopsis. The sequence continues at coordinate 8,236,823 of CM019752.1, read as the reverse complement.
AATTATTATTAATTAATTTTAAATTTAAAAGTAATTTTATAAATTATTAAATAAAATAAATTTTTTTATTCACTTATAATGAACATATTGCCCATCACGATGTAATGTTGAATTTTTTATTTTATCACTTTTATTGATAATTCGATATGATATGACATGAGTACGAAACGAAATGCCGTGATACCTGAACCTGAAACCTGAACACTGATCAACGGATCGTGTAGCATAAAATTTTTCAGATTTAAAATAAAGTATTTAAAAAAAAATAGGATTTCAAATGCAAAATTCGTTATGGGAGTGGATTTAAATCTACAATCAGCATTTTGAGATTTTTAAGATTTTAAACCGAAGATTTAAATCCGACCCAATCCTGACTCACATCTAATATCAATTTTTCCAAGTTTCGATTCCTATTCGACTGTACTATACGAATTAACAGCGAAGATTTTCGATTCGAAAAATTCCTCTTTCGTTCGTTGTATCATTCGAAAGAAATATACAAACTAGTACTCTTATTTCAAGTCAGCCATCGATTTGGAAACCATAGCAGGGTAATTTGGCGGAAATGTCGCACATTCGTACGCCAATTTCGACTTCCGGCGTCATGCACGTACCTAGACGTCCTACTTAAGCGTTTTCCAATTACTTTCGAGCAATAACTTTAAGCGATGCTTAAACCTAAATAAAATCTTTTTACTTCGATACATGTGAACGGATTGGATTAATGCTCGTAAAAAGAAAAACGAACGGGTGCCCGTTAATATTAGTCAAACACGCCTGTAATTCAGAAAATCAGATACGATGGGCGGATACGATTGATTTACTTTCCTTCACTTTCTTCACCGGCGATGAAGTTTTTTTTTTATTTTTTTTTTTATTTCATTTCTAATTTGCAAACAAATAATGAAAATATAAAATAAGTAGGTCAGTTTCCGCGTTTGGGCGTGGTGTAGTTCATTTTTTACCGAAACGTTTCGAAAAATTAAGGTAATTGGTGAAATTTCAAAAGAATCGATTCGCGCAATTTCGTTCCGGGTACCTACGTCGATATGAAATTACCGGATTGACACTTGAACGCATAATAAAAAGCCTGTACTACCCCACCGAGTGTCCTACATAACACACCCCCATTCGTGGCTATACCGATAACGTAATGAAATCTCGTCATAGTCGAGTTTTCGTGAATACTTTAGTGGATAACCACTTCGATATGTCTAAACGTCTTCGTGACGTGTAAGTTTACGTTAACGATTTAATGGACGGCGGAATTTGCGCGGGGTGCGTTTCCAAGTACCGCGTAATTATAATTAAAACTCCTCGTATCGTCGAAGCGTGAATTTCTCTTTTCATGGAGATGGAGCGGGCGAACAAGTTATTTGATACAGCGAGTTCAGTTGTCACCTAACAATGATCAAGATATTTTTTTACGGTATCCGCGAAAGCTCGACTCGATGTTCACTTCCATGGAGAGAGTTCGTCGTTTTTGTTATCAAGTTCGAGGTTAAAGTTATACGATCAGAACGGCGTTAAGATAGGCTATTAAATTACGCTGGAGTTTCAATTAACTTAGCGTCTTCCGTTTTCAATTACAAGAAATACTAAGCGTTTTTTCGATTCACATTTAACTTCTTAAATTTGCTGATCAGAATTATAATTATGGTGATATTTTAAACGAAAAGAAAAAACAAAATCATAAGCGACCATACTGCATTACAAGTGGCGAGTTTTTATTTTCAGTGTTCTGACAGTAAGATATTTGTAAATAATTTTGAACGAAAAAAACTTCAAATTATATAAAAATCAATTTTTTTGATATTTTAAAACTTTGATAGACTTTGACTTTATTTTGCCGAGTGCTCCTATCTACTAGGGAGAATGAATGTTTTCATATTTTCAGGTCATTCGGTAACTATTTTCCCCTCGACCCTTTATTTATTGAAAAATCTGGAAACACGCTCTATTCTAACACACCCCCACTCCACCATCAATCCATCACAAACCATCAGAGATTTTTGTAAAAATGATATCTATTACAGCCTACCTGATTTGTGAAGGGGGGAGGGGGATCTTCAAATCTTTGCGTTTAAGACTATTTTGTAATCATTTAGCAAATGTCCAAATTCTCGGAGCTCAAAATTTGATAAGAGACTCTTCTTAAAAATGCCAAAAAAGTATTTTTTCGTTTTTTGAAGCAACTCAAAATGATGGAACACTCAAATTTTGAGAAAGCCTGGAGAAGGGGCAAATACCTCAAATTCTCGTTCTTCATCTCACATGAAGCAGTGAGTTACGAAAACCAATATAACTAAATTTTAGCTTTCTAAGTGCATTTGGAGGGGAATGAGAGCAAAAACAGCTTTTTGCGGAAGTTTTGAGTTATGAAATCTCTTGAATCTTCAAATCAATCTAGAAAGGTCAAACTCTGAATGTGGGGTGAGTTGATGACCGGAATATGATTTCTTGAATTTGGGTCAAAATAGACCAAAATGACGAATTATCGAAATTTGAGTACAGCTTGAGGAGCTTCAAATTGATAGAAATGTAATTAATAAAAACTCATACGATTATTTAGGCTAAGAAGTATACCATATTTCAAATTAATTTTTATACATCATATGTGATGGGGGTACATAAAAGGTTGAAAATTTTTTATTGAGGTATCATATGATAAAACGAGTCCAATTTTAATTTCCCAAATAAATTTGGAAGGGAGTTGGAGCAAAAACGACTTTTGGAAGGAAAATTACTATAAGGAATTTCATGAATCCTCCATATCTCCTCACCAAATCAACCTACAAAGGTCAAATTTTGTTGATAGGGTCGTTTGATGATCAGAATATGACCTTTTGAATTTGGGTCAAAACGGATCCAAAATCAGGGACGTACCAAGGACATTCTTCAGGGGGAGGGGGGGGGAGAAAACCAAAAACAAAAATATGCCAACTATAATACCATGAAATTTTATCAATTTATGACCTTTTTTTTTTGGCTCCAAGAAAATAAGATCTTACCGTCTCGTTAGTCTTTAAAAAAATTTAAAAATAGCTATAAACGCGAAAGAAATTTTTTCAACATTTATCTAAGCTGGCAAGTTGGTAAATTCCAAAAGTTGGCAATTTCAAAAACTACAATATTTTATTTAAGAAAACTGATCTGTCTTATTTTTAATCTAGCTTATTAGTACAAGTTGTCAAGTTTACCAACTTTACGCTAAAACTTCAAATTTACTAATTTTTCAAAAGCCAAGGGTGGAAGTTCCTCCTCCCCCTTCGTTACGTCCCTGCTCAAAATAACGGATTGTAAAAATCTGAAAATAATTTCAGGTGTCTCAAGTAGCCATGATTTGAAAAATATGTATTCATATGATTAATGTATGGCAAAAAGTATCACAGTTGTTCTCAATGTAACTTCTGAAGTGTTTTTGGAAGGGATGAGGCAAGGATTATCAGACTTGGTATTAGATGTGACCTGTAGGCATGAAGGGATTAATAAGGTTATTTGCAAGTCTAAACAAATCCCATTTAAAAACTCATCTCAGTTATGTGGCATAGCAGCTTACTTTTTTTTTGTTATTTTCCCACACCTACTCCTTCCACTGGGCTCAATTCTTCATTAGTAATGTATTAAATTTCATACATTTTGACATAAGCGCAATTTTTCCACTTCCTTGAATGTTGAAATAAAAAATTTCAAAGTTGATCCTACATTTCTCAAGAACTTATGAAGTTAATAAGGTACAATATCATACCTCATCTGCTAATACATACATGTTTCAACTTGCATGCAATTTTGACATTTATGTCGGGGCGAAGTGTCACGACACCAATATGTACATATATGCACAGAAGAGCCCGCCTCTCTCAAATGGTACGCAGTAATAGCTCCTGCCTTTAATAAAAATTTTAACACCCAGTTCATAGAAAAGAATTAAAAAGCATACAACTTTATGTGTCCCTAACCTAAAAACCAGCGTTAATAACTAACAAAAGTAAAGGAAAAATTAGAGATTAATTTTTAAGTATCTAGCTATTTAATCTTTGAATTTTAAATTAGGTATAAATTTTTCGTTCATTCAGTTAGAAATTTTAGCCTTTAGCTCGAATTCGTTCATTAACACACTTAGTAATGAAATCTGTCGTTCATCGCGACGATTTTTGAGCATCACACCTCGCTATGTTTTGGTCATTAAATGACACTTGGCTTCCGGCGATTCATCAGCAATCGTTGAAAACAAAACTACAACCATGAATCATTCCCGAGAATGATTACGTATTCAAAACAAACACCCGCCACGGCCTCTCCTCATTACCTACCACCGCCAACGGATTTCCCTTCGGAATACGTTAAAAATTCTTCGAATCACGGTGATGAATAGGTTCGCGAAACAATATAGAACAATCGGATGATACTCCTTACGCGGTCATAATTTGTCGATAAAAATTCGGTTAAAATTCACACGTGGTTTCGCGCAAAAACGGAAGGTAACGGTCAACGGCGTCGCACCGGAAAATCTCCCCTATGTTCCCCCTTTCGAAAAGCATTTAGCCGCTTCGTAAATACCGGCACGAAATTAAATAAATAAATGTAAACACAAATACAACTATGAATTTTTACTCGCTAGTAATTTGCTACTATTTGGACGCACGAAAGACGAACTCTACCTATAGAAATTACAAAGGGACAAGGCCGATGGTGCCCGTATCGTTGACGAATGAAAATTCTATTTTCGAGTTAATTCGATTAAAAAACTCGTCGTCGTTTGCTTTCGTAACGAAAGATATGTACGTGGCGGGTTTTTAGGCATAAAATTCGAAATGCGTTAAACATTAGTACAGCGATCGCTCACGAAAATCCTTCAACTCGTCAACTATACGGAAAGAAAATTTCATCGTCCCCCGATTTCAAAGTTATAGTGAAAGTTGGTAATTTCTTGTGCGATAACCTTAACCCGTAGTAATAATTTCACCCCCTTTCCGATCGCCCATAAATAACTTCCGACGGGTAATACGATTTATTACTAACACGTACCATCCAATTCGATACTCGAGTAATGGTGAAAAAATTTTCGACGACCAGATATTAAAACGTCGCGCCAATTTCAAAGCTCTTCGTTCCCTCATACATGTTCACCCATCGCCCGTAAGATCCTTCTAGTCGCATCAATGTATTGCATGCTTTCCTCACGACCTTGCCGTATCTTACCTTCAACTAGAACTTCTCGCGTCGAAAAACTTTTCAATTGGCGTAATTATTGTGCATACCACATCGTACACATACATACTCCTAGGTACACGTTTAGGTATATGCACAATTAAGCTAACACAATAAATAAGCATTTCACGTGTCATCATAATACTCACGTCTCCTCAATTTTAATCTGAACAAAATTCAACTAATAGGGGACTCCGATTCCTGAACTCTTAAGCAAACAATTTACCAAAAACTGTAAAGCATATTATAATATTGTGAAAGATGGTCTATCTATTTGTTCTCCCAAAAAATTGATAAATAAATATTACGAAGTAAATCCTACTCAAAGGAAAAAGATTTTAATAAATGATACTTAATAATGTTGCCTCATTTCATTGCTCGTCAAGAAAAACTAAAGAATTTCCATTAGCACTCATTGCAGCGCGAGGGAGATTGAACGAAGGATATTTAGTCCTGTGTGACGTCAATACGAGTGAAAACTGTTTCATTTGTTTCATTGATTTGTATACTAATTAGAACACAGGTTTCTGAAACAAACGTTATGACTGGACACTCAACTTTTTTTTTTAATAGAAGGTTATGAAGAGAGAAATCTAGTATCTCATTTATATTCCCAATCTCAACCAATCTCAACCAATACCATCCGAGATTGTTTAATCAGCGAAGAATGTTCTTTTCTAAACGTAGATTAACCCTCTGATGGCACACATAAAAGTAATTTTAATTAGAAAATAAAAATTGTGCCGAGTGACCGAAGAAATTGAAATATATGTTATTGCGTTCGCTGAAATGCAGAATTTCATTACAGAAAAAAAATTGCATAATATCAAAATTGAAGGAGCAGCATACAAAGAATAAAATAGAACAATTTTTGAAAATTTATAGCTCCCTCAATATTGAAAATAGGCAATTTGTCCTTCTATGTTTTTTTCTTGCATATCGTTCAAACTACAACATAGCATGGTTTTATTTTCAATTTTTGCGACCTGAAAAATCCAATAAATAATTTACATAAAAATTCAGAAGTAAAGCTGCCCCTTCAAAAATTGATATATGCAACCAACACAAATGCCCAAATTGAACGAATTATGGCAAAGTTCAACTATAAAGGGTGCACAGTAGGGTGGGTCGATTTTCACTTTTTTTGGAAAATTGAGTATGCACCTAGTTCAGTAGTTGCAAGATGATCCCAAAAGAATGTGAAAAAAATTTCAGCCCTCTAGGTTAATATTTACCCCTCCCATAATTCAGTCAAAGTTTGCAAATAAGCAAAATTTTTTCAAAAAATTTGAAAAAATTATGTTGGACGTATTTAAATTTTTTGGGGGTTTAAGCATCATGTTTTGCCTTCCCAACTTCGAAAAATAAATAAAATGCCAATTTTTCCTCTATCCAGGGGTTCCAAAAATACCTATGCTATGTGAGTTCTGGTATAAAGCAAAGAACTGTGGAACTATTTAAAAATTGAATCACTGAATATTGTAAGTATGAATAATTCTTGGGTAGCTTGAAATAGTAAATTGTAATTATACTCATATAATGACTATTTTTGGGACCCCCTAATAATGAAAATGCACCACTACATTTATATTGTTTGAGCATAAAGACTAAAGAATAGCTTATGATTGTACTCAGCTATTTACCTCTTACACAATATTTAATTAATTATTAGCAAATAAATGATACTAAATAAAATGGAAAAACAGGTAAAATAGGGTATTTTAGCACATAGCATAGGTATTTTTGGAACCCCTGGATAGAGGAAAAATTGGCATTTTATTTATTTTTCGAAGTTGGGAAGGCAAAACATGATGCTTAAACCCCCAAAAAATTTAAATACGTCCAACATAATTTTTTCAAATTTTTTGAAAAAATTTTGCTTATTTGCAAACTTTGACTGAATTATGGGAGGGGTAAATATTAACCTAGAGGGCTGAAATTTTTTTCACATTCTTTTGGGATCATTTTGCAACTACTGAACTAGGTGCATACTCAATTTTCCAAAAAAAGTGAAAATCGACCCACCCTAGTGCACAGGGATGAGTAACCGGTTACGCCAGAGGGCAGCGAGGTTGTATTACCGATGGGTGAAATTCACTCATGTGTGCCAGCTAAGGATTAAAACAACAAAATTTCAAACAACGAAACGCTTTCAATCTCACAAATATCATTTATATCCATCTTCGAAGGGTATCAAGAGGCGAGCTTGAGTTTTTCTCCTATATCAGTACATTTTCTGACCATAATTTTGGAGAATAAATTTTTTATGTTTCTGCTATGCATGATTCCAATACTAATTCCCGACTGTTTTTTTTTTTCATTAGTTCGGTATTTTTATTTGAGTTTTTGAAGAAGTTGCTTTTTTGAAATTTTTTAGAGACGATTTCATCATTATTTAGTAATAAGTTATTTACTTCACTTGTATATAATAGCAATGGTGTACCAAATTTTATACGTTAAAGACGAAAGACCTTAAAAACTTAAAAATGAAATAATAATGAATTGGTAATCAGTAACTGAAACTTTTTAGAATTCTACCACGTATTATTTACATCAGTTAACACAAACAGAATGTAAAATTGTCCTGCTCGAATTATAGAAGAGCCATTTCTATAAACTAAAGGGCAGCATCAAGTTCGTTTGTTGATGATCGCGAAAATATTTTCGACTTTTTGGTTTTGTTTTCTAGCAAATCTGAACAATTTGTTCTTTTTTTTATTTTAAATATGGCTATCAAAAAAATGTTGAATTTCTTGTTTCATATGGATTTCTTCGAACATCAAAAACCAACGACAAAGCAGTTATATCTACTATATACTTTGATGTCAGGAATCTGCTACGAAAGTTACGTACGTCAATGGTTCAGGTATTTTATAAGTATATATTTCATAACTGCATTGCTTTTCGTGCAAGCATGTTGTTTAGTAACTCTTTTGAAATACAAAACAATGGATATATCCGTCTCAGTATATTCTGCGACATTACTTGTAGGTACTCCCCACATTCTTCTCATTATTATTTGTGGTTATTACTGGCGAGAAAATTTACACAAATCTTTCGAGATTATCACGAATATTCTAGATCGCATGAAAATTACGATAAAGGAATAGTGCCAGAAGATGGAAATAATTACACAATAATTGACTATAATAAGTATTTTAAATATAAATTCGCCGTTCCTCTAATGCTATTAATTACGTTCTGTTTTTGCATTAAACCGATCGCAGCGTTTGTAACTTTGGAGACATCATCAGATATAAGTCCTCTGTACAATTACAACTATCCAATGCCATTTCTAACTCATATTAATTGGTTAGCATATTTTCTTATTTATCTCCTACACACAGTTCTGTTGATATCTTTTGCCCTTATTAATTCTATTAATAGTTCGATTCATCTATTATTTTCAATAATTATAAGAAATCAAGTTGTATTGTTAACAAAGGAAATAAAATTTGAGTCCAATTTCATCACAAAGTCCCTTGATAATTTTTATGAGCAAGAAAGAAAAATATTAGAAGCTGAAACTTGTCCCATAAATGTAAATCTTAAACTTGATAAAATATCGAAGGAACGTAAATTATGCTACGATAGATTAGCAAATCACACCAAGAAGTGGATCTTTCGACATCAAAAATTATTCACGTGAGTTTTAATTTCTACTGAACGATTATATATGATTACACTGATAAACATCACTACATACTATAATTTTCATCTATAGAGCAATGTATTTATTGAAAGGATATTTCGAAGCAATTTTAACCATAAACCTATTATGGAACACAATATTGTGTACGAGTTTCGGCTATATTTCCGTGATGGTTTGTAAATTAAATCCGGCATTTCTTTTATTAATACCTATATGACTTAAGTAAACATAAGTGATAAAATCGCTAACATTCGCATCTTTATTATTTTTTTCACAATCTAGACTCTTGGTACGAAGAGCATAGAACACATTTTTTATATTATGATGGTCATTCCTTGTATATTTGCTTGTTGCATGAGTGGTCATTTACACGACAGCATGGTACGTATGATTCGTCTATATATTATTATTTTGTTCTTCAAATGTTAACTATTTTGTTTTTGTTTGTTTGTTTCTTCTTAGATGGATGAGTTAGAAAAAGAAATTTACTCTCTACCATGGTATTATCTGCCTTCAACTCATCGTAAATTAATTCTCAATTTCTTAAGTATTGTTCAAAGACAATGTACAATTAAGTTTTTCAAAGCATATCCTATAATGTTAAGCTTATATCCAACAATTTTAATGAAAATATTCAGCTACCTTCAAATTATTAGAGTTATGGAGACAAAAATACAAAACTAAACCGTCTGAATTGATATTTACAAATCAATTTTTTTTTTTTTTTTTTTTGATAAAATACAGGGGCACTCGACTATTAACAAAATATCAGTATTCAAATATATGTTTATATTGGATTATTTAAGTATTTATTTGAGGAGTATGTGTTACATATTATCAAAACAACTCTCTTCTATTGCTTTAAGTTCTATCACTTTTGATGATAGGTTACACCACTTCCACGGCCACCCTTTCTCACTGAGCTTAGACAATTCTTCTCATTCAAGTTCATTACATCACGATGAAATTGCTCAATTGAACTTCAATAATTTTGTGTAGATGCAATGGAGACGAACAAAAATTTTATTTAACTCAAAAAACACGTCAGCGCGTAACGAACGGCGACGTCGAACTGATACTGTATGCTGCGTGCGTCCCCCCACTCTGGCAATTTTGAACATTGATAATGTAATCAGAAATGCATATACTTTTCTCCAATAATAGGAATATTTTTTCTGCAGATTTAATTATATTTATATTTTATATTCGATTAAAAATTTGAGAAACCGAAAACATTTTCTAACCAACATACAATCACACTGTAAACACGTTCGAATGACGAAATGACATTCTCATCTAACGATTAAATTTATCAAACCTCCGCAATTCACTCGCAGACAATACGGCCATTTCTCACTTCAAAGAGATCTTTCAAATGAATCATCATAAATTCGCTTATTCGCGTCAAATTCATCGACTCGAAAATACCAACCTAAATCAACACTATAATTTATATTGGCACATCGACAAAATACGGCGCCATTTGGTCTACAACTGTTGGTCGCTTTTATTAACTCTATCGGACGACTAATCGGCGTCTTAAAGAGGTTCCGGTAAGGTTTTTAATTAAGAATCGAAACAAGCTTTTGATTTTGTCACGAACATGGTTGACCGAATTACCTAGTACACGATTACTTTTCACGAGGACGAGCTCGCTGAATATTCGTACAAACAATTCCGTCTAGCTTTCATATGAAGTAAAATTCGGTTCAGTCCTTTACCTACAATCAATAGTTCGAATTATATACTTTCGGCCGGGCGGAAGTGCTCTTTTCCAAGTTCTATTAACCTTTGGAACATATAAATAGTTCGTTAGGTTTTGTGTAGGTAAACGCCCGTTTCCAACTATATACTAGTTGGTGAAGGTTCCTAACGCGAATATTTTTACTGCTAACATTTTTCCGTCGGGTTTCTTTATTACGTTAGGCTTTCAAGGAAAATTTAGTTTGAAATTTGAAGGTTGTGTTCAATGGGTTGTTAAAAACATTTCAAATACATCGAAAGAAAAGGGAAAGATGAGCAATGTGATTCAGAATTATGTTGTGGAGCATTATAAAACCCACGCAATTTTTCAATACTTCCATAACCCAAAAAACTACAAATTTTTGAGCACTTTGAAAAAGGGAAGGGCCCCTTTTGTGGAGAATTTTATGCCAAGTTATTCATCGCGTAGAACTATCTTTCATGAGTAACCATATTTTGGCTTATTTCAGTCTATCGCCACCCATCAAATAGTTTTTTGGGGGGGAGATTCAGTCTCACTTGAGCGAGTTCTACTATTACAAAAACGATGTGTTAGGATAATGTTCAATTTAGGCCAAAAAGAGTCCTGCAAAGATACTTTCATATCGGAAAAGTTGTTAACAATGCCCTCTCTTTATATACTGAATATATGTGATCTAGTACATAAAAAATTAATAATAACACAGACGGGTACACATAGTTATAACACTAGGCATAGCAACGATTTACAAATTACCCAATATAGGACAAAATTTCATCACACGAATATAGATACTATGTCCACAAAAATTTTTAATTCCCTCCCACAGAATATTAAAGAAATTCATTCTAATAAAATTTTTAAAACAAAACTCAGGGAATTCCTGATTGCTGGTGCGTTTTACACGGTGCAACAGTATCTCACAATGTAGTAATTTAAAATATCTTATATGTATGGGCCATGTATTAATTATAATTTTAATTATCAAATCATTCTTATTATTTAACTTGAAATTTTTATTTTATTTTCTTTTTGTTAAACTATTTATTTATTTATCTATTTTTTAATTTTTAAAGACATTGTAATGACTCTATAGAGTATCCTACAAATAAATTATATCTATCTATCTATCTATCTATCACGATCAACATGAAAAACAATGGCAAACGTGTATTTTTTTAGACCTCTTTAATGGCGTAAGCCCGAAGTATCTACAATGAGTTGGTCAAGCTTTATGGCGAAGAAAACAGGTATATTGAGTATTTTTGAAGTTTAGATCAAATTTTTGAGGAAACAATGATGTCTTCAAAAAATATGAAGTATACCTTATTTTAAGTAGAGGGTATACAGTATACACGAATAAGGGGTGATTTTGGTCAAAAGCGCTTTTTGGCTCCTATACCCTCAAGTGGTGTGCCTAGACTAGAAAAAAATTTTCGCCAAATTTTGGACCCCTACCCCCCTCCATTCCGTTCCACACCCATTTTATTGCCGTCTTTTCACAAATTCTTCATTTCGTTCAAAATGAAGGAAATTTTTTGCTCTTTCGCACATAGGTAGGTATCACAGTAGTGTATTTGAGATAAAATTTTGAGCAATTTTCGTTCATTCCTTCATGGGGTTTTGGCCATTTGAAATTTTCAACTGTAAAAAAAACCTTAATAGCGAAAAACGACCACTTTTTAAAAATATCCTGAAAACTTGTTTTTTTATGTAGATTTATCTTACGTATTCAGTTCTGAGATTTATAAATGTCGTGGACCGCCAAATGCGGAAAACCTATCATATAATCAATTTTTTCCACTTTTCGGATGCTAATAATTTTATTTTTCATTTTAAAATTAAAAAAAAAAATTTAGTACACCACTAATACGAGTAGCGCAACATTCAGCCCTTCCCCTCACTCCCCTTCAGCTAACAGTGTATCGCAATGATTTTCGTGTTGAAGAAAATCTACAGTATTTGTATATTATGTAGTAAACGTTACACAAGTCTTCTACCTTTATAATATTATAAGTATTACGATGGAAAGAAAAAGAAAAAATGTTCTTCAATTTTGATTAAATTTCAGGAGGTGGTTATCCTTTAGTTGAAAGTTCCCATGCAAAATTTCAGAACCTACGGACCATTTGGGAGAAGGATAGGGGTCCTCAAAATAGGGTCATTTTGAAAAGAATATGGTTTTTCCTCTCTATAGCCTCTGGATGGATTCATAACCATAACCACACTGGGCTATTAGAAGGGCCCAATTTGAGTTTTTACATTTCACTAGCCCATAAACAGATCGATTGGAGGCCATCTTGGTTGTCCTACCAAGTGATAGGGGAGGGGGGGATAGGCATAAGATTCCCCGGACGGCAAATAATAATTTACATGCATTCATTCCACATTCATTACACCAAAGTTTATGGAAAACCATGGGCACAACAGACTGTGGTGAAATTTCAAAGTTGAGAAAACACGTAATTTTTGCAGCTATTCTTTAAAAATGAATAACTTCTCAAAAACTTAGATTGCGACCTATCCGTGATGCCTACCAAATAACAAAATGAAATTCGGTACTTTTTTCAGTCACTACATTTTTTTTAGGATCAAAGAATGTACTACTCCCTGCCCCCCACTACTCTCAAAGAAGACAGATGGCGTTTCGTACCACATCACTAATATTTACATAATAAAAACCAGTGTTGTAGGAACAAATCAAAGACCGAGAACGAAGAACAACAAGAACGGAGAATTTTTATTGTTCCTGAGGAACAGGACCAAGAACAGAACATAAAAGTGATATACCTGAAGAACAAAGAACAGAACGAGAACAGAATATTTTCAAACCGAAAGATCAAAGAACGAAACGAGAACCAACTAATGAACAATGTTGAGGTACATCTCCTGATAAGATAGTGAAAACGGCCCTTGACCCAAATTCGTCACAAGTGTCCTAAATGTTGCCCTCGATGAAAAAACTCCCCAAAAAATTTTTGACCCCCCCCCCACCCCTTCCTGAGAAATCGACTCCCATATGTCGAAAATTCAATATTTTTAACTCTGGATGGGATGGATGAAAATTTTGAAAATTTCACTATTGATAGGCATTATATAAGTACATTTGGGAATTTTTTCAAATTTTTCGATTCATATTTTCTTGAATTTTTAGGCTTTGAAATTTTCAAAAAATTGTAAAAATTTTTTTGAGGGGGTACATGGCTGAATTTTTTTCCATAATTAGCTCGTACTCTAAGGTACAACATGATAATATTTTCAACCCCCGAAGGGGGGTGGAAGTTGGTCAAAAAAATGAAATGTGTAACAAGAACGCCTCCTAAATTCACTTTTTGCATTTTTTTGCGAACAACGCGTTTTAGCGAAAAGACTATTATAGGTACTACTTTAACTTCACCATCATTATGTCGAATTTTATTTATTCATTGTGAAATCCTCAATCAGAAGTTTGCCACAATAGTCGAAAAGTAACTCGCCTTCATTCCCAATGTTCATTTTCTATTTATTTTTTTTTTTTTTTTTTTCTTGTTTAGTCCTTACTGATTTTGCGATAGTGTAATACATAATAATTATTAGTATTAGGAGCAACTTTGTAGTCCCCTATCTCTCCCCTAATGGGTATACGAAAAAAATTATAAGACCCTTTCTTATAGAGAATTTAATGAGAAACATTTTATTACTATACTTTTTCTCTAAAACGCGTTTTGAAAATTTTCATATTTTAGCACCTTGCCGATTCCTATCAAATAGATCTTCTATCAATCCTACGCAAAGCTACACATACTGTTATTAACATAGCGTCATCAAGACCAGATGGTTTGAAACACGTAAAAACATAATGTCTTTTCCCGATAGCGTAGCTAAAAATTTTCCAAAGTAGGCCCAAACTTTATGTAGGAGGAGGGGGTGGAGTGAGAATTCGTTCACAATTTTTGGGTAGCATAAAAAAGGAGGAATGATGCAAAAAAGTATTTGCTGATCGGAAGCAAAGCGTGTTCCTATTATACCTGAACAAAGCAAAGGTGACATTTTGAAAAAAAAAAAAAACTGAAATTTTAGTAATAAAAAGTACACTTTTTACAATGTCGTATTGCTTTTAACTTTCATGAAAAAATCAATTTTTTAGCGCTTTTGGCCTCGTAAATATTTCAAGATTTTACACAAATTTAACAAATTGCTAATTTTGTTGAGCTCAAAGGTGGTTCGTGGCCACCTTGGCTATATCACTGTCCTTCCCCTTACTTCTGTTTTCTACATCAGTTATATTATAATCAGAGAGCGGATAAATATGCTCTAAAAATGGAAAAATATGCGCATATATATGCACTGAAAAATACCCAAAATACGCTCTAAAAAACTAAAATATGCGCTAAAAAAATGACCCAATATGGGTGTCGTTTCAAAGTACTCGGCAAGGTGAATTTCATTGTAACAATAAAATTAAAAAAAATTATCGTAGAAAAACTTTATTGTCCAAAATTTAATTTTTTATAAAAAAAATTTTTTGATGAAAATTGTTAAAAAACGAAATTATCAAATGTGCTTGAAGACTTTCGATTTTGTTCAAGAGTAAAATATCAAAAAATTACAAAAAATAGGCTAAAAATCAAAAAAAAGGAAGAAATATGCGCTAAAACGATGAAATATGCGCTAAAAATGGTGAAAATATGAAAAATATGCGTTTATAGGCCAAAATATGCAAGATATGCGCCAACAAATATGGCTCATTTTGCTCAGAATGACTTGAAACGTAAAAGTAAACTTAAATATACAGCTTCTCACTCAACACAGACAAATATGCTATTTCATAGAAATCCGCTCCCTGACCATAATATCTTAGTTTCCCGAATAAAAATTCACCCAACTACGCTTAAATATTATTATTAATAAATCCAAATTAAAATCTCACCACGATGGCAAACATAAA
This sequence comes from Phenacoccus solenopsis, assembly GCA_009761765.1. NCBI lineage: Eukaryota > Metazoa > Arthropoda > Insecta > Hemiptera > Pseudococcidae > Phenacoccus > Phenacoccus solenopsis. Next base: position 8,221,310 of record CM019752.1, on the reverse strand, counting down.
CAGCGTTGAAAATTTCCATAGCCGATCTGCGTCGATATTTAATTATCTTGCTAGCTAAGCTAACCGTTTAACTACATGTTAGCGATGACACTACGACGAATATATTTCGCTTAGTCTTCCAAACAAATTGAGTACATATTAATTAAAAGATTTTTTAACACTACATTTTAAAAACGAAACTGTAAGCGAACAGTTAATTTGAATACGCGACTACGATTTTTTCACACTCTCCACCAACTGCTTCACCATGTCCCTCAATTCGCGAATTTCTGCCGCCAAACTACCGTAGTCTTCCTTCTGCTTAATCATTTCAGAATTCGTGCTGCGCACAGTACCGTAAACTTTTTTACGTTGCCTGGCCACATTCAACGCGTTCTCCATCACATCCCTGGGTAATCTTTTCTCTCGCGGATTCAACGGCCTCACGTACATCACCACTCTGTACGCTTGCGGTGACACGAATATGGCTAATTTCAGCATATTCATGATCTTCTTGGGCAGGTAGCCGTGGAACAGAGCCAGTTCTAGGAAATAAATCAGCTCCGTTTGGCGAACCAATTTCGACAATCCGGCTGTTTTGTGCAAGCCTTCGATGTCGTGGACGGCGATACCGACCAGGAGGTTGATCAGTACTACGGTGACGAAGAATAAGAACAATACGAATGTCACGTAAGCGCTCAGCCTTAACAGATGCGTTTTACTTTCGTTAGCTGGATCTAGGAGTAAACTATTCAAATCCAGTTCGCCGGTCATCATGGCTAATACTTTGACTAAACCGATGAACGGATTACTGAAGGCTTCTTCGGTTGGAAATATCACGCAGAAGCTTATGGTGAAGCCAATCAGCAGGCACGAATAGGCTAATAATAATTTGGCGAATTCTTTTTGTACTTTGGTATACATGGCGATGTAGGTACCGAACAGGGGTAATTGACCGATCATGATCATCAGTATAGACCATCCGGAGAGTACGGCGAAAGCGCCGACGTGATTTTGCCACGTAGACGTGCCACCGAAGTACACGAACGAGATGGCGAATACGCTGGCGATGACTAGCCATTCGATTATATTCGAAATACTCAACAGGTACTGTTTGAAAGACGAAAAACCAGGCGTACTGTACAACTTTCTGATTAATTCGATCATGTTGCAGAACACCAGCAGGTACCACGTGTACTCCATGAAAGCCGGATGCGCCATCAACGATTTACCGACGAACGAGTAATTCTGGCAGATCAACAGCTGCGCCTCGAGCGGTGGTCTGACGGCGGCGTTGTAGCAATCGTGGGCCAGCGCCGTCATCACGTATACGCTCAATAGGAATATGAACATTGTGCAAAAGGCCAGTCTTAGGAAATAATATTTTCGCACTTTTTCCCATTTTAAATGCAGAAACGCGATGCACAAAGGGTGCTCGAGGATCTCGCGATGACCCTCCTTCTCTAACGTCTGCAGGAAGCCGATTTCGCCGCACGTCGAGTTCTGCAGGATGTAACGAAAATCCACTTTCAACCGTAACTCGCGATTATTACCCTCGGGCTCGGTCACCGATAAAGACTCGTCCAGCTTTTTTTTGATGGCGTTAACGCTGGTGGGGGTTTTACGATTGATGATACTCAACGCGGACATACCGCCTTTGGTGCGAGCTCCGACGTTAGCTCCGCGACTAATGAGGAAGTCGACACAGTGCGACAGCTCGTTCAACGCAGCCACGTGTAGAGGCGAGTACCCGTAGCGATCGGGGTAATTGACGTCGGCGTCGTGACGTACCAACATTTCGACAATTGGAAACGCCATCTGAGGCTTACACACGGCCGCGTGCAACGGCGACCGATTATCTACATCCCTGGCGTTCACGTTGGAACCGGATTTCAGCAGAATTTCCACGCATTCTAAACTCTGCGCTCGAGCTGCCAAATGCAGAGCAGTCTGGCCCTTGTAATTGGTCACATTTAAACCGGCCCCTTTATCTATGAGTAACTGGGCGCACCTAGGGTACCCGCTCTCCGAAGCCAAATGCAAGGCGGTGGCTTGTCGACGATTGGTCTTCACGTCGACGTCGCTTTTATTATAATCCAGCATAATTTTCAGGCACTGATACCGTCCTCTGTCGGCAGCCAAGTGCAACGCGGTCATACCATACTGATCGCACGATTTAATAGGAACTCCAATGTTCATGAGGAACTGCACACAGTCGACGGCGTTAGCTCGTACGGCCGCGTGTAACACAGTGTCACCGATTACACACCCATGCCCAATCAAGAACTGCGCCGTTGACAACGAATTACCAAATACAGCGTAATGGAGGGGCGTATACGTATCTTTGACCGCATTTATATCGCATCCTTTCTCAATCAGCCACTTAACGCAGTTCACGCAGCCGCTGAAAGCGCTCAAATGTAACGCGTTAAAGGCGCCTTCGCTTTGCAACGTGAACGTAAAAGTCACATCAGCTCCCAGATCGTACAACAACTCCAAATAATCGATTCGCGTTATAAAAGCCGACCACAAGAACAACACGTTCCTCTCTAAATCGCTCAGGTTCTCGAATATCTTCATATCGAACGCGTCCGCTCGATTATTCTCCATCTCAGTCGGCAAACTATCGCTACCCTTTAGCATACGAACGGCGTCGAGTAAACTCTGTCGTATACCGTCCTTACAGATCTTAACGGAGAGCTCATCGTGAGCGTATCCGTTATCCGAGAAGCTCTCCATAAAAAAGAAATCCTCGACGGGCGAATCATTGTGGTGCGCCTTATCGTCTACATCACCAGCCGGAGATTTCTTAGCGGTGTGTGTTCGCGTCCGGAAGCTCTTCCATTTTGACTTGAACGACGGACGTATCGGTTTCGATTTCGTGGTCGCCACGTTCAACGAAGCCGAACGCGATATCTCCGACGTACTGGACATAATGTTGGCCGTCTGATTCGCGAACTCCACTCGTATCGGCATGTTTACCAAGTTGATTTTGAAGCTATTTCCAGACATTCATTACACGTTGGACGGACAACCGCTAGGGAGCTTGGACTGCTGGTGATTTACTCTTCTGAAAATATCAATGGACGTTTTCGTTTTAAACTAACCTCGACCATTTACCGACTACGGTAGTAATTACAGCTAGGAGCCATTAAGACGTGGATGAGAACTCGAGTGTGGCGAATTGTACAAACATTTGAAGAGAAAACAAGAGTTTTTCTTCATGCGGGAGCAGAGTAGGGTGAGAAGAATGTGGATTACTAATTTTTTTCTATGTTCACAAGAGGTTGTGCAATGAGAAGTTGTGTGCATGAACACTAAGATGAAGCCAAATTTCAACAAAAAAATATCGAACATGTTTTGACAAACTCTGCAAGCTTTTTTTTTTTAAAATTCAACACAGATTGTAACAAGAGTAGAAAATTAAAAAAATATTATTTTTCTTTTATAGCTGAAATAACCTTGTGCTGAAGCCTCAACTCTAACAAATAAATTTTTTAGCTGAGTTTTTAACACAAAAACTACAGCTATTACAGCCTACCTGATTTGGGAAGGGAAGGTCGGGGGAGGGTGGGATCTTCAAATCTTTGCGTTTCAGACCATTTGTAATTGTATGGCAAATCTCCAACTTTTTGGTATATATATATATTTTTTTCCCCTCGCGTAGCGCCGGTGGATATTCATAAAATTCACTCAAAATTTGGTGACAGACTCTTCTTGAGAATGCGCAGAACAACCTTTTTCGTTTTTTCGATAAATTTCAAAATGGCGGATCACTCAAATTTTGAGGGGAGCTGGAGAAAGGGCAAATAGCTCAAATTTTTCGTTTTTGATCTCGTATGAAAGAGTAAGTCACGGACACCAACATATTCTAATTTCAGCCTCCTGCGTGCATTTTGAGGAGAGTTAAAGCAAAAACCTGTTTCTGAAGAAATTTCGTTTTTTGTGTCACACGCCTTGCGCAGGCAGGTGTGGATAAAATTCGCTCAAAATTCGGTGAGGAATTCTTCTTGAAAATGCGCAAAAGTATTTTTTTATTTTTTCGAAAAATTTCAAAATGGCGGATCACTCAAATTTTGAAGGGAACTGGAGATGGGGTGAGTACCTCAAAATTTTCATTTTTGATCTCATATGAAAGAGTGAATCACGGACACTAACATATCCAAATTTCAGCTTCCTAAATGCCTAATGAGAGGAGTTAGATTGAAAAACGGCTTTTTGAGGAAGTTTGAGTCATGAAATTTCTTGAATCTTCCATATCTCCCTACCAAATCAAGTTAAAGAGGTCAAATTTTGTGTGTGAGGTTAATTGGTGACCAGAATATGACCTCTTGAATTTGGATCAAAATGGATCCAAGATGGCGGATTATCAAAATTTGAAGATAATTTGAGGACTCTCAAATAGTTATACTTTGAGAGATGTGTTCACATGATTATTTCATGGCAAGAAATACTACACTTGTGTCAAATTCAACTTCTTAAGTGTTTTTGGAAAGGTGGGTGTAGCCTGTAGTCATGAACGGTTAGGTTATTAATAAATCAAAACAAGCTCCAATTAAAAACTCAGCTCCAGTAATGCGGCATGGCTGTTTATGTTTTTTTTTTCTTCGAAATATGTTCAAGGACTAAATGATGAAAAATTTTATATAATAAATACGCAAATTTTTAACAGGTTTATTGTTCTAAAAAAAAAAAACCACACACGACTGTTCCATGCAAAGTGAGCCGAATTTCGCTATTTTCAAAAAATGAATAGAGCTGGAACACAATATTTGCTGAAAGACCTAAAAAAAATCACAAAAAATTTCAGCCCCATAAATCAATTTTAATCAATTTTTAGACCCTCTACTCCCCTCTCCAAAAAAACAGTTTTAAAAATTTTCAAATTTTTAATAATAATAAAAAAAAACAATTTTTAGCCAATTAACTTTCCAAAGTCATATTTTGTCGTTCAAAGACCGAAAAAAATTTCAGTTGTCAATTTTTTAAAAATTTAGGATGACTAAACCATTTTAACATTTTTTTTCAAAAAACAACAATTTTGGTTATTTTCAAAAATGAGCGACAAATGCGCAATGCATTGGTCGTGTGAACAGTATGGGCTTAATTTAAGCTTTTTGGACTCAGGAGAGAGAGTACGTTCGATTTTTGCCCAGCAAAGCTTCCCAAAACACCACATTCTTGCTTCAAAATGAATTCGTATAGATATTTTAGCGTGAAAAAGCTCGTAGATACATTATTGATAAATTACCCATTTGTCGTTCATTTTTGAAAATAAGCACAAGTATCAATTTTCAAAAAAAAAAAAATTGAAGACATTTTAAACATTCACATTTTTTTGAAATTGGCCGTAAAATTTTTTTCAGCCTTTGGACGACAAAATATGACTTGAAAAAGTAAAAAAAAAAATATTTTATTTTTTTACGCGCCATGTACAGCTACTATCGCTAGAGGCGCATCAATGTGTTGGTTTTAGATAAGTGTTTAATTGCCAGAAAATTCGTTTCTCGGACTTCATCTTGGGGAGAAAGGTGTCTTACATTTGAGTTATGAAATGAAATTTTGTATTACGCCCTTTCGAGCTCATTTACCAGCTACTATGACCCTATGCCCCTTCACATTCGGAAAGAATAAAAATTATATTGATGGGAAGGGAAGAAGCATAGAGGTTACCTATTATTACTACTAATCAGTTTTATAAAAACTATGTATTTACTTTTTTGAGGAATAATGAACAAGAATATTTAAAAACATGCGAAATATATGATTTCTCATTTTAAAATTATTTAAATTTCTTATTTTTTTTTCCTGAGGGTGAGGAGGTGAACCTTTCTAGTCTATTTAATTATTATCCTTCATTATATGTATTACGTTATTAAATTTTTTATTACTCTTTACGAACATATAACTCTTTCAGGGAAGCTGGTAGAGTGAGGTGGAGTGCAGGAATAAATAAATATGCATCGTAAACTTAGTTGGATCACGGTTCCTTGAAAATTCATTTTTTTGGTTTTTATTTCATGACATATCTGTTCGCGTGTCAAATTAATTTTTTTTAACAAAGAAAATCACCAAAATTGATTCAATGAAAAAGCTCGGGAAACCTTCTGAAGGCTTTTTGAAATTCCTGTAACACGTAAGATGGCTTGTTTTACTTAAAAAATCGCAAAACACTCCATACAACCGTCTCAAATACCATATAAAAACTCAACAATTTTTTAATTACGATTTAACTTTCTTTCGGTGAGAATTCAGTTTAACCTTGCATTCATAATCACAATGAAGGATGACCATGATTTTACATGACTATGCTGTAAAAAAAACCGTAAATATTTTATTTTTCAAGTCCAAAACACCGCAAATATGGTAAACTGATGTTCTTATCCTTCTATCGCGCAACCAAAGTAAAGAGGTAAATACGTATTATCTTTATTGCGAATATATGACCAAAACAAAAAAAAAATTCAAGTAATTACGTGACTTATGAGAGATGCTATCGAACAGTAAATTTCGTTGGTGTTAATTTCCATTCTGTTCGAAAAAATGTTTGTCACCTTAACAATAAAATTATTCATATTTTTCTATTTTAACCGATAAACTGGAAAAAATTAAAGTTAAATTTCGAGAATTTCACACAAGTAAGAAGAAATAAATGATTAATTTTTACTATGAAAATTAAATAAAAAATTATAGCTGAACGTTAGCGCGTAGATATAGTATATAGCGATAATGGCGATTATTCGAAAACATTATCTAAATTGTTATATTAATGAGGCACGATGGTTATATTATCATTAAATTCGTCATTACATTCATCGACAAAATCACTTCATAAACCAAACATTCTATCAGAATAGTTGTTCGGCGATTAAAATCAAGGATTTTTGATTGCGATTTAAATTTTCAGTAGACTTAACAAATCTTAATTCCTACAAAAACATTGCTAGGTGGGAGGGTCTTAAATTCATTACACTGGGATCATTTGTTATACAAAAAATGGCTGTAATTATTTTTTAAATCTCGATACTGAATTTGGGATAAAACACTTCTACGAAAAATTTGTAGGTTGCACGAAAAGAAAAAAAGTAAACATCTTCGAATAATATTTACACATCGACAACACCTCTAATGAGTTCAACTGCCACGCTCGAGTACCACGCTTAATACACCCCTATTTGAAAAAAAAAATCATCTCCGATAAATACCTGCGATAGATCAAAAATCACTTCGATAAATTCATCGTTCACGTCCAACCGATACAGGTACAGTAACCGAAAACTAAGTCGAAACACGAATCGTACACGCGTATAAAAAGGGGGAAAAATCACGGAAAAATTACGAAAAACGGTGCTCCGATCCGTCGAGCAACGGCCGTACGAAGGAAGACTAACTGGTGAATACCAAGAACACGCGAGAAGTCGACAACCGTCAGTCAGGTATTTATAATGCAAAAAGTGGGGTTTATTATTTTTACGTGTAGTACAGGCAAGAAAACGCACAAATATAGGTATCGTATAGACCGACAAACATCGTCGATGTTTTATATCACCGACGCTCTATAATGCCCGATGGAACCAACATTGACATTAATCGTACATCGCGACGTGCTCTTCTACTCGTCGCCATATCTAATCCAACGCTCGATGACTCATTCGCCGATTTTCCAGCAATATCGAGACATTGTAACGCTGCTCGCAGTTTCTCGCCTTACGTTAAGTTCAAGGTCGAATGCTTTTTCTTCTCATCCGCGAATAGGTTCGCGGATACTTTCTTCGCTCCGGTGAATTACCATCCTATTGTCTGGATTCGATACGTTCGCACGTCGTCGATCAGTACCAAAAAATCGCTTCTTTGACGTCAACGGAAGTATGATTCATGGTACGAGAAACTGGTTCTTTTTACTCTTGTCCATACGCAAAATATAATTCATTACTCGCTTTCGGTGTTAAACGAAGTATGCTAAATTCGTCCGCACCCTATTTTCTGATTGATACGAGCATCTCATTCGAGTGAAAAAAACCGCATTATAGTGCCCACTAGACGGCTACGTAAACCGCGAATTTTATTTTCGCTCGGGCTATATAACGTAACAATATTTGAATAAAGCGTTCCACGCGCCCTCGTGTTTTTAAATGGTGGTATTTAACCTTGAATTGAGGTCTTCGAGGATTATATGACATCAGAGAGGACTAGATCGTAATTCTACAGCCATAAAACTCGAGTTACTATTATGATCATCTGAAAAATTAACCTGGAGTATTTTTAGGACGAAGAAATTTTTTTGTAGCTACGCAACGAAGTGCAAATGCAGTATGAGGGCTTTGAAGATCATCAATCGCAATTTTTGCGTACTTCATTCCCCCCTTCCCTCCAATTGATCACGGTTTTTTTTTTAGAATTCAAAAAGTAATTAGCTGATTAACAAAACGATAGCTATTACAGCCTACCTGATTTGGGAAGGGAAGGTCGGGGGAGGGTGGGGTCTTCAAATCTTTGCGTTTCAGACCATTTGTAATCATCTGGCAAATGTCCAACTTTTTGGTATATATATATATATATATTTTTTTTCTCCCACGCGTAGGGCCGGCGAGTATTCATAAAATTCGCTCAAAATTTGGTGAGGAACTCTTCTTGAAAATGCGCAGAAACGGTTTTTTTGTTTTTTCGAAAAATTTCAAAATGGCGGATTACTCAAATTTTGAGGGGGGCTGGAGAAGAGGCAAATAGCTCAAATTTTTCGTTTTTGATCTCATATGAAAGAGTAAGTCACGGACACCAACATATTTAAATTTCAGCTTCCTAAGTGCATTTTGAGGAGAGTTAGCAAAAACCTGTTTTTGAGGAAATTGCGTTTTTTGTGTCACTCACCTTGCGCAGGCGGGTGTGGATAAAATTCGCTCAAAATTCGGTGAGGAACTCTTCTTGCAAATACGCAAAAATAGTTTTTTTGTTTTTTCGATAAATTTCAAAATGGCGGATCACTCAAATTTTGAGGGGGCTGGAGAAGGGGCAAATAGCTCAAATTTTTCGTTTTTGATTTCATATGAAAGAGTGAGTCACGGATACTAACATATCCAAATTTCAGCTTCTTAAGTGCATATTGAGAGGAGTTAGATCAAAAAACGGCTTTTTGAGGAAGTTTTGAGTCATGAAATTTCTTGAATCTTCCATATCTCCCCACCAAATCAAGTTAAAGAGGTCAAATTTTGTGTGTGAGGTTAGTTGGTGACCACAATATGACCTCTTGAATTTGGATCAAAATGGATTCAAAATGGCGGATTATCAAAATTTTGAGTAGAGCTTGAGGAGCCTCAAGTTGGTAAAAATGTAATTAATATGAATTCATATGGTTATTGGGATAAGTTGTATACTATATCCCGAATTCACTTCCATACATGATGTTGGAGGGGGAAGGCGGGGTTATCAACCTAAAATAGTGGTGGGGTACAGGAGGGGTCGAAAATTTTTTATTGCTGTGTCATATGATAAAATGAGCCCAAGTGACAAACGTATTTTGATTTTAGCTTCCTCAGTGATTTTGGAGGGGAGTTAGAGCAAAAAACGGCTTTTGGAGGGGAAATTGCTGCAGGAAATTTCATGAATCTTCCATATCTCATCACCAAATCGGCCTAGAATGGTCAAACTTTGTGTGTAGGATTAGTTTGTGACCAGAATATAACCTTAAATTTGAGTCAAAATGGATCCAAAATGGCGGATTATCAAGATTTGAAGATAATTTGAGCACCCTCAAATAGTTATAATTTGAGAAATATATGTTCACATGATTATTTCATGGCAAGAAATACTACATTTGTGCCAAATTCAACTTCTTAAGTGTTTTTGGAAAGGATAGGGTAGGGGTTTTCAGACTTGGTATTGGGTGTGGCCTGTAGTCATGAACGGTTAAGCAAGGTTATTAGTAAATCAAAACAAGCTCCAATTAAAAACTCAGCTCCAGTAATGCGGCATGGCTGCTTACATTTTTTTCTTTATAATCGAAACAGTATTTTTGCAGAGTAGAAAATATTTTTTTTCCAATACCTAAAATCAGAAATTTTCTCGAATTAAAATTGACTACAACTGAAAAGATTTTTTTTCCTAGAGTTAAAAACGAAGTTTTGCAAAATCGATGTATCATCGATAAAATATCGAAATTGTACTTGAACAGTATCGAAAAATAACGATATTTCGCACCTCCTGTAGGCAATATGCAATCAACTTCATGCTCAAACGTTTCCACCGAAGAACACAATGTGGTACGTGTCCTATTTTTCCATAAGTAGGGGGTTGGGGGTGCAATTTGAGCCAGTGCCGGCGATAGGTTGGGAGAGGCCCTGGGCAGCATTTATGCTCGGGCCCCTTCATTTTTTCGAATTTTAACAAAAAATCAGCCCCCTTTATTTCTTCAAATTTTGACAAAAAATGAAACGGAAAAATCTTTATTTTATTTTAAAAATATAAAATAACAATACAAAAAAAATTTCTCAATACCTAGTCAATTCAATAACCACTAATTCACGGGAGCATTTCATTCGAAAAAATTGTTAACACAACACCGCTCCAACTCTACAAAATATCAAGACGAATGAAACTATGAAAATGAAATAAGGTCACAGTAACGCGAACTCAGCGATTTGTGCATACACATTCAATTTATAAATGTTCGATCGACTCGGACATGTTCAAACTTGTAAGCGTTGAAGCTTGGACCGAGCTACCTGTGGAAAACGAACGGTGAGAGATCCAAAAATGAAGAATGCTTATTTTTTTTATTTATTTCTTTTTTATTTCATTTTTTTTGCGAGTTCGCGGGGCCCTTGAAAACAGCTGGCGCCCGGAGCATCTTGCCCCTTTTGCCCCCCCCCCTCTCGTCGGGCCTGATTTGAACAGAAATTTCATTTTTAGTATTATTATTCTTTTTAATAAAAAATTTTATTTATTTTTTTTAAATATTATTTTTGGTAAATGAAACGTAGATATGAATCAATTTTTATGAAAATTTTTAAACTACATGAAGTTTATCAATTTTGATAAATTATATTTTAAAAATTTACGTTTTTTAAACAATTGGCTGCACTGAATTTTATGCTGTAGTCATAGAGTTGTTATAGTAACTGGTCTGGGTTCTGATTGGTCATATGCTACGCGCGTAATGATCAATCATAAGGCTAGAATGTGATAAAGTGTAGGTAGTTTCATTTCTACCTTCCTAAATAATATCGTTTAGTTTTCAGTGCACGACTGAAATTCGTTTGTGATTTGAAGCATCAGCTGATTTGTGTTTTTATTTTACGAGTTAGTCGAAGTAATTTACTTCATTCCAACTTGCTGATTGGTTGTTACAAGCGTGACGTATGACCAATTCGCCACTTAAAAGTCTAAAAATTGAACAAAGGTGATAATTTGTTCGAGAATAAAACAAAACATAATCGTTTATAAACTCCAAGTTGACTCGTTCTTCAAGACCCCTCGAACCTGCCGAAAATGAACGTACTCCTAAACACTTGGTAAGACGTACGCGTAACCCATTACAACGGTATAAACACCGCAACAACAACAATCTTGTAAATAACACTCAACAACACAACAGTTCAAGGCCGACTTTACGATACCCACACCAAAATCCGTACACACATTGAATCCCTCAAACATGGAAAAGATAGCGGAAACAGGCCCACTTTACCCCAGCGCAGTTTAATTTTCTAATTATTCGCGGTATAATTAAAGGCGCGCCACGGCGACCCGGCGTTCGATCAATGATAAAGATTTCGCATTACGACTCGAAGCAACGAAAATCTTTTATAATTTTCACGAAAATGGAACACCGTACGCCCTGTCTTTCTAGCTCCCTATTTCCTCTTCGTCGGTAAGATAATAACAAATAGGATGATCGCGTGACCGATGGTTGTTAAATGTTCGCCGGAGTTTGCGTTCCCACCTACGTACACCGTAAACGAGTATACACGCCACTGTTAATATCGAATAAAGCGGTCTCCGTTTTGTAGCTTAATTTTTCGACAGAACTGATTTTACTCTCCGCATTCGCGACGTCCGAAACTCTGCTGAAAAAATTCTCTCTTCACCCTCCTTCCAGTTTGAAATTTTATCATAATTGGTGTGTGGGAACACTGGCTTGACCGTTGGCCTTCGATTCGTCCAAATGAAATACCATAGTTGAAATTTCAGCGTAAAAATAGACCAGAATACGTGGAATTTAAATTATCTGAAAAGGAGTAACGTATGACCATGATTTGACGGGTTGGTCGATTTTCGTATGCGCTCCGGATTACAATGACGTACGCAAAAAAACCATTTAGTCATTACTTGCAATTGTATAATGAGTGAAAACCGAACATACGTATAATCGTGATGAGTTTTTTAATTTAAATTAATTCTCTTAAATGTCCAAACATTTCGTATAAATCCGATAAATTGAACGTTTAATCACTAATAAATTTCATTCGAATTTAGCATCTTTTTTTTATCCATAGAAAGAATCATTTTTCAAATTTTTATTTTTTTTATCAAGTTGTTAGATTGAATAAATACAGAGGTGAGAAGAAGTTAGGCAACGTAGTCTAACAATAAAAAAAAATGAAGAGTTACCATCTCCAACAAATTTTTAATGGACATTTATTTCATCTGTAAAAATTTTAAAAATTCAAAAAGTCAATAATGTGAATGCCAGAATTTTTAAAATTTTACAAATTCGAAAAAATTTCAAAAAATAATTCATTAAGATTTTGTTACTTTTTCTTCAAGTTTGTACTAGCGTTCGCTTAAATTTAATTAAAAAAACTTGCATGAATCCGAGAATTGAAAAAAATTTGAATTTCTAAAAACGTTTGATTTTAAAATTTGTAATAAATTGGAAGAATAATTTTGGGAATGTGAAAAATGAAAAAATTGCTTCGATTTATTGTTTGGTCATGTTTGATTTTTCAAACTTTTTTCAAATTAAAAATGAAAATTAATTTTATCTTATTAAACTAGTTTAATTTTTTGAATTGTTGGACGTCGTTGCCTGACTTTTGTACATCTATGTATAAATTTTTTAATTTCAAACATAGTGATGAAGGAAGTATTTTGGACAGTCAATGAGAATATGGTGAATGGTGACTGGAACAGATCAACTTCATCTAGATCATTATATGAATGTTATATCTAGATCAGATGCTGCATAATAAATTTTCAATACAACATACATCACAAGATCACATTGAACATACATCACAAGATCACAATGCGGATGAACTAGACGAAATAAAATAATCAACAGAATTTCCATCAGGAGTAAAGGACACCGAACATTATTATAATTTTAAAGTTTGAATTTTAAAACAATTTTAATATTGTTGTTGTTGTTCTTCAAACAAAATGTGTTTTCAAGTTTGAAAAATCTACTTAATTTTTTAATTTAAATGAACATTATTTAAATATATTTTTCATAATATCTCTTCATTAAAAAACAACTGGTGCGGTGAATTTTTCAATTTAATAATTGAGAGGCTCATTGGCAGACTTTTTAAAAATCAATCCGCGCCTATCATGATATAACAAAACATCTTAACTATATTAACGTCTCTTTTTTTGAATAAACAATTTAAAATATTTTTCTACGGCAATAAAAATTATTACCCTTAATCACTGAATTTAAACATCATTAAAATCCCATTATGTAGCTTTATAATTTATTCCTGAAATTATCAAGAGGTCAAAGCTTTTTTTCGGCTTCCATTAGGTACACGGTACATGTATACACAAAAAAGTTGGACAGTTACCTACTACACATATTACCAAAGTAGTGAAACGCGAAGGTATAAATATCCCCTCCACAACTTTTTCAGCACAAATGAGATAGGTTGTAATCATATTATTGTTCTTTTTTCAACTCAGCTAAAAATTATTCATTACAAAAAATTTATTTCAATGTAAATTAATTCGAAATATCACATCATTATTTTCAACAAAAAAATAAATAAAATAAAAAATAGGTATTTTGAATAAAATAAACCAATTTACCCCTTCAACAACTTTTTCAATACAAATGATATAGGTTGTAATAACACTATAGTTCTTTTTTCAACTCAGGTAACAATTATTCATTATAAAAAAATTAATTTTAATAGAAATTAAGTCAAATATCACATCATTATTTTCAATGAAAAAAAAAAAAAAAAATTAAAACATAATTATGTATTGTGAATAAATTAAACCAAATTTTGAAGGTTGTAATAATATTATCGTTCTTTTTTCAACTCAGCTAACAATTATTCATTATAAAAAAATGAATTTCAAAAGAAATTGACTCAAAATAATATCGCATCATTATTTTCAAAAAAAAAAAAAAAAAAAAAAAAAATGGAAAAAAAATTATGTATTTTGAATAAATTAAACCAAATTTTGAAAGTTTAATTGTACATATTTAATTTCTTTTAATTTCTGCCTTCGCGTACATCAACTTTCAACTCTCTCTCCCCCCCTCTTTCTCTCTCTTTGCCTGAGATGCTATCCAGCAATCCTCAAAGCGCAGTATGCAGCGCGTAAAATTAAAAATAATACAAATAATATAAAAAAATGATGTTAGAAAAAATATATGGTAAATTACAAATATTCTAAAATTAAATTTTTTAAAATGATTCATGTTTAGGAATTTTATTGAAATAATTTTCAAAAAGCAATAGTTGAAATGGGAGATAAATATACGAAAATAATATTGAAAAAATCACTACGGTGCAACCAACTCATTTGGATGCATTTTTGTAACGAAAGTACCACCTTAATAAAAACATAATTAAAAAAACAATAAAATCGACAGTCTGATAAGAATACCTCATTTGCAACTACATATTTCCATAAATACACGTTAATTCTCACCGCGAATAAAAATACACCGAAAAATGAAAGAAAAGGGTGAAAAAAAATCACCTGTGGAATACAAAACACCCTCTCTACCTCCACGAACACGCTACCGGGTAACCAGGAATTCTCGAACAGGCGAGGGATTTAAGGCGAAAATTCGCTTCGGAAAAAGATTTATTCGGCCGCGAATACCCGCCGCCGTCGCTTTCGCTGGCCGGTGACAGAAAAAAATCACAAAATGCATGTTACATTCCATAAGCGGCGAGAAATGTCACGAACACCCTTGATGGTGGAAAGATAACGCACATATTTGCACGAATACTCTGCCTACAACGTACTCTCTTATTTACATTTGAACGCGACGAAACAAAAAACTAGGGGGCGATTTTTAATCAATCGATCAATACTGCGTAGTCGCATTCGATACCATGTGGCGATATTTTGTGAAAAATTTCAAACATTTTACACGATTCGATGGAAAAGAAAACGCGTACCGTAGAATTAGGTTAGGTTAACGACCTGATGCCTGTAACGACTTTTTCTTTTTATCGGTACGCAGCGGCGCCGCGCTCAGAGGTACTAATCATAATAATAACTGTTACAATCACCACCCCCGACTAACACCACCTAACAACATTTCCTTCTCTAATATTTATGCGTTGAAACAACGAAAAGGTCTTCTTCGGGCGACTCCAGCAGTCCGTTCGAGGTCGAGGAATGATTGCGAGCTCGTTTCCCATTCCGGATGCGAATCGCATCGTACCGAGTCCGTATTAATGAGTTATTCGCACGATAACGGCTGTTTCAAAGGTTTAAAGGTCAATATTTGCGTTAAAATACCGTTTCCCGCCGCCTCACCCGATGACGACGCCTCTCTGCGAGAATGTTGCCGAAACGTGGGTGGCGTATAACGATTGCATTACTCGTAATGAAGTATAAAAAAAGGGTTGAAGGAACAGATAAGAACGCAAAGGCGAATTACCAACGAAATTAGGTTACCAGTGTGTTCAAGGATAAAGTTTTCATTTTCGTCTTTCCAATGTACAGTTAATTTAATCTTTTTTCGCATACTTCGTAAATACGCTGATTTTTCTCGTTAATATTAGCTATAATATATTTATCATTTTTTTTTTTTGCAGAAGTTTCAATTAAAAGGAATAGCTTTTTTGATTTTGAAAAAAGTGATCGAGAGGAGGGGTCTTTATATGTTTCATTTTAGGTCATTAATCACATGGCAAATGCTCAGATATTTTATAAACGCATACTTCACCGCCTCCGGTATCGAAGATCAGTACAACAAGATTTTTTTGATTTTCGATTCAATTCAAAATGGCAGATCACTCAAATTTTGAGGGGGGCTGAAATGGGAGCAAACAACTCAAAATGTTCTGTTTTCAATCTCCTATAAACGAGTGAATCACGGACACCAACATATCCACATTTCAGCTTCCTAAGTGCATGTCGAGGGGAGTTGGAGCAAAAAATGGCTTTTAGAGAAAGTTTTGAGTCATGCAATTTCTTTAATCTTCCATACCTCTTCACGAAATCAATCTAGAAAAGTCAAAATTTATGTGCTTCGTTAGTTTGACATCACAATAAGAACCCTTGAATTAGGGCCAAAAATCAATTCAAAATGGCGGATGGCCAAAATTTGAGGAAGGCTTGAGAAGCCTCAAATGGAAAAAATTTCGTAAATGTAGACTCATACGATTATTACTGATGAGAAGTATGCTTCATACCAATATCACTTTCACGCATGATTTTGGAGGAGAGGAAGAGGGATTGTCCTCAAAATATGATGGAGGTAAAATAAAAGTGGAAAATATTTTATTTTGGTGTCATATGATGAAGTGAGTTCAACAGTCTAAGCTATTTCAAGTTTAGTCTCTTAAGTTAATATAAACGGCTTGTGGAGGGGAAACCACTGTTAATTGACAAACAGAATATGAATTCATGAATTTTCCAAAAGACTTGGAGAGCAACCACACCGAAAAAGACTTCGGTCATGAAATTTCTTGAATGTTAACTATCTCGTTACGTAAATCATTGATAACTTGCATGCTGAATGAGGGCTTTTCATCTTCAAAATATGGTAGAGATTAAAGAAAGATAAACATTTTTAATTTTCGTAGTGTTGCCAGCAGAAAATGTGAAAAAGCATTAAAAATTCTAGTACTTGCTGTATGGTTAGTGGTTACTAGCGTGTTATACAGTTGAAATAAAGTGGTAATTTCATGTTTTTTTTTTTTTTTAATTGAACAATATAATACGTATTTTAAGATCTTGATTAAAACAGTAAAATTAAGATTCAGAATACCACATTTTAAGAATAAAGTTGAAGTAAAAACACCAACGTTATGAAAAAACAAATTAACTGGTAACATTGGATTATGGTCTCATCATAAGACGGAGTTAGTCTAAATGACTGAAACGTTCAAATTTCAGCTTTTGAAGTTTATATAGAGGGGATTTAGAGACAAACCACTTTTGGAGAGAAATCATGTAGGACAATTTCATAGATCTTTCTCATCTCCTCATAAAAAAAAAGTACTTGAAAAACTGAAACTTCGACCCGTTGAATTTGGGTCAAAATAAATTCAAAATGGTGTATCACGCAAATCTCGTTCAGTCCCGATACTGAATATGACCATAAAGAGATTAACAATACTACATGTCATTTCTACAAGTCCCATCATAAAGTCAGCTCCAGTGATATTGCACGGCTGCTTACATTTTTTCTTTTCAACTTTTTCTTCATATTATCGAGTACATTACTTTCATCGCAAGATTCGCGTCACTTTTAATAGCATAACAGTTGAACGTTCAACTTCGAAATAACCTGCGGTGACCAATTTTCAAAATAAGATCAACAAACTAATGACGAAACAAGAAATAGAAATCCGTTTGATCAACCCAAACATAAATATTATTTGGTGCCATCATTATTTCGATGCTTCGGATTTCAAAACAAAAACAACAAATACGCTCTTATCGTATTATTTTTTCAGCTGTGATAGTTAATTTCCTTTTTTTTTTAAGATTTGCATACCATACGGAAACATTTTGTTAGGAATAGAACGAAGAAAGTCGTCACGAGAAAATATATAAAATTATTCAACAACCGCGATCATGATGTGGTTTATTTTAAGATAAATAGGCCGAAGAAAACTGGTAAACAAAGTTGTTGAAGACGATTTCCTTTTTCCTGGAATGTACATTAAAAAGCAATAAATGAAATATCATTTTATTTTTATACATTACCATTTCCTTAGCTTGAACGTTGGAAAAATACCGAATATCATTATCTTCGATTTTAAACTTTCCTGTTCCTGGATAGTATGCAGTTACATCGACGACGCTTGTTTTTCGGCAAACCCCTGAGCAAAAAACTTGAAATTAGTATTTTAACAAATATATTTGAAATTTCGATAAAAGTCATAATTTCTAACCTTCAAATACGACCTTTTTCACGTTATCCGTTTCTTCTACAAGGGTCTAAAAAAAAAACAAATTATTTAGCTAGAAGATATGATTAAAAAACAAATTTTGTACATTTTACATTGAAAACAAGATCATAACTCGATTACAACGTATGTATAACTCCATAAGCTACGTTTAATTTAATTATTCAAAATGTTTACCATATTTTTCACCCATAAATTGTAGCGATGTATTTCAGAAGCCTAATGAATGAGTAGAATAAAAGAAATCACTTACTGGGCGTTTAAGTCTCAAGACATTTTCAGAGACTAACATTGTGTACCGGTAAATGTAATGTTGTACGTAACTGGAGTAAGGATGTTCAGCGATAACTTTCATCATATTTATTAATTTATTATACTGAAAATTATAAAATATTTGTATTGTCTGATTTTTAATTTTAATATTAAAATTATTCGGTTTTTTTCTACCTCAAATTCATTTAGCCTTTCGTTGAATTTCTTCTCTGCTTCCTTCTGAGAGATGAACCGTAAACCATTCATGTCACTGATAAATAAAATAATCGTTGTTTACTAGAGCGAAAATAACAATTTTCAACATTTTTGCACGAAAAATTCTCACCACGGGTAATGAAGATCTCCTTTTTCTTCTCCGCGAATAATTTTATCCTCCAATTCATGCAAGCTTTTCAGAGTTTTCACAGCATCCTAGAACGTAATTATATTTCAACGACAAAATAATTTATGAATGATTAATTGAAGAAATATCATACGTGTAGTTCTTGATATAAGTTTGGAACCAGTGTATAAAAAAAGGGATGATATGGTCTCCCTGTTTCATCAAAAGCTGCTTCTTTCCTTGGCGGATAAATTTCTTCTGGAGGTTTCATCATTGGTCTGGCTTGTGGCCGATAAAGACCACAAGGAAATAGATATTCAATAGATTCCTAATATTGCACAAAATATAATTAGTTACTTATAAAATTCATAGTAGAGTTTTAAGTTGAATTCAAAAAAAAAATTACGTTTATATCTGCTTGTGTGAAGGTTTCTGGATCTCGGCCCATCATATTAGCTAAATGACGTCTTCCGGTTTCAAATTCTTGTCGTTCATCACTCATAAATTTTTCTGCAGAGTAATGCATTCAATTAATGAATAAATGAATGAATGAGATAAAATTTTGGAAAATAATTCTTTAACTTACGATACGCCGTAACTTTATCTAAATAATGTTTCATAGCTCGACTGAGTTTTTGCTCTCGAAATCGCTTATCTTCAATTTGAAGAGGTTCTGGGTCGACGTGAATGCTGGGTAACTTGTCCTGCATGCTGTAGTACACAGCATTCTACATGGAAATGTAAATATGAAAGACTTTCGTTTACTTTCTTGAAATTAGGGGAAATTCAATCACGTTTACCTGTTTATTCAGCCGGGGAACGGAGAATTTCAAAATCCTTGAGAGATACTTGTTCATATTGTTAACTTGATTTCGACGTCTTTTGTGAACTATGGAAATTGAAATTTTGAATTATAGCGCATTACATTCCCTGAAATTTCATTTGTTCAATCATCCTACCGCACTTGCGATGATATGAATAAAGAAATTTGAAACGAAATTTCAAATCCGATCACTTGGATTTCATTTCAATACAAAAACACATGAGCGAAAATGATAATTGATAACACCGGATTCAAGTTAGATCAAGATCACCTAAAAGCTAAAACCAAAACCGCCTAAGTAGTGCTAAAAAGCATACACCTTTAGGAGCTTTTATGAAGATCTATTGTTGTCAATCACTAATGTATGTTTATATGGAAGCCAAAAAAATTTCAAATATTCAAAACAAGATTTTCAAAAATCAAAAATTTTGTGATGAGGAAAATATGAAAATTTCGTAATTTTTAAATTTTGAAACTCTGAATTATCAATTTATGCTTGCGCTTAATGAAATATTCATATTAACATCATGACAGTTGCACCCATAATTAAAAAAGTTCCTGGAGCACCAGTGAAATTTGAACATGAGAAAGATGGTTATGTAAATTTGTCGCTGATGAATAAAACAGAATTACTAGATTTATTAGAAAGAGAAAATAAAATATTGAACAATAAGTACGTATCTGCATGTTGAGATATATTTATTTCTAAAAATTGTAATAATTATCTAGAACGATGTTATCTTTTTTGAAGGAAATTCGTCGATAAATTACCTGATAAAGGCGGGAAAATTAAAAACTTTCGCGATAAAGTAGAAAATGAATTGAAACGTAGGAATGAGCAAGATAAACTTTGTCATTTACTTTCAAACTTGGACGTCAATGATTCTAAAGAAGCGTTGAACAAATTGGAGTGGACAGGAGATACTAATTTGGCAGCTCAAAATGAAGTAAAATGTGATGCTGAAAATGAAACCGATCCTTTGAGAATTATAGCTACTCATTCGGGTACTACCATTTCTCGAGAAAAAGTCGTCCAGTAAGCATATCTCTATTCGCATGTATTCGTTAAATGATATATATGTATATTTTGTAGAATTTTATACACGATTCGACTTTTTGTTCAGAATTGAAGAACGTATTTCTCTAGTAAAACCTTTGGACACGGAAGATGCGCATACCATAATAGGAAGTGTTGACTTGTATGCGAAACAATTATGCGAAAAATTTGATAAAACTCAAGAAACTGAAAGGAAGAAATTTTACCCAAATAAAACCTTAAATAAAACGTTTACCAGAACTATGTCACATCGTAAAGAACCCGAAATTTCATCAGCTTACGTTCCTAAGAGTATTTCTGGTCAAGCGAAATTAATGTCTTTGGAAGAATCTATTACTGTTCATCAAGAACAAATGAAACATCTGAAGGTAATGAAAACGAAAATTTCTCAGCAACTTGAATGCTACCAAGCTCTAAAATTATTTTTCAATAACCTATCATTACGCTGAAATAAATATAATTACATTTTTAGGAAGTTGAAATGCAACATGCTATTGAAAGGTTAATAAAGAAAGCAGAAATCAAGATGAAGCAGCCTAAAAATTTAATTAACGCTTATAGAGAACAACATAATGAAGATTCTGAAGATGAAGAAAGCGATGTTTTTGAGGAAAATTCCGAAGAAGAGAATGAAAAAGAGAGTATTTCCAACTTAAGCGATGTAGATTGAAAATATACGTGAATATCTTTCTTTTTTGTAATTTGGTTTAAAATATGAGTCGAACATCTTGAAATGATGGACATAGATCATTAATTAATTATAGGAGATAGGAGAAAGTCTCGAGTAAATGACCAAATTTTTATTTTTCGATATTTTTTAAGTTTGCCAAGCATTGTGTAAGAAGTGAGATTATATTATATGTATTGAAATTTCAAATAAATATTTTTTAATAACGCAATTCATCAAGCCATTAGCATCTGTATGTTCGAAATTACGTGATCATTTTATGTACCGTGCGCGCAAGTAATTACACGCCAGCGCAAAAATGTTCCAAAACTAATTCATGCATTTTTGAAATAAATGTTATAACAGCAAATTGAGGATTTATTTATATTTTTAAATAATTTAGTAACATGAATAAATTAGAAACGGGGATAAAAGACCATTTTAAAACGCGTGATATTATTTTTTAAATATTGAAAAGCTGATCTTAATACATTTTTGCGCTGGCGTGTAAGTAATCATTTGCGCGCACGGTATGTATGCTTGAGTTATTAGACTCAGATGACAGCAGCATTTATATCTTTATTATTAATTATTATTGGCAAGAAGCTCTTGCGGAATACTTTTACGCGTATTCTGTTTTTGTCCCTTATTTTTTTTTCTCATTTGTGACTGACACTTGAGTGCCAAAATAATTGTCACAATTCTTGTCCTCATCAGTATTACATCCTATACGTAGGATGATAATATTATAATCAATTGCATCATTGCAAATGATGGCAACTACTTAATGCTTCGTTGACTACTTTCGACAAAGGCTTTGACTGTAAGACTATGTATACGCTCAAATCATAAAATTGGAAAAAAATGTGAATTTTTGTGTTACAATCCTTCAAAGCCTAGTACTCTTGCTTTATGTTACGATTGGTATTCAAAATGACCGCCAGATTGCAGTAACTAACATATTTTTATGAGTACATTTTGCAATAACAAGGTATTGAGTATGAGAAATGACTAAGTAAACTTTAAAGTAGACGAAAATTCATTAAAATCCGTCAAAAATGATGCGTTGGAATTTATTTTAAAAACAATTATTTTAATGTTTTTTCACTTTATTAAATCTCTTTTATAATTAATTTTCATAATTTAAGGACTGCTCAAGTGATATCAAGATCACAACGTAATCAAAATCAAGAACTCAATTAGGCATTCGCATAGTAAGTCAAATTTCACTATCGGTAGAAATTGATTTCGTTTTTATTGTTTTAAATATCGAAAGAATAATCTTACCAAGTGTTCTTCATTTCCACTTGTCTATGTTATTCATACGAAAATTCAAGATTGTATAATTTTTAATGTCAATTGAGATAATATGTAAAATCATTGAGCATTCGTGATCGTCACAAGTATCACAATAGTTAATTTCACTCATAACGAAAACTTATCCTTGAAAGCATATTCGAAATAACATCAGTTACCTAAGTTCTTGAAAAATTCCACCTGCGTAAGTAAAACTAATTCTACGATAATTTTTAAATTAAACTCTCAATTTTCAGGATTTCCAATGCAGGGTATCTCGTTAATTTTTTTCGTTGGAATTTGATATTTCATTTACGTTTTGAGGAATGATAATTTGTGAATTCCCCTGAATCCAAAACTTCCCAGTATTTACCATGTATCCGCCCAGAAACCCGTCCTATTCGGGAAGCAACACCTTACCGAATGCGGCTCCGGTTGGAAATCAGAACCCTTCGTATCAGAATGGTGCCCATTATAACAACGTTTCACCATCATATCCGGCGTCACAACCTCCCTATGCGAGGTCACAATTACAGTCACCGCTGACCAACAATAAACAGAATTACGCAAATACCGCTATTCCCAATTACAATTCACCAAATCAGCAGAGTACGCAGCAAGCGCCACCTTCGTCATGGAATCCGGCAATGCAAAATTACATGACTCAAAATCAACAGCCTCATATGCAGCAGCAGCCACCACCACCACCATCAATTATAAATCAACAACCCTCAAGCAATAATCAAATGTACCAAATGAACGGTTACCCTCATCCGCAGGCACCGGTTCAAAATTATAACCAATATCCACCAGTTCCTCAGAATTTGAATAATAGATACGGACCAGTGAGTATTTCACCAATCATGTACTGCTGTAGTATAAATATGGTTTAATTGTAATAATGTCTTTGGTATTTTTTAGCCAATGGGCGATCAACAAATCGATTCGATGTCCAGACAGATGGGTAATTTAAGTTTCGACAAACACAGTTATGCGTCAATGAGGGTAAATGATATTGTATAACTTAATAACGATTTTTTACGCCGTTTTACATCATCGTATTTTACATAGGGCGGAGGAGTAGCTTCATGCGACCTTCTGCGGATGCGAGACTTATTACCAAAGCAAAAAATTCAAGCACCAAGCATACATTTACCTCCAGACGTTGTATCTGAATGCAATTGCAATCCTGAGTAAGTTGAAGTTCATTGTTTCCTAACATCACGTAGCAACGACCTCGTACTCTCAACACATAGAACGAGGGAAGAAATTTATTGATTTTTGTCTGCAAAATGAACGCTTTTCAGTATGTCCCATACTTAAGTGTAATTAATTGTTTATGATAAATTCTTCCCTCCGTTCAACATGAAATAAGATTTATTTTCACGAAGAATCGACTTTGAAAAAATGCTATGAAAATTTGATTCATAACATTTTTCATAAAAATAAATTTTCTTTCTCCTTTGCAATTAGCTCGATTTTTTTTCATTATGACCATCATTTTACAGTGTATTTCGATGCACATTGACCAAAATACCAGAAAGTAAAAGTCTATTAGATAAATCACGACTACCGCTAGGCATTCTTCTTCATCCATTCCGAGATTTAACGGTAAGCTCAGGCTGGTGATTCTAGAGGATTTGTCGAGTCAACGGTATTTTCTTGATGTTCCATTTTTTTTTCAGCACTTGTCTGTGATTCAATGCAGTACTATCGTTAGATGCAGATCCTGCAGAACGTACATAAATCCGTTCGTTTACTTCATCGATAACAGGCACTGGAAGTGCAATCTATGTTTTAGAGCGAATGATTGTAAGTTGATTACTAAAACTAGTAAACGTATGCCTTTTTATATTGAATTTGCTTCATCCGATTGACCTACTTGTATAGGAAAATTAGCTCATAAATACGTCATACTCTAAAAAAATATTATTAATAAAAGTTTTGACTTACGTGGTACATAATGTTGTCTATAACAACTGCCGAAGTGTCCAGTAAGTTGGGTGGAATTTCACATTTTTTTGAAAATCAAACTACCACGTAGTGTAATTGTTGCGAAATGACCCCAATTGAATGTAAAAAAATTTTTACTTCTCCAAGTTAATATTTACCACTTCCATAATGGGGTCAAAGTTTGTGGATTGCATAATTTTTTTTTTTCAAAAAATTAAATAATAAATATTTTAGTCAATTAAATTTTTTTTGCATTCAGACTTAACCTTCCCCACTTCTAAAAAAATTCACGTGTCAATTTTTGCTCTATTCAAGTGTTTCGAAATTACTTAAAATATGGGCTTGAATACCCTACTTTACGTTGTTTTTTTTTTCATTTTATTTTATTTGATATAATTTATTAACAAATGTTAAATTTATGTAATTTAGAAGATGAGTATAATTGTAGAGTATTCTTTATAGTTGGAAGATGTGTCGTCTTGCATTTTTATGATTTCAAGCATCCAAAAACTGCAATTAGAAGAGCTATGCTATTATTTAAAAATTGACTTATTAAAATATATATGAAGTATGAATAGTATTATAGATAAACGAAATTAATAAATCTTGTGAATCGAGTAATTGCTATTTTGGGAACCTTGAAATCTTAAAAATAGAGGACGACATGTTTTCTGGCCATAAGTAAAACTCCTTAATTATACCTACCTTCTATATTATATTAATTAATCATTCGCCAATAAATGATATTAAATTGAATGGAAAAATTCGGAAAATTGTATATTTTAGCTCATATTTCAAGTACTTATTTTTGGAACCCCTGAATGCAAAAACAATTAACATGTACATTTTTTTCGATGTAAGAAGGCAAAATATGAAGCCTGAATGGGAAACAAATTTTAAATTAGCCAAAAATAATTTTTATTTAATTTTTTGACAAAATTATTCAATCTGTGAACTTTGACCTAATTTTTTTTTTTTTGGGGGGGGGTAGGTAAATATTAAACTACAGGACTGAATTTTTTATTACGTTGGATTGGGGTCATTTTGTAACAAGAAAAGAATGTGCTTGCTCGTTTTTTAAAAAAGTGGAAATCGACCCACTCTAATGTCCAATCCCAGAATAAATGGAGGTAATCCCCGGAGACGGCTCGAGCCTCCCTAACATGTAGTTTTTCACTCCTACTTTATTGGAAAGCCTCCAAGTCACAACGCAGCGCAGTTAAAAGATAAACTACGATGAATTTTCTCGCTAAATAGACTATTCATGCAGTAAAAAAACCTAAATTGAAGGTGAGAAAGTGCGATTCATTGTACTCTATCTGATCAAAAACATTCGAGATAGTTCTACTATTTAAAAATCATGGACAATGCAAAGAGCAAGCTATAATAATCATGATAGTAGTACATAATATAATGCTACGTTCGGATATTACCTACCTATTTCTTATCTTTTACAAATTGTAATGTTTACAAAAAAATGCTGAAAAAAGATGGGGTGGGGGTATATTATGTAATCTAATTCAAGTACTAAGAATATTCATATATTAATGTACATTGAGCTAAAAGAGTTTAATGAAGATATAATAGATGATTCGATAGTTTATGAATAAAATAATAATAAAAAGTATATGGTACATATTATACTGTATGTCATTTTGAAAATGAAGTATATTTCCAATCCATAAATATTCGTATTTCTCGAATTAGATGAAATAGTATATTACCCCTCTCTCCTCGGTTTTTTTTGGTCAGAATTAAATTTATCAATTAAAAAAGCTACATAATTATACTTCCTCCTATATCTTTCATAATTATATTTACGTTGCATATTTTGAGATTCATAAATGCATACGATTATGCTGCGTTATGTATCGAAGCATAAATTCATAATTATTATTTAAATGTGCCTCTGTAGTGCCAGATGACTTCAGATATAATCCAGTCACAAAAATGAGCGACGATCCATTAAGGAGACCTGAAGTTAAAAATGCGACCATGGAGTTTATCGCATCGTCAGAGTATATGGTATGTGGTAGAGGTCATTACCGCGTTATTACAAATTATCGTATTTTTTTCTCAAACTTATAAATTCGTCAGGTAAGACCACCTCCACCCGCTATATATTTATTTATATTGGACGTCTCGAGAATCGCCACGCAGACTGGTTATCTATCTACGGCATGCGAAGTATTGTTATCGAATTTAAGGAAGATACCCGGAGACTCGCGTACTTCAGTGGGATTCATAACCGTTGATTCTGCGGTACGGTTTTACGATCTTGGAGAGGCGCTGCATCAACCCCATGAACTCATAGTTACCGACGTTGACGGTTAGTGTACTTATTTATGTAAAAGTCCTTATTCTAGTGACTCCATTATCTTACCTATGATTGTAGACGTCTTCATTCCTTCTCCGGAAAATTTAATCGTGAATTTACACGAACAGTTTGAACTTATCAAAGACCTGTTAGAGCAGATGCCGGAAAAATTTAAAGAATCGTATGACACTAATTGCGCTCTGGGAGCGGCGTTACAAGTTGCCTACAAATTGATGGTAAAGCTTTGACTCATTGATCGGCGTGTATAATGTTTTCTTTTTTAACTTTTTGTTTCGTTGTGTAAAGGCACCAACTGGAGGTAGAGTAACGGTATTTGTTTCTTGTCTACCTAATTACGGACCGGGAGCATTGAAGCCACGTGAAGATCCCAGCCAAAGAGGGAATAATAAAAGCGCGCATTTGAATCCGGCGACAGATTTTTACAAAAAATTAGCGTTAGATTGTAACAGTCAGCATGTAGCTGTTGACTTATTTGTGGTTAATTCGCAGTTCGTTGATTTAGCGACAATAAGTGAGTGATAATAACATAGTCCAGGAGCTGATGTGGGTTCCATCCAGTGATGGGCTTAAGCCTTGTGGGAGTGCACTCATTGGGAGTTCGCTTCTGTTCGATTTCCAGGAGTGAGAGTGGAAGTGCATTTCTATCATGATTGAAACTACTCTCTTTTTTCAATCTTTTTTTTTTTTATTTTCAATCATTGATGCCAAAATGTAGCCTGCGAGTCGATACTGGTGGAATCTACTATTTCCTATTTGAAAAATATTAATAGGTTTAGAATTAAAATTATAGAACTTTTCAAATCCTTCGGCTCTTGACTGATGAAAACTGAAAAGATATTTGCATTAAACGAACTGCATAATCTGATTGGTCGATTCTGTCAACTTTTCTGAAAATATTGGCAATTAAATATTTGTCATTCTACTATTTGTCACGATACCGGCCTGAAATTGAATTTTAACAGTATTGGTTCCTTGAAAAAAAAAAAATAGTAAAACTCTCGGAGTGAGAAGTGCAAATAAGTTCACTCCTTCCACTGGAAAAAAGTGTTAGTTCATTCGTATTTTTCAGTCGTGTACGTATCACTGGTTCCATCAACCTTTTAATTGCCGATGGGGGGGTGGTGAATTCCATTTTTCACGTTGTAGAGAATCTTTCAATGCTATGAAAAATCTTGTCGATCCGACTCTAGGGTCCTATTTTGGGAGAGGGGTTAGGGAGGTGACATTTTTTCGTTTGTAATTATATATTTTTTTTTTTTAGAAATAAAGAGCTATAGGTTTACAAAAAATTAGGTGGTATACATTTTTATGTACAACCCACATTTTCAGAGTTATCAGCCCAAGTTTAGGGTGTCCTTGGCCTTGAAGTGCAAATGACTGAAATTACAATCAGAAGTGTTGTTTTTTGAAGGTATCCCGCTTGTAGCCATGTCTACGGAAAAAACAACTCAGTTAAAAAATTAAGAGTATGAAATTTGTGACCATTTAGGCAGAATTGTAGATACAATTTGGGGGTGCTCGAAAGGGTTGCAATTGAGTTTTTCATGTATATCGTGGCTAAGATTGATGTAGGAGAACGAGATTCTCATAAATATTAGGCTAATTGAATTTCCAGTGCTTTTAGCAAGAATATTTATTGTTTATTCCAAAATGAGGGGGGATGGTCAAGTTTTTTGCTATAAAATAAAAAATATTTTGGCTGAAATTTTTGGGAATTTAATTGTCCTAATATTTGTATCAGCCTTGTTCACCTTCGATCAATGATAGCCGCGATATAAATGAAAAACCAAATTGCATCCCCTTAAGTTTCCAAATTTGATCACCTGCAGTTGAGAAAATTTTTATTTTCACCCTCTCCCCTTAAGAAGACTGTGGGGCAATTCAAAAATGATGAATCCAAATTATTGAAAATCAGACTCTCTTCATTTCGATACCCGCTTCGTTATTTTCCATTTCATTGAAAAAAAAAATTCACTACCCCCCCCCCCCCATTTGGAAACAATTATTATTGTAGCTAGAAGTCTTGAAAATTCATTGTATGGTCTGTGAGAAAAAAATATACATTACTCAATTTTTTGAAAATTTGATTACCTTTCTTGCGCTATAAACGGTTGAATATGTAGTAGTTGCAATTGGTCGCAAATTTTATGCTCTTAATTTTTTAGCTAAGGTGTTTGTCCTTAAACATGCCGACAAAGGAGATATCTTATAAAAAGCAACATTTTTCATGGTTATTTGCACTTTGCGGCCAAGGGCATCTTCTTTTTGTGCTAATAATTCAGTATGAGTCTTACAAAAAAATTGTATACAGCCAAATTTTTTGTAAATCTAAAGTCCTTTATTTTCGTAAAAAATTTTTCACCTATGAGGCTATTACCAACGGTAGCCGAAATAATTGCAATTAAGAAAGTGGCACCTCTCCCACTCCAAATCTCAAAATGGAACCACAACGGGGGTGACGACATGATTTTTTATGTTTGAAAATATCGATGGAACCCACGTTAGCTCCTGGAATGTTATGGATTGAAGAGGTGATTGTTGAAAATACAATTTCAACTTTCATTTTTATAGGCGGTATATCTCAGGTATCTGGAGGATGTATGTACCATTTTCCATTATTTAATAGCAAAAACATCAAAGATGTCGAAAAACTAGTGAAAAATTTCGAACGATACTTAACGAGGAAAATCGGTTTCGAAGCCGTAATGCGAATGCGTTGTACCAAGTGAGTTTCGAAAATTCCGTACGTTTTTTTATAATATTTATAATGATAATAAATTTTATTACGTATTTGAACAACGCAGAGGTTTATCTATTCATTCATTCCACGGCAATTTCTTCGTACGTACGACCGACCTGTTAGCGCTTCCCAATATTAATCCAGACGCTGGATTCGGTATGCAAGTATCAATAGACGAAAGTTTATCAGACATGCAAACGGTCTGTTTTCAAGCTGCCTTGCTATATACATCGAGTAAAGGTTTGTGTTTAAATTACGTTGAAATTCAAGCTATAATTTTTATTGCAAATTTATGTGTTATACGTTGTTTACTTTCACAGGGGAGAGGAGAATACGTGTTCACACACTGTGTTTACCGGTAGCTAGCAATCTACATGATGTATTATTATCCGCTGATCAACAGTGCATTGCTGGATTATTAGCAAAAATGGGTACGATTACGAATTAACAAAAGAAAAAATAAGGGGAAAACCCTCATAAAACGATCTTATTACTTTCTGTTTGCCAAAAAGTAGTCCAGAAAATAAACTTTTTCAAACTGATGAAAAATGAACTCATACAAGCTCCAAGTTGAAATATGCTCGTGTCCAATTTCGAAGTGTCGTTGAAAAGAGATGATGTTCCCTTACATAATCTAAATCGAAGAAAAAATTTGATCCCTTCATCATATATTTGATTAATTTTTTTCTTGGACTTTTTTTTTTTAATTAAAAAAGTTTAGACATCCAAAGTTTTGAAAACATTGAGGACTACAAATTTTTTTCATTTTTGTGAGGAAACACAGCTTTCAAATTTTTCAAAATAATTGTTTTTTTTTTTCAACTTTCATATTCTTTCAAGTACATGTCAACTTGGGCTTTCGTAATTTCATTTTTCACGCATTACTTTGCAGACACCTTAAAACTTCGGGTGAAGGGAAGTAGGCCACAGGGAGTAGACTCGATAATATTTACTAATTGAAAACTTGTCTGATAGCGGTTGACAGGTCATTGCAGTCCTCCGTTGTGGATGCGAGAGAAGCCTTCGTAAATGCAGTCTGTGATATTTTAAATACCTATAAAATGGTCACTTCCTCCGGTCAACCTGGATCATTATTTGCTCCGAATAATTTAGCGGTATTCCCTCTCTACGTTTTAGGCTTGATGAAGAGTGTAAGTTAATAAATTAGATATTACAAATTTATATGTATAGTAGGCAAGGCTTACCTTGTATGTTTCGCAATTTTAGGTGGCATTTAGATTGAGTCAAAATACGAGAATAGATGACAGAGTGTATGCAATGTATCAGATGAAATGCCTTCCTTTGGATAGATTGGTACAGCTTTTCCATCCGGATTTATATCCTTTGGTCAATTTAAGCGAACAGGTTCGTGGGTGAATTATTATACGTTATAATTACCAATAAGTGATAATTACCAATGCAAATTTTAAATTAGCCGCAACAAGAAATCGATGGCAGAGTTGTACCGATGCCGAGTATCCTTCAGCTATCAGCAGAACGTATAGACAGTACTGGGGTTTATGTATTAGATGATGGCGAAACTTTGGTCATTTTCGTAGGACATAATGTACCACCTTTAATATGTCAGAATTTATTCGGATGCTCAACGTTCGCTGCTATTCCAGATGATTTAGTTAGTATTTTTATTTTTACATTTTTTTTTTCATCTTCGAGAATAATAATACAAATTTATCCTCTGCTAGGATAATCTGCCGATTACTGAATCGTCGGAAAATAGATTGGCTCATTCGTTTATAAGTTATTTGCAGGCGAAGAAACCAAATGAAGTAGTCGTTTATGTCATAAAGTAAGAATTATCCATCTATGCGTTAAAAACTCAAGCTCCCGTGTTGAGAATTTTTATCATTTACAGAGATACAAATACGATGAGAGCGAAATTCTTCGAACGTTTGGTGGAAGATAAAACCGATTTTGGAATTTCGTATTATGAATTTTTGCAAACCATTAGCTCTCAAATGAATCAGTAATGGTAATGATTAATGAGTAACAGCAGTGGTAGTATAAATACATAGTTGTCAACTAGAGTTCGTTCCGAGTTAATTATTATTATCTTTTTTTGGATTTATATGTAGATTTTTGATGTGAGTTCGAAATTTGACCATCGTGTTCTTTCCGTATTACAAGATCCAAGATGAATAATCGATGTGCCTCCATATTTTTAAAAACACGTAATTTTTGAAAAACGCTTCGACAATTTTTACCTATTTGTAATTTTGAAGTCGAAAATATAATTGTTATTAATTTTACTTTATTAGTAAATTTTTCGAGATTATATTGTGGCGGTGATGATATGTAATCGTTTGTGAGATTTGTGTCGCAACAACTTTTTTTTTGCGTGAATTATGCCATATGAAATTTTAGTATTCTGCGATAAGGTTTTCAGTAATAGGCCTTGATAACTATTGTATTATTGTTAAAGGTTGTTAGGTAAGATAAGAGTTTTATTATTGTAATATATAATTGTATTTATTATCATTACATAGTGTAGATATATTTTATTTATTACCTTTTATCGTTGTATATTTAAAAATTATATTTTATTGCAGCTTATCAATAAACTGTTATACGAAGGAATGGAAGTATTTTATTGAATAAATGTAAATTTTTTCGTTAATATTCAGCTCTCTTCGCATTAGTTTGTCGGCGAATTCAGAACTATTTTAAAACTTGCAAAAATATGGGTTTCGATGAAAAAATACAAAGTTTGAATGACATATTATATTAACAACAAAATATCTACATTTAACTAAACATCGTTAATAACCAATATCCTCATCGTCCGGAGGTATACCCAATTCTTCATCGGTGAAAGTACTGGGATCGGGTGGTTGAAATGCTATGTGTCCCAAAAGAAACTCAGGTTCATACCATAAATTATAAAACACCCAAGTCCATACGAAGGTGCTCGTAGCTCTAACACATTTCCACTGTATGTTGTTATAAGGTGGAGGCGGAATCATAAGACGGTAAGTACCTCCTTTCTCAGCATAATGGTAACCTCTTCTTGTTGTTTCAGAGATATTAGCGAACTTATTCTTCAATAGAGTTTTTCCAACACGAGATGAAACTAATCTCGATGCCGACATGGTGAAAACATAAAGAATATGTTCTAACTAAGCTATTTTACATTACTTTTCTAGCAACGATCAAATTTATAAATAATATTGAAATGTTATTGAACGGAATCAAATTTAGATTGTAAATCATCAAAACACTTTGAATATTCCAACCATTGAAAGAAACGAATTCTGGATCAAAATAATGTAGTTTTGAAAGTAAGTAAAGCAAAATCCACCTTTCGTAGCTGTACATTATCATAGATTTAAGGTTTAGTTATGCAGAACTTACTTTCCTAGATTTTGATTTTCGCGCTATCTATAAACAAAATAAATTTAACTTTCAAGTTTTGAAATAGGTATTATAATTATTCCTATTATTTTTTTTTTATCAAAAAAAAGTGATTCTTTTATCATTCTTTTTTCGAGCTGTTTGTCGACTGTTGTAGTAACTTGGTAGTAACGGTAGTAACGAATAAACTTTAAGTTTAATTTAAGTTCAGAATTAAACAAAGCTTCACTTTTTCCGTTCAAAAATGTATACGAACAATTCCAATCAGCCTAAGGATTCAACAAACACATCCACGAAAGCAGTGAAATTTGAAGAAACTTTATTAACTGAGCAACAAAAACGAGATATTAAAGAAGCATTTAATTTATTCGATTACGAAGGGCAAGGAAAATTGAAAACCAAGGAATTGAAAGTTGCCATGAGAGCGTTAGGTTTCGAACCTAAACGAGAAGAGGTAAGAAAAATTTTAACCGAAATGAATAGAGAATCTAGCGAATTTCTCACCTATAACGACTTCGTATCCATCATGTCAAGAAAATACACGGAGAAAGACGTAATGGATGAAATTCGTAAAGCTTTTCAATTATTTGATGACGATAATACTGGTTTCATAACAATAAAAAACTTGAAGAAAGTGGCCGAAAAATTGGGCGAAAAATTCAAAGATGAAGATTTACAAGAGATGATTGAGGAAGCTGATAAAGATGGTGATGGTGCTATCAGCTTGGAAGAATTTGCATTTGTGATGCAGAAAACCAATTTGTATTGAGTTCTAAATTGTTATGAGGGATATCTGAAATAATTTCATTCTATTTTTTATTCAGTTAACAGCCCGATCCGTCTGCTTCCCATTTTGTTTCATTCCATATGTTTGGTCTAGTCTAATTTTTTTTTAAGCAGATTATATCATTTTGTCATTGTAAATATTTTATTGTTTTTAATTAAATGGTGGTCTTTGTATTCCGTCTTTTTTTCAAATTTTTTCAAGACACTATACCATTTGAAAACATACACACAAGTTTAATAAATTTCTCTTTACTTACTGAAATATATTATGTCTAAGAGAGTAGAAATGACATGAGAAGTTTAACGAACAAAACAATTATATTTTTTTAAACCAACACTTATAAATTTTCAACGACAAATCCTTTTTCATCAGCAACAAATTTGTATCCAATTTTGGTTCGATTAAATGAAAACATTAAATACAAATTAAATCAATTTTTTTTTTATAAATCAAATTTTAATTTTTTGGTTCCGTTAACATCTGGATACTGATGCGAACCTTCCTTAACAAAGTAATAAGTTCCATTTTCTCCAGTTTTCAAATAACCCCTCTCCGATATTTCTATGCCATTCGATGTTATGTAGCTGAACAATTTATCAAAATACAAAATTATTTTAGAAATATTAGTAGAATATTCGAATAAAAACGTTAAAATACCTCACCTTAAACCATATTGTCCTCTACCGTCTCTAATTTCAGCCTTAGAATGATCTTTCGCGACATAATTTTGGGTAAAATAACTAGCAAAAAAGTTAACTTCACTTGAATTTTCGACATTTTCTTCCAGAAACGGAACAGCGCAAACCAAAGAAGATATTAGAGTAAAAAACACGATCTGTACAACGATGGAGAAATATTCATAACATGCTTCTTAATCACGTGATTTTTAAACTGTGTTGATCCGAATGCATTAGTACGCCCATTTTTCCAAATCAACCTGTATTTTAGGCAAGCAGGGCCTGGTAAGCCAGAAAAAATGGTCCCACTGTATTTTTATTAGTAGGAAAAACTCTGAATTACGATGCTTTATCAACATTTTTTTTTCAATAAATAAAAATGTCCAAATACCACAAAAAAATATTTTTCCATTACTTTTAAAATAGATTATCATTAAAAAACTTCGCCACCATTTTAACTTACCATCAACATTTCTGCTATGTAAAAATAATGAAAATTTAACTGACACTACTATGACATTGAATGCGTTGAGTAAAAATATGTGTTTGTCCTTTTTTGAATGTTTCCCTCTATTTATACATGTATAATGACGACCGATTTAATCACTGTTTGCTCTACCTTGGGGCTTTTCATTTGAAAACTCGAATAATTAGAACAATAGCTGATTATGTGATAAAAAAAAAATTGAATTATTTTATGACTAGTCTTTATCATGTATTTTGTTTCAAGTCACGTGAATCTAATTTGGAAAAAATAAAGTAATTATTTAAATATTTCAAGTCATCCTTAAACGTGGAATTCCGAATTTTTTGATTGAAAGCAAATATATTTATTTATCCTCAATCTCCATACTACTTCTTTTCCGCTAATATTTCGAAGTTACTAAATCATACGAAAATGATTTTAGATGATGTATTTTAAAAATTTATACATGAAAGAAGAGAAAAACATGATCATTATAAAATAAAGAAAAAAATACTATCACAATTCGCGTAACAAAATCTTAAATCTTATTCAATTTATCAACAGAATTATTTGGAAAATAAAAAAATTATGACCCATTGTTTCCAAAGGAACACATAGCACTATTCAGAGCAGTCAAGTCTTTCAAATTTTGATAGAAGTTATTGATCATTTGCTGCATTCCATCAATGAGATAACCATTACTTCGAACTTTTTCTTTGATTATTTCATTCATACAATCGAACTCTTGAAATACATCTTCAAAATTCTCTTGATCAACTTCATAATCTAAATCACTTTCAGAAAATGATACATCTACAATAACAGTTTCTTCTTTCGGTACGGGACTGGATTCACAGTCTTCAACGCCCAAACATGTTTTACTTTCAACAGGTATCACGTTATCGGAATTGAGAACATTGGTTACAGTATCACTACCTGTTTCTAATACAGAAGTAATTTTTGTATTATCGATACCCGAATTAGAAATAGCACAGAGTGAAAACTCTTCTTCTTCGTGATTTCCTTCTTTTCTATCATTGGAGTTCCATAAGGAGCGATCTATAGAAGGAAGAGATTTGTCTCGTGATAAGGGGAAGTCGGTGACTTTTCGTAGAGTAGGAACGGTTGTAAATATTACTTTGGAATTATTAACAATTTTTACATTTGATATGTCAGCAGTATAAGGAATATGTACAATATTTCTAACCGGTGAAATATTAATATCATCAGAGGGAAAATTTACATTGGACAAATACTCTTTAACTATAGCATCATCACTATCTGACGAATTATCAGCAGAATTTTCGGAATTAGGAAATACAAAACTTTCACTTTTACCGGCAAAACTAATTTTTTCTTCTACCGACTGATGAGTACTTTCAGGAATTTCTTCAACGTCATTGGGTTGTTTATTCTTTGATCTAAAACATATTCCACGGTAGTTATACACCCATGATTTATTGGGGCAAATTCCTCGATCCCCTATTACGGTAGAATATTCGTCACCATACTGTTGCTCCAAATCTTTTTTGTGCTGCCTTAAAGCTTGTGCGGGTGTCATACCCGCCATAAACATATTTCGAAATTTTTTCTTCACTACTTCAATTGGTTCACGATATTTCAATACGTCCAAACTATCCAATACGTGGTTGTGAGTATGTATCAGCCTGACTTCTGCATAATTTCTTCTACAAAAGCATGATATTCAAGTAAAAAAATATAAAAATGATAAATTTTTCTTAAAAATTACAACCTAACTTACACATCGGTGCTAAGAGCGAATAATTTAAGAGCGATTGATGCTTGGCATTTTGTGTGTTTTGCACTCACATGAGTACTTCCGGGTTTAGGTTTCGTATTGTGATGGCATCCGTATTTGACCTGAAAATCGAAATCAGTTGGAGAAATTACTTTGATATTCAAAACAAAAAGAAATATTCAAAGAGACTTACATGATATATCATATTAGATTTTAAAGTACGATGTAATGATCGTTTCCGCAAAGTAATTTTGTTTTTACTTTGAAACTCATGGATCCAGTTTTCAAGTTCTGCTTTATTTCTAATGGCCATGGTAAATTTCGCTTTAAAGTGTTTCTGATCTTGATTCAACACCGAATACCAAATCACATTTACGGAATTGGTCACACTTGGCAAAATATTCTACACAACGATATTAAAAAATTTAAATAAAATGTAAAGATTATTCTCAATAAAATAAAGCATTTCGAAAAACATGTATTTACCCTTAAAAATTGATAATTATCCGTTTCAGATAAATGTCTATATCTCATGTGATTTTGAAGATTTCTTTTTTTCTGAAAAAGCTCTCCGCATTCTCCACATTCGTAAGGGTTATCAATCTTTTCATCGTTATCGCCATGTCTATTTTTTCTGTGTGTCCGTAAAGATACCTGATCGTCAAAAGCAGCTGTACAGGTATTACATAAAAATCGCACATTGTATTCTAATTCATTTTCGTTTATTTTATGTACGCCAACTTGATGCCGTTTCAGATTTGTTTTTCGTGAAAATGTCAACGAACAAATCAAACACATATAGTCTGTTCCCTGTAAAAATTATGATATGTTCAGTTACACATAAACTAAGCAATAAGAAACAAATATCTACATATTATACATATACAAATATATACACCTTTCGTCGAAGATTCATTTGAACATGATGGATATTCCTGAGGTGTTTCCTCAAATTGCTCATTTGAGTGAATGTATTGGAACAAACATAACATGCAAATATTTTGGGCTGTAAAGTAGAGAAAATAAAAGCGTTAAATTTTTACTCGTTTCAAAATGCGACTGTCCAAACTTACAAATATTTTAGGCTTACTTTTTTGAAAACCTTTGATGGGTGAGAGCTGTGCATAAATATTACGGACATATTGATTTACAGAAGCCGAGTACAAGACGTAAATTCACCCTCAGTTAAATATTCCCAGTAGAAGTATTTGGAACTTGGAAATTTGTTCAAAAATTATTAAAAAGAGATTCCATGTGAAACGACTATTAACTTATGAAATTGATCATTCAATTCCATACAAAAGAACTGAAAAGTTATAAAGGACTAATTCATTTCATTAAAATTTTATAACGAAAATTTTTATATTTTCTCATTATTTTTTTCGTTATCAAAATATTGGTTATTTATTTTTGTTATCTTCTCTAATTTGATATTATTGTTTATGCACTGTTTTCTTGACATCATGTAGTACTGATATACCTCCAAATAAGATTATACTATTTTTGATAGGGTTCTTCCCAACGTCCCTTTACTAGAGGTCGGACGGTAACGAAAAGTAGCGTTTCAACACTCCTCTTTCCCCTCTAATCTCTGACGTCACGCGGCGGACCTAAAAACGCGCGGTAACATATGATTTAAAGGGAATACATCGATTTTCTTATGGTTTTTTGTAATTTACTCTAAAAGAACGATTTTTTTTTTAAAACTTGTAAGGACTAAAATTGTAGAGAATAAAATTTCCTAAATGATGCATATTTTTAAATTGATGATTGAATAATTCTTGCGTATTTATAAGTGTATAATGAAAAGTAAATATGACACCAGCGTAGGCGCAAGTAAAATTTTATAATGTTTAATAATACAAATTAATATTTTTGATAATAAATATTGCCATTTCATTATTAATAATTAATACCTAAACTGAGTGAGCAGAGAGTTCATTCATTCGTTGTTTTGTTTTGTTTTCTTTTTTAATAACTTATAGGTACTATAC
Source organism: Phenacoccus solenopsis (assembly GCA_009761765.1). NCBI lineage: Eukaryota > Metazoa > Arthropoda > Insecta > Hemiptera > Pseudococcidae > Phenacoccus > Phenacoccus solenopsis. The sequence goes on along the minus strand of CM019752.1, from coordinate 8,182,484 downwards.
TTAGAATTTCATAATGCATTCGCTAATTTATATAGTTATTCAAAATGTTTGGCTAGGTAATATTATTTCAATTTCCAAAATTGATAATTCAATATATTTATGAATATGTAACAAACAAGTGACAAACGAAATTATCAGAAATTTTTCCTCGCAACCTACTAGTTAAAAGGCTAAGTGAAATTCGTGTATTTTTGAGAGCCAAATAGGATGGGAAGTTGATTTTTTGTAAATTAATTTATTTATTCATTAAGGCGGTGCTTCGGAAAATAAGTAGGTAATTATGAAAAAATTGATTTTAAAATAAAGAAATGAAAAAACTGGAAAAATAAATGTTTAATTTCTCAAACAAAGTCTCTAAAACAATATATTATAATTTTGAATCATTTCGTTGCGTTACTTTTGAGAATAATACTGCCAATGAAAATTTTATCCCATGCTATCGCAAAACACATGCGTACATGTAATTGTAAATTACAATAACTTTCTTCAATGTATTTCTTGGAAGCTAAATACACTGAGAAGTTGTTATATTTTATTTATTAGTTTATTAAAAAATCAAAATTATATTACCTATCGAATGATAATGTTTTATGAAATTATGAGAGACACATCATAATCAATTACTTTAATCAATTTATCAAGTACTTAATAGAATTAATAATAATCTTGAATTATTCAAAAAATTACAAATTTTTTGAAAAAATTGTAGTAATTAGTCAAACATTATTATTTATTACCTATATATTTTATTCAATTATTATTTTAAAATTTCATCAATCATTTAGGAAAAAATAAAATGAAAAAATTAATTGCATGATATTTTTGCATATTTTTTTATTCTTTTGAAATTATCATTGCATATATAACGCTACGGTACTCCAAAACCTTTTGTACAACGTAAATTTGCATATATAGGCTTACGAAAAATACGTGATTTTATTGAGGGTAAATATGATTTTCAACATTTAAACCTCTATAGCTAGTAGAAATATTGATCGAAAAGATTTTCACTATACACCATTGGAAAAAGCGTGAAATTTTTTTTCAAGATAGCAATTTAAAAATCATTTAATGCAACCGAAAATTTTAAGTGTCGAGGGTATTAAGTTACGAAAAATACGTGTTTTCATATAAGTAATCTACGATTTTCAACATTTAAAACCCCATATTAAGTAGAAATATTGACCAAAAAGATTTTTAGTATACACCATTGGAAAAAGCATGAAATTTTCTATAAGATGAGAATTTAAAAACCCTATGGTATCGCTCAAAATTTTGAGTACCTAACGTGAATGTGAAGTTATAAAAAGTACGCACTTTCGTAGCTAAAATACTTTTTTTGAATTTAAAACCTCCATATGTAGTAAAAATATTGATCAAAAATATTTTTTATTATACACCATTGGAAAGAGCGTAATATTTTCTATAAGATAGCAATTTAAAAACTCTATGGTATCGCTCAAAATTTTGAGTAACGTGAATGTGAAGTTACAAAAAGTACGCGTTTTCATAGCTAAGATACCTTTTTCGAATTCAAAACCTCCATATGTAGTAAAAATATTGATCAAAAATATTTTTATTATACACCATTAGAAAGAGCGTAAAATTTTCTATAAGACTGCAATTTAAAAACCCTATGGTCCCGCTGAAAATTTCGAGTAACGTGAACTTGAAGTTATAAAAAATTTTGCAACTTGGGAGTGATTATGAATATTATGAAGAATGGAATCATTTATTTTGCTAGATAGAATGAATAATTTACAAATATAAAATATGCATATGATAGAAAATTTAATATCCTTCAAGTTAAGTTCTTACAAATTTTTTTGTTAATGGAGTGGTTTTCGAGAAAATTTAGAAATACTATCAAAAAATATGAACTTCCCGTTTAAATTACATACGACGCGCGTTATTAGCTCCGCCAGGTGACGTCAAATTTCGGAACGCCAATCAGATTATGCGCTTTTTAAAAGGCCGATTTTGCGGTTACCGTCCGACCTCTAGTAAAGGGACGTTGGGTTCTTCCAGTTGCGTCAAATTTCCGTTTTCCATCAATTTTTCAAAATTATTATTCTCCTCATTTGTTTTAAAATCAAATTTTAAAAATTTGCGGTCTCGGTGAATATAGCTTCTCAAAGAATTTCAAATTCATCAAGAACTATCACTACAAAATTATTAGAAATCGTTGAAGAACTCAACATTTACGTAATTACATCATGGCAGATGAAGAATATCAAATGGATGAGTATGTTCAATCATTTTAATTTGGGATTAAAACGATTAATTGTTTCTAATTTTTAGAATTTTCATTATTTATTTTCTCACAGTGTCGAGGGTGATGATTTTGAAGAAGCAGAAGAAGGAGATTTGGATGAACTCGATCAACCAGAGGTGAGTAAAGATAATGTTGACTTCGTATTTCTCTATCTTCGGCTATAATGAACATTTCACTCATACTGTAGACAGGAGGTGAAAACATCGATGTTTTACCACCAGATGAAGGTTCTCAAGCCGGTAGTGTACCAAAGGCTAACAGAATTACTACGAAATACATGACTAAGTAAAATTATGAATATATATATTTGAAGGATTGGATGTGATGTACTTTTTACTCATGGATGCCTTGTAAAATTGATATTAGATATGAACGAGCACGAGTATTGGGCACTAGAGCATTACAGATAGCAATGTGCGCTCCAATTATGGTAGAATTGGAAGGAGAAACTGATCCTTTACAAATTGCCATGAAAGAATTGAAAGCGCGAAAAATTCCATTAATTATTCGACGATATCTCCCAGATGGAAGTTACGAAGATTGGAGTATTGATGAATTGACAATAACAGATCGATAATTCTTATACCGATTTTTTTTCGTAATATGAGGAATTAAAGTATGACTTGGCTACGAAGCAAGGGAATGGAAGAACTGTACTTAGTTTGCGAGCTTTGTGAATGTTTTTGTTAAATGTCACTTACTAAATTTACTAAGGACGTTCAGAAGGATGTACCACTATTAATTAAATAAGCTCATTTCTGTAACATTTTTCCAGCAGATGTAAGCGAAAATAAATTATTGACTAAATAAAAAAATGTATATTTCACATCTTTATCAAAAATTAAAATCAAATTGACCAGCATTTCTTTCTTAACTATTAACAAACCAAAACAATAAACTTGATTCTAATAAAGTTACGGCGTGTTCATTTTTGCAGACTAGAATCTGTCAAGTGGTTATTGGATTTCTTGTTTTTGTAGTTTTTCAGTTCTTCTAATTTATCTAGAACTCCCGTAGATAATAAAAGGTTGCAACATTTTGAAGCGAGCTGTAGAATTAAGTGATCATCATTCTCAGTTTTACTGATGATATTCGATAAATATTTTGCCCACGATATCATTAATCTTCCATCGGAAGTCGGAACATTTTCAGTAGCGATGGAAAGCGTGCCAAAACCACTGTCTTCTTTGCTTGAATTCGAATTCTCCTTCTTGAAATGATGTTTACAAAAAAATTCTAAAAATGACTTAATAACTTTCAAAATATCTATGCGTTTATTTTTATTCATTTCTGTTAGATCATGAGTTATTTTATGAAAAGCAATGAAAAATTCATTCACTGCGTTAATACATAACAATCTGTGATATTTCCATCTCATGATCATCTTACAGTATTCATCTTCATTACACCACTTAATTCTTGATTGATTTTCCGTAAAAATATACCTGATTGATTTTTGCAGTAAGTTCAAAATGGTAAGTTGATATTGTCCGTCATAAGCGAAACCGTCCACGCATTTCATTAATAAATAGTTGGCTTTCTTCATCCAAATGAGTGCCTCCTTTCGAGAAAGACTAACTCGCTGCGGTAAGTTACTTAAATAAGTTTTAAAAAGGTCTACGATCAACAAAACACATACTTTCGCAATTTTTTCTACATCAATTTTTTGCATAGCTTGCTGAAATAAATGCGCTGAAATTTCCGTAAGTGGATGCTCACTATTCAAATTCTTTAAGTTTAAGTCTCCAAACTTCGATAAAATGCAAATTATCTCATTACTTAGGATTTTTGTATTTTTTTTTAACAATATTCGCACTCCGATTAACGCATGCAGTAGTTCAGTAGCATCGGATAATTGCAATGAAAAATCTACGTAGTCAGCATCTATTATTCCATTTATATCCACCTCCATTGGTATAGGAAAAATTTCACTCTTCAGTAAAAGATGCGAAAGTTCTGGCACGAGACAAAGAAGTTGTTCGATTAATATTTTACGTTCTAACCTTATATTACTGCGTTCAGTCTTCTGTCGATACTGGTTTTGAAATTTTACGGCATAATCTGTGATGTTTTCATCGGTGGGACAATTTTTAATAACATATATTGCTACAGCTACTTGCACTTTTCGATAAGTAATGTATGCTGCTTCTTCAATAAGATCTTTATTCATTTTAAGTAGAGATTGTTTTCTAGCGGACCATTGGTCGGATTTTTTATTAGGTAACTGGTTGTGTTTATCATCGATATAAACTTCAGTTAACGACTTACCGTTATATGAGAATTTAACCAAAGAAGAAGAATTTTCTTCATGATCACAGAGGAAGGGGAGGGAACATCATTCTTTGTCCTAATGATCTCACCCATCCAACTTTATTTGATTTAATAGGTACCTATACGTTACTACAAATTTAAATGGATATAAGAAATAATAATACAAAATTATTTTCAAACATATCTCCTTATAAATCAACTTCAGCTACGCAGTCTAATGTAGACCCTCATTCCCTTCAAACCATCCATACTGGGTGTGAAAGTCCTATAGCAAAATTATACACGTCCAGTACGATAAAAAAAGTATGAAAAAAAATAAACAATTAAAGATTTTCTTTTCTTTTATTTGTTTTCGCTTTCCAATTTCTTTCAAGCAACATATGCATCTACTTCCCTAAATCTTTGTGTCACAAAATAATGAAGTCCAATGCGCACCATGCGAAATGAAACAATTTTTTCTTATCACTTACAAAATAAAGTGCCATTTTTTGATGCAAGGTGCAACTTACTGTTGGTGATGTAGTGATGATGATTTGATGAATTAACTGTTGAAAACTTGAGAAGATCGTCTAAATTAAATTCTTACATTTGCAACGACAGCGAGTTACATGCATTATGTAACATACTTATTTCTGTCACTGCAATTTTAATTATGTTGTTTTCTCCTCATAATTTCAAACTATAGAATCATGTAAGTAAAAAAAAGCACTCAATTCGCCTTCAACATTTTTCTGTATTAAATGTAGCTCAACGATTATAAACTTTAGAGATATTTTAATATAGATTTAACAAAACAATAAAAGTATAAAGGCATTCAGTGTATAATTATATTAGCAGTCAGAAGATACCTATATACTGATTCATCTGTACAGGATACGTATAATATAAACATATTTTTATTATAAGTTGACTATATTATTAAAATACTTGATGATATGCGCGATCAACGATATTTTCATAAATCACATAGTTTGATGATATATCTACCTATTGATTTCAATGTCTGTATTCCAGAAATATCTATACCAAACGATTTCAAGAATCAAAATCTTCCGGTATAGCTCGATCTTTGAGTAGTTTTTGAAAGAACTTGTATGACAATTTAGGAGTGCGAGTTCTTTTTTCATCTTTGAAATTCACATGAACCAATCCGAATCGATAACTAAATTTTAAACGGAAAAATTAATTTCAAAAATATAATATACTTGCATAATTTTAAATACTTTTTATATACTATTGAGGAATTAGATTAGGTCTTACTCATATCCATCTAACCACTCAAAGTTATCGAGAAGAGACCATACTGTGTATCCAATAACTTTACATCCATAATCGTTGATAGCTTTAAGCATTTGTGACAAGTAGTCCTATAAACGTAACGAAGACACAGTCACAAGAAAAATTGGTTATGATTTTTTAATGACTACCCCTATAAGAATAACGTCGACGAAATGTATCTATGCGTACTTTATGATATCGTAGTCTTTCAATATCTTTTAGTTGTTTGCTTTCATCCCAATGATCACAATAACCATTTTCGGTTATGAACACAGGTGGGTTGTTATAATTATCTTTTATAAATTTAAGTAACTCTCTAAGACCCCATGGAACAACCTAACGCAGATAAAAAACCTGATCTGTATTCAAAATATTTTATAGGTGTCAATTTTTAGATTACTCTTACTTAGGTATGTGTTGATTTGAAATTATTCAATTGCATTTATTTACCCGTAACCAAGGTGCATAAGAAACTGGCCATTCTGTATCATATGAGGTGATCACATTCATATCTTTTTGGAACGTTTTATTCTTTTCGTCTGGTACATATCCAGTGGTACATAAAGAGGTCGAATAATGATTCAGCGCAAAGTAATCAAACGCTCCTTTGATCAAAATTTCAACATATTTATTAGATGGACTGAAATTTGAATCATTGAAGTACCGAATATTCATGATAAAACTATCTTTACCTCTCAATGATATCTTTTCTTCTTCTGTAAACTTTGGCAAACGCGATCGTTTTCTGCCTTCTTTTTTGCTATTTTCGTCAATTATTTCACGCATAAGTTTAGGATAATCGCCATCGTCGCTGTAAATAGGATGAGCAAAAATGCCGAGCTGAAAATCAACTTTTTCGTTACTTCTGTACTTTCAAGTTCTACAATAATTTCAGAACTCTGCTCACATAAAATTGCATTGCTCGACTAGCTGCGTCAGCATCTTCTTTCGAATCTGTTTTACCTTTGTAGAATCGACTACTCAAACTAATGCTAAGTTTTCCTACAAATATCAAAATTTTTTAATAAACACCTGGTTCCCTTGTAACGACCCAAATTCGAAATACGTCAGAAATTATCACCATTTTGTTTAGCTCGATATTTTTCATCATACAGTCGAAATATCTTGCCGTGTGCTCGAAGAGTGTTATGAGCTACGATGTAATTGACTGGTGAATCTAAATTTAACAATGGCGCGTAGTCTTTTCTTTCATATCCTTTTACTACCTCCATTGGTTCGTTTATGGTAATCCACCATTTTACCTAAAACATAGGTATATTAGCGATTACCTTTTTATGTAACCATGACCATCAAAATGGAATTTAATAATGAAATCTAAATTATGCTTCACCTTGTCTCCATATAACTGGAATAGTAAATCTGCATAATCTTCTATGTAGTCTACGATTAGTGGATTAGCCCAGCCACCTATATCTTGAAGCTTTTGCGGTAAATCCCAGTGGTAAATTGTCACCTATAAGATATGAGTACATTTATTTCGAACTCGTGAATTTCTATTAGGATGAAAAAAATTATAAATATTATTATTGTAGGTTATTTTTACCATAGGTTGAATGCCATTTTGCAACAATTCATCAATTAAATTGTGATAATAATTAACGCCAGCTTCATTGATACAAGTGATTTCGCCGTTAGGTAGAATACGAGACCAACTAATTGAAAATCTATACATATCAAACTGTGGAATAAAAGGTAAGAGGTAAGTAATCAAATCTCAATTCCGATATCTCAAAAAAAATATGATAGGTATCCAACTAGCAACTTATGCAACTGTTTTTCAGCAACACATCAAATTATCTCTAACAATCCAGAAAGAATCAATTTTCAAAAAAAAAAAAAACTAATTTTATATGCTTTATTATTTATTTTTTTCTTGCATTATGTAGATACTTCTCTTTTTTGTTTTTAAATTTTGTTACCAGTAGCAACAATAATGATGTATATTTATTGTGATTTCAACATTTTGTTTGTTTGATTTTTTACAATGAAATTCTATCGATTATTTTTACCTTGGAGGGGAAGGGGAGAATCTTTTTCACTTTATACTGATAAACTTTAAAGTATTTTACTTAAGCAACACTAAGAAAACGCAAGTTGTGCCCTATGTGTACTTGAATTAATTTCTTGCAACCTGCAGGCTGTAAGATCATCTCTTTAGTAAAATGCAGGTATCGCTCTAATTCGAATTTTTCATTTTTTTAGCGGGATTTTTAAAGGAGGATTTGACGAAGGGAGGTGCGGCGAGTCACCGAGAAAATCTCGGTGGGCCGCGAAGTATTTGGACGGATTGAGGTAAAAATTGCGTCACTTTAATTTCCAAACTTTGATTAAAAAAAAAAAAAAAAAATTCTATAAATCCATAATTTGAAAAATGAGAGAAAAAATTGGGCCAATTAATACTAAATGGGCCATTAAAAATGGAATTTCTCGGTGGGCCGGTAAATTTTCCTATTTCTGGATACAAGCCTGCTTGGGCATAAACTATTACCTTACCCTCCCCCTCTTTAGCGCCGCCGTTTATGGATAAAAATCGCTAAAAATTTGGAGAGAAACTTCATAAGAATACACACAACTGAAACTTTGTATGCGAGTTTATTCGACGCTAAAATATAATTTTATGGATTCAAGTCAAACTTGATTCAAAATGGCACATCGCCATAATTTCACAACGGCTTGAAAAGCTTCAAATCGTTGAAATTACGTAAATATAAGCTCAGGTGATTTTTATGGGTAAAAAATCCTACATTATTTTAAATCCAGCTTCTTAGGTGTTTTTGCAGCGGATAGGTTAGAGTTTTTAGCCTCAGTGCTGGGTGTGAGGATGAAGATATAATATATTAAGCAAATATGAGCGAGCCGAAATTAGAAACTGGGCTCCAAAAATGCAGCATGAAAGTTTAGGTTTTCTTTCTTTTTTTTTTTTGTATATGAGTACTTTTTTTCTTTAATGCAAAGTCGATCGTAATCAATTCATTCTACTCACTCCAGCATCCTTTAATAATTTCACATCTTGTTTATATAAATGATAGGAATCACACGCTACATCACCGTTATCTCGGTTTTTTATTTTTTCCGGTTGGATATGCGTCAAGTGATCCCAAATGTTTTCTCCTTTTCCTGATGATAATAAATCAAAAAGATTAAAGCATTATTTAGTCAAGAATTACAGATGCCCTAGATGTAAGTACAATAGTAGGTACATGTACAAACCATCTTCATTCCATCCTCCTTCGATTTGATATGAGGCAGTAGATGTACTAAATAAAAATCCTTTTGGGAAGGACATTTTCAATTTAAATGTCTATAAAATAAACGAAGATTTAAGCTTTAATTTAGGTAACTCGAAAATTTCACAAATCGTATTTAAAAATTCAACACTTACTTCAGATACCTAGTGTACTTTTATATTGTAAAAATGAATTCTTACTCGCGTATATTTTATCTTTTAATAATGTTGACGAATAATTTACACGCTAGAATATCGTACAACGTACTCCATACAACCACGTTCGAAGCGTTATCACACTCTATTGGAGTGTTTGTGTTGATGGTAGGTACCGGTTAGACGGTCATTAAGCGATTATTTCGTGCACTGAGAGAAGTCGTGTTATCAGTAGAAACACGTCATATTATGGTAATTGTGGTTGTGGCGCTGCGCGAGTGAGTGTTGAGACTGTTGAGTGTAATCATCAGTTGCGGGAATATTGTTAGAATCTTTAAAACATGTGGATTAGGATGACACTTATTCGCCTAAAAACATGTCTAAAAGTAAGTGATAATTGGTTATAAAAACGGGTTTCCTTACCACTTCGGGAACAGAGAGAACTGAAATAAATACTTGAAGAAAAATAATATTAAGTAGAAATAAATTTTTTCTGCCCTTCATCGCATGTACTCCATAAGAAAAACTATTGCGCAAAAAAAAAAACAAAAAAAAACGTAAGCAGCCATGCCGCATTACTGGAGCTGAGTTTTTAACTGGGGCTTGTTTTGATTTAGTAATAACCTTGCTTAACCGTTCATCACTACAGGCCACACCCAATATCAAGTCTGAAAACCCCTACCCTATCCTTTCCAAAAACACCTAAGAAATTCAATTTGGCACAAATGTAGTATTTCTTGCCATGAAATAATCATGCGAACACATATTTCTCAAATTATAACTATTTGAGGGCCCTCAAATTATCTTCAAATTTTGTAAATCCGCCATTTTGGATCCATTTTGACTCAAATTTAAGTGGTTATATTCTGGTCACAAACTAATCCTACACACAAAGTTTGACCATTCTAGGCCGATTTGGTGATGAGATATGGAAGATTCATGAAATTTCCTGCAGCAATTTCCCCTCCAAAAGCCGTTTTTTGCTCTAACTCCCCTCCAAAATCACTGAGGAAGCTAAAATCAAAATACGTTTGTCACTTGGGCTCATTTTATCATATGACACAGCAATAAAAAATTTTCGACCCCTCCTGTACCCCCACCACTATTTTAGGTTGGTAACCCCGCCTTCCCCCCATCCAACATCATGTATGGAAGTGAATTCGGAATATAGTATACAACTTATCCCCAATAACCATATGAATTCATATTAATTACATTTTTACCAACTTGAGGCTCCTCAAGCTCTACTCAAAATTTTGATAATCCGCAATTTTGAATTTATTTTGATCCAAATTCAAGAGGTCATATTGTGGTCACCAACTAACCTCACACACAAAATTTGACCTCGTTAACTTGATTTGGTGGGGAGATATGGAAGATTCAAGAAATTTCATAACTCAAAACTTCCTCAAAAAACCGTTTTTTGATCTAACTCCTCTCAATATGCACTCAAGAAGCTAAAATTTGGATATGTTAGTATCCGTGACTCACTCTTTCATATGAAATCAAAAACAAAAAATTTGAGCTATTTGCCCCATATATTTTTTCCCCCACGCGTAGCGCCGGCGAGTATTCATAAAATTCGCTCAAAATTCGGTGAGGAACTCTTCTTGCAAATACGCAAAAATAGTTTTTTTTATTTATTCGATAAATTTCAAAATGGCGGATCACTCAAATTTTGAGGGGGGCTGGAGAAGGGGCAAATAGCTCAAATTTTTTAGGGTAGGGGTTTTCAGACTTGGTATTGGGTGTGGCCTGTAGTGATGAACGGTTGAGCATGGTTATTACTAAATCAAAACAAGCCCCAGTTAAAAACTCAGCTCCAGTAATGCGGCATGGCTGCTTACGTTTTTTTTTTTTTTTTTTTTTTTTTTAAGATAATAATTTATGAAAGCGGAAAGCAACAATTATAACGACTACTTTCGGTAGTTCAATGAGCATTTTCGCAAAATGAAAGTACAATCTAGGTCGTTAATCAGAATTTTGAGAACATGTTGAACATTCTTGACTTGAAATTTCAACTAAATGATATCTACTTTCATGATTTAAAAGACTCTTCACATTCATGTAACTGATGGTTTTTTCTAATTAATGAGAGGCATGTAACTCATACTTCATTTCTGCTCATTCAAATACACTAGTAAATTCACTACTTTTCGTAATATTTACGGAACGGCGCATGAAATGTATAGCAAGAAACACAACCGAACATTAGTATTCGCACGAATGCGATTGTTTATTAACAGATTTTTGTGGTAACAGCGTAAAGAAGTAACTTAACGCTTCCGTAATTCGAGTCTGCACAACATATCGTTCCCTTCTTCCTCTTCAAAATTTCATTTACTCGTTCTTCTTTTTTTTTCCCCATTTCCATTCCACGCTCCAGTTGGAGGGTGATGTGGTATTTTAATTTTTACCATAAGATACCTGAAACTAAACTAGAAATCGCGTGGTAGATATCGTTTCGCAAATCATCGAATAGCGTTTTGTTGACACCATTTGGAAAAATTATTTTAATAAGAAAGTAAAGTATGTGTCGTAATGGAAGGAATTACCCCTCTTAAGGGTCCATTTGAAGAAAACATCAATGAGCGTACATCGATTAGAATATAGTCTTTATTGATTCGTAGACATCATCAGAATATGGTACGACCACAACTACTACTAATAAAATATTAATCAACATTTTTCGTAACAGCAATACTTTCCATAAATTTCGTTTCTTTAAAAAAAATTCTAACTACATCTACGTAATATCCGTTCTCTTCAAATGTTGCAAACGCATTTGCCACCTCATTCTCATCTTTCCAAATTACTTGCCCTTTAGCACCACCTAACAGTGAATGTATGTCATTACACACGGTGCACCATATGATTGCTAATGCTTTGGCAATATCTTGGTCTGTTAAAGGCCCTTTGTCACGTAGGTGTTGTTCTTTTATAGTTTTAAGGAACACTTTGATGCGAAAATCTTCGGAATTCTTAATGATGCGGTACCACCTTGAATAAGCATTTTTAAAGTCTGACTCTAGTCTCCCATTGAATTTAGCAGGAATGTCTTCAGGAAGAATGTTATTCTTATTCATGGTTACCAAAGATGTAGTACTAGCAGAAGATTCCTTAATTGTATAATAAAGTGGATCTGTTTGAAGTGAAAAACTTTCCATGTGAGTGCGTATAAAATTCAATACATTCAATTCCCGTATCACTATATCTTTGTTCATTAACTCTTCATTTTTATGTTTCTAAAAACAAAACGAATACAAAAGTGTATAACAGTACATACATTTAGTTTCTACTTTTGCACACTCCCAACACCATATTCCAAAAAATTTCCAAAATTCGTACCACTGTCAATTCTCAACACAAATATCATTTGAAAAAATAGTAGGCCTATAACTATCGCTCGAGAAATAACAAATCTAGTCTTCCATAGAAATTAATGTTTGTTACGAACTTATCTCTGAACATAACCGAATTCGTTTTCATTTTTGCATCATAAATTAAACAAAATTTCTGTTCGAATAAAAAATACTCCGCACGATGAGTTACAAGATATCACAAAAGAGTCCTACAATTCCCTAATAATTAATATTGCCCCTTCTCCAGCCCCCTCAAAATTTGACTCTTCATTTTTATGTTTCTAAAAACAAAACGAATACAAAAGTGTATAACAGTACATACATTTAGTTTCTACTTTTGCACACTCCCAAAACCACATTCCAAAAAATTTCCAAAATTCGTACCACTGTCAATTCTCAACACAAATATCATTTGAAAAAATAGTAGGCCTATAACTATCGCTCGAGAAATACAAATCTAGTCTTCCATAGAAATTAATGTTTGTTACGAACTTATCTCTGAACATAACCGAATTCGTTTCATTTTTGCATCATAAATTAAACAAAATTTCTGTTCGAATAAAATATCTCCGCACGATGAGTTACAAGATATCACAAAAGAGTCCTACAATTCCCTGATGAATTAATATTGCCCCTTCTCCAGCCCCCCCCCTCAAAATTTGAGTGATCCGCCATTTTGAAATTTATCGAAGAACAAAAAGGTTATTCTTTGCATTTTCAAGAAGAGTCTCCAACAAATTTGAGCGAATTTTTGAATACCAGCGGATGCTACGCATGGGGAAACGTAAAGATTTGAAGATCCCACCTTCCCCCGACGTTCTCTTTGCAAATCAGGTAGGCTGTAATAGCTATATATTTTTCTGAAAAAAAGTTGGCGTAACGCAAATCTGATGGAATAAAAATATTCAGCTACTGGAAGGGGTCAGATAAAACTAACGAGCAACTTCCTTAACCTTTTAGAAAGAGTAGTTGCAAATGTCCTCAAAAACGTCGTTGAAATTTTGCATCCCCAAAAAGTGTATTCTGCACACAGGGGTGTGTGTGAGTGTGCGTCAAGGTTCACATTAATATTAATACCAAATTACTATAGACTTACGATATCTTTGCGTAGACTTACGATATCTTTGCGTAGACTTCCTATTTTGGGGAAGTAAGAACCCTGCTTTCGCGACCCCCAATTGGTACTTTGTGTCTGGATCCTCCTTCATCATATCATTCACCAATGCATGTATCTAGAAGACAAAAATATTAGATACGCGACACTTTGAAACCTCTCGTGAGATAAATTTATTCTGGACTCTAGAAATATTATACTTACATCAGCAACTGGATCCGGTGTAGTAGTACTCTGAAAAAGAAGTTAAGATAATATACTGATAATAGAAAGTAGAAATATTATACATATATGTACTTACATCAACAGCAGTATCCGATGTAGTAATCTGAAAAAGAAGTTGAGATAATATATTAAAAATAGAAAGTAAGTATAAAGCCTAGAATGTAATTTCTACGATGTGCTGAGAACCAAAAGAAAAGTATGTTAAGTTTTGTAAAAGAAATTCACCTAACAGGGAAAAAAGTACTGTAGGAAGTTATATATAGATGTACTGTACTTACGCGATTTCGTGATGGAACAACAGCACTACTGTACGTCATAGGAATGAGAAATAAGAGTGAGGCACAATAAGCTATAACAATAGAAGGGATTATCACACTTTTAAAAATATAGCTATAAGTACATTATAATGTAAATTGAGTGAATACTTACTGAAAAAAATAAGGATTTCTATTTTTATAGATTTATGTATATCCACGCAAAGAGACATTATGCATTAAATGATTTACCTTCCTTGGTTTTCGAGATATTGGCTTCACCTATTTCAAAAATTGATGTTGAAAGAATTTTTAGCACAGTTTCGATAATTAAAAACAAAATAAGAAATAGGCTGATTTGCCACACTGTATGCTAGGTATTCTTAAAGTAAGATGCTGGGAATAAAAGAAAAAAATATAACATGCTTCAACATGAAATTTCCAGATTTACTTGTACAAAAAATGAAAACATCTGCCAGATATCATGTGTCCAAGTGAATTGGGTATTTAGCGAAAAAATCTTTTTGTAGATATTTAAAATTTCTTTTTTCAAATGCAGTGAAATTTTAATGCAATTGAAATAAATTTATCAGCTTTAAAATTTATTAAAGTAATTTTTAAAATAATTTTTGATTTAGAAATTGTAGTTTAACTCTTATTATAATATTATTAATTAATAAACTAAAATTTTATTTCTGATTGTACCCAAATCACTTGGACACAATAATAATATGTACGAGTATAATGGTGAGTCGATTCTAGACGATAAAATGGATCTCTATAAAAACTCTATCGATAGTATTTTGAAAATGAAATGGTTTCTGTTTCGTTTAGGTTTCAGGGTTTAAATGTACAAATCGATTCATTTCTAATTTTCTATATTAAATTAACTATAAATCAAAATTCAAAAATTTACCAATTCTTACAGGTCTTGAAATAAGGGTGTAGTTTAGGGCTACCAGTGTGAAAATGTTGCTACCTATTTCATTTTTTATCCCCATTTTGAAGCTCCTTAAGCAAATTACTCAAAACGCAAAAATTTGTAATTTTCTAATGCATTTTATGGTGTCATGAAAAATGTGAATTTAAATTCATTCATATCGTTAGAAATTATCAACTTTCTGCTTTCAGAATCTTAAATCCGATATCAGGCTACCTCATTGAAGCTGATAAAGGCGATAATTATGAAATGCTTGCGTTTGATATTCGGCTAATAGATAAATACATAGAATTTAAATGAAATTCATTTCGTTAGAAATTATCAACTTTCTGCTTTCAGAATCTTAAATCCAATATCAGGCTACCTCATTGAAGCTGATAAAGGCGATAATTATGAAATGCTTGCGTTTGATATTCGGCTAATAGATAAATACATATAGTGAGATCAAGTTTTCAAGGAAGAGTTTTCGATATTCGTTATCTAATGCGAGATTATTCGTCAGGTCAAAATGATTTATAATTCTAGTTCGATTCTCGGAATGAATTCCACTGGATTCTTGATCAATCCAGTATTCACTTCGTCATCAGATACTGAGCAATTAGATAAGTCTTACTTGCCAAAATGGAAAGAATGGAATCAAGATTTCGGAATTAGAGGTTGGAGTTGGGTTCACATTTTCAACTGACTCCGGAGTCATGTCGGAGTTAGAGTTGAGCTCACAGATTTCCTTTCCAGAGTCAAAGTGGAGTCAGAGTAATGTTTGAAGAAATGCTCTGGATTCAGGGATTAGAGTCAGAATCTGAGTCAAAATTTTTAGGTGACTCCTACTCCTAGTCCATAATAATTGCGGTAATAAACAAAAAATACCGTCATAACAAAGACTCCAACACCGAAGTGACTTTGGAGTCAGGAGTTGGAGTCGGAGTTGAATGTTCAACCTGACGCCAGAGTCAAGTTGGAGTCCGAGTCATGTTTTGAGAAATGCTTCGGAGTTAGGGATTAGAGTCAGAATCTGAGTCAAAATTTTTGGTGACTCTTAGTCCGTAACAATTACGATAATAAACAAAAAATACTGTCATAACAAAGACTCCAAAACCGAAGTGACTCCGGTGTCAGGGGTTAGAGTGGGCGTCAAATTTTCAACCTGACTCCGGAGTCAAAATGACGTCAGAGCCAAATGTTCAACCTGACTCTGGAATCAATGACTGGAGTCGGGGTCAAATTTTAAACCTGACTCCGGAGTCAAGGGTCGAAGTCTGAGTTAAATGTTGCCTTGACTCCGTAATCAGGCTAGAGTCGGATACAAATTTTTGGTTGACTCCTGGTTCTTCATTACTGTCTCCAATGTAAGAACATCAGAACATGACTTATATATTATTGTTATTCATAAATAAAAAGGAATAAGTGCTGTTAATAATTTATTTTACTTCAAAAATGATTTTTTTGAATTGAAATTTTTTTTTCGAATGTAAGTGAAAATTTTGCTGCCCCCAAAAACCTGTCGCTCTACGCGCAAGCGTAGTCAGCGTATAGAGAAATATGCCACTGATTTAATTCGATTAGGTGATGGGGAGGGAAGACAAATTATTTCGTCGTAGAGTGTACCATAGTTTTTTTTCCCCTCAACAAAGATGGAGGGATTGTCTATGCAAGTTTATTTACAAGAATTTGGCTTCCACGTCCAAATATAATCTTAAATAAACGTCTATTCATAAATTCATTTTTTAAGCATAAATTGAATCGAACTCCCATTTACGTACAATAATTATGATTTTAAGGGACAGATTCTTGCGTAAAGTTTATCGAAAAGCTTTGGAAATAGGAACGCGAATACAGGAACTTTTGCTTACAATGATATTGGGTAGCTTATGCATTACAGTGTGTTGAAATTTGTGAAGCTTAAAAGAAAATGTTGGTTCCCTCAGATGATTATGCTATCGAGAAAAATCGTGGTTGGATTATGAGTAGTAAGTGAGATTGTACGTTTTTTTTAAACAGGGTAACGTTCTAAACTTTAATTATAAAGTATATATCTTTAGTCAATGAAAAAAATCAACAGAAAATAATATGTAGAATTTTGATGTAATCAAAAGATTACCTAGACCATTATCATTTGTCCAACAATTATACAGAAAAAAATTTAAAAACAAATGATTCTGAAAAATTTGGTACATCAGGGCGTTAACGCAACTTGAATTTTTTACTTTTGTATATTCCTTTCCTTTATGATTGCTTTTTTTTTTATGTACTATTAAATAATAACTCGTATCCACTCGTGCCACTCTCAATAAATACCTACAGTAAAAATAAATTCAAATGAAATGTTTACTGTACCTAGTTCAGTTGGGTATCGATAACTGCTTCGAATTCGGCTGTGAAAAATGTAATATCAGATTTTTAAACTGTTAAATGTAAATAAGAGCCACTACTTGTAACAGTTCACATCATGAACAATTCTAAAATAAGGAGTGCTAGATGGTGCTTCATGAAAATAATTTTCCCTATCGATCGTTTCAGTTTCCTGATCATCGATAAGAGGGGTGAAATATTTATTTAGGTTGTAATCTACATGTATCGAAAAGTTTACGATAAAGATAAAGGGAGTTATTAAAAATGAACTTCCATTCACGTCACTGTATAGTATTGACTTATCTATCTATTAGGCCAGCCGATGAACCCGCCTTCAGGCAGGTTATATTAAATACAAGATAAAAAAAACGTAAGCAGCCATGCCGCATTACTGGAGCTGAGTTTTTAACTGGGGCTTGTTTTGATTTAGTAATAACCATGCTCAACCGTTCATCACTACAGGCCACACCCAATACCAAGTCTGAAAACCCCTACCCTATCCTTTCCAAAAACACTTAAGAAGTTCAATTTGGCACAAATGTAGTATTTCTTGCCATGAAATAATCATGCGAACACATATTTCTCAAATTATAACTATTTGAGGGTCCTCAAATTATCTTCAAATTTTGTAAATCCGCCATTTTGGATCCATTTTGACTCAAATTTAAGTGGTTATATTCTGGTCACAAACTAATCCTACACACAAAGTTTGACCATTCTAGGCCGATTTGGTGATGAGATATGGAAGATTCATGAAATTTCCTGCAGCAATTTCCCCTCCAAAAGCCGTTTTTTGCTCTAACTCCCCTCCAAAATCACTGAGAAGCTAAAATCAAAATACGTTTGTCACTTGGGCTCATTTTATCATATGACACAGCAATAAAAAATTTTCGACCCCTCCTGTACCCCCACCACTATTTTAGGTTGGTAACCCCGCCTTCCCCCTCCAACATCATGTATGGAAGTGAATTCGGGATATAGTATACAACTTATCCCCAATAACCATATGAATTCATATTAATTACATTTTTACCAACTTGAGGCTCCTCAAGCTCTACTCAAAATTTTGATAATCCGCCATTTTGAATCCATTTTGATCCAAATTCAAGAGGTCATATTGTGGTCACCAACTAACCTCACACACAAAATTTGACCTCTTTAACTTGATTTGGTGGGGAGATATGGAAGATTCAAGAAATTTCATGACTCAAAACTTCCTCAAAAAGCCGTTTTTTGATCTAACTCCTCTCAATATGCACTCAAGAAGCTGAAATTTGGATATGTTAGTATCCGTGACTCACTCTTTCATATGAAATCAAAAACGAAAAATTTGAGCTATTTGCCCCTTCTCCAGCCCCCTCAAAATTTGAGTGATCCGCCATTTTGAAATTTATCGAAAAAAAAAAAAACTATTTTTGCGTATTTGCAAGAAGAGTTCCTCACCGAATTTTGAGCGAATTTTATCCACACCCGCCTGCGCAAGTGAGTGACACAAAAAACGCAATTTTCTCAAAAACAGGTTTTTGCTAACTCGCCTCAAAATGCACTTAGGAAGCTGAAATTTAAATATGTTGGTGTCCGTGACTCACTCTTTCATATGAGATCAAAAACGAAAAATTTGAGCTATTTGCCTCTTCTCCAGCCCCCTCAAAATTTGAGTGATCCGCCATTTTGAAAGTTTTCGAAAAAAAAAAAAAACTTCTGCGCATTTTCAAGAAGAGTTCCTCACCAAATTTTGAGCGAATTTTATGAATACTCGCCGGCGCTACGCGTGGGGAAAAAAATATATATATATACCAAAAAGTTGGACATTTACCAGATGATTACAAATGGTCTGAAACGCAAAGATTTGAAGACCCCACCCTCCCCCGACCTTCCCTTCCCAAATCAGGTAGGCTGTAATAGCTATCGTTTTGTTAAAAACTCAGCTAAAAAGCTCTATCTATGTATTTTTATAAGCCTGAAAAGTCGAAGAAACTTTTGACTGTATAGTATATGGACCGCTCGAACTCTAGAAACGTAGTCAGCCAATATAACGCAACTAAATGGAGGTCGCATTTCCAAAAACGCGTCTGCGCATCTTAATTGTGTCATTCGAAACGTCGTGTTTCCTTATACGCTAGGAAGGCAAGGTAAAGCGGGACGAAAGCGGGAGGCGTTTTAGGTAAGGAACATCAGTTCATGCATGCGCAGACTCACTTTTGGAATTGCGACATTTATTTATATTGGTTGAGTATCATAACATTGCGCTAACTGGAGTTCTAGCGGTCCATATACTGTATATTCAAAGGAAGAAACGCGTTCTTCTACTCTGCAGAATATGTGTGCATTCGTTCTTTATTATAAAACCTATTTCACCTCAAAATTTGACTAAAACCCCATTTTGAGTAGAATCAAAAATCTGAGAAAAGTGCTTCGAGATTTTTATTGCACATTTCCTTCAAAGAATAAATAATTTATATTGGTCAGTTTAGCTCCCTGAATTGTATGAAACCATAACGAAACATTCTCGACCCTTCATTTACCCCTACTTTATTTTGAGGACGATATGCCCTCCTCCTCTCCTACAAAATCACGTGTGAAGTTCATTTTCAGATATAATAGAGCGAACTCCCTCATTAAATGTGTTTGGAAAGCTCAAACATTCTATACTTATATGATTATTTGCATAACACCGTATAACTTCTTGATATCAGGTCAAAATGACGGATTTCTCAAAATATGTAGAGAAATCGAAGGTATTCAAACAGTTTAAATCTGGTAAATGTAAACTCATGTGAATTTTACAATATCTTCATAATATATAAATTCAGTGTGCGTCTGTTAATGTTCGAAAAACGTTTTAAACCACTAATCAGTTAAAGGTCACGTTTGCACCATATATTTGTGTTATATCTTGGAATGTTTAAGACAAAAAAAAAATGTAGATACACTTCAAGATGGCGAATCACTCAAATTTTGAAGAGAGCTGGAGAAGGAGCAAATCACTCAAACTTTTTGTTTTTGATTTCATATGAAAAATTAAATTAAAAACTTCAACATATCCAAATTTTAGTCCTCAAGTGCATTTGGAAGGAATTTAGAGCAAAAAACGGCATTTTGAGGAAGTTTTAAGTTATCAAATTTCATGAATCTTCTACATCTTCTTACAAAATAGACCTAAAAAGGTCAAAATATGGGTGTGAAGTTAGTTTTGGACCTGAATATAATCTTTTGAATTTGGATTGAAATTAACCCAAAATGGCAGTTCAGCAAAATTTTGAAAAGAGCTTGAGGAGCCTCAAATAACTAAAAATGTCAAGAAGTATACTACATAATTATATATTCCGAATTCACTATGATTTTCATATGTGATGTTGGAGAGGAGAAGAAGGGATTATAGACCTCAAATTGTGTTGAAGATGAACAAAACATTGAAAATTTTTGATCTTAGCGTCATATCGTAAATTTAGCCCAAATGACTAATCTATTTCAATTTCAGCCTCTCAAGTGAATTTGGATGGGAGTTAATGCAGGAAATAATTTGAAGGGAAAATCACCTTAGCAGGTTTCATAAATCGTATCTCCTTACCACATCAACCTAGAAACGTGAAACTTTGTATGTAGGATTAGTTAATGATCATAATATGACTCCTTCAATTTGAATGAAAATAAATCAAAATGGCGAATGGTCAAATTTTGAGAAAGGCTCCAGGAACCTCAAGTTGCAAAAATTTGAAAAATATTAGCTCAAATGATTATCGTGAGAAAGAAATATTGTAATAGATTCTAAATTGAACTTTTTATGTGGAGAGGGGTTTACAGAGTTGGTTCTTCGAGCAGCGTATATTGACATAAAGAGGTTAGCAACATTATCTGGAAATCTGATTAAGTCCAGATTAAAAATTCAACTCCAGCAGAATCGTAAAGGCAGGACGAAGTCTGCAGTTTGCTGGGTCAGCTAGTTACACATATAAAAAATGAACTCGAATGTCAACAATCACCTTCATGACGATATAGGCCACACCCAATACCAAGTCTAAAAACCTCTATTCTATCCCTTCCATAAACAAATAAGAAGTTGAATTTGGAACAAACGTAGTATTTCTTGCCATGAAATAATCATTTGAACACATTTTTGTCAAATTAGAACAACTTGAGGCTCCTCAAATTATCTTCAAATCCTTATGATCCGCCATTTTGGATCCATTTTGACCCAAATTCAATAGGTCATATTCTGGTCACCAACTTACCCCACCTTCAAAGTTTTACCTTTGTAAGCCGATTTGTTGAAGAGATATTGATGATTAATGAAATTTCCTATGGTCATTTCTCCTCCAAAACAGGTTTTTTACTCTAACTCCCCTCCAAATTCACTTAGGAAGCTAAAATCAGTATAAGTTAGTCACTTGGACTCATTTTGTCATATGACGCGACAATAAAAATTTTCGACCACTCTTATACCCTCACCACATTTTAGGGTCAATAACCCCCTCTTTATTTCCTCCAACATCATGTATGGAAGTGAATTGGGGTATTGTATACTTTTCATCTCCAATAATCATGTAAGTTCATAATAATTACATTTTTAACAATTTGAGGCTCCTCAAGCTCTACTCAAATTTTGATAATCCGCCATTTTGGATACATTTTAACCCAAATTCAAGAGGTCACATTCTGGTTACCAACGAACCCTACCCTCAAAATTTAACCTTTGTAGGTTAATTTGGTGAGGAGATATGGCATATTCAAGAAATTTCATGACTCAAAACTTCCTCAAAAAGCTGTTTTTTGCTCTAACTCTCCTCCAAATGCACTAAGGAAGCTGAAATTTAGATATGTTGTTGTCCATTACTTACTCTTTCATATGAGATCAAAAACAAAAAATTTGAGGTATTCGCCCCTTCTCCAGCATCCCTCAAAATTTGAGTGACCCGCCATTTTGAATTTTAAAAAAAAAGTACATTTGCGCTTTTTTAAGAAGAGTCTCTCACCAGAATTTGAACAAATTTCATCAATACTCGCCGGCGCTACGCGCGGGCCACCAAAATCAAACTTTCCTCAAAAAACAGGTTTTTGCTCTAACTTTTCTCAAAACTGACTTGGGAAGCTGAAATTTGGATATGTTGGTGTCTGTAAGTCACTTTTTCATATGACATCGAAAACAAAAAATTGAGGTATTTGCCCGTTCTCCAGCTCTCCTCAAAATTTGTGTGATCCGCCATTTTGAATTTTTTCAAAAAAATAAAAAATATCGTTTTGTTAGATTTCTAAGTAGAGTCTCTCACCAAGTTTTGAGCAAATTTCGTAAATTCCCGCCCGCGCTACGCGTGGGATGAAAAAAAAATATACCAAAAAGTTGGACATTTGCCAGATAATTACAAATGGTCTGAAATGCAAAGATTTGAAGACCCCACTCTCTCCCCACCTTCCCTTCCTAAATCAGGTAGGCTGTAATACGAGTAGCTGTTGTTTTTGTGTTAAAAACTCAGCCAAAAAAAGAAACAAAGAAAGTCAACTCAGAAAAAAAAACGAAAAAAGAAAGTCAACTTATCGTTAGACACAGAAGAAAACACTATCACGCCCCCTATTAGAAACATCAATGAAATATCTCGCGCGGTAACACTGTGTCGAATTGAAGAACACACGCAATGCACACCTGGGAGGGATTTTGGGATTTCGGTGTTCTGTCGTGTTTTTATGTTCAACTTTTGCTCGTACCCGCTATTGTGTTAGGCTAGATTTAAAAGATGAGTAGTCGTAATGCTTTGAATAAGATGTTTTTGGTTGCGATCTTTTTTTTTTTTTTTTTTGAGTAACGTTAAGGACGACACATGTTATTTTCTTGACAAATTACGATAAATGTTCATTTCTCTTTAAAATACAAATAATTGCATTTAAATTGAGAATGCTCGTTAGCATATTCGTAGAATTAAATCTTGAAAAAAAATTCTACACACCTAAAGGTGAAAAGTATCTCGCGTGCTAACACTGCGCGAAGTCGGAGAACTAAACCACCCCACTTCCCGCTGTCGACATCGTACGAACGAGGTGCATTTCCCGGGCACCCCCACTCCGGAATTTGGAAACGTAACTTAGTGCATTCGTTTGTGCTATGTTTGTGCTGGTTTGTGCCGCAAACCCCGTCATTTGTGCTACTCTCCTTCCCGAGGTATACCCAAAACAATTTGGGGGTGCTGGGGAAACGTCCGCACCCCCACCTCCGCCGATGGGGTTGAAACAGGTCGCAATCGTTTGTGCTACGTTTGTGCTGGTTTGTGCCGCAAACCACATCGTTTGTGCTACTCTCCTTCCTGAGATATTCAAAAAACAAGTTGGGGCTGCTGGAGAAATGAAAATTGAAAATGTGTATAAAAGGGTTGAAAATAATTCGATTGATTTGAATTTGATGGCAATCATTTGTGCTACGTTTGTGCTATCAGATACATTAATTTTTGTCTCTCTCCCTCCCCTTTCCCCTTTTCCACTATTTCGGGTTAAGCATATAAGGAAATAACTCAAATACATATCTTAGGAAATGTTTTATTACCGAATACAATAGGAAAGATCGTCGTAAACAACATATCAACAATTATCACCCATCCCCTATACCCAAACCCCCCTCGAAGTGGATCACAGCTCCCCAAAATCGGTTTCTTCAATATATCTTGATAGAGTTGAATTTTAAGGCAAAAATTGTTCAATTACATTTTGTTCTACACTAAATTCATGTACCGACATATAAAACACCAAAAAAATTATACAATATCCCCAATTGATTCTGGTACCCCCGAGAGCGAACATTCCTTATGTTTAAAATAAGAGGAGGTTGGTAAGACTGGTATGTACTTATTATCGCATTAGAGATGTATACTAGAGTGGAGTGAAAAAAAAATGTTCTTCAATTTTGATCAAATTTTGGGAGAAAGTTTACTTTGAGCTGAAAGTCCCCATACAAAATTTCGGAAGCCATGGACCATTTGTGGGGAGATAGAAGTCCTCAAAGCAGGGTCATTTAAAAAAAAAAGTGATTTTTAACTTCTGTAACCTCCCAATCGATACATAACCATAACCACACAGGGCTGGAAGTGTGCAATTTGAGTTTTTACTTCTCTCTAGCCCATCGGCAGATCGATTGGAGGCCATCTTGATCGCCCTACCTAGGGGTTGATTAGTTGCAGATTGACGATTTAAATTGCACCTTTCTAGCCCTGTGTGGTTATGGTTTATGTATCGATCCGGAGGCTACAGAGACGAAAAACCACGTTTTTTTTGGAAGGAGAGTTGCACAAATGACGGGGTTTGCGGCACAAACCAGCACAAACGTAGCACAAATGATTGCGACCTGTTTCTATCCCATCGGCGGAGGTGGGGGTGCGGACGTTTCCCCAGCACCCCCAAATTGTTTTGGGTATACCTCGGGAAGGAGAGTAGCACAAATGACGGGGTTTGCGGCACAAACCAGCACAAACATAGCACAGACGAATGCACTAAGTTTCATTTCCAAATTCCGGAGTGGGGGTGCCGGGGAAATGCACCTGTACAAACGTACGCGCTCGCTTCGAAACAAAAACCAACCACGTTTTACCTCTGAACCAGTTACCGCTCCGAAACGTCTATAAAAGTCGTCGTTTTTCGGGCACTTGGAGCTTAATTACGACCCGAATATCGCACTTTTCGGAAATTTTATTTCACACAAACCATGCGCGCGTTATTGCGCGTTTCTTGGTGCAGTTTTCGTCTTGATCGCTCCGGCGGTTCAGACGTGATGCCGTAACCTAGAAAAACCGCTTTCTATTTATATGATAGATAATGAAAAGAATTTAGTCAAATTATCTGCAATCGCCCAGCCCTTTCTACGAACCAATTTTGGTGATTTTTTTTTCAACGTGTATGTTACCATCAAGTAACCAGATTTCTCCAAGTTGAGTCGAAGGTGAGATATTTGAATCATATTTTTGAGGAAATCAAACCTATCTACAATCCTCCAGCCCTTTCTACCAAACCTCTTTTGCTAATTTTTTTCTCATTGTGTTCTTTTCACTCCGTAGTTATGTCATTAAGCAACCCCAACTTTCTAAGTTGAGTCTAAGATGAGATACAAGCATTTGAATTTTATTTTTGAGAAAAAGTTGTATAGTAGCCCAGCTTAAATGCTTATATCTTACCTCAGACTCAATCTAGAAAGATAAAATTTAAACGCCCTCTGTTAAATTACCTGATGATGATGATTCATGCCTATTTTCAGCCCTTTAGCCCCAAATAAAGGGGATACTCTGTTATTTTTACATTCATTCCTTCATTTTTCTTTGTTATTTTTCCGTCTTTTTTTCATACCTTCATCATATTATCGCTGATTCGAAGGACTCTAAATTTCACATAAATACATTTTTTTTATCTTCTTATTAATTTTTCTATTAATTTAATTTTGTTTTCAATACATCTTTAGAATTTTTTTTTGATAAAGTTTTAATAATTTCAAATCTTTCTTTAATTGCTCGGTAATAAAATTTGGTGATAATTTCATAAGAATCAACCCATCGACATAAACAATCCGTTTTTCAACTCATACATTTTATAGAATCAAAAAAAAAAAAAAAAAATTAATCGAATCAGACATCACAATAAATTTGAAGTGGTAGATGTGATAGAGGCTTTTGCTTTTGCGAAAGCAGGTAAAACATTTTTCAACATCTAATACAATTAATGTAATTTTATTAATTTTTGCATTGTGATTTGCAAATTGTTACAATGATTTTGTTTTTTCAAATATATATTACTTATAGGCAGTTTGCAGTTGTTTTTTTTTTTGGAGGGGAGCTAGGCAGGTGGAGGACGAAGGCATTGCAGAAAACCTGTGGTGGAAAAACCTATTATGAGGCCCTACTAACACACTACAACAACTTTTTTTTTCTAGATGTGTCCAAAAAATATTTTTCCTTTGTGAGTCCCAAACAAACTCTCAACGGCCCTACCAAAAAACAAGGACAGAAAAAAAAAACGTAAGCAGCCATGCCGCATTACTGGAGCTGAGTTTTTAACTGGGGCTTCTTTTGATTTAGTAATAACCACGCTCAACTGTTCATCACTACAGGCCACACCCAATACCAAGTCTGAAAACCCCTACCCTATCCTTTCCAAAAACACTTAAGAAGTTCAATTTGACACAAATGTAGTATTTCTTGCCATGAAATAATCATGCGAACGCATATTTCTCAAATTATAACTATTTGAGGGTCCTCAAATTATCTTCAAATTTTGTAAATCCGCCATTTTGGATCCATTTTGAATCAAATTCAAGTGGTTATATTCTGGTCACAAACTAATCCTACACACAAAGTTTGACCATTCTAGGCCGATTTGGTGATGAGATATGGAAGATTCATGAAATTTCCTGCAGCAATTTCCCCTCCAAAAGCCGTTTTTTGCTCTAACTCCCCTCCAAAATCACTGAGGAAGCTAAAATCAAAATACGTTTGTCACTTGGGCTCATTTTATCATATGACACAGCAATAAAAAATTTTCGACCCCTCCTGTACCCCCACCACTATTTTAGGTTGGTAACCCCGCCTTCCCCCTCCAACATCATGTATGGAAGTGAATTCGGGATATAGTATACAACTTATCCCCAATAACCATATGAATTCATATTAATTACATTTTTACCAACTTGAGGCTCCTCAAGCTCTACTCAAAATTTTGATAATCCGCCATTTTGAATCCATTTTGATCCAAATTCAAGAGGTCATATTGTGGTCACCAACTAACCTCACACACAAAATTTGACCTCTTTAACTTGATTTGGTGGGGAGATATGGAAGATTCAAGAAATTTCATGACTCAAAACTTCCTCAAAAAGTCGTTTTTTGATCTAACTCCTCTCAATATGCACTCAAGAAGCTGAAATTTGGATATGTTAGTATCCGTGACTCACTCTTTCATATGAAATCAAAAACGAAAAATTTGAGCTATTTGCCCCTTCTCCAGCCCCCCTCAAAATTTGAGTGATCCGCCATTTTGAAATTTATCGAAAAAACAAAAAAACTATTTTTGCGCATTTTCAAGAAGAGTCCCTCACCAAATTTTGAGCGAATTTTATGAATACTCGCCGGCGCTACGCGTGCGGGAAAAAAAAAATATATATATATACCGGGTGTCTATTCGATTCGGGTACCCTTAAGCGCAAAATTCCTTAAAATGGCTATTCAGTTAATTCGAATAACTTTAAATACGCGCTTGGTTGTCTCGTTAATAACATGAAAAATCTCAAAATTCTTAACTTTGAATTATTACATTTCACGAATCTCATATATTGTACCCATTTATGTAATAATTATAATTAACAACATTATGTTAGGGATTTTAGCGCTCTAGGGTACCCGAATCGAATAGACACCCGGTATATATATATAGATTTATCTATGGATAAAGTGGCATCTTTTTTACAAAGTGGCATCTTTTTTTTGATGCCACTTTACCATCACATTGCTCATCGATTCAGCTATGTGTCATGACGTCACTGGTGTGGTTATTTGGGTGATGCCACTTTACCACTAATATTCTATTTTTCATACAAAAAAATTTTTTCGGTCTACGGTCGTAGTAGCCTCATTTTTTTTAAGTTTACAGGTAAAGTGGCATCATTTTAAAAATTTGTTTCCAAGAAAACCTATGAAATTATACATTCCGTTCGCCACTGTGGTGTCGTTAACGTGACATTAGATGCACTTCTGAGGAATGTGCAAAGTGATGCCACTTTGACCATAGATCACTATATATATATATATATAGTGATCTATGGTCAAAGTGGCATCACTTTGCACATTCCTCAGAAGTGCATCTAATGTCACGTTAACGACACCACAGTGGCGAACGGAGTGTATGATTTCATAGGTTTTCTTGGAAACAAATTTTTAAAATGATGCCACTTTACCTGTAAACATCATAAAAATGAGGCTACTACGACCGTAGATCGAAAAAATTTTTTTGTATGAAAAATATATTATTAGTGGTAAAGTGGCATCACCCAAATAACCACACCAGTGACGTCATGACACATAGCTGAATCGATGAGCAATGTGATGGTAAAGTGGCATCAAAAAAAAGATGCCACTTTGTAAAAAAGATGCCACTTTACCTATAGACAACGAAAAATGATGCCACTTTATCCTTAGATAAATCTATATATATATATATATATATACCAAAAAGTTGGACATTTGCCAGATGATTACAAATGGTCTGAAACGCAAAGATTTGAAGATCCCACCCTCCCCCGACCTTCCCTTCCCAAATCAGGTAGGCTGTAATAGCTATCGTTTTGTTAAAAACTCAGCTAAAAAAAAAACAGAAAATTATGGAAAAGTAAATTAATTTGATCTTGATCTTTTTGTGCGATCTTGGATCAGATCATTTCAAATAGAATGATCTATAATTTGATTTGATCTTGCCCATCTTCAATAGGTAGATAAGAATAGTCATTATACCTGGGAGCAGTGGCGCTGAGAGCCATTTCGGGCCCCGGGAGAAATTATTGTAGGGGCCTTTATATAATATACTATTTTTTGATAGAAAGGGTTTTGAGTAATATTTTTTTTTAATTGAAAAATCAAACGTCGGCATTGTTTTATTGTTAATGACTTGGGCCCTTAAAAAAGTCCGGGCTCGGGGAACTTCCCCTCCCCCTTTCGTCGTCACTGCTTGGGGGCGATTTTGGACCAGTACTAGGGTAGTGGGTGGTTACTGGATACTCTCAAGAAACATATCTGACCATGCTGTTAAACCTCGACACCCTCGGATTTTCGAAAGATACCATCTGATCAACGATAAGTAAAAAATTTTTTAGATTTTTTTTTGCAGACGAATACTTATGAAAAAATATACCATTATAACTATAGTGATGTGTAAACATTTCCATGAAAATTGTTGGAAATTCTAGGGATTGCAGCGACCTTGAAGGTTTTTTTAGTAGGTTCTTAGTTATTGCTGTTAGATCGAAATTCAAAAAAAATTTCATTCCTAATTTTCTTCGATACATTTGTATTTATACCTTCCCTAAATCGAATACGCTGTAGGACAGCGTTCGCTTATCTTTCTGCTTGTGTTAATAAGAGTACTTGGGTAAAAGTTAGGTAGGTAGGTAACCACACTATAATTAGATGCCCTCTTATCAGCTTTTAATGTTATCAGAAAGTAAGAAGGGTTATTTATTTGAAATTTTTTGAAAAGACTAACTATTAAACGATTCGCTTGCACTTTACGTTTTTCAACTCATATTTTTCCGAGCACTTCATTATTTACATATATCTCGTATGAAGTAAAAGTTGGTATCTTTTATCTTCACTAGTCAAACATCTTCACTATCATATAGTAAAAGTTTAATTGTTTAAATCATTGTGTTATACTTAACTTATGTAGGTGCTGGTGCACTAGACTAGGTAAATCAGTACAGTCGTGTAATCGTGGTAGGTATATAATAATTTCGTATATTTGATTGCGTAATGTACATTTTGCATGATAAGGACTTTATGAAACAGCGAGAGTTACTTTTCATATTTTACAACCGTATTTAGGCGATAAGGAATGCCACGTTAGAATGACTATTATTAAATAATCATTTAGGGTTCATTAATTTTTTTTTTGAAGGTATTTGTCTGGATTCAATAAGTGATGCAAAGAAGGCCGAAGAAGCTTTGGGAATTCTTTTTCTTTCGGTACTATTGAATCGGAAATCCACCTTAAATATGCCAAATTTTCGACTAGAATATTGACAAAAAAAAAATTGAAAATTAAAATATTGTATCTGATATTTATTACAATACCTATATTATTTACCTATATGGTCTGCTTATCCATTCAAAATTATCCATCAGTGACCACACGCAATAACCAAGAACAGTGCAATTATGATTGTGCATTGCATCCAGCATCTCCGTAAGGTATTCCTAGTTGAATTAAAAAGTAAAACAATATAGCTAAGTAGCTATAAGTACTATATTTGACAGCATAAGAGGTAGTTGTCAAGCTAGAAGATTTGATTCAAGGAATATTATGCTATTTACCAGCAGGAATTCAATGGTATAAAAAAGTTAATTTATATTACCCGATGATAGTTAATGCGTTCCAAGTCATCTAAGTTGTCTATATCAGGGTATCCATTTTCTGTTACAATAATATCGGGTCTATCATACTCGTGCGAGATTCTCATCAAGGCGCTCTTAAATCCCCATGGAACAACCTTGATTTAATTACAATTGATATAAAGAATGCAGAGTGAACCACTTCATATATATCTATATACAAATAGGTAGGTAACTTTTGAGTACTTCTTGTGAAGTACAAATACTGACTCTGAACCAGTTGGACAATTCCGTCACAGATGAACTGGGCCAACTAGGATCATGTGTTAATTGAACATCCATATCTTGAACAAATGGCAGTGCACTCTGTGATTTACTTAACGAATTACTGCATAAATTAGTGCTGTAGTGATTCAAGGCAAAGAAATCCGAAGAACCTAAAGAACAATGATTTCTTATTTTATTTCGGAAATTAGATTATTTCCTGAGCTGATCTAAATTTGATATACATTTACCTCGAAGCTCCATTCTTTCTTCCCTGGTGAAGAGTGGTAGTTTCGATTTATTTAAGCCTTCTTTTTTGCTTTTCTCATTCACTATTTGTTCCACAAGGGGCGGATATCCCCCTTCTTTGGAGTATATAGGATGTGCGAATATACCAACCTATGAGTAATTGATTATCGAAAGTTATTCGAAGTTTTTTCATTCTAATATCTTTAGCATATATACCTATAATCGTACTTGAAATTGGAAATGTCTTTCAGTTGCCTTTATATGATCAATCGATGAAATGTTTTTTGGTCGACAAAAATCATAATGCAACGAAATACTAATTTTTCCTAATGCATGAAATATGAAAAAAAGAAAAGATTAACATTAATAACTCCCTACTTTTTGTCAAGTTATAATAACGCCTCAGTTCTTTTACTATATCTATTATACCATTTTGTTGAGCTCGATATTTTTTTTCATACAATCTATACACTCGTCCGTGGGTCTTTAGTAAATTATGGGCAATAATGTAATCATTAGAGAAGTCAAACATAATCCAGGAGCAAAATAGTGTGCGGTATAACCAGATATAATGAAAGTTGGCTCGTTCAAAGTTATCCACCACTTTACCTGGATTTCATATAAAATACTTAATGAACGTTATTTAAAGTATTATAGGTGGAATTCCTTTTGTATTTTCGAAAACAAAGCTTACTCTATCGCCATACATAGAAAATAGCAAATCAGCGTAATTTTCCATGTGTTGAATAATGGATGAATTTAGCCAACCTCCTTCATCTTGTAATTTTTGTGGGAGGTCCCAGTGATACATTGTTACCTGGTGATTACAAATTGAAACAAATATCTTATTATTCAAGATCATTATTCTCACAATTAATACCGATAAATAGGTACCTAGTTACTGACAGTTTTTTTTTAATGTGGTTAAAGTGCGTATACGATATGATGCCTAGTGCCTACTATCTTATCTCAGCATTTTCATTGTAAATATTTGTTTATTTAATTAGTAATTAGATTAGGTCATAAACTTTTTTATCGAGATTTTAATAATCATTTTAAATAAAATAATACCATTGGTTGAATTTTATTCTTCACTAGTGCGTTTATCAAGTTATTGTAATACGCAATTCCAACTTGATTTATATTCGAGAGATCGCCGTTTGGTAAAATGCGTGCCCAACTTATTGAAAACCTGTAAACTTGAAACTAAAGTGAAACAATGAATTATTATAAATAGCTAGATCAACTGTTTATGCGACGAATTTCACTGTGGTTTATTGAAGTTTTCTTGCAATATACTTGCCCTTATTTTTTTCAATATATCTATATCCTCTTTATATAAGTAGTAAGAGTTACATGCAACATCTCCATTCTCTTCAGCTGCAAAAGCTTTTTGGTTTGTGTGAGTAAATCGGTCCCAAATACTCTCTCCTTTACCTGGATAAAATTGCATGCATAGATTGATTTTGGATCATCATTGCCTATGATAAATTTATCGTACTCACCGTCTACGTTCCATGCTCCTTCAATTTGGTAAGCAGAGGTAGCCGCACCGAAGAGAAAGTCGGGTGGAAATGTCTTAGGAGCTGTTTCTTTGGCACCGATAACATAAACTTCACAAACGAAAATTAATAAATATATTCGTTGGTCCATTTCTAAATTTTCAATGGAAAAGCACGATAATATTTTACTAACGAAATATTGTTCATTTATAATAGAAGTATTTTTGTTTGAAATCTATTGATTACTACGTAAGTTCTTTTAATTACTCACTCTTGATAGCACTTTTCACGTCAATATTTTGTTCCACGTTCTATCAAAACAAATCAATAAATTGGATAAAAATCGACCCATTCTTTTCACGCATGAAGGAAAAGTAAAGTTCATGTTTAATGCTATCAAGCAGGTGCACTGAACTCTAATTTTTTACAACAAAAATTCTTAGTACCTATTGAAATTTTTTCGCTGCTACCAATATAATGTTTTCACTTCATGGTGGTTGAAACGAAGAAAATGATGGTTTGATATTTTTTCTTTCATCAGATGTTCTAAAGGTATTCAAAAATTTTACAAAAAAAATCATTTTTAAGTCAGTTGAATGTTTCGCACTTTAAAATTAAATTTTGCTTTTTTCAGATAATACCTAAATGTATAAAAAATGTTTAATGTTCAGTATTTTTAAAGGTATTTTTAAATTATTGGTATTAATGTAAGTTTAAAAATTATGGTAAAATTAGGTAAAATTGGAGGAAGTCTTCAGTCAGTAAAATTTAAATAATTTCTTTTAAAACTAAAACTTATGTAAATATAAATTCTTGAATTTGTTTTATGTGAATCAAGTGATTCACCAAGAAAAAAAATGTTAATTGTCACGCCACATCTTAGAAACTTAGTTTTTAATGTGGACATGTTCAACTAGTCCACGCACACGAGTCTAATATTAATGCCTTGAAAGTATATCAATGAGCTGTTCATAAGACATGCAAATAAGCTCAAAACACTGGGAGTTGACTTGACCCACAAGTCTGTATAGTTGTAAAGAACACTCCTCCATATTACCCTCTTCCCCCCTCCCCACTAAAAATAATTTGAATAAATTAAAATAACTTTGGACAAAAATAAACCAAAGAAATTTAAATTTAAAAAAATGTACCTAATTTTTAAAGTATAATTACTTTACAAAACAAACAAACAAACAATAAAGATTTAAAAATAATAACTAATAAATGTTCAACTAAACAATGTTGACATAATACAATAACACTTATCTTTGTAGAAAAAGTAATTTTTGAAATAACAACTTCGGCACCAGTAAATCAACAACTAGTTTTTCAAATAACAAACTTTCAAACACTCAAGTGAGATTTACATGATGTGAAATTTATTGTGCGATAATTTGTAATTGTTTATATATTATACATTTTTCTCATTTGTTGTGTATAATTTTATTAAAATTTTGACTAGGGCAGTAAGAGAAGAGGCTCGAGGTGCAGTCACACCCTAGCACCCCAGTTAATCTACTATCAAACTTTTCTCTATCCTACTACTGTCCATTCCAAATTATCTAATGAGGCTATACTCAAGAACCTATCACGGTCTGCAATAATAATTTATACCTCCGTCCTTTTTTTAAGTATTTGTTTATGATCTGCAAGCAGTAATTTTTTCATTTCTAAAGTTTCTTCTTGAGTTATTATTACAATTCTGCAAAATTTGGGTATAGGTGCTACATGCACAAAGGTATGACAAATATTTACAAATTGTCAGACAGCAGGTAAAGAAATAAAGCAGCGTTATTTGTGGTTGTAAGTATTTAATTAGGTATCACACTGTAAATTTAGTATTCTGGTATTTGACGAGTACGGAGTAATTTTTTGAAAAATTCAGCTGATTTCTTAGGTGTTCGTTTTCTGTTTTCATCATTGAAATCTACGTGGATTAGGCCAAATTTTGAGCTAAAAAGTTATTTAGATTAATTTTTCATAAATGAAGAGTAAGTTTTAAAATTATCAGAACTATATTTCTTTCTTTACTTACTCATAACCATCAACCCACTCAAAATTGTCTAAAATCGACCATGCGGTATATCCGATAATATTACAATCAAAATTGTTTTTGGCATTTAATACTTCGACGAGGTAATCCTGCACATATCAGTGTATATGTAGTCAAATAATTAGCAATCTGTAATTATAATTCGAATAAACATTTCTAAATACCTACTTTGTAAAATGCAATTCTACCCAAATCTTCGAGTTCGCCTGTATCACAGTATCCGCTTTCAGTCACAAAAACTGGTGGATTGTTATAATTATTTTTTATAAATTTAAGCAACTCTCTGAACCCCCAAGGAACTACCTTAAATTAATTAATACCGATTAAATAAGAAAAATCGTGTCAGCTTAGGTATCCTAAAGATATTACCTATATAAGTTCTTGCGACGAGAAAATAAAATGAACATAACAAATACCTACTTTCAACCAAAAAGCTTGACAAGATGGCCAGCTCGGGTCAGTGGTTAAAGTTACATTCATATCTTTCAAAAATGTAGGCGAATCACTGGTCGCCCCAAAACTACATAGCATAGTTGTGTAATGATTCAAAGAGAAAAAATCAAAAGATCCTATTGAAAAATTTCTAGAATCATTAATTCCACAAACACCGCATATCTACGCTTTTTCATACGATTTAAGCATGTTTAATTGCTTACCCTTCAACGTTTGTATCTCTTCAGCAGTGAATGTTGGTAATCGAGATCTCTTCCGACCCTCTTTTGCGCTTTCAGCATCAACTAGCTTACGTACAATTGCCGGATAGTCACCGTCTTCGGTGTAAATAGGATGAGCGTACGCACCGAGCTGAAAATCGCGACTAAAGTTGTCGATTCATCGGCACTTAAATTGATTTATATTATCAACGTACGTGAAATTGGATAGCCCTATTGGCCGCTTCAATATCTTCTTTCGAATCGGTTTTAGGATGAAAGAAACAAGTAGATAAACTGATCGTTACTTTGCCTGTATAAATTACAAGTATTGCAGTTTTATATTTAAAATTTATAAACATTTAGCTTCC
This sequence comes from Phenacoccus solenopsis, assembly GCA_009761765.1. NCBI lineage: Eukaryota > Metazoa > Arthropoda > Insecta > Hemiptera > Pseudococcidae > Phenacoccus > Phenacoccus solenopsis. The sequence goes on along the minus strand of CM019752.1, from coordinate 8,146,866 downwards.
TCAGGTTAATAATACCGTTTTGTTTTGCTCTGTATTTTCTATCGTACAATCGATAAATCCTCGCATGTGCTAGTAGAGTATGATGACCCACGATGTAGTTAGCTGGGGAATCTAAATTTAAAGCTGGTGCGTTAATACCTGTCTCATAGCCTCGAATAATTTCCATAGGTTCGTTTATAGTTAGCCACCATTTTACCTGTGAGAATAGTAATAAATAATTAAGTTATTTTATCAAACGTATAGCAATTTGGATCTGAATGAGAATTAGAAATCACATACTTTATCACCATACAAGCGAAACAGTAAATCTGCGTAGTCTTCTACATAATCTATGATTAGCGGATTCATCCAACCGCCCATATCTTGAAACTTTTGCGGTAGGTCCCAATGGTAAATCGTTATCTAATTAGGATTTTTTCGTTAACACAGAAGAGTAACTTTTATTCGAACAAGAAATATTTCAATCATTCCTATATATGCTTCAATTTTGGGACTTTTTCCGAAAATCGAATATATAAAAGTTCTCAAGTGAATTAATTACGTGATAAAAAATTTCTACCTTTCAAACCAATATTTATTTACTTTTTACATGTATTGACGTCAAATTAGAGTATTTCCCTAACATCTATCAAGATTTAAAAAAACAAAGAAAAAACATAGTAATTTTAAACCATAAATTTTTTCCATATTCAAGGAATTTAAAAAATGTTTAATATTCATAAAAAAATCGATATTCTCTTTAATTACAAATAAAAAGTTAATTTATGAAGAGAATTCGTGTTAAGGGCTAAATTTTAGCTCTTTGTATTTGAAAAAATAAATTTTATTCCATTTTTACCCTTCGCCAATAGCCAATATAGCAATTAAGTATATGTCATCAAAATGACATAATAAAAGTTATAAAAAAATTTTACTAAACTTGAATTTAAACGTTCAAATTGATTTCTATTTAAATTAACTATTAAAATTAAAATGAATAAAAATAATTCATAAATCAGAAAAATTATAAATAAATTATTTAAAAAAAATAAATTTATTATTAAAAAAATTAAAAATTAAAATAAAGTAATTATATTAATAAAACTTTCATAAATAAAAATAACTAGCTGCACGACCACTTGATAATCTGATTTCGTAACTCCTGAATGATGTACACAAGTAGAATTTATCTCCGAAGTCTCAACATCAAGCCCATACTCAGAACCGGGTGACCGAGGAGAGTCATGATTGTCGCGGGCAAAAATAATTTTTTTGCCTGGCTTTTCAATTTTTTCTCGAATCCAATGAAAATTTTGAAAAAAATTAAGAGAAACAAATTTCAGTTAGATTGTGAAAATATTTAAAATCTAATATTTAGATTTCTGAGCCCTCTCAAATACGTGGACCCTGGAGAAAGCTTTCCCGAGCCCTACTTTCTCGTCCCAACCCTGTTCATACTATAAATTTTGCTAACAAATTACCTCTTTATAAAGACTCTGCAATTTGAATATGATATTTTAAAATTTATTATTTCAACAAAGATACATTACAAAATACAAGCAGCACATATACCAATACGATTTGATGATTGAGGACGTCAAATTACACAAAAATCAAAAATTTATAAAGCCACTTTACCGGTCTTGGTTTCGGCGATTTGCCAACCATGAAATCTGCCGCCTGGGAATGAGTTACCCTCGTCCCCCCTCTTGTTGCGCCTTGAATATAAGATGTCTTCGATGAGTTTCCAGATTCACATCCTGATAATATTAATCCCGAAGAGGAACATGATAGGTCGTTAAAGTAGAGAGTTGAAAAAAAATTTCGAATCATTGCTAAAATTTTGTTCTCTTTCCACTGGTATAAAATGAATAGTCATGATTCAATAATAAGGCATCGTGTGATGGCATTATTTCAGTAATAGGTAGAGCCGTTTTGCGTTGAAGCTTTTCTTATTACTTTTCAAAACTCTGAACTCCCCCAACCTCCTGTACCCTTTCATTCGATTATCACTCATATGTTTTTTATCCTTTAAAGGTATAGGTAGGTATACAAGGAATATTCAAACTATGAAAATTTTAGGTAGATAAACATCTACATTGGTATCGCACTTTTTAACAATCAGTTTTTTCGATAATTGGTTTTATTCGACATTCTTCCATTTTAGAGCAGATGTGTATGGTAGAGGAGTGAAAACTGTGCATAAAACGTTTTCTCTAATAACGATATTGCTCACCAGTGCCAAAACATATTTCCACTGTCTTTCAGAACCATATGAAATGTGCTGCCATCTGAGAACCCCTGAAAATAAGTTTAAAATAGTGAAGAAAGTAGATTCGACTATTTTTTTCAACTTTTCCCTATAAAAACCTCTCATACCCCTATTAGGGATTAATATCAAAACCTGTAGCTGGAAACGTATCGATCTTCGAAAGTATAGCCGTATAGGCTATAGGGGGCCCAGAAACGAATTTTATTTACCTTCCTCCTTTAATCACATTGTAAGAAAAGCGAATATTAACCTAGATGGTGGAAATCTTTTGAGCATACTATTAGATCCTTAAAAATAGTCGAAAGATTAATTTTATACTCAATTGCTTACCATAGGTTGAATATTATTTTTTAGCAATTCATCAATAAGGTTATGGTAGTAGTTTACTCCAGCCTGATTAATTTCAGTTATTTCTCCATTCGGTAATATTCGTGGCCAATTGATGGAAAATCGATAAACGTCGAACTAATAAAAATAAAAGATATATAGGTATATTTAAATTTCCATTCGATGCTTTAATGGAAAAAGCCCTAGCAAGAATTTCAAGATTTACAAGCAGAAAGAAAAAAACAGATGAAAATATCTCCTTGTAATATGGCACGTTAGCAGGTAGTTACTAAATTCATAGGAGAAAATGTATTAGCTTGGTGATACTTACTCCTATGTATTTTAACCATTTCACATCTTCCTTATATAGATGATAAGAATTACATGCTATATCCCCATTATCACGATTCTTTATCAAATGCGGTCTAGTATGAGTTAAATGATCCCATATGCTTTCTCCTTTTCCTGTAGCAAAAAGATCAAAACTACTGAAACTACTAACTATATGTGTATAAGAAAATTTCTCGCAAGAAGATAAAAACCACTTACCATCCTCATCCCATGCTCCTTCCACTTGATATGCGGCGCTTGAAGAAGCAAATAGAAACTCTTTCGGAAATGACATGATATAAATCAGGAAGCTCAACGAATAAATAGTAAATACCTACCAACTCGATATGAGTAGTTTTCGCACTATGTAATTGATGCTTTACATATTATGTGTGGAATATTTGACTTTGTTCTTACTTAAACACCATTTATTGTTTTATCTTATCACATTTTCTTGTGTGTGTACTTAATTCATACTTATTGTAAATATACATTACAACTATCTATTTTTTTTTTATTAGCGAAAATACTTGACAGACAGATATTTTAGATGTTACATTAATTATCTGTATTACGTCACATTCGATATAGATATATAGATTGTTACAAACATTAACTACTGTACAGTTATACACGGAATGCTAATAATACCCTTTATTATATAGGTACCTAGCAGAAATGAAACTAATGTAAATGCTACTACTTTATAGAGTGATGAAGGAGCAAGTACATATATCTAATTCAGGAACCATCATACTAGTTTTCACCTACGGAAGTTTACTTTCTCTGAAGGAATTTGTCGTAATTGAATCAATAACGCAAAAAAAGCAGAAGAAGCCTTAGGAGTCCTTTTTCTTTCTGTGCTATTGTGATCAAAATCTACTTGAACTATTCCAAATTTCTGGCTGAAATGTTAAGAAGAATAGAAGTTAAGAAACTCGATCTGAAAACTAAAACTATATTTGTGTTTAGTACAGTCTAATTCACCTATACCCCCATGACCATTCAAAATTATCCATTAATGACCATACGCAATAACCTAATACGGAGCAGTTATGATTATGCATTGCATCCATCATCTCCATAAGGTATTCCTGGTTTGTAGGTGAATATGAAAATTAAAAAATGCCATTAAGTGCCTTAGTTTTTGATAGAATACGCGAAACTGTCATGTTGATAGTGTATTATTTTCATCAAAAATTAAAGATATATTACCCGATGATAGTTTATGCGTTCCAAGTCATCCAAGTCGCCTTTATCACTGTATCCATTTTCGGTTACAAAAATATCAGGTCTATCGTACTCGTACGAAATCCTCATCAAAGCGCCTTTAAATCCCCAAGGAACAACCTTTGTGTTGAATCATGAAAGATGTAAAAAAAGGCAAAGTACAGATCTAGGTTGGAATGTTTTTCTTCGCTGGTATTTTTTAATTTGAATAGATTTTCAGACTCCTAGAATTTTTTCAAGTAAAGTAATGCCGCCCCCGAAATATGAACTTAATAGGTTAATATTAATGATGACTGTGGATGGGCGAGGTGGGGAGCTTGAGTTTTCTATTTATATAACATCAGTAGCGTAAGCAGAATTTTTTTGGATGGGCCAGGGAAAGAGGAACACAAAAATACTGTACTTTTTAATTATCTATTTATTATTATACTGATTCAACATTTTTATCCTCATTACATTTTCTGCCATGTCTCAGTTCTCAAGGTATGTTTAAGATATGCATTTAGATAAGCCAATGGGGAGGCCAAAAATTTTGTTTCCACTTATAGCTGGAATAATTATTCTGATAAAAAATTAATATTTTAAAAATAGAGAAGAATAAAATATTTGTAAGATGCCTCTGCCATAACAATAATTCATTTCCGTTTAAATTTCATTTTTTTTTCTTTTGAAAATTCACATACTTAATATAACTTCAATTATAAAGCATTAAACTCGCTCAGAGAAAACTACATGTCCTGTACCATGATAAGTACGAGATGTATTGAAAAGAAACTCTTTTGCAAATATTTCTTTTGCAATTCTGTTAAGATGTTCTATTTGTCCTATTTGTTTTCAAGTTACTTGAATAGGCAAACCCTCTCCCCTGTGGAACAAGTTAATATGAGTTGAGCAATTGACCAAATGACCAAAAATGATCAAAAAAAAAAATAAAAAAATTAAAAAAAAAAATTGAACAAATAGTTTTAAAGTTATTATCAAAACAATTTTCATCCCACATTTTGAGAATCGCATTTTTGATGATTTGAAAAATTCTAAACAATGGAAGGACCAAAAGAAGATGAAAAAAACACCCTAACCTAAATAGATGTGACTTTTTATTAGGTATATTTTAACAATTAAACAAGTACTAACCTTCAACCAAGCCATATATGAACTAGGCCAACTTGGATCCATATCCAATTCAACGTCCATATCTTGATGGAACGGGGTCTTAGTAAGAGCTGGCGTCGTTGGGGCCTTGCTTAACGGATTACTGCATAAGTGAGTGGTGTAGTGATTCAAAGCGAAGAAATCTGCAGAGCCTAAGGAACAAGAATTTTTTATTTTTCTTCATTAATAAAATCTGATCTGAATAGGTATATGTGTGTATAAATTTACCTCGAAGCTCCATTCTTTCTTCCCTGGTGAAGAATAGTAGTTTCGATTTGTTTCGACTTCTTCTTTGCTTTTCTCGTTTACTATTTGTTCTATAATGGGTGGATATCCCCCTTCTTTAGAGTATATGGGATGTGCGAATATACCAACCTATGGGTAATAAATTAAACAACGTATAAAGTTGTTCAAAGCGTTGTATTGTAATATCATTGCATTGTGTATTAACGTACTTGGAACTGGAAGTATCGTTCAGCTGCCTTCATATCGTCCATTGATGTAACGTTTTTTGGCGGACAAAAATCATAATTCAACGCGATGCTAATTTTCCCTAATGCATGAAACAACCAAAAAATAAATAAATAAAAGATAAGCATTAGCAAATTTCTGCCTTTTGTTAACTTATAATTATAGTTGAAGTTGTTTTACTAACTACTTACCATTTTGTTGAGCTCGATATTTTTTTTCATACAACCTATAGACTCGTCCATGTGCCCTTAGTAAATTGTGGGCAATAATGTAATCATTAGGAGTAGTCAGACATAACCCAGGGGCAGCAAGTGGTCCGAAGTAACCACCTATGATTTGAAGTGGTTCGTTGAAAGTTATCCACCACTTTACCTGTATTATAAATGATTAATAACCCCGATAATAAAGTAATGAAGAAAATTTAGCGGGAATTAATTTTGTGATTTTGAAAGTGAAGCTCACTCTGTCGCCATAGATGGAAAATAGCAAATCAGCGTAATCTTCCATATGTTTGATTATGGATGAATTCAACCAACCTCCTTGATCTTCTAATTTTTGCGGTAGATCCCAATGATACATGGTTACCTGGAAAGGAATGACAGTTTCAGTGATCAGACAGAGAGGATAATTATAATTATTACATATTATAATTTTTCGTGAGAATATTTGAATTACATGTGGTGATTTTTTTACCCCTTAAGATTAGACAACTCTCTGAATTTAAACACAAAATGAAGACATTGAAATATTAAATTACTCTATTCTCTACTTAAACCATTTCATCTTCTAGTAAAGCGATAAAAACAATTTATTTTTTTGTAGTAAAATGAGGGGGAAGAGGGCAAACATTACTTGGAGACTTTGGATGTGTAACAGTACCTATGTACTCATTACTTTACGTTCTTAGTTATTGGCTTACTTAATTAGTAATTAAATACCTATGTGGTAGATTTTATCAGCAATCATTTTCAAAAGACTAAAATATAATACCTACCATCGGTTGAATTTTTTTCTGCACCAGTGAGTTTATTAAGTTATTGTAATAAGCAATCCCAGCTTGATTTAAATTCGAGAGATCACCATTTGGTAAAATACGCGCCCAGCTTATAGAAAACCTGTAAACTTGAAACTGTAATAAAAAATGCAAATATTCATCAAATAGATCATATAGCTTTTACAAAAAATTGGACTCTTTGGTTTACTGATTTCCGTGGAAATTCGAGGTATACGAGGGTCATACAAATGTATACTTGCCCTTGTTTCTTTCAGTATATCTATATCCTCTTCATATAAATAATAAGAGTTACACGCAACATCCCCATTCTTTTCAGCTGTAATTGCTTCTTGATGTGTATGAGTAAATCGGTCCCAAATATTTTCTCCCTTACCTTAAAAAATCTTGTATGTAGCCTGATTTCTGATCATCAATGCTCACTATAAATTAATCCACTCACCATCAGCATTCCATGCGCCTTCTATTTGGTAAGCAGAGGTAGCGGCACCGAAGAGAAAGTCAGGTGAAAAAGTCTTAGAGACTGTTTGTTTCGCATGGATAACATATGTTTGCCAAACCAAAAATAATAAATAAATACGTTTGTCCATTTATAAATTTTTAACACAAGTGCACGAAAATTTTGTTGAAGGAATTGTTCATTGATGATGCCAGCAGTAGAAAGAAAAGGTAACAAAGTATTTAATTTTGAAATCTGTTTATCGCTAGTTTCGTTTTAATTACAAACTGTAGTATACGCTGATGTCTAGTACCTACTGCTGATAAAACGAAGCGATAGCTTATTATATGTGAAGGAAAACCTCAGGGTCATTTCAAGTTATTCCACCAAGCATTTTACCTCATAGTCCTCGATTTCGTTAATTTTTCTTAACGAGTTAGTTTTGTTTCATAGGTAAGAAAACCACTATCGGTTCCACTCCTCATATCTCTCAGGGCAAGAAGAGGACTCTCTTTAATTTTTTTGATTCTTTTAGTTTTTGCTAAACATGACCAACTTTTGCCTTTTGTAGAAAGCGAACGAATTCATCGAGATATGAACAGTTTCTGCAGTTGTTTAGCCCATCCAAAGGGAATTATAGCGAATTCATAGAACTTACAAAAGTTGAAAGATAAACTTTTGGTATAAAAAGCTCATATTTACGAAGTCTTATTTCGAAACATTTAGTGTAATTCAGTGTAATCTATAGGTGCATTTTCTTCTGAGTTTTGACAATAGACATTTGTACCCCCACCACTATGAAATATATAATATAAAACAACTTGATGTGTGTTCACCTGGGGTATTTTCAAAATGGAGTCTTCCCTTACTGAGCAGTTATGATACTTCCAAATTTTGAAAAAAGTAATTAAAAAAAGGCAGTGTAGGTGAGTGGCATATTGTTTTATGGGTATTTGTGTACGCTAAGTACATTTTTCATCCCTTACCATTTTCAACCCTCCTAGCTATCCCCCTTTAATTATAAAAATTATATAATAATGAAAAACTTCTTTTCTTTCAGCGATTTCATTTTATGATGATTTATAATAATGTCATTTAAATTAAATATCATGTTTACTAATTTCTTCAAATATTCCTTGAGAGAGGGGAGGAGGGAGGTTTAAAACATCTCCAAAATATTCTCAATGACTTATAGTATATATAATGCTTAATATTACATGTAGCATATCGTTGTATAATAGGTATTTAGAAGCTCCAATTTTTATTATAAATTTATTTTTCATCTCCTCTTTTCCCACTTGATTCACCACAGTCAAGAATATGAAGTCAAAAATCGTCTTTTTGGCCTCTCACATGAATCAAATTTTGAAGTATTATAGTACCTATTATACGTATGGGTAATCTTCTAGCAGTTTTTTGCTAATTTGCTTATAAGCAACACCAAATTAATCATATTTTGTAATGCACATAAGATGCGGAAAGTTTTAACTAAATAACATGTTATAGTAGACGATAGAGGGCGCTCTGCTATTTTTTGTAAACGTGCTCGCTGATAGCACAGAAGTAATAAATAATGAATCAATTAGACTGTTTATTATTTATTGGAGAATACGAGACACAACACACGTATATAAAAAAATTAAAAATTGCTTTTAAATTATAATTTTGATTAGGAGTCCTTAATCATGGAAAATAATAATCAGTGATGAAATTCGAAGAACATCATGCATGCGTTTGAACGATAACTGTATAAAAATTCAATGTTTCCAAAGTTTGAAAAAATACTATTTTCTATTTGACAAACTTAGTCTACTGCATGATGTTCTTTATTAGTAAGTTTCATTTTACAAAACTAGTACAGAAAAACACGAATAAAATTTTCAATCTAAAAAATAAACAATCAAAGTCGAAATTTGTAATTTAATTTCATATTAGGTATGAATACCATATTTTATTCCTCGGGGGAAGTGCTACCTCACGCAACAACATTTAAGTATAAAAGAATAGTTGTACATTGCTACTCTGCATGAAAAGGTGCATGTCGGTTTTGATGGATGATTTTCACTCATGCGTCCGTAATTTAAGAGTAATCATTTGAAAGCGATAATTTATATATATTTTACTTATATTGTAAACAATACAATGATAAAATTAGAAGAGTAATGCAGCATGCTTCAGAAATAATTATCAGTTATTTGTGCCTATATGAATAAATTGATCCAATAATTTCTGTGACATTGAATGACTTTCAACTTTCAAACTAGGATTATAATGTTTCTGATGCTGCTGGAATGACACGTGATCGAATTAGTTCTTTGTAAAAAATCGATGACTTTCTTTGTGTTCGTTTTCTCTCAGGATCTGTAAAATCAACGTGGTATAATCCAAATCTGTTTCTGAAACATACATATACAATATTTTTAAATATTAGTCGACATTTCTCACGCTTTGTTAATTTTTTAGAGATGGAGGTGAGTCAACGTTGATAGCAACTTACTTATATCCTGTATTCCATTGGAAGTTATCGAGAAGAGACCAAACCGTATAACCGATAACATTACATCCGTAATCATTAATTGCACTCAATACTGCCATAAGATATTCCTAATAAAATGAAAGCAACTTGATTAACATATTTTTAAGCAAATGAAAACAGAAAACTTAGATGGGAAGGTAATAAAATTGACTTACTCTATGATAATTTATTCTTCCTTCATCTTCCAATCCTGACTCATCACAATAACCATTTTCAGTAATGAATACTGGTGGATTGGAATATTTATTGCTAATCATTAGCAATGTTTCCCTCATACCACACGGAACTTTCTAAAAATGTATTATATGATTCAGAGTAAATCCTTAATCCAGAAATTGCTAATGTAGTAGGTGCCTACTTTTAACCAAGGTGTATTTGAAGATGTCCATGATGGATCTTGCTCAGTTTGAATATTCATGTCTCGATTAAAATAACTTTTTTGCAGTGATGTAGCTTGTGTAACCAACATAGTAGTGTAATGATTGAGAGAAAAAAAATCCCAAGAACCTACGATTTAAAAAAATATAATATATACACTTTGACACTCAAAACTAATTGCTATGCTCAGGGCCGCACCATGAGTTTTTGCCGTCATAGGCTTTCTTCAATTCCGCCGTCCCTACCCTCCGCCCCCAATCCTCAAGAAAACTTTGTAAACTGTCAAAGTAGAAAATATTTTTGAAATTTTCTATTTTTTTTGAAATCAAGTAGTTTGTTTGGCGCCTTAATAGGCCCAGGCCTACTGTGCTTATTGCTTAATAAGGCCCTAGTTGTACACTGATATCCTTGCGTTTTAGCGCTAGTTCACGAAATTCAATAAATGTATTAGCAGGTACCTACCTTTAATTGATTGCTTTTCTTCCTCGGTAAACATTGGTAATCTTGATCGGTTTCTACCTTCTTTTATGCTGTTCTCATCCACAATATCACGTATTATTGAAGGATAATCACCTTCTTCAGAAAAAATGGGATTTGCGAATATGCCCAACTATGAGAAAAATTGTAGAAAATAAGGGATGAAAAATTCACTAGAAGGCATCCAAGTATCTGTAAACGTACCTAGGAATCTATAGGTAGGTACTCACATTAAATTCTATTCCCTTTTCAGCTGCATCATAATCTTCTTTAGATTCTGTTTTTGGTTTCAAAAAATCGTAGTTCAACGATATACTAACTTTACCTTAACATCAATATGAAAAAAGAACGACTTATTGACTTCGCTTACATACCTGATATTATTTAGATTATACCTACTTACCGTTTTGGGTGCAACGATATTTTTGGTCGTATAATCTATAAATACGTGCATGAGCTTTCAACAAATTGTGGATTACTACGTAATCTGCAGGTGAGTCTAAATTTAAAGCTGGAGCACCACTATCGTCGGTTCGATAGCCTGATGCTATACCTGATGGTTCATTTATAGTAATCCACCATTTAATCTGCGGATTCAATTTAGTACATGTCAAGTACATATGTAATTTTAGAAAGTCCAATTAAGCTTAAATACGATCAGCGATCACATTACTCTATTTCCGAAAGTTTGGAATAGTAAATCAGCATAATCTTCGATGTAATCGATAATCAACGGATTTACCCATCCGCCCATGTCTTGAAGTCTTTGTGGCAAATCCCAATGGTATATTGTTGCCTACTCAATGCAAGTTTAGTTTTAGAATTTATTTTATTTTTTTTGTTTTGGTAAAATATCACCCCGAGTCAGTTTTTATTCATACCATTGGTTTAATATTATTTTTCAACAGTTCATCGATCAAGTTATTATAGTATTGAATACCTGCTTCATTTATATTTGTGATATCACCGTTAGGTAGAATTCTAGTCCAACTTATAGAAAATCTGTACATTTGTACCTATTAAGAAGTAAATCAATTTTATTTCAAATACCTGGTACGAATAGTTTGGCTATTCATTTAATACTTCTGCAATCGGTTCGAATTTGGCAACTAAAAATACTTACACCTAAATCAGTTAAAATTTCAACATCTTCTTTGTAACGATGGTATGAATCACAAGCTATGTCACCATTGCTCTTATCTTTCACTTTATCAGGGTTCGTATGTGTAAATCGATCCCATATACTTTCTCCTTTACCTATTTATTAGTAAAATAATGTATATTTACATTTCTAAACTAGGCTTATTGAGAAATAAAAAATAATAAGCTTACCATCAGAATCCCAGCCACCTTCAACTTGATATGCTGATGTTGAAGTTGAAAACAAAAATTCGGATGAGAATGACATTGTCTTACGAATTTTAAATAAAATTTTTCGATACAGTAAAATCTCGGAAGTGAATTTATGACTGAAGTATTAAGTTGAAGGTGAGTTTCATGCATTGCGATGTATGAAGGAACATTTATACAGTAGAAGGGATACAATTACAAAATCATTTCTCATCCTATCTCGATATGCATTAATTTAAATTATTTCTTGACAATCGCGATTAATTAAATGAACTTTTATCTTGTCGGAATGTCGTACTCATCAAAAGAAAAATTCGAGATTATCATAAATATGTAATGAAAAACACAACCATGAAAAAGTATTTACATCGGAACTTTGTACAATAATGAAGGAAATCGATTATTAAACATTTGTGCAGCAAAGTAGATAAGAAATATTTACAATACATAATACCACTTCTAACAATCATTTGTTAATAAATCAAAATTTTTCAGGATTAATTTCGATTTCTTCAACTAATCTTCTTTCAATATTCTCCAGAACGTTGTTATTTATTACAGAAACGTTAAAGCTTACATAGACTGGCTTCTTCAATTTTTTACTCAATCTTTCTGCTAATCCAAGAGAAGTCGTGTCAGCCGAAGCGGTACCCATAATCTTTGTTGCTATTGGATTTGGACTATTGGGATTTTGAATTCCCAAGGAAAGATCAGAAAGTTTGGGGCTTGCTTTATCACCAATCCATATGAAAGTTGTATCCTTCATTTTTAAAATTTCAAATTTCATTTCAGAGTTGAAGACCGAGTGATTGAATTCATGACAAATAAAGGAAGAATCCGTGTATTGAATATCTGCTATTTCGCCATTCATTTTTTAAAATCTGAAATAAATTTGTATTTGAAATCGAAATGTTGGAATTGTTGTTGTTTACAATCTTGTAAATTATACCTTTTATGAAGACACTTAGACGAGATGGAAATGATGAAATCGAGTTGGAATCACTTCATCTATGTTTTGAGTAAATAATACAATTATTTTGGAACAATATGAAACTTTTCACTGAATTTTTCAAAAAAATAAAATTTCTCACAATTTTTCATTTTCAGAAGTCCCGGGTTTCAATTTTTTACGCATTTTGTCTTAGAAAATTCACCAGCTTTAAATTTTTGATTAAAAACGTTTTGAACGATTGACCCGTTTGTAATGTGATTGTGTTAATATGGCTATTTGGCAACGCAGCTATATTGATAAGAAAAATGCGGCTTCTACAATCATAAACATGCTACTCACGTGGTTGATTTTCTCAAGAAATTAAGTTCGAATATTTTGCTTCATAATTATGGAAAATAACATTATTCTTAATTTTCTCCAGTATATGAATCATTTAAAACGATGTATTGAACATTGTTCTATGAATTAAATCCTTCATTCTCTACAAGTTGTGAATTCGAATAACACTTGCTCTATCAGTGCAAAGTTGTTCATATTTATTTATCGTTAACATTCGCAAATATCTCATGAATTCGTGTTTCAACATCTTATTCCTTGCATTTTGACGTTCAAACACTAAATTATGGACAAAACTGGTGATCATCGATCAGTTGATATCAAATTAACTCAACTAATTAAAGATTATCCGGATATATTGAAGTAAGATGCTTGAATTTATATTTTTCTGCGTAAAGTTTATGTATAACTGTTTTATTTTTTGTGCAGGTTTTCATTAGAATACTTTAATAAGTACCCGGCTCCTTGGGATAGCAGTAATGAGCTCAGTAATGAGCTCACACCGACGCCACCTAAACGTGTTAAAATGAGCCATGATAACACTGCAGAGGATGTTTTAGAAAGTGTGCTTCAGTATCTTCATACTTTTTCTACATATTTTCGAAATTCATGGAAGTGGTCGGAATTTATTAATCAATTTGTAAAAACTGATGATAAGTACTCCAAATGGTAGGTTTTTTGAGTACTTACAGATCCTTGGTATTTTCGTAAATTCTATTAATTCGTTGTGTTCTTAGGTTGTTTTGTCAATGTATCGCTGTGGTAGTACATATGTGCGAGTATAAAAGGGAAGCTGTGATTCGTAAATTCCTTCCATCCCACGAAGATATTTTTTTGACCAGTTTAAAGTATTTTGATAAAGAAATCAAAGGAAAATTTTGTTTTTCTGAATGCATTCTAACGCATGGTAAATTAATTTTTGTGTTCGTCAATTAATGTTTATTTATAAAATATTAATCTCATTTCCGTACGTAGATAAGACTAATTCTGATTTTTCAAAAATATTTTCGAAATTCATGAAGTGGTCGGAATTTATTAATCAATTTGTAAAACTGATGATAAGTACTCCAAATGGTAGGTTTATTGAGTACTTACAGATCCTTGTATTTTCGTAAATTCTATTAATTCGTTGTGTTCTTAGGTTGTTTTGTCAATGTATCGCTGTGGTAGTACATATGTGCGAGTATAAAAGGGAAGCTGTGATTCGTAAATTCCTTCCATCCCACGAAGATATTTTTTTGACCAGTTTAAAGTATTTTGATAAAGAAATCAAAGGAAAATTTTGTTTTTCTGAATGCATTCTAATGCATGGTAAATTAATTTTTGTGTTCGTCAATTAATGTTTATTTATAAAATATTAATCTCATTTCCGTACGTAGATAAGACTAATTCTGATTTTTCAAAATTGCTCGCCATCACTGAAAATGTTACCAATACAATTGATATTAATGGTATTAAGTTACCTGTGGTCGGAAAACAAGAAAAAGTGAGAATTGCGGTAGTTTTATTTTAATTTATGTATTTTTTGCGATTTTAAGATTTGGTTTTCTTTTTTTTTTTCAGGAATCTAATCTAGTGTTAGTGAATTCAACGGTAAATAATTTAAGAGGATTAGCGTTAGCAGTAGCAGCGGGCAAACCGGTGTGTTTGTGTGGACCAGTTGGATGTGGAAAGACTGCCTTAGTTCAGCACTTAGCTTTAATCACAGGTTTTTATGAATTTTTATTGTTGAAGTTGACTAAGAAAATAATTATTTGTTTTTGTAGATTGATTTTATTTCGGCTATTAAAAATGAAAAATATTTTCTACCAGGACATACAGCAACAAACCGTCTATATCAGGTTCAGCTCGGTGAAGAAATGGATTCTAAATTGCTGCTTGGGTCTTATCAATGTACCGATGTTCCAGGAGAATTTATTTGGCAGCCTGGTGTTCTAACGAAGGTAATTAAATTCGCCTTATTTTAAAATTAGGGCACCATATATTAATCGCATATTTCATTCTTCCAGGCTGTAATCGGCGGAGATTGGTTACTCTTCGAAGATATCGATACCGCTACCAGTGACGTGGTTACTTTACTTGTCTCACTAATCGAAAGAAATTCACTTAGTGTTCCTGGATATCGAGATAATATCACTCCTGCTCCAGGATTTCAAATGTTTTTCACGCAAAGATACATTAGCAGCATAAGCGGATATTTCCAACAGAATTCTTTAACAACAGAACTTCTACGAAGGCACTGGGTTCAATTAAATGTCGAACCGCTGACAGAAGAAGAACTCATTGAATTAATTGGAATAAAGGTTAGTAATATTTAATCATAAATAATTTTCATAGACCATGTAGGTATGTAAATTTTTCTCGCAGTTTCCAGTCTTGAAAACTATTGCCTCACGAATCGTGAAAGCTTATTTACTATTTTCTGTGGGATTTCATCAAAAAGACAACACTAATTCTTCGTACGAAAAATCTGACTTATTTGGTCCGAAAGGAAGATTGACTTCAACGAGGTAATTTTTTGTTTCACTTTTAGTAATTATTATTATTGCGTCCAAAATATCATAAAAATTGGTTCTCCTTTCAGAGATTTATTGAAATGGTGTTCTCGTTCTATAATCGGTTATGATCCTGCGTCACAAGAATCAGCTTTAAACATAATTCAGAATGCCATTGATGTATTTTGTTGCAACGTTCCAGACAAAGGTAGTCCTTTTTGTAGGGCTGAACATATTTGTTTTATTTTTGTTTTTGAAAATGCAAAATTAGTTGGTAAAGAAAAATTGTTAAATGACTCTAATATCCAGTATACTTGAAAAATTTTTGTCGTGTAAGTCGATATTCACTCTTCCCAACTTTCTCGCATTGGGTAAAAACTTACTAGCATTGTTGTTAAATTAAACTCGGGAAATGTTAACCCAATTTCTTGATATTCAAAACGTCAAGATTTTTTTTTGATAATTTAAAAAATGTAGCTTGAATAGAATTTTTTGAAATCATTTTCAAACGGATAATTTAGGAGTAAACTTCTTAGTATCTTGATTTCAACAATGTGGAACTATTTTACTCTTCGTTTATTCCCACCATATTTTTAGGAAGTTACTTAATTTTTTATTTAAATATGATCAAAAATTTCTTCCTTCTCTCTCACATTATCTATGAAAATGGATTTACCGCATGTAGTACATGCATGAATTATTCTCCTTTATATTTGCAGATGAAAGGAAAAAATTGGGCAAAGCTATCACAACATGCCTTGGTGTGGTTGGAGAGAAAGCTGATTACTTTTTCGAAAGTTACAAGCCCCAAATTCTAATGGATGGAGAACGTTGCATAGCTGGCCGAGCGTCATTAGAAAGAAATACGAGATTAACGAATGCTCCAGCGAAACTAGATTTGTTCGTATTTATTTCTTAAACTAAATCTTCACGCTAAACGAATTACTGAATAAAATCTTATTGTAGGAATCCTAGATTACATTTCGCCATGACGAGACCAGCGTGCTGTTTAGTTGAAAGCGTTGCCTGTTGTTTATCTCGAAATGAGCCCGTACTGCTAGTTGGAGAAACGGGTACCGGTAAAACATCCACTTTACAATTACTCGCCAAATATACAGGAAATACGCTTATTGTATTGAATATGAATCAGCAAAGCGATACTACCGATTTGCTCGGAGGGTAAATGTCCCAGAAAATCCCTCTTTCTTAGTACCTTTTCTTTATTGTAAATTCTCACTTTATTGTGGATTTTCAGGTATAAACCTGTTGACGTGAAGTTCATCATTGGTAATTTACGTGCTGAGTTTGAAACATTATTTCGTGATATTTTTAATGTTCAACAAAATTTGAAATTTTTGGATCACGTGTCTGTGAGTTACATCCAGATTTTTATTGCATCTGAAATTTGGTATGTTTCGGGTTAATTTTCATGTAATTTTTTTTTGTCATTTTAGAATTGTTTCAACAAAAAATGGTGGTCAAAATTAATTGCTCTTATGAAACACGTTGTACCATCCGCTATGAAACGCTTGAAATCTCCCAACGATACTAAAGCGATATCGCGTTGGCAAGCCCTACATGATAAGCTAGAGCGTCTCGAAATACAGTTGAAGCATAATCGAGCCTTGGCTTTTGCTTTTGTAGAAGGTGCTCTTGTTCGTGCTCTTCAAAAAGGTGAATTCTTGTATTAATTTAGGAACTCTTAATTACTCCATTATATGTTTTAATACGGTGTCGATTCATACAGGTTTTTGGGTATTACTGGACGAAATCAATTTAGCGTCCTCTGAAACCTTGCAATGCTTATCTAGTTTGTTAGAAGCAGATGGTACTATATCGTTGTACGAAAAAGGTGATTTTGAGCCCATTAAGAGACACGAACAATTTAGACTTATGGCAGCCATGAATCCGGCAACTGATGTCGGCAAAAAACAATTACCTCCCGGAATTCGTAATAGGTAAGCACCATTAGTGTTTTTGAACAGTTCGTATGCTTATATGCAGTACACATTTGGTTGAGTAATCAATTTTTGTTTTAGATTCACCGAACTTTTTGTTAACGAATTAGACAGTTTAGAAGATTTGATTACTTTAGTTAGATGGTATTTGAAAGAATTATCCGTTGATAGGGTAAAGGCCATTGCTAAGTTTTACCTTAAGGTTAAGAAAGCCGCCGTTAACAATCTCAGCGATGGAACTGGGCATAGACCGCATTACAGGTGAAAATAAAATCTTATAGTTGATGCTTAAAGCTATGAATTTGAAACATGAAATCTTCCTTTGTACTTAATTTTTTTTCACTGAAATATTTTTGCAACCGTGTTTTGAAGCAATTTAACCTCTCGAAAAAATAGCAGAATATATGTGTTCGTTTGTAGTGTACTAAATGGGCTGAATTGCGTTTTTTTGAATATAACGTCAGAGTAGTGTACTTAGCATTGTAATGTCCAATTGACTTAGAACCTACAGAAATTTCAGCCTTCAAATTCTTTGGGAACAACCCTCAAAATGAGAATAAATTCTTTAAAAATAAAAATGTTTAACAACTTGCATTTTTCTTTACATCCAGAAGTTTTATTTTATTGTATTAGTTCACAGAAAATTTTTAGTTCATTTTTTCCAAATTTAGGAGTCTAAATTTTTTTCGATTTAAAAAAAATTGTTCAAATTAAATTTTGGGTATTTTAAAAATATAAAATTAATGTGTAATTTTTAAATGGCGTGCGTAGTGTAGGCTTGATTTCAACTATTTGAGATTTTGAAGATGAAATATGCTGAGTTTCTACTTTGTAGGGGTTCCCAAAGTATGAAGTATTTGGTAGGAAAATATCTAAAATATGTCATTTTAGTATAAAGTTGTGATTTTTTGGGAGCCCCTACAAGGTAAAAAATGCTTACTTTGTCTTTCGATTCTACAAAAATGAAATTGAGCCCAACCCATACGCGTCACCTATAAATTACCCATTTGCTTAATTTTCAAAACACCTAAAATCGGTGATTTTTCAAATATAAATTGAAAAAAGTTTAGACCCTCTAAATTTTGAAAAAAAAAGGTTGCTAAAAATTTTCTTCATATTTTTGTCAGATGATTGATTCTTGTCCTGGACATCAAAACAAATGAATTTCGCTTATATGCCCCTTTACTCAGTACTCAACCCCTAATGTTTCAAACGCGTGTGTCTTATAATCTATGAGATGCACGAAAAAATTTTTCAAACAAAATTCTTTTCTCAACATCTAATGTACAATTTCATTTCTTATTAAAATTCATTTCGGAGCAATCCCACCCTTTAAAACAGGAATAGCGCGAGCATGTGGAATTGAGTCCTGGCTATTTATGTGCCAAAAAAAGAACTTTTGGATGTGAGAAATATTCAAGTTGCCAAAAAAAGGTTGTAATATGCGTGTTGTATTTACTTTTCAATTACGTTTAAAATTATTAATTTCTAATTAATTTTAAAATAATTATCATGATATTCCTACCATTACATTTCTTATAATTAATTCGTTTTCTCGCAGCTTACGTACCTTATGTCGTGCTTTGGCGATTGTGGCAGCGAATCCTTGCGGAAATGTTCAGCGTTCTTCATACGAAGGATTTTGTTTAAGCTTCCTCACGCAGTTGGATTCAGAATCTCATAAAACTGTCGAAAAAATGATCACTGAGTAAAGAATTATTTTAGAAATTTTTTATTTCTCCGCAAAATGAAATTCTTCATCAAATTTTTTCATTACAGAGAGGTAGTTGATAAGAAAAATATAAACAGCATAATTAATCAAGAAATTCCCGAACCGCAGCCCTTGGGAAATCATATTCGTTTAGAAAACTGCGAATATTGGATTTCAAAAGGCTCGGAAGAGATTAAAAAACCTCCTAGAGTGAGTACCTTTATGATATGAAAATGGAGCTTGCTCATCCGAAATACATAAATTTAATTTCGTCTATTCATACGTAGTACATTTTGACACCAACGGTGAAGAAGAATTTAAGAGATTTACTTCGCGTCGTATCTCTGAGTAACCATCCGATATTATTACAAGGTGATACGTCAGTGGGTAAAACCAGTTTGATATCTTACTTAGCCTCAGCTTCTGGTAATAAATGTCTGAGAATTAATAATCACGAACATACCGACTTGCAAGAGTACATCGGCGCATATTCCGTCGATTCGATTACCGGTCAGCTCCTTTTCAAAGAAGGTTTGTTCGCCATTTCACTTTTTTCAAATGATATCCGTCTTTTGTTATCATCTCGACACCAATAAACTGCTTTCTTACAGGCGTTCTAGTGGAAGCCATGCGTCATGGATATTGGATTATATTAGATGAGCTCAATTTGGCACCATCCGATGTTCTAGAAGCTTTAAATCGTGTTCTAGATGATAACAGGGAGTTGTATATACCCGAAACGCAAACCACAGTTGTAGCAGATCCCAAATTTAGACTATTTGCCACCCAAAATCCTCCTGGATTGTATGGAGGTCGAAAAGTAAGTTATAAAATGTGTTGATAGGATGTATACAGGTTCAATGTTGTATTTATTCATTATTTTTTATTCATTTTCAGATGCTCTCGAGAGCTTTTAGAAATCGTTTTATCGAATTACATTTCGGAGAAATACCCTCTTCGGAATTGGAACAAATATTACATCTTAGATGCGATATGGCTCCTTCATCTGCGAAAAAAATGGTTGCTGTGATGAAAGAATTACAGGCAAGAATTTTTGATTGTGTAAAAAAATTTTAATTGAACAATTTTAATTTTTGTTGAAATCCTTTTTCATAGGCGCATCGTAAAGGTAGTGCTGCTTTCGCGGGTAAACAAGGATTTATCACGTTGAGAGATCTATTTAGATGGGGTGAACGTTATAGATTAGCAAATCGTGGATCGAATTACGATTGGGATCAACATATCGCTGATGAAGGTATCAAATAAAATTTCATATTAATTTAATTTTTCAATTTTTAAAATTGATATCAAAATTATTTTTTCCAAAGTATTTTCTATTACTAATACATAATTTATATTATATTTTATTTTTATTAAATATATACAATTTTTTTAATTTTATGTTTTGAATGTACTAGTAGTTGAAAGTGTTAATTTTAAGAATACGTTGGGCTGAAAAAAATTATGAAATTGTGTACTGAAATAATTTAATCAATAAATATTATAGGTATATTATTTTAATTATTTGATAAATTCATTTTTTTTTTTATATTTTCAAAATATGCAATGATTACCTATCTATTTTAAAAATAAGTTGAATTTATTAATTTAATTATTACCATGTGTTAGATTATTTAATTAATTTATTCTTTGCATTTATTGTGTTCTCACGCCAGTACAGCATTAACAAAGCAATTCGCTATTGTTTTTAATATATACAGGTTACCTCGTCTTGGCTGGACGTGTGCGCAAACCCGAAGAATCTGAAATTGTGCGAAAAGCTTTGGAAAAACACTTTTTGAAAGAAGAGATTCGTGTAAATGGGAACCGTGTGAAAAGACAAGTGGATATCCACAATTTATTTACACGTAAAAAAAATTTTCTACAACATTTGAAATTTCCATAAACCTCTACTAAGTAGATATTTTTATTTGTCATAGTATCCGAGACAACATCATCTGTAACGAGACATATATTGGAAAAAATCACCAATATTAAAATTCCCGGATTTGAGCATATCGTTTGGACCCTGAATCTAAGAAAGCTCGCAGTTCTAGTCGGTAAAGCATTAGAGTTCCAAGAGCCGGTGTTAATGGTCGGTGATACTGGTTGCGGTAAAACCACCATTTGTCAATTCATAGCAGCCGTTTATGGACAGAAATTATTTTCCGTTAATTGTCATCAACATTCTGAGAGTTCTGATTTCCTCGGTGGATTGCGTCCGGTTCGACAGCGTAATGAAAATGTACGTTGATATGGTGTTTTAATTTGTTTTCTAGTCGTGGATTATTTTTGATTTTTGCTTTTGGTAATAGGATTCCAGATTATTCGAGTGGGTAGATGGTCCGTTAATCGAAGCCATGAAGACTGGACAGATGTTTTTAGCCGATGAAATCTCATTGGGAGATGATAGCGTTTTGGAGAGATTAAATTCTCTATTAGGTATTGAGAAGGATTTATTTCTGGAAAATGTTGCTGGTTACGCCATTATGCCACTGTGCTGTTGGCGTTTTTATTCAATGTAAAAAACACAAACAAAACTAAAAATTACCAACATTAAATGTTGAAAAATGATGGATTAATGAGGAAATAATATTTTTTAACGTAATATATTATAATGATCGATTTTCATGAAAACAAATAATATCGTTTTTGTAAAATTAACAGTCTCTTAAATTAAGAAAGAAATAGGATTATCATTGTCGTTATAATTTTTAATGATGCTGAAAATTTTAAAAATTTGTATTTTTATAATTTCAAAAAAAGAAGCAAAGACGAATATAATCGCATTTAGCTGAAATAGTAGAGATCGGCTTACAAAGTGGAATTGAAAACAAATTTTATTTCGATTCTATGCTAGGTATTTCACCTCAATAGAATCCTTGACACTACATTTAAGGTTGCCCGAAGTGTAAAGGTTCAAAAAAAATTCTACTTTGGTAATGATCAACATTGAAAATTTTTATTTTGTCATCCAAGATGAATAAAAACATGCTGTTCATGCAAAAATGTAGAGAATGCAATGTAGTATTACTGAAAAAAATAATAAAATGAAAAAAATAGTAGTAGTGGCGGAAGTAGACGTGGAATAAAATGAAAGAATTCTAAAAAAAAAAAAAAAAAAAAAAAAAATGGCATAAAGAATTTTTCTCATATTTTTTTCAGATAACTTCAATAATTAATTTTTTCTTCAGCCTTGTGTTTTGAAATTCTTTTATTAGAAGACACTGTCCCTCGCAACATACTCTGAGTGAATGTCCCCTGGATAAATGGATAAATATAAATGCTGCCAACAAATTCATTTATTTACAAACTTCTCGTACATGTAGGACTCTACGGTTTGTAGCAAGGTATGGAGTATGCTATGCAGTATTACTGACAAAACAGTGATGGCTAATGGTTTTAGAAGAGGGATGTGGAGAGAAATGAATAAAAAATGTAAAAAAATGATGAAGAGTAGTCATTTTCTTATATTTTTTGCAAATAACTTGAAAAAAATTCTCTATTCAACCTAACTTTTGAAACATTTTTTCATACCTCACTCTATTTCATCTCATATTATATCATTAGTGAATACACCTACGACAATCTCCAATAAAAAATAAATGAAATTTATTTCTTTGGAATTTTTTCAACGCCATATTCCTAGACTGTGTTAAAGCATGGATTGTTGGTCCATAAAAAAATGTTTTGAAAATGGGTTTAGTGGAATGTCATTTACAAAAAATATGAGAAAATGACTGTTTTCTTTCCTCAGCTCCTCCAACATTTCCTTCACAGCTGCCAAATTTCTTTTATCAGTAATTCTACATTACATGCTCCACGTCTTGGAGCAAACCGCATATTCTTACCTAGCTTGGGTTTTGAGGTGAGAAATTAAAAAAAAATATATTTGTATGAGAAGTTTTTAAAGAAATTAATTTTAGTATTTTTGATGTGACATTTTTCAAAGTTATCTGCTAAAAATATTAACAAATTGAGAGTTGATCTCATTATTTTTCACACTTTTTTTCTTCAATCCTCTATATCTCCCCACTCACCATCTCGCCTCCCATATTTTTCTGTCAGTAATACTAAACTCCATACTTCACATTCTGGCTTAAATAGCGTTTTTTTTTCTGTCTTGGATGATGAAATAAAAATTTCCAAATTGTTCATTACGAAGATTAAAAAAATATTTTCAAAACCTTTGTCTCTTCCCACCACGCATGAGAGCAACATAAATTACCCTACATGTGGTATGACGAAAATCCCATCGAAGTGATGAGACACCCTGTATGTTGAATTGTTGATATTTCGAATTTCATTTAAAATATTCCTACATTTAATGCATTTAGAACCCGAACGTACCTTATTACTCAGCGAAAAAGCGAGCTCCGATTTGGAATCCGGTGAAGTAATTACAGCTCATCCAAATTTCCGTTTCCTAAGTACAATGAATCCGGGTGGCGATTACGGTAAAAAAGAAGTAAGTTGGGTAATTATTTAAGCTCAATGTAATTTCGTAATTTCCTGATATAATAGCGTAATTATATTTCAGCTTTCACCCGCTTTGAGAAATCGTCTAACCGAAATTTGGAGCGAAAGTTGCACAGATCGTAATGATTTAATTTCTATTATCGAGCATAATATTAAAGAAGGGCTCACATTTGGCAACCAAGAAGATGGAACTACGGGTATCGGTCGGGTGATTTTGGATTTCATCGAATGGTTCAAAGAACAAGATATTGGCAAAAAGTACCAATTATTTTATACCTAAAAAAGTAGTTGTTTTTAAAAAAAAAATTTATTTTACTCATCACGAATTTTCGTTCTGGTACAGAATCGTATGCAGTGTTCGTGACATCTTGTTGTGGGTGAAATTTATCAACGTGACTACTTACGATAGCGAAACGGAACTGCATAGTGGAAAAATCACAGTACCTAAATTAAGCTTAGCTGATGCCTATCTTCACGGTGCTCATTTGGTATTCCTCGATGGCCTTGGTACAGGAGTATCAGGAAATCAGTAAGTTTCATTCGTTAATTAATAAATTCGCCCTCATCCCGGGTATTTATTAATCTTTATCTTCTGATTGATCCAGAGAGCAATTAATCAAATCTAAAAAGCAAGCAGCTAACGAATTCTTGCTAGAACAGATAAAAACCACTAATGGTAAAGAAAACAATCCATCAGCTATGATGGAAGTCGATCCACCAAAAAGTTACTTCGGAATCGCGCCTTTTTATATAGAAAGAGGTACATAAAAATTTGCCTTTATTCGAGGTCACAAATTTTTTCACCGGATTTATAATTCGTATGATTTCAGGCGAATTACCTCTCGATGACAATTTTACTTCCAACAATTTCACCTTTCAAGCGGAAACTACTAAAGCGAACTTACTAAGATTATTACGATCATTACAACTACCAGGTCGAGCTATTTTACTAGAAGGTAGTCCAGGTGTTGGTAAAACGAGTTTAGTACAAGCATTAGCCAATGCGGCTGGTTATAACTTAACCAGAATAAATTTATCCGAGCAAACCGACGTTTCTGATTTATTCGGAGCTGATTTACCAGTTGATGGAGCCGAAGGTGGGGTGTTCGCTTGGCGTGATGGACCCTTTTTAAAAGCCCTAAAAGATGGGCATTGGGTTTTACTCGATGAAGTATGTGAAATTCGATGTATGAAATTATAATCATTAACTATTTTTATAAACTCGTAAATACCAATTTTCAGTTGAATTTAGCTTCGCAATCAGTATTAGAAGGGTTGAACGCGGTTCTAGATCATCGTGGAGAGTTATTTATACCAGAGCTAGGTAGATCGTTCACCATTGACGCTCATAAGACGAGGTTATTCGCCTGTCAGAATCCTCTCAGACAAGGAGGCGCTAGAAAAGGATTACCGGCTTCGTTTTTAAACCGGTTTACTCAAGTAAAAATCATAACGATTGTATTTTCATTATTATAAAGGAAAATTTTCTAGTAAATGTTATACCAATTTTAGGTATATATGGAAGCTTTAAACGATGGTGATATTTCATTCATAATAACGTCCCTGCATCCTAACATACCATCGGATATTGTACAGTCTATGGTTGAATTTAATGCTCGTTTGGCTAAAGAATGTGGCGTAAAATGGGGATTACGTGGAGCTCCTTGGGAAATGAATTTGAGAGATTTAATGAGATGGTGCCAAGTCATGGAAAAAATATTCCGAAAATGGTACCTATAATCCTGGTCGATTCGTTTCGTTAATATATGCCGAACGTATGCGAACCTCTGAAGATAAACAGAAAGTAAGTTATTAAATTAATTGATGTGATCAATTTTTTTTTATATGAATATATCTTCTCGAAAATATTTTATGTTGAATTCAATGGAATTTGAAATTGAATGAAAATAAAATTTGTTCAATAATTATTGAATTTGAATGTTGGATCTTTTATGAAAGAATTGGGAATAATTTATATTTAATTTGTAGAGGATGTCGAACAGGCGAAGAAAAAGATGAAAAAGTAATGGATCTTTCATTTTTTCTTCTTTCTTTCCTTAAAATAAAACGTAATTTTTTATATTTGAAAACCTATGTTTTGTGGCAGTGCTTATATTTCATGTCTTCTGTTTGTTATATCATAGATGAAACATACATAGATAGCCCACCGTACGTTAAATTTTTATCACTCAAAAACTGAGTTGGAATCGTTTTTTGCTAATATCTTGGAAACAATTCAAGATATAGGGCTTGCAAATGACTCATTTTAAAGAGATTGGAATAGAGAATCATTTAATTTTTCTAAAGTTACTCCTGTCCGTTTACTCTTGCAATTAATTTCGAAAAACGATTTTTTTACTTTACTATGAATTATGTCAAAAAGTAAATCAATAACGATTGTTTTTTAATAGTGAAACACATTCAGAATTTTATGCTCTTTCGAATGAGCTACTTGAAAAGTTTCTATCTATATTCTTTCTTGAGATATTTGCAAAAAACCAAGCAATAAGTCTAATTTATTCTTAGTACTGGAGCTCATTCACAGAGAGCGCTCTAAAAAATGAATTAGTTTTATTAAAATAACTCGAGACTCACATCGATGGCAATAATATTTTAGTTTGTTTAGTATTAAGTATTATAGATTTGCTTTTTTTTTTTTGCTCATGAAAACTTTAAGAAAAGTTCAAGAAAAGTTTTGAAAATGTGATTAACAAGTATGAAAACGCGATGAATTTTGATTCAGAAAATTTTTTTAGACACCCTGTACTACTACAAAAAAGGTCATTTGCGCCTATATCTTTATTCTTAGTTTTGAGAACCATTCGTCATTTTTCCTCCTATCTCCAATCCATTAATTAGTGCTCATAAAGATTTTTCAATTAACTATGAATTCTCATAAATAAGTTTCATCTTTTGAGTCAAGAATAAATCATATGCATATATTTTTATTCTCGGTTTTGAGAACCATTCGTCATTTTTCCTCCTATCTCCAATCCATTAATTAGTGCTCATAAAGATTTTTCAATTAACTATGAATTCTCATAAATAAGTTTCATCTTTTGAATTAAGAATAAATCGTATACATATGTTATGACTCGTGACTCAAAAAATAAGATTCAAGATTTCACTCAAATAATACATTTAAGAGTGAATAGGCAAAATCCAAGACGTATAAATCCATTTAATTGAATAAAACGTATTCCACAATTTTATTTTTTATTTTTAATGAATTTACAAAAGTGTCTGGGACAAAGTCACAACTGATGAGTTTTTTTCCATTTCTAAGGTGAGACTACGCTGTAAAAAAAAAGTGAAATCGAAGGACACTAAATCAAACATCTTGGTATTTTTTTAATGACCAATTCGAAATGAATAAATTTTATATTAAAAAAAAAATGAATATGTAATTTCTTTTTGTTTATTTTTTTTATATTTAATTTTGGTATTTTGCAGGTGTTATACACGTACGAAGAAATATTTGGAGATCGTTACCCGTACATGAAGACCCTACTACCATTTCATGTAACATCGGAAAAAGTCATATTTGGAGACATAATGCTACCACGTACTACACCAACTGAAACTGCGCAAATAATCGATAAAAATAATTCCAACCTCGTTTTAAGGAACCAGTTAGATACTTTGAGATCTTTAGCAATTTGCTTAGAAATGAACTGGTTCGTTATACTGGTAGGTGCCAAAAGGGTTGTTTCTGTAACGATGTTTTTCGCCATTTTTCTAATTTTATTTTTACCGCAAAGTATTCTGTAACCTTTTAGAAGAAAAATTTGCCTGGCCAACTTCGGAAAACAAAAGTTTTTAACAAAACACTTTCTTTCGTTTTTTTTTTTTTCGCTAAATTAAACTCCTAACGTTTATTTCAGCTTTCATAGCGACGAGATAAAGAATTATAAATTTTAAATTTACCTTCTTTTCATTTTACAGGCTTCATGTAATTAGTAAAACGAAAAAAACAAAGTTAACGTTGGCGTTTTTTTTTCTTTAGAGGCGAATGTCACCGCGAAAATTTAAATACTTTGTGAAAGGCGCAAAAAAGTATGACTGGTTGGAAAAAAATAAAGATAATTGAAAAAAGTCCGTATATTTGCCCACCTTATATCACCTCCTAGGGTTTTATTAGCCTTAGTATCGCGTATTGCGGTTATTTGAAAGGAAAGTTGCGCAGTTCGTGGGTTCGAAAATCTGTGTATTTTTTTCATAGCGTTATAATTGTTTGGGATGTTCGTATTCTCCCTGATGAGCTAGATAAATGGTAAAAAGAGAAAAAAAATATTGTAATTTATAACGTCAATTTATTAAGCTCGTCTTTTTAATCGACTCGTAAGTCGAATATCGTGTTTGCGCTTCGTTTCCCCATTAGCTATTAAACGATAAACAATTACCCGTCGATTTATTTCTAATCGTATTGTGTTTCGGTGACGTCGCATTTAAAATTATATACCGATTCGACGACGAGTTACCATTGAATTTATACGTTTGCAGGTTGGAGGCAGCGGGAGCGGTAAGACCAGCGTAGTTCAAGTTATTTCCCAGCTGTGTAATAAAAAGCTAGACGTGTTGTCGGTGAATTCCGCCATGGATACGATGGAAATACTAGGCGGTTTTGAACAGGTAAGAAATCCGACGCGGTTTTTGCATATGAAAAGGTCGTGATTTTTTATTTATAAAACTAGAGTAAATAGAAGGAAAAAAGAATAAACGAAAGCTCCTCTACGACGTTGTTCTTCACGCCTCAGAAAAACTTAATAACTGAAAGTGCGGTTACCTTTGAATGAAAATGAGAACGTTTTATTTATATTCGACCGCGTACAAGCACCTGGTAATATTTAATAGGTGAGGTAAAAAAGCGTTTACGAATTACCGCATCAGGCTTTTTTTCGTACTCAAATTAGTGAGGTAGTTATGATATGTAAACGAATGAAATACGTATGTCGTCGAGTTAGCTACGCTTTCGGTTGAATCGTTTTCACAGAAATTATTTCCGAGCTGCATTTTTTTTTTTTTTCGCTTTTCAATTAAAACTTATTAACTACGCAATTAACGAAATTATATACGGGTTGATATCCAAAGTAGGGGTATCGATAACGCTACTGGTAATTTCACCACATCGCATTCACGCGCAGTTACTTTAGGATAAATTAACGTCGCTGCGTATGGTGTTTTAAATAATCGAGCCACGAAATCGCTCCTTTTTCGAGTTTAATTAAATTTTTCAACCATTAAATTTAGTCGTTTCTTCGTTTTCGTGACTTAATGCTGCTGCGGAAGCAGTTGCGCCCGGCTAAGTTACCAATTTATTTTTTTGGTTGCCGCAAGTTTTGCCAGTTGTGAAGTTAATAAACTTTAAACATCTGTCGAACTTTTTATCATTTGCCGATTATATAATCAAGTGGAAACTTTAAGTCGACTTTTTTATTCGATGGAGTTTTATTCGAATAATTTTCGAGATGTTTGGTAGAATTTTTAAGACTGAGGGATAAACCTTTGCGACCTGAAGTTCATTATTTACTTACGGACAGAATGAATTATGCGTATATTTTGTTTCTTTTTTGTATAAAAAATGAGTTTTTTCGCCGCCATTCTTGTGGTAGACTCGTTCGTTATGAATAAATTTTATTTGCTCTGAGGTGAATATTCGATGGTTCAAAAGGCCTTATTTTTTTATTTTTTCAGAAGTAAATCTATTCTTTCAGATGAGCTTTATGGTATCAAACAGGTCGTACAAAATACCCTTTCTAATTACTCCTCCCATCATTACCTCGTATTCGGAGATTCACTTGCTCTCTTCTCTGCTTGCTAAAGTTTCATGACATTTGCCAACACTCAGTTGCAAAAGAAATCATTCGATTTCTATCCTTTTCACGTTATCAAATCATATTAGACTTGATCTCCTCGTATGCCAATATCAAAGAAAAAAATACCTAAGAAGCCATGCTCATTACTGGAGTTGATTTTTTAATTGGGGCTTATAATCCGCCATTTTGGGTCCACTTTGACCCGAATTTGAGAGGACATATTCTAGTCATCATCTAACCTTATATACGAAGTTTGACTTTTGTTGGTCGATTTGGTGATGAGATATGGAAGATTCATGTAATTTGCTGTTGCAATTTCCCCTCCAAAAAACGTTTTTTGCTACTGACTACTACAATCAGAATAGATGACACCACAATGCAAGTAAAAAATGTCTGATCTCTTTTGTATCACCACCACATTTTAAGATCGAAAACCCTTCTTTTTCTCCTCCAACGTTACATGTGGAGATGAATGTGAAATATATTATTCTTCTTATTCCCAATAATCGTATGAGTTCATATTAATAATATTTTTACTAATTTGAAGCTCCTCAAACTCTACTCATATTCTGATAATCTGCCATTTTGGATTGATTGTGACCGTAATTCAAGAGGTCATATTTTGGTCCCAAACAACCACATATGCAAAGGTTGACCTTTCTTGATTGATTTGGTGAGAAGATGAAGAAGATTCAAAAAGTTTCCTGTAGCGATTTCCCTTCTAAGAGCACTTTTTAGCTTCAGCTTACCCGCGAATTCACTTGGGAACCAAAAATCAGAATAGATTAGTCACTTGGCCTCATTTCATCGTATGATCACAATGAAAATTTTTCGCCATCTCGTGTGCCCCCACCACATTTTGGGATTGATAAACCCTCCTTCTCTTCTCCATCATCATATATTGAGGTGAATTGTGGATATGCTATACTTCTTATCCTCAATAACCACATTGAGTTCATATTAATTACATTTTTACTAATTTGAGGCTCCTCGAGTTCTACTCAAATTCTGATAATCAGCCATTTTGGATCCATTTTGACACAAATTCAAGAGTTCATATTCTGCTCACCAACTAACCTCACACATGAAGTTTGACATTTCTGTGCTCATTTGGTGAGGAGATATGGAAGATTACTGAAATTTCACAACTCAAAACTTCGTTAAAAAAGCGTTTTTCGCTCTAACTTTCCTCCATGTACACTTGAGAGAATGCCCGCCTCACTAAACGTACGTGGGGTAATATACCAAAAAGTTGGACATTAGTCAGATGATTACCAATGGTTTGAAACACAGAGATTTGCAGAACCCCCTCCCTTCCCCCTCTCCATTCTTTAATTATGTAGTCTGTAATAGCTGTCGTTTTCATTGAAAACTTGGCTAAAAATCCTTTTCCTACAACTCTCAAGACGTGTAGAAATTTCACCGAAAACATTTTTTCCAACTCATTCATAGGTTTTGAATGAATAAAATTTCAGTTTTTAAATTTTTCACTATTTCATTAATATAGGTCAGTTATTTGGAGCAAAAATATGGAAATAGTTGTTATAAATTTTTTTCTCGTTAGTTGCTCCTTATACCTCGTTAAACTACGTACTAAGAATTCCCGAAGTCGGAGGCGGGTCGAACGTCCATCTCGACTGCTTTTCGCTTTTATATTTGAAACTAGGGCTTATACATGAAAAGCTAATCTCTATTAAATTAATCTACATAAAATTTCCTGTAAGTGAAGTTCACTTCATTTTTTTTGTTGAGGTCATTGTTTCCTCAAAAATTGGATATAAACTTCAAAAATGCTCAAAATATTGGTTTGTTCGCTTTAGCTCCTGACTAACTCATTGTAGAAACTTGGAGTTCGCTCCATCAAGAAATTCATAATAAGGCAATCTTTCTTCATTTCGAGTGCAACCTTTTTGGATTCGATGTACCCAAGTTATAAATAATCAAAGTTGAGCTTTGAAAATAATAGAAAATTCGATAATTTTTCCTGTGATTCACGACATAACTCTGGCCCAAATGCCCCGATGTTTTTTCTTTTTATGGCATTGGAAAGCTCTTGGAATTACCCTTCGAGCATCCTAAGTAATCTCGTTTAAATAAATTTTCCTCAGAATTAAACACACCTCAAAGTTGAGCTTTTTGAGTAAAAATAAAAAAAAACGTAAGCAGCCATGCCGCATTACTGGAGTTGAGTTATTAATTGGAGCTTGTTTTGATTTACTAATAACCTTGCTTAACCGTTCATCACTACAGGCCACACCCAATACCAAGTCTGAAAACCCCTACCCTATCCTTTCCAAAAACACTTAAGAAATTCAATTTGGCACAAATGTAGTATTTCTTGCCATGAAATAATCATGCGAACACATATTTCTCAAATTGTAACTATTTGAGGGTCCTCAAATTATCTTCAAATTTTGTAAATCCGCCATTTTGGATCCATTTTGACTCAAATTTAAGTGGTTATATTCTGGTCACAAACTAATCCTACACACAAAGTTTGACCATTCTAGGCCGATTTGGTGATGAGATATGGAAGATTCATGAAATTTCCTGCAGCAATTTCCCCTCCAAAAGCCGTTTTTTGCTCTAACTCCCCTCCAAAATCACTGAGGAAGCTAAAATCAAAATACGTTTGTCACTTGGGCTCATTTTATCATATGACACAGCAATAAAAAATTTTCGACCCCTCCTGTACCCCCACCACTATTTTAGGTTGTAACCCCGCCTTCCCCCTCCAACATCATGTATGGAAGTGAATTCGGGATATAGTATACAACTTATCCCCAATAACCATATGAATTCATATTAATTACATTTTTACCAACTTGAGGCTCCTCAAGCTCTACTCAAAATTTTGATAATCCGCCATTTTGAATCCATTTTGATCCAAATTCAAGAGGTCATATTGTGGTCACCAACTAACCTCACACACAAAATTTGACCTCTTTAACTTGATTTGGTGGGGAGATATGGAAGATTCAAGAAATTTCATGACTCAAAACTTCCTCAAAAAGCCGTTTTTTGATCTAACTCCTCTCAATATGCACTTAGAAGCTGAAATTTGGATATGTTAGTATCCGTGACTCACTCTTTCATATGAAATCAAAAACGAAAAATTTGAGCTATTTGCCCCTTCTCCAGCCCCCCTCAAAATTTGAGTGATCCGCCATTTTGAAATTTATCGAAAAAACAAAAAACTATTTTTGCGTATTTTCAAGAAGAGTTCCTCACCGAATTTTGAGCGAATTTTATCCACACCCGCCTGCGCAAGGCGAGTGACACAAAAAACGCAATTTCTTCAAAAACAGGTTTTTGCTAACTCTCCTCAAAATGCACTTAGGAAGCTGAAATTCAAATATGTTGGTGTCCGTGACTCACTCTTTCATATGAGATCAAAAACGAAAAATTTGAGCTATTTGCCTCTTCTCCAGCCCCCTCAAAATTTGAGTGATCCGCCATTTTGAAATTTTTCGAAAAAACAAAAAAAGCACTTCTGCGCATTTTCAAGAAGAGTTCCTCACCAAATTTTGAGCGAATTTTATGAATACTCGCCGGCGCTACGCGTGGGAAAAAAAATATATATACCAAAAAGTTGGACATTTGCCAGATGATTACAAATGGTCTAAAACGCAAAGATTTGAAGACCCCACCCTCCCTCGACCTTCCCTTCCCAAATCAGGTAGGCTGTAATAGCTATCATTTTTATTAAAAACTCAGCTAAAAATGCAATGAAATAGATAGTGAAATTTTTCGAGCAGAATTTTTGTGTTGAATATTTTCAAATTATCATTAATTTCTTTTGAAATGAATGGAGGCAGAACCCTCTCTCGGAAGCAGGTGAAACTCCCTATCACAATAATTGTTTTTGACATTTATCTCCATAAGTGAATTTTCTAATCCTAGGAGGCTGGGCAAATTCAGAATGCAATTGGCGAAGACTCGTAAAATCAAAAAGTTAAATTTTTGCTTTTTGTTGATAAAAAAATTTGCTTCTATAGGCAGCAGCTTATATAGCCTAGTACCTGCTCCTAAATCCACGCTTTGGAAACATTGTGAATTAGAGTACACTGTAACATCCGTCTACTCTGTAAACTCGTGGGTAAAAAAATGAAGGGAAATTGTTGCCTTCGGTACTACGATACTTTCGTGAAGTTGAATTTTTAAACAAAAATCATCTCGTTACCATTCGCCGACTGAAAAAGGTAGAGTGAAGGGACTTCGGTGAAATAATAAAAATAGTCGAAAAACGCGAAATGTAAGCTGTTCGTGTATGCGGGCACGTTCGTATTCCACCTTCATTTTGTTTATTTTTAATTATACGGAAACATTCGCGTTATGTTTGTTTTGTATGTTAAATTGATATTTCACGTCGAATGCATTGCGAATAATACGCCGAACAGACGTGTCGGTAATTTTAATTTCTCCAGCTTCGTGTATTCGAAGAGATTTCGTCGGGCTTTATTGCATTATGCATGCGGCGTGTTGCTGAATTGGCTTCGCATTTTCTCGACGAAAAATTCGCTTATTTGAGTTTACAGTTTGACGAAATTTTCGTATACTATGCGTCAAGGAACTAGGGTACTAATTTATAATTAGAATGTTTGATTTTGAGGTATTTGTGAAGTCGATGCTCGCGTTAATATATTCATTGTATATACATTAAACGACGCGACGTGGCGAGGATACACATAGAACGGTGTTTGTTTATCGGTCGTACAAAATGGTAAAGGTTAATCTCTACAAGGGACGAATTTAAAACGGATTATGTAGATGGCTTCGTGTTCGGCGGCAGTGGATTTAAGTTGGGCTTTGAAAAGGACTTGTGGATTCGGTGTGTATAATGTGGTGTACGAAATACGCGTCTGCCTTATTAACATCTTGGGCTTTGTGTGTGCGTCCGCAACACAGCATTAGTTCTTAATAGTCGTTTCGACGTTTGAATTATGCTTAAATATTGTATTATCAAGCACAACGAGCAGTTGCCTGACTCGCGTTAATTATTAATGTATTTAGCTTCTTTTGTTCGCTGACACTGCGCGAGATCAAGAGAAAAGGTGTTTACCAAAAAATATGTATACCAATTGTTCTACTTTGTTGTTGATGAATATTCTAATTTACTTGATACGTGTAATTGTTCGATGAATGAAGATTTTGAAATCAAAGTGATTATTGCCACGATGAAATTTCGTTTACAGCATTTAGGCATTATTCTTATGAAAACCTTATAAGTTCTCTGAGATTTACATCATGGGTTGCGCCGCCTGTGTCAATTAAACGCCAAAAATATTATTTTTTCGTGCATAAGTCGTTAAATCCGCATCTTAATGTGGCAGTAGTACGTAATGAAAACAAAAACAAAAAGCTTTAAAAATTTTCAGCAAAAAACATTGTATTCATCTTTCTTGTTAAGTGTTGCCTAACGTTCGAAATAAAACGAGGAATATGTCCCTTTTTGTGAATGTGTAACTCATGGATTGGGTTTAGAGCTTTTCATTATTAGCTGAGTTTGTAATACAAACAGTAGCTATTACAGACAACCTAATTAGAAAAGGAGGGATTAGGAGAGGATGAGGCCTTCGATTTTTGCGTTTTAGAACATTTTTAATGATATGGCAAAAGTCCAACTTTTTGGTACATTACATGCATATATTTTTTATTTATACATATTTTTCCCCATCGTTTATGACGCCGAGGGTATGAATAAAAATCGCTCAAATTTGATGAGAGAGTCTTCATGTGAATACCCAGAAGTGTTTTTTTTGAATTTTTGAAAAACCTTAAAATAACGGATCATTCAAATTTTGAGGGATGGGGGGCAGGGGAAAGTAGCTCAAAATTTTATGAACACTAAGATTTCCAAATTTAAGCTTCATAAGTGCAATTGGAAGGCAGTTGGAGCTAAAAATGGTTTTTGAGTATGTTTGAGTCATGATATTTCTTGAATCTTTTAATTATCTCCTCTCCAAATCGATGTAGGAACGTCAGACTTTGTATGTGGGGTTAGTTTTGGACCAAAATGTGATCCCTTGAATTTGGGTCAAAATGGTCCCAAAATGGCGAATCGTCAAAATTTGAGGATAGCTTGAGGAGCCTCAAAGTGCTAAAATTTGAATAATACGAGCCCATAGGATTATTGTAGGCAAGAAATACTACATATTCTAAATTAAACCTATTAAGTTTCTGGGAAGGGATTGGGTAGTGGTTTTCAAATTTGCTACTGGGTGTGGCATAGATAATATTTTTAACTGAGTTTTTAAAACGATAGCTATTACAGCCTACCTGATTTGGGAAGGGAAGGTCGGGGGAGGGTGGGGTCTTCAAATCTTTGCGTTTCAGACCATTTGTAATCATCTGGCAAATGTCCAACTTTTTGGTATATATATATATTTTTTTCCCCACGCGTAGCGCCGGCGAGTATTCATAAAATTCGCTCAAAATTTGGTGAGGAACTCTTCTTGAAAATGCGCAGAAGTGCTTTTTTTGTTTTTTCGAAAAATTTCAAAATGGCGGATCACTCAAATTTTGAGGGGGCTGGAGAAGAGGCAAATAGCTCAAATTTTTCGTTTTTGATCTCATATGAAAGAGTGAGTCACGGACACCAACATATTTAAATTTCAGCTTCCTAAGTGCATTTTGAGGAGAGTTAGCAAAAACCTGTTTTTGAGGAAATTGCGTTTTTTGTGTCACTCGCCTTGCGCAGGCGGGTGTGGATAAAATTCGCTCAAAATTCGGTGAGGAACTCTTCTTGAAAATACGCAAAAATAGTTTTTTTGTTTTTTCGATAAATTTCAAAATGGCGGATCACTCAAATTTTGAGGGGGCTGGAGAAGGGCAAATAGCTCAAATTTTTCGTTTTTGATTTCATATGAAAGAGTGAGTCACGGATACTAACATATCCAAATTTCAGCTTCTAAGTGCATATTGAGAGGAGTTAGATCAAAAAACGGCTTTTTGAGGAAGTTTTGAGTCATGAAATTTCTTGAATCTTCCATATCTCCCCACCAAATCAAGTTAAAGAGGTCAAATTTTGTGTGTGAGGTTAGTTGGTGACCACAATATGACCTCTTGAATTTGGATCAAAATGGATCCAAAATGGCGGATTATCAAAATTTTGAGTAGAGCTTGAGGAGCCTCAAGTTGGTAAAAATGTAATTAATATGAATTCATATGGTTATTGGGGATAAGTTGTATACTATATCCCGAATTCACTTCCATACATGATCGAAAATTTTTTATTGCTGTGTCATATGATAAAATGAGCCCAAGTGACAAACGTATCTTGATTTTAGCTTCCTCAGTGATTTTGGAGGGGAGTTAGAGCAAAAAACGGCTTTTGGAGGGGAAATTGCTGCAGGAAATTTCATGAATCTTCCATATCTCATCACCAAATCGGCCTAGAATGGTCAAACTTTGTGTGTAGGATTAGTTTGTGACCAGAATATAACCTCTTAAATTTGAGTCAAAATGGATCCAAAATGGCGGATTATCAAGATTTGAAGATAATTTGAGGACCCTCAAATAGTTATAATTTGAGAAATATGTGTTCGCATGATTATTTCATGGCAAGAAATACTACATTTGTGCCAAATTCAACTTCTTAAGTGTTTTTGGAAAGGATAGGGTAGGGGTTTTCAGACTTGCTATTGGGTGTGGCCTGTAGTGATGAACGGTTAAGCAAGGTTATTAGTAAATCAAAACAAGCTCCAATTAAAAACTCAGCTCCAGTAATGCGGCATGGCTGCTTACGTTTTTTTTTTTTTTTGATCATTCACCTTTAACCAGTTCAAAGATCTTCAAAAAATTTCCTATAATTCACATATTATTACAAGTTTCCAGCTTCTTCACTGCTCTCCATGAAATGAACTGAGAAATTGGTCGATTACTTGAAATTTTTGTAATGAATAAGACTTTGCATTCGAAGGTGATATATCTGATTACAGTATCCCCTTTTCTGGGAAAGTTCATTTCCTTTTCTTTTCCATATCTGAGGCTGGAAAAAACAAAATCATATACCTTGTATGGAGTTCACGAGGATGTTTTAGCTTGTCTTTTCAGGATTTTTGATGGGATACTGTTATTTTCCACAGTGTTGTCAATATCACGTATTTTGTGTTTGCCAAAAATTTTCATTTTTAGCCACTCATTAATTTCTACAAATTTCAATAAGAAGGAAAAATTTTCCTAAAAATTAATTACTCGATGAGTTTCATGTTTTCATTCTTTGAAGGGGAAAATTCTTACGAAGTTTTCATTGTATATTAAGGGTTCTGCTACAAATTAGGAGGTTGGTGCTTGACATGCTAGGTGGCCTGGCCGACGTTATAATGGCTCTTATTATTGAGCATAATGAGTCAGAAAGAGATGAGTGAATACTGAATCCTAATATTGTTTTCATTTTCTTTTGTTTTTCCATCGATAGTCGCTCCTTCTCTGAAACCCTTCCCTTGAATTGAACTTGTATCATGTATAGCAAAACTGATCATGTTGCCTTTTGTATTCACCGTACCTGCGATAAATTTGTTATTAAATTTTTCACGTGAGATTAAACATTCGCAAAATCCGGCTCACTTCTAGGCTCATTTACTGCGTTCAGGACCATCACATAAGGAAAATGAATGTAATGTTTTTTGTTGTAAATTTAATGAACTTCTATTTTGTTAAGCCCCTTTGCCACATTTAAGCCCATACTTAGCAAGTTACATACAAAAAACTGATATTGTTGACCTTTTATCCACAACTAGAGCGACCTTCGCAGGTATTGCATTTCTTAGCGTTTGTTAAGCATGATTTTTTAAATGCTGTAAACCTAATTTTAGGAGGGCAACAATCTCCCCAAATTTCGCCCTTCATTGGCTGCACTATAAAACCTATAATAATTGTGGACTAGCCCCTCAGTGTGAATTCAACGCATTATCAATTAATCCAACTTACGTGACGACGAAGGCGCAGTTTAGAGACATATTATTTTTTTTTCTCGTAACAAATTTCCTTCGCGTAAACCGTAGCTTTAATATCTTTCTCTTTTTCACGTATGCTACGAAACTCCGCGCTCGGTGCCAAATAAAGTGGTGTCGCTCAAAACTA
This sequence comes from Phenacoccus solenopsis, assembly GCA_009761765.1. Classification (NCBI taxonomy): domain Eukaryota; kingdom Metazoa; phylum Arthropoda; class Insecta; order Hemiptera; family Pseudococcidae; genus Phenacoccus; species Phenacoccus solenopsis. The sequence continues at coordinate 8,108,082 of CM019752.1, read as the reverse complement.
GCGGGACGCGGGACGATATTACTGGATAAATAAAGCTCATATGGAACATCCTCGGCCGGCTCCATTTATCATTTTATATCGTTAAATTCGGAAATGACGCGCGATCCCTTCGCCATCTCGCGCTTTCTCTTCGTCGCCATTATTAACTAATTTCGACGATCGCCGATACCATCTGGCAAATAGCCATTCTACGGCAGCGTGTAGTAATTTATTTATCGAACCTAATCCGTAATTTAGTGAATCGAAATTTGATTTAGGTCTACGCTTTAATCGTTTCTGCTACATTAATTAAGTAAAAATTAACGCCGCTTTTCCATTCCTACAATGGCTCGTATGTATCGGAAAGATGAGTTGAAGTTGAGTGAATTGGTGATATTAATTCACGAATAAATCATTATAAATTTTGAATTTGAGAGATCAAATATCTATTATTACGTCGAAAATATCAATTAATTTAAAAGTTGAAAAAAAAATGTATCTATGCACGAGTTGTTTGGGGATTGGATGATTTAAATAATGCGGGTGATAGGCCAGACATAATACTTCAGTATTATGATGGTTGCATAGTCCTACAAAACTAAAAATGTACCATTACCTCTATGTTTTGAAGATGTTTTATGGACACATACTTTATCTCCACCACATATCCTAGTGTGATGTCCCCTTTATAGCTCTCAAAACTGAAAAAAAAAATGTTTGACCTGATTTTTTTATTTAGTTTTTTTCATAAATTTTACCTCAAAATCCAAGTTGAGTGAAAATATGCAGTTGACCCTAAAATTAGGATTATTTAATGTAATAATATTGCAAAAAAAAAAAAATTGAAGGAAGTGGAGAAATTACGTGAAAAAAATAATGAAAGAGTGTACAAAACCAGTAGAGCCCTTGACCATATATTTTAGTTGAATTTTACCTCGACAACTTTTATGAAGAAGCAGATGTTTCCACAAAAAAAAAATCTACAAAAAATCCATAACGAGGAATATTTTTCTCTTCTATAGGGCTACTCAATTTGGATGATGATACCAAAAAATGTGGAGGAGGGGAGAAAGTGAAGGTCTATAAAAAATGTTGCAAACATAATATTAATAGAACATTTTTCATAGTTATGAATCTTCAAAAAAAATGTGATAAGAGGTTCATTTTTCCATCATTTACTACAATTTTTTCATGTTTTATCATCACTTGTTTGTTCCACTGTACCCAATTTTTTGTTAGTAATTCTACATTAGGTACTCTGTGTTTTTGAGCCAGCTGCACATAGCTGGTTTTAAGGGGAGCCAGAGCTTCTTTTTTCTTTTTTTTAGGTGTTTAAATCAACTTTTTAGTAATTTAAACAATTTATCGTCTTTTCCACTTGACTTTATGGAACTGAACCCCCCCCCCCCCGGCAAGCAACGATCCTAAAACCGGCACTGCAGCTGCATATTCACCAAGGTTGGATTTTCAGATATAATTTTTCAATAAAAGATCCTTTGAAAGAATCGACATAAAAAAATTTATTGACTTTTAGAGTTATCCATGGGGCACCTAATTAAGATATACTGAGGTTTGGAGTGAGGGTCTATTAAAAATTCTCCAGAGATTAATAGAACATTTTTTATTGTCATCTTCAAAAAATATGAAAATTTGTAATTTTGTTGTCATAATTTATTACATATTTTTATAATTTTTCCACACCTATACCCTCCAATGTTACCATGTTTTTTCCCCTAATATTGCAATGCGTACTCCACATTATAACACAACCGCCATATTTTTGTTCAACTTGGATGATGAAATAAAAAATCAAACCTTTGCAATTCTGCTCCTTTAGCATTTAAAGTAGGCAAACTACCATGTATTAAAGTCACATAAGTAGCCTTACATGTGGTTCGAAGGAGCTCATTTTGAGGTAAAACACCCTGTAGAGATGAGATTTTTTTCAAGCCAGTGAATCAAACCTTGAAAATATTTTGCATTTTTTTTCCCGAGTAAAAACTGAAAAGTAACTGAAATATAATTTATACTAATTTCACCTAATTATTAAACCCAATATTGATTTTAATGAATTATTGTAATTTTTAAAAAATGAAAAAAGATCAATACGAGGTAATGACTGAAGAAATCGATTTCGGGAGTTGATAAGGGTAGAAAGAAATCATAAAAAAAAAGAAATTTTAAGAAGAAAGGAAGGGAGAAGGGGTATAGAAAGAGTTGAATGGCATCAAAAAAAAAAAATTAAAATTAAATTTCAAGTACACAAAAAAATGTTCTGGATGGTTTGGAAATTTTTTTATCCTGCAAAAAATCCGTTACACTCTGCGTCGAAAATATTTCGGATTGCAGGTGCCATCTCCTGAAATCTTGGGCCAAACGTTGAATTATAAATATCTTAAGGAAATACCCTGTTTCAAAACTCTTCAGAAATTATGCTCGTCATTAATAAGATGAAAAATTAATAAAAATGTAAATCACGCGAAATAAAAAAGGAAAGTTTCGCGAAGAATAGTATTAATAGTAATGAATTGCTGCACAACGATGAAATGGCGTAATCATTTATAGCTAAAATTTTTTAAGACGTCGTGGCCACTTTTCCACAACAGATAAGGATTAACTCCTTTATCTCGACGTTATGTATACTTTCTTTTTTGCCTTGTTTCGACTTTAGTTTCGAAGTTGATGATTGAAATGAGAAAAAGTCTCGATCCTGCCGTTTCCTCCGTTCACGATATCATCTTCCACGTGTTCATTGGTGATTGAAAAAATCTTGAAAAAGAGTTTCCTATAGACTAAAAGCAATATCACAAAGAAGTGCTCGAAATAAGTAAATTAAACTTCAAAAATCAACTATTTATAATTGCATATTATCTAATAAAACATTGCAAAATGGTAAACATGTTGGAAATTCTAAAAGGGCCGAAAATGAGAAAATGAGAAAAATCAAAATTCACAAAAGCTAAAATAAAAGTTGTCATACAATGTACACGTTACCCGGCTAATCGACCGCAAGGAAGTAGATGGAGGGGTTAAATTACAATCTTACAAGAACGATAGGATCATCGATAGGTTAATTTTGGAACGGATAGTTATAACAGTTCGTGTTACAGTATTTGGAAAAACACGCCGCGCCGCTGGTGAAAGTAATGCTAATTCGTATATAACGAGCGCTAATGCGATTCGATATAATATTTAGAAAGGTCGCGATAGAGAAAATATTTGAACAGCGGCATCGGGGAGTGTACAATGTAAAATTTCACTCATTACCGTCGCAACAGCTCGCGTCGAGTTGCGACAGGAAACGATCCCGGGGCGTATCACGATTAAATCGCGTTCTCGGATGCGGTTCATTCGCTGGCGGAGCTGTATCCCGAATATTGTATTTCAGCGTCTGTCGTATTCGCTTGCTGTAAAAACGACGGTATTTTAGGCGATGTATGATGATGGCATATGTGATTGCAGGTTTGCGTCGGAATCGGCGGTCTATTTATATTATCCCATGTTTCTTCGACGTCTTCTTCGTCGTTGAAATGCGTACCGTTTACATCCTGCGAAGCATTATGAAAGTCATCAATACGAATCGTTATTGTCGAATAGGTGTGTGTATTTCGTATATAAAGCGCGAAAATCGTATCGTTTTATCGAAGCCGTTAGAAGGTCGTGAAAATACGCATTTGCATGATGAGTGTCGCGGATGTATATAGGCGAGCTGTGGAGCATTTACCCATGGAGAAAGTTTTCAAAAAAGCTTCGTGATTATGATAAGAGGTTTGTTGGAAAATAAGACTGTAGGAAATATAACCGAAGCACTAACAAATTACCTACTTATTTATTCAAAAATATAGAAATAGATATAATTATATGAACTCAATAACCATTGAAAAATGAATTAATCTGATAAGTATTAATTTTGATGATTTTGTTCTCTTTTGTATTCGGTGGAATTAACTGTGCAGCAAATAGGTTACACCATTTGAGATAGCGTGACAAATTTCAGTTTTATTTTTCAAGTGTATTGTTACTGTTGAAGGCAATATGAGCAACTGTGGGTTGATAATATCAACAGCCAATAGGTCATCAGTGTTAATGAGCATTGATAAATTTCGGTCTTCTACCCTCTTATAATCCAAAAGTAAGTCCATGTGAACATATTTTAGCTGCTCCTATTGACGTCATTCAGAACCAAATATTTTTTATTTTCATTGGTTGTTGTTCTCAGACTCTTGTGGCTGGAAGAACCAATAGAAAGCCGAAATGGTTTAACATGTTATAGGTCAATAAATTTGATAGCAGATGAAAAGTTTATGCTTTTGCATTTGATCTTACAATAAGTAATAGCCATAAATTTTCGTTTTTTAAGTGTATGGCTGTTATTTTTGAGAAAAATGCAACGAAATGATTTGAAATTATGATATATTGTTCTAGAGACTTTGTTTGAGGGTACTTGGCATTTATTTTTCGAATTTTTTCATTTCTTCATTATAAAATCAAATTTTTCGCATTTACATACTTAATTTCAGAAGGACCGCCTTAAACGACGAAGTCATAGGACCCTGTAGAAGAATTGAAATTCATTGCTAATGGATATTTGCGTGGGTGAGAATCAGAGAGAATTTAAAGATTTTTCATCTTATATATTGACAAATGCGGCGACGGGGAAGCTTGAAACATTCTAGAAAAGTCCAGAGATCTTAAATTTCTATCAGTAATCAAGATGAATTGATTTAATAATTTCGATTATTGGAAAAGATAGTGTAAATGAATGAAAATTGACTAAATTTATCGAGAAAAAAAAAAGAAAAAAAAACTAAAAAAGTTTTCAGGAATTAAAAAATTAATGAATTAAAAAAAAAGAGTTGAAAATTTTTAATTTTTCATCAAATTATTTTATATTTAATTTCTTCAAAAAAAATTGAAATTTTTTTTCCTTAAAAAAATGTTGACGATATTTTTTCATTTTCGAGCATTTAAATTCTTCTAAGTATGAAGGGGAATGGTCTTCATATCTTCGTGTTTCTTACGAAAAATTGAATATTTCTCTAGATGTTAGCTGGGGTTTTAATAAATAACAAAGCTTTTAGAGTTTTAGAGTCTACTTGATTAGAAAACAATGGCGGAGAGAAGGACTCTTCATATCTTTGCTTTTCAGATGTTTTGTGATATTGACAATGTCGAACTTTTTTATAACCTATATTTATCCATTTGGTAGCGCGAACAAGTGTACGTACATAGTAATCGTTCAAAATATGGTCAGAGGTTCTCGACGTGAATATCTAGAGGTGTTTTTCTCAGATTTGTGATACCACTCAAAATGGTGGACCATTCAAATTTCGAGGCATCGTTTCAAAATTTTCAGTCATAGTGTAGTGTGATAGAGTAAAACGACGGCAGTAGCCAAATTTCAGCTTCTTAAGTTCATTCGAAGGGTAGTTAGGACTAAAAACATATTTTTGAGGAAGTTCTGAGTCATGAAATTCCTCAAGTCTTCCATATCTACTCGTTGAATGTAGTAAAAAAAATTCTAATTTTGTATGCTGGGTTAGTTAAGCAACGCAGTATGAATTCTTGAATGTGGCTTGAAGTTAATCCAAAATGTAATGCTCGAAATTTGAGGTATGTTGGAATGGCTCATATTCGATAAATATGAGCTCATATCATCGCTGCGGTCAAGAAACATAACATTTCTCGAATTTCTCTTCACTGGAGGGGGAAAAGAGGGGATATCATCCTTGAAATGTGGTGAGAGTGAGTTGAGGGAAATTTCGAAAATTTTCAATTAGTATGTTGTGTGGCAGAATGAGCTTGCTGGCTTCGAGGAAAACAACCTGGAAGTTTTGAGAGAGGAGATGATCCAGGTAATAGTTTTGGTGTCTTCATGAATGATTTGATTACATGTTTTTGAATTGTAATAGTGGCTTTGGAAGAAGATACGTTCGTTAAAGAGATAGATTTCGTTTAGGGTGGAATTTTGACAAAATTCACAAAGGGAGTTTCTCTTATGCTTTGCAAGAGATAGAAATGCCCATTTCGAAATTTGGTGATATCCATCTCTTTTCTTCGGTCCAGAAAAACAATGTACTTTTTAGGTGTGACTTTTTCATTTGTGAAAGTCATTACTGTTTTTGGTAATTCCCTTTCTATGATTATAATGAACTGGTGTAAAGGTCATCGGTCATTGAAATTCACTGTAATGTAAAAATAAGATACATGGGTAAATGAACGTTCAAAAGTAAAAAAAAATATTTAAAAAAATCAAAACTGAGAAGGTACATATTTCAAGCAATATAAAATATAATTTTTAAGAATGAAAAAAAAAAAATCAAATCTTCAGAAATAAAAAAAACTTAATTTTTCATAAAAAAAAAATAATGAATTAATAAAAATAGCTCCATTGGTACTCGTATTCAACTCCTACAATGGGCTTAACATCTCCTTTTCCGAACGAGTAATTTTTTAAATAGTGTTTAACTGATATTGACGTAGTTTCTTCATTAATTCCGAGCATCGGAATTGGCATTTGTCTGCCATCGAAGTTACCTCATAAGATTAATGCTCGTAGCGTTATTTTTAACATTACCACAAGGTTTTCCGATGTGAAATTGTGTTGGAAATTTTTTATCGAATTTTTTTTATAGTCTACTGCTCGAGGGAGCGTTGTAAAAGTTCATACCATACGAAACGTATCGATTGCTTTTTTTTATTTTAATCTTCACCGTGATCTGTATTATAGGGTATGAAACTGGCGAATTCCGATTCATCCTGTGTCCCAAATACGACATCATTCTTCACCGTAAACCTTTACATACCACGCCGGCTGTCATCGAAAGCCTACGTATAAAAGATAAAACCGCATTTGGGCGCGAAATAATTTGTTGGACTCGAAGGAATTGAAAAAATGCCAAAATTTTGAACGCCGTTAAACATTTTATAGCTAATACGATTTAAGATTCACTTAACGTAATCCCTATACGTCCGTGTAAAAGCATATGGAGGCGAATAAAAGGGTAAACACTGGCACTGCTAGCACCATGCATCGTACAAATACGTGAAATTCGCGAACTTTTCGCGTGCTCTAATTAATGCTCAGAACTTCGAGCGACAATTTTTGTAAAACTGGCCAATGAAAAAGTGAAATAGTAGCCACGCGTAATATATTACAGTATGTGTAATACACAACGTATAAAACTGAGCACCGCGTAAATTCGTCGAAGTCGAAATTTGACACGTGCGTTTCGTTACTCTTCCAAAGGAGCGTTAAGTTTGGAAATTAGAGCGTATTAAAAGGTCCATTTTTTTCGCAGAAGGAGAGGAAAGGAGGCCATAAATTGTTATGGAAAATAGCCAACAGAGGCAATAAAATCAATTTTTCCTCGGTAAACCAAAGTTTCAGCCTTTTGCACGAACCCCATTCGGAGTTCACTTTTTGCTTTTATAGCTTTTCGGCGCGTATTGTACACTAGACGTGCTTTCCTTACCTCATAAATTTACTGGTGGCGGTGCATAAGCGATAAAAATAAATTGTGGATGCCACGTTGCATTTATGTACTCAATGATGGGAATTTTATTTCGAAAAAATTCGCCTTCTCGTTTAATACTATAGAAGGCGAGAAACAGTCTTCTAAGGTTTTCGGATGAAAAAAAAAAGAAAAAATTTTAAAGGCACGGTTATCTCGCGTTGGTTGTAATTTATGTAGAAAAGATGCAACAAGTATGCGGCTATTTGTCCGCAAATGTTACTGATGGTGTTGGCTTTTCAACGCAAACTGCTTTTCACTTCTAACGACCAAATTGAAAAGTTAAAAAGAAGGCTAATGGAAAAATTTTACTTCTTTACGTCACTTTATTTTTGCTGATCATCGAATATAGTATTTTTTCGCACCTGGAGGAAATTAAATTTGTTATTTCTTTGTAAACTGGTGTTTTTTATCATTTTTTATCAATTTATTTTTTATTTTTATTATTATTATAAACGACGTATTTTTTTAATACACTGTTTGAGAATTTTATGGCTAGTAAGATAGTGTAGTTTAGTTCGGCGAAAATTCTCATAAAATATTCATAAGCGTTGTTGTGACTCGACAAACGTTTTGTCTTGTGTACTACATCCAAAGCGTATGCAGATTTTTTTGAAATAACGTCGTTAAAAGGAGTTTTTATTTTTCGCATGTAGTAGTCTATAACGTTAAAATGAAAATGTCGAGCGAAAGTTGTGCACTTCGATGAAATCCCGAAGGTTCTAGAAGTTACGTTGTGCGAAACTTACGAGCATTACAAAGGGGTTATCGAACGACTATATATTTGCAGTAAATTATTTTCATTTGCCAGATTTCAAAATGAAGTTTACTTTTATCATCTTTCTCTAATCCTTTCGTTTCCTAAATGGAAAATTTAGTTTTCTTCGTGTCGGTGATAAGTTTTTTTTTATTCGAGATCCCAAGAGAGTTCGCTATTTTTTCTAACATTTTCGTGATTTTTCATGTAAACATAAGCGCGTTTTGGTGACCTATTTTTATGTGAGAATTAATTTTTCATATTTTATTCAAATTCAAACAAGTTCTTTAGGAGAACAAATTTTCGTCGTTCGAGTTGACGAATCTTGATATTCACTTACTGAAACTTGAAGTTCTACACTTTATTGATGGAAGTGAATTGAATTGTTTATTTTTTATTTATTTATGAGAATTCCAGTTTATTTTTGATTTTTTTCCTCCAACTAGGCAGTGGGGCACCATTGTTGGGTGAAGCAGTACATGAATCAATCTTATAATGCTCAGCTCTACATGAAATGAATATCGTAATTTATCTTAAACATATCAATGTTATTGTAGGAAAGAAAGTTTGTCGAGTAGATTTCAAAATTTTGGCCACTGTTTTGCTAGATCTGAAGTGGTTATTTCTTACTAGCATCTCCTTCCTCCCCAGCTCATTTTTAAAAATTTTTCACACCACAGGATCTAATAGGTACGTGAAAAAATTCCAAATTGCCAACCCTAATTCCCTATGTTATTATTCCCATTCCTCAATGTGGGTTCTAAAATTGGAGTTAGGCACGTGTAGAAGTCACAAAGCCTTTATTTCCCAGTTTTTTTAACGAAGTGAAGGTTACTTTCGTTCCTTCGTGAATTTTGAACGTGAATTAAACTCGTGAAATTTGAAATTGAGGGAATGGGGTGGGGGAGGTTAGGTAGATATCCACAGCTTCTGAAAAGGTTTTAAAAGTGTTGAATTTTCATTTTTCAAAATAGTTGAACTGCGGGTACCCCTGAACGTGCTTCTTTGCTTTGTCATCGTAATTCGCTAATTTTTCTTTTGTTCTGAAGCAAAAAAATAAAAAAACTTAAAATTTTATTTTTCAAAAATGAATCAAAATTTCATGGAATTTTCTTCTCTTTTTCACGAAAATACGCGTCCAAAAAGTATATCCAAATTTCCTCAAAATATTAATTGTATTTGCAATTCAATGAAAATTGTTTCATTATCTTCATCACGTATGCAAAGTTCAAGGCATTGTGTTAAATAAATGGTGTCAGTTTTCTTACAGTATCGCTGAAAAACGCAGTTTTTTGCCTTATAACTTGGCACGCAAATACACAACGCGTGAAGTTGGTGAATCTTATGCGACCCCCCCCCCCCTTAAAAACCGAATTAAACGCTTTTATAAAGTTGTCCATCTGTTTAAGCTGTGATCAGATTTTAATGTCCACTCTGTTGAATTTTTGATGACAAGAATAGATAGTACGAGTAAATGCATAATATGTATTCGAGAAGTAGTGCACGTTGTCGATGTCGAAAATTCTAGAATACTGTTTGTGCACTACTTACGAAATACTGATTAAACGTTGGGCAATTTGACGAATTGACGATTTATCGCGTATTGAATTTAGGAAGCTCCCAATTAGAGGCACGAAAGCTTCACTTTAACTAATTTTTTCTCATCTCCCCCACCCTTTCTATCACATTTATCGAAATAACGTCGTATTCACTTACAAAACTGTTGATACGGTGAAATGGAATATCATCGTAATATAATTCATCGAGAATTACAATACGAATGAGTGGAAAAAAGACCTATTTTTTCCTCTAAATAAATTTTGGCATCTTTTACACGATTCTCGGTTCGACCCATTTGGAGGAATCTTTTCAGATGTGATGGTAGATGGAAGAAAATTTTCTTGGTGTTTTGAACTTTTGCCGAGCAGTATTGATTTTTTTTCAACTTGTAATCAGGGTGTTGCGTAATTATGGTTGTTTTTACGTTTTAATTACAAATTCGAGCGAAGCTTGTTGCTTATAATGAAATCGTGTGCGCATTATACGCCGGCACAACATTTCTTATTTTGTCTTCTTTTCGAAGCGAGAAAGAAATGATATAATTATTCGGTTATTTCGGACACACGTTGTTTTAGGACACCAAGGCTGAGCGAATTTCGATTGATTTTAAAATGGAGATTTTCGTTTTACGGGCTTTTTTTGGAGTATTTTGTTAGGTACGAAAAGGTGTAGGGGATGGAAAGTTTTTGCGAGAGGCTTCGTCGTTGAATTAGCCAAGTTGACAAAAAATAAAAGGTTTAGAAGAAAGCTTTCGGCGGGCACGTGTAAACGATAATGATATTTAGCTTTTGTTGATGAAATGTGATTAATTATATGAAGCTTTGGAAAGTTCGGCTCGGGTGTTATTCGCGTATATTAGCGGAAGAATATCGATTGGTTTTTATTGTCGGAGGCTGGTATAATGTTATTGGGTTCAAGTTTTCAGGTCGAACGCGTTCGTATTGGAAGAAGTTTACATGTATTCACTTTTAGCGTAACTTCGACGGCGGATTTTGTGCGGTTGGTAGCCGCGACGGTTTGCAAAAGTTTTGAATTATGTTGCGCCAATTCGAAGAGAGAATATGTGTAGGCGTCCAAACAGATTATCGAGGTTGGGATTCGCGACGCTTGTGATTTTTCACGTTTGAAAATATTACCTGAAAACGTTGACGAAACGGTGAAGTTGTAATTGACTGATTAAGTTGAGCAACGATAGCAGTTTGAACTGGAGGGGGTGGCGGAGGTACTAATAAATTGGCTTGAGGAACTTCGACGACGAAATCGGTCTCTACTCCGGCAACGGCTTCGTCTTGCGGTGTCGCGGTTCGCGCGAACGTACTCGCCACCCAGTCGTACAGGAAACCGCAACAAATCCGGAAGGCGGCGTATCTCAGGCCACGGTGCAGGATTAAAAACAACATCGGATTCACGAATGCGTGAATGTAAGCTATATGCAAGGTGACCTGAAAATTTCAAACGTTGTTAGTAAAATGATGTAATTGTTGGGCCAATAAGTCCCCAGCCAGTGTTCGTGTATGGGTTATATTCGTAATATTGGACGCTAGAGAAGATACATACATGGTTTATTAGAACATCGTGTTCGATGTTACGAACGTTGTTTCACGAATCGAGATGTTTATGCTAAGGAGAGGTTATTGTTTCAGAAACGCTGTATTCTATGTGTTATATATTCTGCGTCGTTTTTACGTACTTATCATTCGTATCTCAACGTTGAAATACGTTCGTTTTAATGATTGATTTCGCGAATGTACATTATGCGTCTAGTGAAAAAGCTCCCTAGGCGAGAATGTGTGAGATTTTTCCTCACTCATACTTCCAATGTTGACTTTATTTCTATTCGAGAATTCTTGATTGCGCCTCATTTACATATTCATTTCCGTTGAAGAAAAAAAATTTCATTTACTCGACAAAACGTTTTGATAGCGTTTCCATAAATATTTGAGTCTTCGGGTATACTTATTCGCAATTCTATTCGAAGTAGATGAAAATATGCGCGATTTTTTTTTTTTTTGTCTTGCCGTATACAGCCGAGTGGCTAGAAGCACGTGGACACTGTAAGAGAGATTATGGTTGAAGAAAGATAAGATTTTCTTGTACAAAACTTGAAAGGTTTATCACAATTAATTCATCATCTCTCAGAATTCGGCAGAAGGTAGAAGGAAGATTATGACTGCTACGAGAAGGGAAATAATATTGGCAGTCTTATAGAAGATGGACTACAGAGAGCTGAATTTGGCAGTGATCACATGTGGGAGCTGCGGTGCGCCATAGAAAGTATGCATGGGTGATGTGACAGTGGCCTATTCGGAACCTACTTAGTAGAACTTCTTCTCTCCGATTGGATCTTTGGGAGATATGCCAGAAGGAGGTATCTGTCTTGATACGAGTGTTTCTTAGTTTGTTAGTTTATTGAGTATGGCTCCAAACGTAAGATCATTAGAGGTTAGATTAAACCAGTATTTCTGCTTGCTCGTACATAAATGCAGAATTTCGAAAATTTGCTAATGATTTATAATAATAAACCATCATGAAAAATGTGATCATTGGGTTTTGGAATGAATTCGATGTAAGATTGTGAATAAAATTGACCTCAACAGAAGGTATTTAACAGATCCGCCAGCTTCTGCAAGTTCTGTAAAGGTTTTCGGCCTCTCAAACATTTCTCGTTTTTTTTATCTCATAAGACTAAAAATAGGAACTTAATGGAATTTAGTTTAGAGACAATTTTAAACCTAAGCATATGTCTGAAAATTTTTTGACCGGGGGAGGGGGGGTCAGATGTGAAATTTTGAGTTTTCGAATGCACCACATGTTCCATTAGGCTTTCTAGTATACAGATTTCAATTTTTGGTTTTATTTCGATGTTTGAGTGTTCTTGAAATGAGATGAGTTCAGATTAAAAATTTTGACTTTTGAAGCATTGTAAATGTGATATTGAGTTTTTTCTGAACACCAATTTCAATTTTCAAGTTGCTGGGATTCAAATTTGAAATATAATTATGAAACACTCAGCCTAGTCAAAAACTTCTGTTTCGATATGCGATATGCATATTTTTTTTAATTGAAAAAAGTCGGGAGAGAAAGGCTCAAATTGTAAAATTATGGTTGAACTTGAATTCAGCACTTGAGAAGTAAAAGTTTCAAATTTAAAACCCCCCCCCCCCCACAAGAAATTCAGAAATTAGTCAAATCTTAAAATCAACCTAAAGATTGAAATCATCATATTCGTAAACTTTCTATAGAACGTACAGTTATAATTTTAGCTCGTATTTTACTCTACTGTCTCACTTGTAAGTGATGCCTTTCTGTTCAATAAATAGGAGCAAATCTTCTCGAACGATTCTATTAAGATGAAGGAATCGTTTCTTTTCTTGAAACATAATGAACTACTTTCCTCATCTAAACCAACTTCCCCGATATTTGCTTCTGGCTTCTGGTGCTGTATACGGCATGTTTAACCGATATAAAAAGAATTTATATGAAGAATTTTTTAAAAAGTTGTCCAAAAATTCGAAAAAAAGAAAATAAAAAAATTTAAAAAACTTGAAAAAATTATGAATTTTCAAGGGAATCATTTTTTTTTTGTTAATACAAAAATAAAAATTGCCGAAGAAAATGTTAGAAGCAATAGAAAAACATTTAGTTGTATCATTTATATCGCTTAAAAAAATGAAAAATAAAACGATCGTTTGAGAAAGAAATTTGCTGCGCACCGTGTAAATGAAAAAAATAATTACTTGAATAGCAAAATGAAAGATTGTTCGCTGACCCAAAAAATATTGGTCTGAAAAATAAAAAATTATCAAAATGAAAAAATATTTGAAAATAAAAACGTAAAAATTGGCAGATCGTTCAGAAATGAAAGAAATTAAAAAAATAAGAGAAAAAATAAGAATAAGTGTGTCTAACTTTTTTTTGCAATTTTTCAAGCATTTGTAAGAATCATTACAAAGAAGTCTAAGAAAATTTATCTTTCCCTTGGTCAGTCATAATTCTTGCTGGTCTATAGTCAGGATAGGCTAGACGGGCGCTGAGCCCCCTCTTGAGCAATTTCAGCTTCTTTAGTAAAATTTTGTATTCACTCCTGAAGTGCCAACCAACCAAAAAAAAAAAAAAAGCGCAAGCTCCCTATGGAGTTTGGTTAGTCCGCTGGAAATGACGTGTTGACTACAAGCCTGAATTCTAGACGTTTCTGATCATTAGAATGAAAAATTTATGGGTGATTGTCAAATTTCTCCGAATTTAGTAGAATGAAGTGTAGGTCATCGAAAAAACACCGTTAAATTGCTTAATAATTGTTCAATTACTTACATATTACTCTAAAAAAAAATTCTATAAAATTATAATGTTTTTTTAATTTTTGTGATGATTTTTAATGAAGAATATTTCTAATGTATTTTTTCAATAAAAACAAGTAACGACGAGAAATTTCGAGCGTTTTAAAAATACTCAAAAATGTAAAATTCTCGTGATGACTTAAGTACTTTCACGTGTAAAAATCTCCAACTTGGTGTTTTCTTCTAACGTATAACTCTCTTCAAAATGTTTGAACATGATATATGATTATGAGGGTGTTGAAAGAGAGGATTAAAGTCAAAAAAAGTTTAAAAATGGAAAATTATAGGATTTTTCGTATATAGCGGGAGCATAGCCAAATGCCTTTAAATTGGTTACCGTTTGTTGATTTTATTTCATTTTCGTGTCGTTACATTTACAACTACTTCATTTCACTGTATGTCAATAAAACAAGGCTATTTCGCATAAAAATTAACGAATGGTTACCAATATAAAGGCATTTACATAGGCTACCGGTTTACACAAAAAGTCATATCAAAATGAAATAGAAGTTCAATGAGAGTAAATTTAAAAAATTAATAAAAAAATAGTAGTAAAATGATAAAATGCTCTGAAAAATAGAAAATTAATTTTTTTCAATGTCTTAAAAAAAATTATTTCATTTTTGTAATGGAGGCGGGGGGAGGGGGTCAATTCATCAACAAAAAAAAAAAAAGAAAAAATACATTTTATCTGGAAAAACAAGATATCATTCTTACGTAGCGCGATTTATACCAATAAATACGTAATTCTGATTAGTCAGTTCACACAGCATCTAGAACGTATTGAATAAAGAGTGAAAAAATGTCGGATACTGTCTTCATTATTTTCAATTTCATTCTTGAATTGCGCTTCCAATAACAATAATCATCTTCGAAATTATCGTTTAATCGGGTTTTATAAGTTCATTAATGTGAAAAAATATCGTCGTTAAAGTTTCGAAAATACGTCGAAATTGAAATCGCCATTTTAATTCCTCGCCAACTGTTATGTTTGTCCGGAGTGTTTTCATTATAACGACTTCTCAAATACACGGAGGAAAAGTTTTCATTCGAATACCAAAAAGGAAGAAATATTTTAAAAACGGTTCGCTATTTAACGAAATTAAATTGGCTGTTTGGAAGGAAATTAATTTCGGTAATCCCGTCGTTTGGGAAAACGGATGTCGTAAAAATATGAAATTCGATCCTGTAATTTTTAATTAAACTCGCCTCACAACGTAAAGGCGAAGGGATGGCAATAATTAGTTCGACATCGAGTATTGTCTTTAGCGAATGGTGACTGGCGGTTGGGAGGGAGGAGGATGAAAGTAGAGTACGAAAAAGCCGAAACAGTATCATCTACCGTGTTGATGGATTTTTACCTTTGGTCGTTCCGATTTATTAGAAAGTTAGAAGATGGTATTAAAGTCGTTAGACATACTAACGACGCCGTTGAGAATAATTTTCAATTGTGGCCGTTGTTCTGGCGCAGTCGAGTTTTCGTATATGATATCTTTATTTTTACGTCGAGTCGTAGTTGAGGGTGTTTTTTCACTACCTGCGAGTGTACGAAATATCGTATTACGCTCGTAAGAAACGAAGATTAGGTAATCTTCGTATAAGAGTGAAGTTGAAAATATCGAAGGAGAGAGGTGATTCGACTTTACAGAAGATTCCGTTATCGGGGTTCAGATGTTACGCGGCTGAGTTTCGTTGCGAAGTAATGTTTGGACGGTGTTACGAAGGATATATAATGTTGGAAATATTGCTGCGGTGGTTTTTATTCTCGAATTTCGACAGCGTTGATTAATTTTTTTCCAGTCGTTTACGCGTAGGCTATGCTACGTGTGGTTGGCGCTCTTTTGTTGGGTTGTACTTTCAACCACTCTGGTGCAGTAGAGGAAAGAAAGCAAAGAATGTATTAAAGTTTTCTGTAGCCGACTCGTTAGGTGGAACGCTTTGTGCTAGAGATGCTCGATGTTTCTGTACTCGACTGATGGAAATTTATCGATTTTACATCGAAAGGGTACGATGCGAAATTTTCATAACGATCTTGTTTCCTTTACCTCGTCTAGCTCGTACGATAGGATGTTTTTAAATTAGCCGAAGAATCCTTTGTATTGATATTATGTTATTACGAGTGAAGAAAAGATGTAATTTTTGAAATGAATATATTTTATCGAATGTATTTAAGCCATAGCACAGATGCAAGATCGAGTCGAACGTATTTTTGTTAATGTTGGATTCAGTTTTAATATTTAAACACATCATCCATTTCATACTCACTCAGGCGAACAAAAAAATACATCAAATGAAAATTAGTATTTATTGTAAAATTATTTTAACCTCGTATCCCGCGTTGCCGGACAAAAATGGTGGTCTGGCTAGAGTAACGAAAAACAGTGGTCCCCAAAATATTACATACGCCGTAGTAATGACGAGGAACATTTTCACCTTTTGGATGCCTTCGCGTTCCATACGTAATAGGTAGTTACGCATTCGTCGATGTTCTTCCAAGGCGTTTCTAAAACCATTCGCCTTCTGTAACATCGAAACGAAGTTGATAAATCTAATTTTTGGTGAGACCAAGAAAAATGAACTACTTACTCCATTCACTTTGGCTGTATCTGCGCCTTGTGCCCTGGGTGGAGCATTAGACCCGGTAACATTGACTAAAGTGGTAACTAATCCAGCGACTTTAACAGCCTCCACGTTAGCCTTAGTGAGATCGCGATGTAGTTTATGCAAATGAAATAACGTTAGTAGAACACAAATCACGTTGATCGCGATCCACAAGGCGTTCAGTATGTAATGACGAAACGGACCATGCACTAAGGGGCAACTGGGAGCGTTACGTATCATTTCGGATCTAGCAGCTAGAGCTCCACTCAAAAAAGTCGGACCTAGGTTGATGGTGATGCTAGCAAACCATATCATAAACGTTCCGAATAAAACGCATTGCGGCGAATCCATCAGCAAAGGGCCAGACATCAGGTCTTCGTCGCTGCCATCTTCTGGAAATACTGGAGAGTCGTTTAGCACCGTTGTTAACATGTTTATCGTGGATACGGTGACTAATAGTAGAAACGCCGTTTCTACTAGACTGCATTTTCGTATCGGTTCGCATCGCAGAATACTGAAACCCAGGGGTAGCAGGATGGCTGCTCTGCCGCAGTCCACGGCGCCTTGGTGGAATAGAAGGCCTTGAGACCAGCTGGAACAAAATTAACGAAGGATTTTTGCCAATTAATGTACACAGTATTATAATACTCGGAGTTCAGCTCATTTAGGAACTTTTCAATTCTGTGCTCGATCTATTTTCTTTGAGTTATGGCCTGGAGGGATAGAAACCATGTTTCTATTGGTGTATGGGTAGAGCGCGTTTCAAAAACCAGTAGATGGCTGGATTTGATAATAAGTTAATAATAAGAAGAGAAGTGAGTATTTCGCAATTAATTATGATGGGAGTACTATAATATTTTGAGTAAATGAGAAAACAAAAATTATTTTACATGAAAACTGAGGTAAAATATCGCCGTATTACGACTTTACGAGCAGTGATGTAAGATGAGAAAGCTGCTAGACTGATTCATAAATGTAATATGCGATAGTATATTATTTATTTAATATCTCTTCATTTTTATTTTCATTATTCCTTCTTTTAAAAAATTGAAACTTTCAAAAAATCGGAATTCTCTCATGATGAGACGTGGTAATGTAATGTTAATAATGACTGTTTTTTTTTGCATTCGTGACATCTACTGGTTTTTGAAACGCGCTCTATCTGCACACTCATTGAAGCTTTAATTTTTATGATTTCTATCACCAGGCAGTGATGGAAACTGAAAACTGAAAGTAAAACTTTTATGTCATTTTTGATGAAAATTGAAAACTTAAACTGAAACTAAAACTAAAAAATTAAGAGCTGAAACTGAAACTGAAAACTGAAACTGAAACTGAAAACTGAAACTGAAACGCATTTTGAATCAGTTTCAGTTTTTTGAAAAATATTTCTCTTTTGCTTTTTGATTCTATGCATTATTGGTGTTTAATGCTACTCAATAGCAGTGATGGAAACTGAAAACTGAAACTAAAACTGAAAATGAAACTTTTATGTCATTTTCTATGAAAACTGAAAACTAAAACTGAAAGTGAAACTAAAAAAAACAATCAAAGACTGAAACTGAAAACTGAAACTAATATTTCTTCAGTTTTCATCACTGCCTCCGGGAGGTATATACTGGAAGTCTATTTGTCATTATTTCAACTATTCTTTGATGAGCATTAGCAATCGACGCTTGAAACGTTTCCGAAATTGAAACGAAACGAAACGATTGAAATTTCAATCGTTTCACAGACCCCTAGGAAACGTTTCATTTTTTTTTTTTGACTTTTGTATTATTTAACCAATCTGAACTGTGTAATTGTTCATCTTTTCGTCTGTGGTACAAATAAGTAATATATTACACAGAATATGCAATTTTAATTAATGGGAGAACATTATTTTAAAAAAAATAGCGAAAATCGTTGATAAAATGATACCATTTTGTAAATTACTGATATGTTAATAACATTGTTGTGAAACGATTGTTTGAAACGTTTCTGAAACGTTTCTGAAACGTTTCATGCTCGAAATCGTTTCATGAAATTGCCGATTGCTAATGAGCATACTGCATATAGATAAAATCGGGAAATTTCGGTAAACTTCGACCATTTTCGAAAACTCTCGGGCAGTTTCGGCAATCTAAATTCTTTCAAATGTTGTGGATATCTTTCAGTAATTTTCATTGTTCGAAGAACCACAGGTCCATTTCTTATTGAACAGAATGTATGAGCTGTTCTTTACTCATTTGTACTTGAAAAAATGTTGCTGTTTCGGTTTTCAGTTTCTGAAACGTTCGTTATAATATTATAGTGTGATGCAGGTAGCTGCTCCGCTTTTTGATTGGTCGTACGTTACGCGTATAGCGACCAATCGTAAGGCTCTGGAATATTTCATTTCTACCTTTCTAAATAATATCGTTCTGCTTTAGTGGAAATAAGGCGCTATAAGAACAGGTATAATGGAGCCGCCATCTTGGCTCGTACTTAATGTAAAACACTTAGTTTTGAATTTGAATGGCGAAATTCTTCGTCTTTCTCCACTGATTGCTGGAAAACAGTGAGTCTGAAGAAATTTTTGATGATGACAATTTTTGTGGAGAATGTAAAGAGCTTTCCAATAATATATTAATATTTTATATTTGATGAAAATTTTCATGTGAAAAAATTTCAATTTTTTCTACACTCTATTACAGATTATTAGTAAATTAAATTTCAATGATCAATATGTCAATGGAAAGCTCCTTGCATCCTCTACAAAAAATGTTGTTATCAACATTTCCCTGGAGCCACCGTTTTCGTGTTTTTTTTTTTTTTTTTTTACTGTTTTAGAAGCGGTAAAAAACGATCCAAGATGGCGGCTCCATTATACCCGTTCTTATAGCGCCTTAGTGGAAAAAGTCAGATTTTTAAAAATTGTCAAAAATTTAGAGTATTAAATTCTATTTGAAACTAGTATGAGACAGCTGATAATTTTAAGAGATTGAAGATGTTGGAAATAGAGGCGTTAACTTATAATTAGAATGAGATGAAATTTATTGAATAAATAATAAAAAAAAAAAGAGAAAGCAAAATGAAAAAGTAATTTGTATAAAATAAAGTGTAACCCAATTTCAATGACTCCGTTGCTACAAAATAATAATATATGATAAATTGTCTGTAATTATTTTGCATTATTATAAATGAAATTAATCAATTTAAGAAATAAGTTAATATGTTTTAAAACTGTTTATTTAGATTTTCCCAGTTTTTTCAATTTATTATTTCTTTTATTTGCTAAATCTTTAATTTCAAATCAATAATTCAAAATTTTTGGAAATTCCAAAATTTAACAAAAAAGTTTAATTTACCTAGCCCTCTAAGTTTAATTTACCTAGCCCTCTATAATTAGGGAACGAAAATTACAACATTTCTCTCTCCCTCCATGAAATTAAATTAGTTTACTTGGCTCACGAATGCGAAAAATAAATCGAAAATATGAAAACTTTTAATTCTCTGTCGTCTTAAAATTATTGCTCGATTCAAAAGATTTCGTTACACGGGTTGCTTTGCGGGAATAAAAGCGTAAAAATAATTTGCGAGTTGAAAACTTGGTGTATTGAAAAATGAAAACGCTCTCCAAGTTTTAATTAGCATCGTCGACAGCTACGTATACGTAATTTGTTAATTTTTGTTTAATTAGTTATGTCAACGACGCGATTGCGGTTTTACCCTCTGCTCGATTATTGCGAGTGTAGTGGAGTGAAAAAAGCTAACCTCAGTCGAGCGAGTAGTTGACGTGGGTTTAATAATTATCGAATCGTAATATAGTACTAGAAATCACCTCGACCCTCCCTTCACGCAGATCCAAAGCTATTTGATTTTTGAAATTTCGTATCTGTATAAAAATAAGTTTTGAGGATTTAAATTTTTATCGATTTCTCCATGGAGATCTCTCTATAAAATTTCATATCTGTAATAAGAATAAGTATTGAGGATTTCAATTCTTACTCAGTTGCTCTATGGATATAGTTTATTTGAGAATAATTATTATTAAAGTTGTAAGCAAAATCTTTATTTATTAGATTTTTTTCAATCATATCTTCACCCATGTAATGTCGTTTCCCGTAACCCTTTCTTTTTTGAAAGCTCTACTATCTATGTGGCGTGTGTGCTGTTTATTAACAGGTGAAATGGAGTGATACGAATGAGCCAATAACCCTAATCCATCCGGCTGCGACATGTTTGATTAAATCATTAAGCTATGTTTAAACTAGACCCTTATACTGTACTCGGTCGATTCGGTGGAATAATTCAGATTTTTCAAGAGTCTCGTGTAAACGCGTGCTTTCGCAAAACGATAATACATGTCGAGTGAAATGAAATGATTCGTATCTCGTCGAAACGTTCTTCTACACGTATACTGTCAAATGTTGAAACCACTATGCTGCGGATGCTATTAAGCTCGGTATATTTTTGTTGAATAATTTTAAACAACCGGAAAACATTCGTTTGAAAATTAATACGTTCGAGATACCCGAATGACACAAATTCCTCGTTTAAAAAAGGACAATCACTTTCGCGTAAACTGCCAAAGCTTCACTTTCTAGTTTCGTCGTCGGGAATTGCCAAGTTTAGTTTTTACAATCCATTGTCGCTGGACGTGGCGTCTAGAACGTGATGTAACCAAAGGGATTTCTTTATTTTATATTTCTCGACAGCTTTGAAAATATCGTCTGGCTAGTGATGGAAAAGCCGAACGAAAACGGAAACGAAAAACCGAAAAGAACTGAATTTTTCTAAAACAGAATCAGTCAAGTTGAAACTCTGTGAAGAACGAAAACCGAATTTTTACCGTTCTTCAATTTTTTGAAATTAATTTTTTCAAATATAAAGAAACTGAAGGTAGATGAAATAAATTAAATCGATATTAAATTCATTAAATGGAATTAAAATAATTTATAATTTTCAAATCTCAATTTAAATGCTTCTAAATTGAAAAAAAAGGAAATTTTGGTGCTGGCTGTGCTCGAATCTATTGAGTGTAGGGTATACCTATTATTCATTTATGCCTTTTTCCATGTTAAAATTTGGCACGAGGAAATTAAAATAATACAGTACCTAGTAGAGGCTTGAAGAGTGGCTCATTAAATATCAAATAATGGAGGTAAACAAGCTTCAAGACTGTCCGACTAAAAAAATGTATAATATTAATTTTAAATTGATTGAATAATTAATAAAAAAAAAATATAAAGGAATTTTATTAATAAAGTTTAAATAAATAATATTTATTCACTTTAATTTTCTAATAATTTTTATTATTCAATAATGATAGGGAAAAATATTTAATTTTATTAGAATTAAATTAATAATAAAAAAAATACACCTTGAGAGGTTCATCTTGTTACAGAGTTGATAAAAAGCGTGGGTTCTCAATTTGTGTAATATAGTTTAATTGATTGATGAAATATTGCATTACAAAATTGATAAGAGTTCATTATGCTTATTGTACAATTTATTAATGAAACGAAAAGCCAAAAATAAAAATGTTGATGATAATAACACCAAGGGCGTACCGAGGACATTCTTCAGGGGAGGGGGGGAGAAAACCAAAAATTTCCAAGTACTTTTACAATTCTACCAACTGTTCACTTTTTTTTTTTGTTGCATGAAAATAAGATGTTAAATACGATGTATGTCACAGTCTTGTTAGTCTTCAAAACATTTAAAAATAGCTGTAATAATAGCAGCGCAAGTGGTCAAGTTTACCAACTTTACGCTAAAACTCCAAATTTACCAACTTTCCAAAAATCAAGGGGAGAAAGCTCCCCCCTCCCCCTCTTTCGGTACGTCCCTGAATAACACCACTTTTGTCCAAGTAAATAAGATGTACTATTTGAAAGCATTGCCATAATCATTACATTTCAGCACGTTTTACCTATACTTCATATCAGACGAACATCTCAAGTTGTATTGGTCGGATAATGTAAAAATAAACGAATTTAATATTTTAATTTTAGATGAAATGAATTGTAGAATAATAAAACTTATTAAATTTAAAGTAAATAAAATTTAAAAAAAAAAGGAAATTTTTTAAACTCAAAGTCAAAAATATTGATCTCAGCTTCCTCCTTGTATTTTGCAAAAATTTTGAGGTATAAGATAATTATTATAATAGGTCTTCGTTTGTTACTAAAATCGTGTACGTGTATAGCTGTATACCTTCCAAGTTGAAGTGTGAACTGAAAATTTCCATCCCTGCTGAAAAATCTAAAATCCTACATATTGGAAAGGAGGGAGAGGGCACTGGGAAGAAAGGTAAAATAATACGAAAAGAACGAAAAAGAATGGAGAACCGAACGGAAACGGTATTTTTCTCAGAACAAAAATCGAAACTAAAGAACCCCCCCCCCCCAAAATAAAGAGCAAAAACAAATATTTAAAAAAAATAACGAAAAAATCTGAAGAACTGAATCAGAACCGAAACCAAAAACCAAATAGTTCCAAGAATGAACAATAACAACGAGAAACATAACTTTCAGTTCCTTCATCACTGCATCTGAGATCCAAGTTAGATGTATAAAGTCAGGTTACTCTATTTCTCGTTAACGACTAAAATATAATCCACATTTTTCATTGGTTAATAAAAACCAAATAGCATAAACTATAACTCGTTTAGAATAATTGGTTTTCCGGTGAGTGGTAGGTATACGTGTAAAATTTAAAAAAGGTACACAACTCACAAAAATAAACGATTTTAATACGCGACGTTTCGCGTCGTAACGACGACGCGTTTTCAGGCGAAATACAAACGTATGAATCACGATTAAGTATTAATTACGTTGTATTTTTCGGATAAGTTATCCACCTCGGTTTTATGGTTTACGCTTTTTTTCCCTTCTTTTTTTATATACAACATTTCTAATATTTTGCGTTTACTCGTATTTTTTTGCGTATGGATTATATCTACGTTATCGAAATCGAAAGTGTGATTGTTATGAATGGCGTGTTTTGATAAGGCGGTACCTAGTTTCTTATTATTTATATCGTATTTATGTTTGTACATACGTTTTTCGAGATATTGTTTTGTTTCACCTATATAGGTACCGTTACAACCAGTACATTTAACTTTATATACGATGTTACTGCGTTTGCTCTTATCACACTTGTCTTTTATTTTAGAAAAAATTATATTTTTTAGGGTGTTATCGTTACGAAAGGCTACATCAGTATCATTAGTTTGGCGTAAAGCACATATTAACCTAGGGAAAATTAGGCTATTAGCGCCTGTATAAGGCAAGGAAAAAAACTTCTTTTTAATATTAATTTGGTCTCGATTGGTGTGAATTTTATTATTGTCCAAAATTTCGTTCATAATATTTTTTATAATGTCGGGAGGATAATCGTTGTCATTTAAGAGTCTAATAAAATCTTTTTTTACGTCCTTAATAAATTGTTTGTCGGTAAGAAAGAGGCGTCTTTTAATTATGTTTTTAGCGGTATTTATTTTTTGCATGTAAGGTTGTTTTGAAAAATAATTTATTATGCTATTTGTCTGATGAGATTTTTGATAATGTCGAACATACCAGCTTATCACAGAATAACACACTCCATCATTTATTTACCAAATATGCGGACGGACTACGGCAAAGGGGTGAAGGAATCGAAAAATTCGATAGCAGGTTTTCTTTTTGACGTCATAAGATGGTGGGTACTGGGGTGGAACGAATTTTGGTTTTTTCGAAAATCGATGACCCTTAGGCAAAAAAAAGTTGTCAAATGGTCCTAAAAGAATGCTCAAATAATTTCAACTCTCTAGGTTAATATTTACCTTTGCCATATTGGGGTCAAAGTTTTGAAATTTTGATGTTTTATTCGTTACTTCGAAAAAATTATTTTTATGCCAAAATTCTTTTTGTATTGCTACCCTAAAATCATAAAAAAATTATTTACACAATTTTTTTCAATTTTTAGGGGTCCGGATAGAATTTGGATTTTTTAACACGGGCTCAAATGGTGTCACCTGTTCTTCATACTTATATAACCTTGGTCTGGGATTTGTAGTCCATGATGGTGGCTCATGTGACTTCCTACGATAACTTATAATTTTAACACTAAAAACCACTGCAGCAAAAGAAGGCGCTTCTCTTCTCCCCTCCCCTAACATTCCGTCCCCATATCGAGATTTAAAAAACTACTTTAAAAAGGCGATCAAAATTTCTTGGCAAAACCAGTGGACAAACACCCCCACTTCCAACAAACTTCGAGCCATACGATAAACAACCCTCCCATGGCCCATCCCAACATCTCTCTCCAGAAGAGAAAGCGTCATGGTAACACGACTCCGCTTAGGCCACACGGCTCTCACACACGGCCACCTTCTCAATAGACAACCTGCCGCCAATGTACAAATTGCCAAATCCCAATCACCATTACACACATTCTGCTACACTGTCCCATATACGATAAAATTCGAAACGATATATTTCACGTCCCTATCACACTAGCAGAATTCCTAAACAATAACCCAATAACTCTTCGCCCACTCATACAATATATCCGCCAGATAAATCTCTTCACCAACATCAAATATCAATCTAAATCGTGCCTCTGGCCTAAGCGGCAGTACATGGCACTACTACTACAAAAAAAAAAAATCCGTGTTATAAGCGGATTTTGTTTGGTTTTTTGAATAACATCGCATTCGAATATCAACGCGAATAGCTTATAAGTGTATTTGTCTCTCGATGCTGCAGTGCACTAGACACTGTAGAAAAACTTCTCTGAACTTCATGAATATAGGGTGTCGGGTAAAGAGAATTCAGTTGTACTGAAATTCGTCGCTACACCTGATGGCGTAAGGTGAGACGTAGCCTCTAATGAAGTTAATTTATTACGGTAGCGAGTCGAGGTATACGTGTACGAAAAAGCGAACTTGCGGCTAAGAAAAACAGAGATAGATGGAGTGCGGTACGATATTAGAACTCGACGGAGTATATTATCATATTTAATTAGACCGCTGCTGCGGTTCTAAAAACGGGACGCTTTGGTGTGAAAACTGATACGGCGAATATTTCATCCACGGGTTAGCGCGTCGGAGCTATGCGCGCGGACATTGGTTGGGCGCATCTAGCCGGCAAAAAGGCGAAAAATTCTCTCCTCTTGGTAGAAAGGTAATAAAAACAGAAGTATCTAGTTTGACGCGAATACTAAAAAAAAGTACGAAATTAGAACAAGGGTCGAGGGTGGTTTTTAATTATGGTTATTGTGTTGAATAGCGACTCGCGGATGGTAAAAAGTATACGTTTGTAATGAGATACTTGTGAAGTCGATTTCAATTTGCGCGCTAGTTTTCGTCGCCTCGCCATTGTTTTATTTGAAGTTTAATTTTTGGTATACGGATACAATTTAAATAAACGCGATAACGGTGTAGATAAGCGGAGTCTGTTGGGAAACTTTTCAACTGCCTCTGAGTTTCGTATATGACGTTGCGTGGGAAAGAAGAGAATTCACATTGCTCTAAGAATTTGTGATTAGCTGAGTTTTTGGTAAAAACGATAGCTATTACAGTCTACCTGATTGGCGAAAAAGGGGTCGGGGAAGAGGGTCTTTGAATCTTTGTTCATCAGCATATTTGTAATTGCATGGTAAATGCGAGACTTGTTAGATGCACAGACTTGAGTTTTTAATCACCTTGAGATCGGTATGAAATTTAGACAGTTTGAGATTGACCTCGGAAAAATATAGTTTTTAAGATACGTGTTCAACTGTATATTTGAAGTGACAACGGATTATTGTATTTTCTCTATCGAAGTCGTATAGAGAAGACAAGTCGTGCAGCTGATAAGAATATAGAAGTTTGAATACGTTCGAGGATTTTTTATTCCACTCACACCGCTGATGCTCCATTGAGCAGTGAGGAATAGTGAAAAAAAAAAAGAGAAACCGCGCCAATACATTATATTCTACAGGTGCATGGAAATGAATTAAATCGTAGCTTCAGAAAAAAAAGAGTGAAGAGGATTCACCAAATTAAAAAAAAAAAAATATAAACTATGCTTAAAAAGAATCATTGACCGTATGTCGTTCTTAACCCTTAATTGGCACACATGGGTGAATTTCACCCATCGGTAATACAAACTCGCTGCGCTCCGGCGTAACCGGCTGCTCATCCCTGTGCACCCTTCATAGTTGAACGTTGCCACAATTTCTTCAGTTTGGGAATCTGTGTCAGTTGCATACATCAATTTTTGAAGGGGCAGATTTACTTCTGAATTTTTATATAAATTATTCATTGCATTTTTCAGGTCGCAAAAATTGAAAATAAAACCATGCTATGTTGTAGTTCGAACGATTTGCAAGAAAAAAACATAGAAGAACAAATTGCCTATCTTCAATATTGAAGGAGCTAGAAATTTTCAAAAATTGCTCTATTCTATTCTATGTATGCTGCCCCTTCAATTTTGATATTATGCAATTTTTTTTGTAATGAAATTCTGCATTTCAGCGAGTACAATAACATATTATATTTCAATTTCTTGAGTGACTCAGCACAATTTTTACTTTCTAATTTAAATTACTTTTATGTGTGCCATTAGAGGGTTAATACCAGATGACATTAATTCCGGAATTCCATAAAGTTAATGTCAAAATAAAAGCAAAAGATGTAAATACCTCCATCAGAGGACGAGGAAATATGGTAATAAATAACTACAAAAATGAAACTAACGTAACATGTATAATTTCAGTTATAAGTTGAAATCATCCCTCTTTAGCTTCTCTGCCTTTTTGGGCAAAAATGACAAAAATGGATGTTTCATTAGAAATCACCACCTTGAAAAGCATGCAGATTAATTCATATTGCAGTTTTTCCAAATTTTAGGAATTACCCACTCCTCAGCCATGAAGCATTCGGAGAGTAGAAATGACAAAAATTGACAGTAATTTGAAATATGCTCTTTCAAAAATGGAAATTAATAACCATATTGATTTTTTTTCAATTTCCGGAGTTACCCTCTGGGTCACCACACCGGAGCACCTTGATGGTAGAAATGACAAATATTTACAATAATTTGGAATATGCTCCTTGAAAAATAATGAAATTGGATTTTCTCTAAAATTCGAATATTATTTCTTTCAGCAGCAAAAGTGGAAAAAATTGAAAATAAATCGGAATTCATGCATATTGAATTTTTTCCAAATTTCACGAATGATTCTCTCCCCTACATTAGGGCATTCTGAGGGTGCGTGGTAATAATTGGCAATAATTTCAAATTTACTCCATGAAAAACATAGAAATCCATACTATATTGAATTTTTTCTAAATCTGTGGAAACACCCTTTTATTTGCCGAAGTGGCAAACATTCATGTTAAATTTGAAATGTGCACCTTGAAAAACAGAAATTGGTACCCTAATTGAATTTTCCCTAAAATTTGGAATTAATCTCTTTTACTCCCTACCTCCTTCTCTCGCACCATGGCAAAGTAGAAATGCACTAGTTGAATTTAAAATGAGCCATTAATAAATTTACTTCTTTTGAATTTCACTCTCAAACCATTGTTAGACGGTTTCCATAGATTCCGAGGGGATTAGAATCCTAGAGTTACCTCTGAAGATTCAATGTATTCCCTGTTTGATAGAGTAAGATAAGATGAGAGCATACGTAAATCCAAATTTCAGATTTTCAACTACTTTTGGAGGGGAGTAAGAGGAAAACATGGCTTATTGACCATACCTGTTTTTCAAAGCCATCTAAAAAGTACAACTTTGCATGTAAGGTTAGTTAGAAATCATAGTATAACCGTTGCATTTACATCATATATATTCAAAATAATCAGCGGTCAAACTTTGAGAAAAGCTTGAGTCATTCAAATGATTCAGATTTCATGAATATGAGCTCATACGATTACTGGGCCCAATAAGTATACGTGTATTATATTCCTAATCCATCTTGTGGCATTTGTTGGAGGAGAGAAGAAGTTGTATCGTATTTGAAATGTGGTTGCCTTTTTGATGATCGTATTGTATGATAGAGTGAGTTGACTTGCCAACGTGTAGAAATCTTAGCAACTCCCGCCTTCCCCCGCCCTTCAAGACACAGTTGGGACGACGTTGAAGAGAATGATAGTTCTTCAGTAGAAAATCGGGTGATGAAATTTCTTGAATCGAATACTTTTCCTGCAGCTCAAATTTTATACGCATTGTCAGTGTTGCATTGTAATATGATACCTCAACTTTAGGTCAAAATTAATCCAAAAAAGGAACGAATCAAAATTTGAGGCTCTTGAAATAGCTCAGATTTCATTAATTTAGTTTTATAAAGTACTGCAAATCCTAAATTCAACTTCTTCTGGTTCTTTTGAAAGGCATCATCCTCGGCATTTTTTATTACGTTGTTAAACTATTAGAATCATTATTTGCTAGTCTGAACGTGCTCCTATCAAACACTCGACTCCAGTAACATAACATGGCTGCTTACCTTTTTTATTACTTTAACTTGCTGCGAAGTAACGATGAAACTTCGCAAGAGCGAAATTCTTATATTTCATGCGTTACCAAGTCATATAGACTGAAGAAAAGCCAAAAACGAATGTGTGCTAGGCACTTTGATAAAAATCGCTAGAAATTTTTTACAGCTGAAGAGATTACTTATTTAAAATAAACGACGAATTTTTCACCGCCGGATTATACGTCTGAGGAGAAAATTAGGTTTTCAACGTGCGAAGAACGCTAGTAGCGGATAAAACATTGTATGTGTAACGCGTACGCGGTATATCGCGTTAGGTAATGTTATGGAATAAGCTGAATAATTAATTTGTTATACGTAGCGAATAAACATTTTCACCGCGAACATGTGTATTTTGGAAGCCGCCATTATCAAAATTGTAATTTTTAATTGAAGAATGACGAGCGTAGCCGCGAAGACATGATTAATTCAATGAATTACCGTCTTAGATGTTTGTTGATTAATATCAACGACATCATTATTACGTTGGCGATCACCCCCATGAATCCCAAACTGAGCACGATTGTTGCTTCTGTCTCTCCGTCCGCATGACATTGAAAACCTCGACTCGAATTCGTAGCATTCGAAGCAAACGAACGCAGATTCGGCACACCGATCATGGCTACCGCCGATCCTGTAATAAAAATTAAACGTTAATGACGACGAGAAATAAAACCTGGTCCTGAAAAAGTTGAAAAAAAAAACACTCGTCGAGAACGCGATAATAGAGGAAAATACGGATGTAAAGATTAGAATATAATTCACGCAACTCTCGTCGACGAGTTCCACCTATCAAGCTTTTAATTAAGCCGAAGGAAAATGTAACACCGTAGATACGAGTACTTGAATAAAAAAAAAAGGGTCGCGTTAGAATGGGGAAAAATTATAGACGTAAATACGAAAATTTTTATCGGATGAATTAAAATAGGAATACAAATGGTAGATGGTCAAGTAGAGGGAATGTTTTATGTTTTCAAGTGTTTAGGTAAAAGTGGCTCTATACGAATTCACGTTTAATTGTTTGTTCCCTTTTCCGGAACGATAAGCTCAACTTTTCAGGGTTACTTTTTAGCGGAATTTTTAGGCGTTGTGTAAATTTCTATTATACTTTTTCGATGTTTTATTGCAATATGGAAATAGGTAAATTATTCGAATATCACCCGCAGAATCACTGAAACGGTTTATGAGATTCTTAAACATACAGGCGTTAAGCTTTCTCAGTTTCAATAACGAAACATTTTCGAGGAAAATTTATGCACTTATATTAAATGATAATTCATCGAGCGTCGTCGATAAGCGAAGATTGTTTACACAGTTTGGTTGAGTTTCGCCGGAATCGTATTTTATAATATTTACAACCTTTATAGAGATTGTTTAAATAGCCGTATAATTTATAGAAGAAAGTTACGCTTAATGCAATATTACTTTAGCACAGGCGACGCCGCAAATCAATTAAGACAATAAAGACCCAACTTTTTGGAGAGTTGGTCGATTAATTCGCGACGAACTTTACTCGGTCAACGATCACTTTGATACTAGGGATATACTGTATTTACGTTGATGTGAAATTTCAACTTCACTGTTACTCTTCATTCATGAAGTATTTCATTGAAGTTACCAAATACTAGTAGGTTAGTTGAGCGTATGTCTAATGAAATTTTTGTTAATTTTCTGCTCAATAATTTATTTTTGTGTGAAATGGAGCCCGTAAAAAAAATCATCAAAATCGATCCATTTGAAACTTCTGTGTAATTGTCTGAAGGTTTTTTGGAAATTCTTTCGAAGTTTCAGATGCTTAATGATTCATGTGCGTATTAATAATTATTCTAAAATGGCAAACTACTGAATTTTCAACTATTGAAAAATTCTTTGAAAATTGGAATAACATAAATTGTAATTTATATTTCGGTAAATGTAATAAGAAAATATTTTTAAAGTGAATGCGATAGACGAATATAATTATCAACTTGTGAGAACATCAGAAATATTCGTTATATTTTAAATTAATTTTAGAATCAAATATATTGGCATCTGAGAAGACAAATTCATTATTTTAAGAAAACGTGATAAATAATGATATCGACAATTAAAAAGACCAAGAACATTCACTTTATTTTGGATATGAGAAATAGGCAAATATATTGACACATTTTGTTGACACGAATTCAGTATTCTAGGCAAATAGAATAAGCAAATATAATATTATTACGTATAATAATTATAGAGATAGTATTTCAGGCAAACGCACTAGACAAATCTATTGACATATGTGAAGATCAGTATAAATATTATATAATCCACATTTTAGGAGATAAGAGTTGTACAAAGTATTTTAGGCAAACACGATAGGCAAGTATTTCAATATATATGGAGATGAGTGTACGTATATCGATATTTTAGGAAATAATACGTAGCTATTCAGGTGCTTTAGGCAAACACGATAGGCAAATATATTGACATACATGAAGATGAGAATATATGTATCAACATTTTAGGAGATAAAAGGTATGCTAAGTATTCTAGGTTAATAGCATAAGCAAATATATCGGCATATGAGATCTTAACAACGTGAATCGAAAATCGGTTTGTTTTTTTATTTAAAAATTAAGAACACAGGGCGTTTAAAAGTTACTAAATATGATGAAAACATTATTCCTAAATAGTTTAAATCATTCAGTCTGTTATTCGTTGGAAAATTGTAATGTACAGGTACTAATTGAAATTTGAAAATTAAATGAGATTAGAGCCAAAGTGCACGGTGCTTACACTACCCACTTAAACCTGAACATTGGTCATTTAAAACTGTTTTTGTGTTTCGAGTTTGTTTAAATTATTGATTTTTGACCACCTCAGTCTTCCGTATTTTAATCTTATCTTATTAATGAAATAATTTTTTTTAGCTGAGTTTTTAACAAAACGATAGCTATTACAGCCTACCTGATTTGGGAAGGGAAGGTCGGGGGAGGGTGGGGTCTTCAAATCTTTGCGTTTCAGACCATTTGTAATCATCTGGCAAATGTCCAACTTTTTGGTATATATTTTTTTTTTTTCCTCCACGCGTAGCGCCGGCGAGTATTCATAAAATTCGCTCAAAATTTGGTGAGAGACTCTTCTTGAAAATGCACAAAAATAGTTTTTTTGTTTTTTCGATAAATTTCAAAATGGCGGATCACTCAAATTTTGAGGAGGGCTGGAGGAAGGGCAAATGGCTCAAATTTTTCGTTTTTGATTTCATATAAAAGAGTGAGTCACGGATACTAACATCTCCAAATTTCAGCTTCTTGAGTGCATATTGAGAGGAGTTAGATCAAAAAACGGCTTTTTGAGGAAGTTTTGAGTCATGAAATTTCTTGAATCTTCCATATCTCCCCACCAAATCAAGTTAAAGAGGTCAAATTTTGTGTGTGAGGTTAGTTGGTGACCACAATATGACCTCTTGAATTTGGATCAAAATGGATTCAAAATGGCGGATTATCAAAATTTTGAGTAGAGCTTGAGGAGCCTCAAGTTGGTAAAAATGTAATTAATATGAATTCATATGGTTATTGGGGATAAGTTGTATACTATATCCCGAATTCACTTCCATACATGATGTTGGAGGGGGAAGGCGGGGTTATCAACCTAAAATAGTGGTGGGGGTACAGGAGGGGTCGAAAATTTTTTATTGCTGTGTCATATGATAAAATGAGCCCAAGTGACAAACGTATTTTGATTTTAGCTTCCTCAGTGATTTTGGAGGGGAGTTAGAGCAAAAAACGGCTTTTGGAGGGGAAATTGCTGCAGGAAATTTCATGAATCTTCCATATCTCATCACCAAATCGGCCTAGAATGGTCAAACTTTGTGTGTAGGATTAGTTTGTGACCAGAATATAACCACTTAAATTTGAGTCAAAATGGATCCAAAATGGCGGATTACAAATTTGAAGATAATTTGAGGACCCTCAAATAGTTATAATTTGAGAAATATGCGTTCGCATGATTATTTCATGGCAAGAAATACTACATTTGTGCCAAATTGAATTTCTTAAGTGTTTTTGGAAAGGATAGGGTAGGGGTTTTCAGACTTGGTATTGGGTGTGGCTTGTAGTGATGAACGGTTAAGCAAGGTTATTACTAAATCAAAACAAGCCCCAGTTAAAAACTCAGCTCCAGTAATGCGGCATGGCTGCTTACGTTTTTTTTTATTTAGAAGCTATCAGTAAGTAGAATGTATTCAATATTTTGAACAAACGAAATAAGCATATTTATGTTGCTATATGAGGATGCATACTCATTGCTCAAATATAGCCTTCTCCGAAGATATAATGCTATTAAGATGGGGCATTTAATATTGGTTAGTCCTCGTGGTTCTTTTTGATCAGATAAATTTTCGTTTCATCATATAAATAGGTACTTATTTTCTCAGTGAAAATCTGTCAATCCATCTATCAAGCGAACTTTTCACTTTTAATGATGCGAATGAAAAGAATAACATGCCTCTTTCCATTCAAACTTCCTTCCGTGTCAGACATCAAAAAGCTTTAGAAAAATTTAAAGCCCGAAGCGGTAGTATTAAAGGCTATAATAGCAAGTATTC
Source organism: Phenacoccus solenopsis (assembly GCA_009761765.1). NCBI lineage: Eukaryota > Metazoa > Arthropoda > Insecta > Hemiptera > Pseudococcidae > Phenacoccus > Phenacoccus solenopsis. The sequence goes on along the minus strand of CM019752.1, from coordinate 8,074,293 downwards.
GGTTACCACGAGCGTGGTATTTTCCTAAAACGCTTGTACCCTTTTTAGGTAATTGTACGTGTTAAATAAAGAGTGCACAGTCATCGTACGTGTGATCCTTTTAAGCGCATAATAAAAGTGTCGAAATATCAAAACCTCGACGTCGTTAACAAACACATCGCGTATTTTAGAATGTAAATTCGAAAACACGCTACTCCACGAAACAGGAAGATAGCCGAATGTATGAGCGAAAAAACCGAATGTAAGGTGAAAAGGTTAACCACGTCGTATATAGGAAATATTCTGATGAATATCGTTCACAAGCTGACTACGTAGTAAGTACATAAACCGAGTATCAGATTTAACAAGATTTCTCGCCAAGTGCATTTTCGTGGGTATAGAAAGCAACGGATAGAAAGTTACGGAAATGGTAGCGGTAAATAGTGTTTAATGGGAGTCGTGAAAATTTAATACCAACCGAGTTCCAGATATAGAAGTACTTTAAAAAATATTAAGGTCTAATCGTTTTCTCGTAAACAGGTCGTTTTAATTTGAAATTAGTCTGTAGAAACTTTTACCTCATTTGCTCGCAGTAATGATTTGAAATACGATTGGCGCGAAAAAGAATTTTCATTTTGGTCTGTATTGATGGTGCAGACTGAAAATTATGTGTAATACCGTTTCTCGTACGATATACTCTGAAAGGAACGATCTGTTCAATTAATTTCGAGTAAATATTTATGCAAGTTGTGCAAGCGTTGCTATCGTAGAAATACCTATTCCGGTTGAGCTCTTCTTAGTTAAATATTTACTTTATAACCGTATTGTCAATTTTACCAATATTACCAAATGGAAGTTGATAAAATTCAGAAACTGAAAGAAAAAAAATGCATAAATCTTTTAAGTATACGAGTTAACCCCCCGCCCGATATTCCTTTGACGTACAGCCTTTCTCAAAAAATGTAGCTCCTTCTGCTAATTAAAATCAAAATCAATTGAAGATAGGGTACATTGCTTTAAAATCGTTAGAGTGAACGATATTATTATTATTATTATTATTTACAATTTTTTCAAAAAATTACCTCTCCCCTCCAGATTTTTTTAGGGTATTTTTCAGTGTTTTTGTGTTAATGAATGAAAATATTTTATTTTCTTTCACTTGGTGCAGCGAATTTTTTTTTTTCATATTTTTATTTGAATTTTCTCATTTTTTGAAATTTTCATCCATCTACGTATCTCCTCTCCGTATTAGTTTTGGAAGCTGAAATTTTTGTGATAAAGTTCTTGTGTTATACGCTTTTCATCAAACTAAGTCATCGTTCTGAACGTTCTCCAGTAAGTTGTGATTGTTATTTTAAAAATTTGTATTTGAACATATAATAGTTGCTATTCTGATTTTTTTTTCAATTTTATTATTAATAAAATTTATATATATTTCAATTTCGTAAATAACTTACAAATAGGTATATTTTATAAGGCAGAGGGATTCGCAAAATGAGTAATATTTTTGCTATTATTGCTATGCGGGCTCCAAAAGTCAAGTTAGGACCCTGTGCATATTTGCCCTAGCTCCCACCTATTCACTGATATTATTCCGCGCTTTTAAATATTTTCCTTAATCGTAGATTCGATAAAATGAAAGAAAGTCGCCGCATCGCACGTATTTTCACTCATTTCACTTTGAAATGACTTCAATCGAGTGTGAATTTTATTCAGCTCACTTGAACGCGTTTAAAATTGTGTTATATTCGCAAATACGTTTATAAAAAGTTGATGAACGATAATTCAGACGAGACGCGGTAGGTGAATAGAAGACAGAAAGTTTTCCAAACTCGTACTATCGAACGGCTTCGTAAGCCATGCGAGTATAGACCGCGATATAAGGAGGATAAATTTAAATGAAGAAGTGTTAAATATAAGGGGTAAATTTAGATCACCCCGACGCAACGGCAGTAATACGAGATTTTTTCAATTTTCCAAAAGGTATCTTCGATATTTGACGTTCGTTCGCATTCGTTACAACCAATTTATTTTGAAAGCAATTTTCCAGTTTTTGCATCGTTTAAATAAAGACGTAACATGGCGCGAAGACGATGGGAGGAAAAACCCGTGTAATCCATCTTTTTATGTCTTATTTTACGGTGTGACTTTTTACAACTATGACAACTCGGCGCGAAATATTTAATTTGAGATATTCGTCGGCTAAAATATCGCCTCTTTCTCGGGTCACGTTTTTCTTTCGCTAATGCCAGCGCGAAATGGATGAGTATTTAGGGCGAATTTAAAAACGCTCGGTATTAGCAAAACGACGTCGCCCGAGTCCTTTTATATTCTAAACAGTTATTAGTTACGCAATGTTGAATTGACTTTTAATTTTTTCCTCCTTTAACTGATGGTTCTCGCGAGACTCGCTGGTTTGTAGTAGTATTCTGGGTCGTTACGCGAGATACCAATGCGGTAAGTGCCGATGCTGATAATTTCATTACATTTAACGATCGACTTGTCAAGTATATTGGCAGTATGTAGTTATGTACAGTTGTACACGATTCGAAGATAATTACGTAGGGTATTTTATTAGCTTGTTTGAATGCACGAGATGCCATATCTGCGTATATTGCTTTGTTATGTTTTATAATAGCGATTGACGCGTATTGTCGAAAGTTGTCGTTATCGAAGACTGGTCGCGAATTTCGCTGCTCGGCCAACGCATAAAATATACCATATATTTGATAATTTGTACGAAACAATGCTCGATATTGGAAAAGTTTTCATTTTTCATCAGTCTCTAGACTGGATGTTGAGTTTAACCGAAGAAGAGAAAAAATCGAAAAGCGATAACGTATATAAAAAAAAAAAACCTCGGCTCATATATCGAAAATGACCTCGCTTCTATCGCTCTTAATAAGCAACATAAACGAGCCAAACTGAAAATGCCGGCAACGATAGTAGTTAAAAACTTAACTCGTTGTGTTCGTGTTCTGAAACAATCTCATCAGCTGAATTACCGCCATTTGACACGCGTAAATGAAATTTTCTTGTCTAACGCAAATAATACCCTCTCAACTGTATGCATCTACCAAGTATGACGTACGTGTTAGCTGGCGCGATTGTGCAAATTAATAAGATAAGAGGAAAAATCTCTTTAAGGAGCAATTCTTTATATATATAGTAAGTGGATAATGCTCGAGCGTTTTTCCTAAGCGGTTTTCCATTTTAATGTATGAAAGCGTATACTCGTGGTATTCGGCAGTTTCGACACTCAATATCCCAGGGATTACATGTACTCGGGTTATTGATGATGGTAATTTTACCTGAGATGGAGTATTCGGATCGTCAAACGCGGAGTTTTCGACGACCTGTGGGGTACAAATAGTTATAATTCTTATTTGGGTCGTGTCGAAATATGGAATGACCAAAATGCGTATTATGTTTCGATATGATATTTTTCAAAATTATTTTACTAGATGACATGTAATAGTTTCATTTTTTTTTTTTCGAAATTGCATTGATTAAGTGTTTTAATGTGATAATACTGTGATTTGCCTACATGGTCTACTTCAAATATGAAAAGCATAGTACGTATTTAATATGTGTTCAGAATCTAGTCGAGGTGGTGAATGATTTGCCTATATGATCTCCTTGAATATCAGAAACACATTTTGTGATAATGCTCGTTAAAAATGATAATAGATTTGCCTATTTTGTTTGCCTTATGCATTGAAAATGTGATATTTCGTGGTTGTGTTCTGTGATGGTATGATAGATTTGCCTAATGCCTATATCGATTCATGCGTTGGTGTTGTGTTGAGATGATAATATATTTGCCTATCTGATTCGCCGTTGAAATTAAACGCATGATGATCGTGGTGTTCAGTGAGCTAGTGAATGATTTGCTTATATAATTTTTTTGAATATCAGAACACATTGTGTGGTAGTGTTCGTTAGAAGTGATGATAGATTTGCCTATTTTGTTTGCCTTATGTATTGAAAGTATGTTATTGCGTGGTTTTGTTCTATGATGGTGTGATAGATTTGCCTATATCGATTTACGCGTTAGTGTTGTGTTGAGATGATTATAAATTTACTTATCTGTTTCCCCTTTGAAATTAAACGCATGATGTTAATCATGGTGTTCAGTGAGCTGGTGAAAAGTTTAGATACATGTATTCCTAAACATCGAGAATATTTTTATATTATTTCGTAGCAGTGTTCGGTAAGAGTGATAATTAATTTGACAATATTTTTCGACTGTTGAAAACGTAATGGTACTTAGAAGTTCTAATGGAGCTGTGCATTTTGCTAATCACCAATACTTGTAGCTGTTTGAAAAAAACAAAGTAAGCAGCTATGCCGCATTACTGGAGCTGAGTTTTCAACTAGAGCTTATTTTAATTTGGTAATAACCTTGCTTAACTCTTCATAACTAAAGGCCACTCAGTACCAAGTGTGAAAACCCCTACCCTATCCCTTCCAAAACGACTTGAAAAGTTGAATTCGAAACAAACGTAGTATTTCTTGCCATGAAATAATCATATGAACATATACATCTCAAATTATAAGTATTTGAAGATCTTCGCATTATCTTCGAATCTTGATGATCCGTCATTTTGGATCCATTTTGATTCAAATTGTTGAAGTCATATTATGGTCATTAACTAATCCTACACACGAAGTTTTACCTTTCTAGGCCAATTTGGTGATGAGATATGGATGATTCGTGAAATTTCTTACTGTAATTTCCCCTCCAAAAGCCGTTTTTTGCTCTAACTCCCCTCCAAATTCACTTGAGAAGCTAAAATCAGGATAAGTTAATCTCTTGATCTCATTTTATCATATGACATAGCAATAAACAATTTTCGACCTCTCGTGTACCCCCACCACATTTTAAGTTTGATAACCCCTCCCTCTCCCCTCCCAACATCATGTATGGAAGTGAATTGGGGATATAGTATATTTTTTATCCGCAATAATGATATGAGTTCATATTAATTACATTTTTACCAATTTGAGGATCCTCAAGCTTTGCTCAAATTTTGATAATTCGCCATTTTGGATCCATTTTAACCCAAATTCAAGAAGTCATATTCTGGTCGCCAACTAACCCTACGCTCAAAATTTGACCTTTGTAGGTTGATTTAGGGAGGAGATATGGAAGATTCAAGAAATTTTATGACTCAAAACTTCCTCAAAAATCCGTTTTTTGCTCTAACTTCCCTCCAAATGCACATGGGAAGCTGAAATTTGGATATGTTGGTGTCCATGACTCACTATTTCATATGATATCAAAAACAAATAATTGAGATATTTGCCCCTACTCCAGCTCCCCTCAAAATTTGAGTGATCCGCCATTTTGAATTGTTTCGAAAAAACAAAAAAACTCGTTTCATTAGATTTCTAAGTAAAGTCTCTTACCAAGTTTTGAGCGAATTTCATGAATTCCCCCCGCGCCCGCGCTACACGTGGTGGGAAAATATGTATATAATTATATATTATTACGTATGTATGTATACATAAAAGTTTGACATTTTCCAGTTGATTACAAATGGCCTGAAACGCAAAGATTTAAAGACCTCGCCCTTTCCCCACCCCTTCTCCCGAATCCGATAGGCTGTAATGGCGACCATTTCTATTAAAAATTCAGCTAATAAATCTATTCGAAGTATAGTAACATTCCGAAGATGGTATTACTACGTGGCGAGACCTCACGGTGAAACCACCACTATAAATGGTTCGAAAATGACGAAAATATACGCGATAGCCGAATTCTTTTCATTACGTCGTTTTAACCGAATCCGCCGACTCAGCAAACTAAAGTTGAAAAAAACAAGCAACCGTTCTCGACGCGAGAGTAAATAAAAGACTACTGCGGTCCAGGGACGCGCGTCTATTGAAGATTAGAATCACATCGAAAATTGAAAACACAATCAAGTCGACGATTCTAGTTATCAAAAATAAACATCCGATATAAATGAAAAATGGCAGCTGTTTTTGAACGAAACGAAACGGACGTATAGGAAAGATTACCATCGTAAACGCAAAAAGTACGATTTGAAAAAAAACCTCGGCCAAAGATACAGTGGAATCTTAAGCCGATTTCAGATAAAGTATTACGTTTGTCGGTACACGTTTTGTATGTTTTATTAAAAAAGAAAACGTTTCGTCAAACTTATTGGTAACACCTTCCAGCTAGGAGCGAGAAAAATTTACATATTCGCGTTCAGAATGAAAATTTGTCTATTGAGCTCGGTTGGTTAGAATTTATAGCGTTAGATACCTGCCTTTGGAAATGTAATTAGTCGTTTATTGCTCGCCTGAAAGCTTAAAAAGTTTACATTGATGTGCGAAACGAAAAGCTTCGAATGGCGTCAGTGTTCGTCGTTCGAGATAAGTAAACGGTTTTCGAATAACTTTGTAAATCGTGAACAGAATTTGAATCTGTTTCAGCTGTTGCCGAACGCTCATTTTTACTCGTTATCGAATATTTTTTTCGCGGTGTTTTCCTCTGTATGGGTGAAGTGACGATTGGGTATTTTTATCGTTGTTCGTATAATGGACGTCGAACGAGTGATGAAATTAAAAATATCGCGAGAGGTGAGCTTTGTGCTTTTAATGAAAATTAAGTATTTGAATGCACGCGGGAAATGAATAGCTGATGTGTTTATTTTACCTTCCAATAAAATTACGTTTAGCGAATCAACCGGCCCGAATGATGTTTACTTTAGGTAATCAAGTGTTATGGAATGGTATAGAGATTTTTCTTTCTTTCTATTAACATCCAATCTTACATGAGAAAAATTCGTTCAGTAATATGGGTAAAATAAAGTACACCTGTTACTCGTTGCTTACACCAAGGATGATTTTTTTTTTTACTTTATCATCTACGTAATAGAAGAACGAAGATTATATGTATGTGATATTTCATTGAATCAAAAATCTATATTATGAACTGTTGATTAATTTTTCGTCATATTGCTTGTATTCGTTGTTTGAAATTTCTAAAATTTATTTTTCAAAACATTTTCCCAATAAAAGGTTGTTGTTATGAATGGTATTTTTCGTTTACAACATCAACAGCTAGCATTGCCCTATCCAATGTCTCATTTTATTTGACAAATGGCAGCATGAACGAGTAGATTCGATAACAATAAGGTGATTTGCTTGCTATTGTGAGAAGGAATAGAGGAAATAATGATAAAAGAAAAAGTTTCCTTCATGGTTATGAAAAAAGGTGTTTTGAAAATTTCTCAACCATTCGAGAAAAATGATCATCCACTATTTTCTGCGACTTTGTCACATACAACAGGATACAGTACGAGAAAGCTTTAAATCCCCAAGAGAATGATTCGAGAAGGGTCTATACTAGATTCGAGAACGTTTACCAATGGTCATAAAGTAATTTGCAAAATTACTGACATAGGTTTGGTGGAAATTTTCGGATGAGAAATTACAGCCAAATGGTGATGTTAACGTACGAGGAGGTGGCGTTTCATTGCGAGAGCTAGGCGTTGAAATAAGATGACAAGGATAACGGTAAAAGTCAGTCGTTTGGAAAATAGCACGTCTGATATGTAAACCTTTCGGTACAGTTTTGAGACATTTGCAACCTCTCCCTTCCGATGCCGTCGGCTGAACAGATAAGTCGATAATTATACGCCGACGGAATATTGTTTCACACGTTCAACGCTTCGAGTCATTTCGTCTGCGAATGGGAGATAAAAATTAAACAATATTAGGGCTCGAGTTCATCAAGGGGCTTTTCAAACAATCGTTCGAGTTGCCAGTTTCTTATAAGTTGTTTGGGCTGATTATGTGTAATGTCTCTGTCTAGATAATAACCTTTATCCAACGACGAACGAAGTCACACTGTATTCACGTAGTTAAATAATTCCATTAAGTCGTTTCTCTTCGTCGCTAGTAAATCATAAAAATGATAATACTACGCATGGAAATTTTTTATAACGGACGTTTCATTCGGTTGAGAGGATTTTTCCCTGTTACCAGAGTGCTTGTGTCGGTTTCTTTCTATCTTTTTTTTGTTTTCCAAATGAATATCGTTGTCTTGACGTTAACGCGGGCTCAATAAAATCCCATTTTTTTAGTTCCATCCCGCCAAATACAGAATATTTCGTCGAATTTGGCTCCAAAACGGTATTTATGCAGGGTGTTTTTTTTTTCGCTGCGCCGAAATGTAAAAAAGTAGGCAACTTATTTTGCATAGTGGTACGAGTAATTGCCTATAGGATAAATGAAGGAAATGATAAATCATTTTTTTTTTGTTCAAATGCGATGAATATTTACGAATTTCATTCCCAGCTTGAGTAAATTGAGCTGCGCGAGGATTGTGTGAGAAAAAAATCCTAAAAGATACACGTAGGAAGTTCGCTGTGCTTCGAAAATGTTATGAAAAGCGGACAAGACCCGCTAAATACATCTGGCCGAGCTGATGTAATTAAGCCATTTCAGAATAAAATAACCTCTTAAAATGCTATTTTATGACATAACGTTCAAGTGAGCGAAATAAAGGTATTATGGAATATGATAAAGACCTTTTAACGTTACGAAGAGAATTAAGGTACGCTGAAAGAGAACACTTTGACAAATTGTCTGATGAACGTTGGGAAAATATTTTCGCTTTCTGTTGGGAAAATTTAACGTATTTGTCCAAAAAAAAATCATATTTATCAAATCTTTTTCAACGAAGACTCAAACATAATTTATCCCACGATCATTTTTTTGGGAATATATTTCATACACACAAATAAAACGCAAGTAGCCAGATTGCATTGAAGAAATTGAGTTTTTACTGAAGATGTGTTTAAAATTGTGAGTAGTAGTGTTAATCTCTTTATGCCCATATTCAGTATAGAGGCTGGACAGGATACTGGATACTAGACACTGTTGTGCGTAAAATTTTGTTATTTTTTGAATAGTGGCGAGGGGGTACTCAGTGGTTGCCAAATGACCCTAAAAGTACGTGATGAAAATTTTAGCCCTCAAACTCAATTTTAATGTTTGCCAGAATGGACTCAAAATTTAAAAATGAAAGACAAAATTTAAAAAATAGAAAATTATTTAATTTCAACCACAAATGTCGTAAAATGTATTTCATGTGGGAATACAATTAAAATGAGGTATTTGACGACTTTTTTGAAATATTTAGATATTTCAACATGTTTCACTGACATTGAAATGAAACGAAATCAGTTAAAAATTGATATAAGTAGGAATATCGATTGTAAGTTGATTTCGCTCTATTTCATTATTTCATGAGACTACAATATGTTGAGGGCCTCTAAATAGTGAAAAAATCGTCAAATACGTCTTTATAATTGTATTCCCATATGGAAAAATAAAGCGCTACTTTACCTCCCGCTCGCTAATCGCTCGGGTCTCAAACGAGCGCTTTTCTCCCGCATTTAAGAAAAATTTCGTTCTCAACTCGGGAGAAAAATTGATTCTACCTCCCTAATTGTGAAATATACTATTACCTCACTTGTAGCTAAAATAATTTTTTTTTTTGAAATTTTGGAATTTGAAGCCCACATTGACTAATCTTAGAATTGATTTGAAGGCTGAAATTTTTATCGCGTACTTTTTATATAATTTGGCAACCATTAAGCAACTCTCCTCGCTTTCAAAAAAAGCCAAAACTCCGCCCACCCTAGTGGACACCCTTCCATATCACTCTCAACATCACCTATGGAGATGAATTTGGAATCAGTATCTTTCCTGTTCCCACAGTAATTATATGAATCCATTTTCAGATAGTATCAACTATCAACAGTAGCAATCTAATGAATTGAAACCATTGCCATACCCATGAAGGGTACTTACCAGAAATTTTCTATTAAGATAGTTTGAACTCAATTTTTTGGTCGTACATATAAACTGGTTGGAGAAGAGGTGAGAATGATAAGCAGATTATTTCCAGTCTGGCTTTTCAAGAGAGTCTAGAAATTTAAATTTTAGATGTAAAAAACGTTCATGATTCTGAACATAATTTTTGTTCAACATTTTCATTAAATTATTTAGTAAAGAATTGAAAAAGGGATCCTAAAATTCTATTTGCCCCATGGCTAATTCTGGCTCTTTTCAGTTCTGGGTATGAAGCGTTGTTTTTTTAATTTGTTGTTGGAAAAATTAATTTTTGCACAAAAGCTACCTCTCTTGAAATGAAGCACTTATAGAGGTGCAGTTGCAAATTTGACTTCATCATATCTATATCTAAGAGGTTTCGTTAATGCGAAAAATTAATATTACCGACCTTCCCGCACTCTAAAAGTGGAGAACAGAGGTGCTGTTATTGCCCAAATTGGGATCTGGGAATTTTACGCTTTTTAGCAATAGTTTTCTGTTGATTGGAATAACCAATATACGAAATATAGAAACCTTACTATTAATTGCATTTTTTTGAAAAATGTCTTTATGCCTTCCTCCACATTTCAAGTTTTTGCAACTTTTATCGATAGCACATACGAATTTAAATTCTTGACAAATTTTTATTACTTAGCAGCCAAAAAATATCCAAAGAACATGGTTCTGTATTTGTGCTACACCATAATCTTCATTAGAACAATGTGAGTCCAAAATTTAGGTCAGGAATATTTATTGTTAGTCTCCAACTACTGCTGAAATATTAGCCTGGAATCACTAGAGGGTAAATTCACCATTCTCACTCACGCGTGGCCAATCGTCTTTTTTGACTTTATTTATTCTTTAAAAGATGCTTGCTGAAGCTTTGATATTTCGTTTTTCTCATTTCAGTCTATTATATGAAACCAAGATCTAAAATTTTGAAGCTTTGGCGTTCCTATAACAACAAATGTTCTTAAACGTAAAAATACGGAGATCATCTCCCCTAGCATCTTCTTTCTAAATTAGATTGACTGTGATACTTATCGTTTTTATTGTAAATTCAGATAAAAATCTCGATAAAAATAGAGAACGAATTTTTTTCTTCAACATTTATGACATATTGTTATTTTGTCATTTTTTTTTGAAGATCTTATTCTTTCATTTGTTTTGAAAGCAAATAGTTGCGATCTCCAAAATAGCCCTTCTAAAAAAAACCGAGCCCATTGTAACTCATTCCCTCCCTTCCCCTCTCTTTGTAAGCCTTAATTCTGTCAAGCGTCAAGTATTGTACAAAGCTCACCGTTTTACTTCCACAAATCTACCTTCTTGTACCATAGCTCGAAGAAATTTCTGTAGTTGGTAAAATTATTAACTAAATTCGAGCACCGAGATTGAATGCTTAAGGCTGTCATATTTTCCTTTGTTAGATTTAAAAAAAAAATGAAACGCCTACAAAAAGGATATTATACTAGACGTAAGTCTAGTCTTGGCACACGGCGTGTTGGCTATTATAGCAAACAACACCATCGAGACTTGTTCGCGATCAACGTTTCGACGTCTGCCTGGTTGGCGATTGAAGGCAACGATATGGTATATTTCCTACGATATCGGTGAATTTCGTATTGAAGGAGAAAATTGATGTGGGTAATTTGTCGACATGAAATTTCGTTATACGTAACATTCTCGATTAATATTTACGGCCAAATATGTTAGATACCGGTTAAAAATTTATCCCAAGGGGACGGATAATATATTTTTTAGTCGTAACGTGAAAACCTAAAATGTACAACGTACAGCGAATCGACGGCTGCGGTTATTTATCGCTATTTTACGTCTCGAGTGTAGCAGTTCGAATGAGTAAACTTTTCAAACATTTATAGAAGCGTAGGCTTTCGCCGGCACGAACTTATTAAAAAAGTCTTAAAATTCAATCAGTCGTGTCCTATAAAACGGGCTCTCACCATCCATAAACTGTTAATCGCGTACTGGGCGAATTGTTTTACCCGGAGATGATTAATTTTCGTAAGATAATATCGGAAATTTTTTCGAAGTGGAACAACGCCATATGCCGATAATGGATCCTAGGATGGAAAGTTTTTCGTAATTTATCCTCCACTGGTGATGGTTGATAGAGCCATTTAACTTTCGTACGTGTGTGTGCGATGAGCACGCCGAGGTTTTCTCTTTAAAGTTTTATTAAACTTGAATTTCGATTTTTAAGAGATTGTATCGATAGTCGGAAAATTGTCCCTGGAGGAATGTTCCAAATTCCGTTCGTTGTTTTCTAAATAACCCGAAAATTGGTTTCGTTTGGGTCTGTATCCACGAATCATTGGATAGTTTTTAAGAGTGGTTTGCGCTGGACCAATGTGAAGATAGGCAGAGAGCAGGTTTTTTCAGCCCGTGACGTTCTAAAAGGGAATGAAGTTCATAAATTTTTGCATCGCAAAAAATTTCCAAAAATGAAAAAAAAAATGTTCTATTATTTTCAAAAATATAAACAAAATAATGGTATGCCTAGAAATGGAAAAATATTCTAATTCTATAAAAAAAAATCCAAAAATGAAAAATTATGTTCAATAATGAAGAAATTACAATGATAAAAATTTTCCAAATTATAAAATGCCTCTGTATGCGAGTACATTGCCGGACTTTATAGTTGAGGTCTGTGGTCCAAATTTAGTCAAAATAGAGTTGTTCAAAGTTAGAAACTTGAGAAATTTAGTTTTCTCGAAAACACGTTTAAAGTTTTGTACCCCTTGATATACTATTTTCTTTATAACAAAAAAACTTATTGATGTTGAAGAGTTTCTTGAATAGCTTGAACAAAAAATACAGTTGTGCTCCAAAAATGGTCCTCTGGAAGATATCTGAGGTTCTATAGTGGCCATTGACCAAATGGAACATTTTCTAAAGATCGAGCTCCTCTTGGTTTGAAGCATGCAGATATTTAACTTCTACTTCCCTCCGCGCCTACTTCCGAAAGAAATATTATTGTAACGACTGAAAAATTCAACTATTAAGAGTTCTACAAACCATAAAAATTATTTATTGATACGTACGATAACGTTACAAGAGTATCGTTTAACATACTTAAAAATGAACTGATAAGATTTGTATGGCCTCTGAAAATCCACAATACATCAACTAAAATGCTCGTAAAGTACGATTCTCTCCCTATTTTTCAAGTTTATTTATTTTTATTTATTTATTTATTTATTCATTTTATTTAATGATTGGCTTCGTATGCAATACATCTGTACAGACCTGTGGCTAAAGGCCCCTCTCCCTGGCAAAAAAATATAGATTTTGATTTTAGCTCAACACTTTTTGAAACTACGTTTTTTCCAGTTATGAATATCAGTGCAAACCCCGAAATCGAATTTTCCAACTTTGAACTTTCACATTGCTCAACAGTCAAAACTAATCAAAAAATCGGACTTTGTCTCATACATATTACACAGACAGTTGAATGATCCTAAAAAATACTAAAATTGAAGAAATTGTTAAAAATTAAAATAATATTCATCATTGAAAAAATTTTCTGTAAGTAAAAAGCTCAAAAAATAATGTAATGCGTGAAAATGAAAAAATTTCCTTGTATTCCTATGGTAAAAAATTCGTAAGATGAAAAAATAACCTAAACACTTTGCTAACATAATAATTCCAAAATATCCTCTCTAATGTTCTTCGAGACCTTTTTGTCATTAATTCCTCATCTATGTAAGATTGATTCATAAGGAAATACTTCTTCTTTCGCCTTGAAAGTTATATCTGCCATGGACAGTTATGAGAGGGATGGGGTAGAAAATGAGAAATAATTATTGCCTTAGTGTATTACTTTATAGTGAAAATGTGTTTTTGTGATGATTTTTTTAGCGGTGAAGGGGGGGGGCTGTAGATTAAAAATTTCTTTAGATTTCCCATTGAATAATGAAATTCAATTTTCACATAAAGAAATAGAATAAAAAAGCAATCAACTAATATGCAAATAAAGTCAGATCGAAAATTGATAAGAAATATATAATTGCAAAAACAGTTGATAAATTTAATCGTGCGCTTTTATTTCTATTCCTAGAGAGCCCTAAATCCCAACTGAAATTTTTTTCCTTTTTTTATCGAATGAAAAATTTTAAAAAGTATGATTTCATATTGATTATTAATGAAAAATTGGTATTTTCTGAAGATGATAAATTTTTTTTATGTTGCTAAATTTGCCCTTTATTTTTTTCTTTCAACTTTTTCAACTCTGAAGTCGACTGAGATGTACCATTTCATGAACAAGTTTCCCTCTATCAAAGTATGTTGGAGTTACTTTCTGCCTACTCAGAGTGGGCAGAAATGACTCGTTTAAATTTAATTATGCTTGTGTTCGATGTGGATTCAAATAATTATCGGTGCTTCTTATTTGCGCTTTAATTGCTTGAAAGCAAAAAAATATTATTTTAAGAATATTTTCCATTTTAGATCATTTCTTGAAAAATTGGCTTAATTTCATTTTGTATGATTTTGCATATTTTCGGATGAAATGTGTATTTTGTCTTATTTTTTGCATATTTTTTATTATATTTTAAATTATGTTCTTTGGATGTTTTTCTTTTTTTAATTTTTATTTATTTCAATTTCTGGATTTTTGATTTTGATAAATGATACATTAGTGAAATTTTGTTCTCTAAACAGTTGTGAAAAAAGCATAGTTTAACCCTTCTTTTTAGTGGATTATCTTTTATTTCTTCAAATACTACCGAATACAGGATTGAAAAACCTTTGAAATGATATTCATATAACTTTCCATGTTTTAGCGTATTTTTCCGCTCCCTATTGATTATTAAATTAACATTTTTGAATTTCATAAATTTACAAATTCCTACTAGGATCGAAGTCCAAAAGTGAAAAATGTTGTCAATTTTCTTTTGGCATACTAGTTGCTCCATGATAATTTTCAAAATTTATCCACCATTTTTTTTTTGGGCTTGAGAGGTACAGCTAGGTATAGATGAGCGAAGAATCATTTCAGAAATGAGTGAAGAAAAATCGAGCAATAAAAACGCTATTTTCGAACTCTTCAAATTTTTTGTCAGAGGTAAGAATGCTACTTTAGCTTTTACCCCATTGAGCTCCATTTACGTGGGAATAATTGCATTCACGTTGTGGATTCCATACGTACGTGATGATTTAATGGAAGCGTGTGATTTTTGGATTTAAATGGAAACTTAGCTTTGCTGAAATCGAGACGAGATACCGATATGGGCGTTTTTTTTTCGAAATTAACGCGAATAATTAACGAGGATTTGGACGCGAAAATATTTTTCCGTAGGATTAAAAAGCTCGTGCAGGAATCGTCGAATCGGTGTTCTCGTTTTGATATACTAGTCCGGCAAGAATTTAATTTTCGCCACGACCGTGTCTTCGAGCTTACCGTATAAATGTGAACTACATCGGTGGTTGTGGGTGGGGGTGTTCGCGATGAAAACGTGTAAATTCGGAACCGCGCAAATATTTCGGATCCGCATAAAGGAGCGGAAACCATAAAAATGGTAACGCTTGTCGCAGCAGAGGTAATATGTATAAAAAGAAAAGAGTATCTTTTTCGTCGTGAATTACTCGTATATCGATTATAGTACCGTATGGCGGCTTGTTAGCGAGCAAAGTGTGCAGAAAACGCGGAATAGTAGAAACAAATATCGTCTGGAAGTTGGTTAAAAATGAAGAAAACATATACGTAATTTTCGTGGCGTATCCGTTTCTCTGTATTCGCATTCGCGGATAGTTGATACCATATTCTCGTTAAATGAGCTTCTATAGGTAGTAAACTCGCGTACACATTATGTTGTGTACAATGGAGCGATTTTATATTACCTCTACAAGTGTTGCAGTTGTTGCTATATACGATAGCGCAGTTGCTTTACGACCGTACGCAAATTATTCGTATGTTCGTGTTTCGTGATGCGGTAACAGCGACCACTTTGATACGGTGGTGGTGTTACTTGACGAAAAAGGGAAACGTATCGCCGATAATTTCGCGTAGTAGGATGGGACGTGCTTGCCTTCTTGATAAACTTCTCAGCTCGGTGTTATAATTGACAGCGTGAAATTTCATTACCGGGCGTGAAAAGTTTCGTTGACAATTTTTTTTATTGTTTACTCGCGACCAAGAATTCGTTCAACTTTTCTACTCTCTTCGGTGGTTTCGTATTATCTCGATACTGCGGGCGAGTTGGAGAGTATTTTTTACACGCAAATAAAAGATAGCTGAATTCATTTCGGATCCCTGCATAGCACAAGGTTATTAATGAACGGGTATATTATGAAATTGTATTTACCACGATATCGCAAAAGCTGCAGGCTGAAATTAGCTAAGCGAAGAATATATGTAAATTGGCACGCCGTATATACAAACTGAGCCACCGAATATGCATATTACACGTTTTATTTCGACCTCCTGGGTATTTGTGTACATAGGAGTAAAAGAACGTTCAGCGTTCAGATGCAAATTGCGACGGATATTAATTTTTTTATACGTTTTAACTCTCAGTTCTACATCCTAACCCTATCGAATGGCTCGGACTTGGAGAAATTCGGCCATTTTCAGGTGGCGATTTTAACTCCTACCTTAGTTTGTTTTATACACTTTTCTTCTATTAGACAAGTTCATGTAACTTTTTAATCGATAAATGAGCGTTGTCTCTTATAATTTACGCTATTGAAAATACATTAGTTTTTTACACGTACATGAGTACCATTTGTTACAAATGAGTCTTCGCCGAAGGCAACGTAATATTAAGAATATAGTGCTAGTTCGCGAGAGACGTGAACGACATAAAATGGAACTCGTTGCGAAAAATATGACCACTAGAGAGGACATAATGAGATTGGAGAAATAACAAAACTTGCAACTTTCTACACGATTGGTTGGTGCCTCAGGAAAACTATCGATTCTTCGGTGGAGTAAATTTTATTCGAAAAAACGACTTTAGATGAATCGAATCAGTTGTGAAGGAAAAATTCAGGGTGAAATGAGCGGAGAAACGTATTTGCGAATTTACATATTATGGGACTTAATGATGCCAGATTTTCCAATTTTTCGTGCTTTTCTCCAAATTAAAGTATTATATAAAATTAATGAGATGAAACGTTGAAGAATCGTACAGTGCTCCTTGTAAAGATAATCCAGTGAATAAAGCCGACAGATTGCTTACGGCAGAAGTGCTTGGAGATCCTTTTTATTCATGTTTTTGCTTTTGAATGTAGCGTAAATACTCTCAAAAACGAAGAAAAATGAGGAAAGAGTTGAAAAATTGAGAAGAACAATAGTATGCCGGTTTTACAGGGGGGGGGAGGGAGTTTTGTTTAAAATTACTAAAATGCTGATATGCACCAAAAAAGTGTTGGGGTTATTTGTGTTCGTTACATTTTTTAATTGAAAAATCACCTGAAAAAAGCTCTTGGAAGTTAGACCCCCTCCCCCCTTCTTCCAAAACCGGCTATGGTATGGAAAAATTCAGTGATTTTATTTTATTGCAAAATTTTGTTCATATCTTATGAGTAGATCTTGGTAAACGTGTATTTTGTATGTTGAGTTTTTCTCATATAATTATTCAAATTCTTTGAAATTATTTCTTTCAAGACAACTTGAACTAGGAACCAAATTAAAAAATATGTATTTTTTTGTACATTTCATTAAAAATAAATGTATATGCTACATATTTTGTAGATATTTAGTTGAAAATTAGATTTATCAATTTTTTACTTATTTTTTTACAGTGATATAATTTTCATTAATTTTCATGAAAACATTCTAGAACCCTCAAAAAAATCAGATTGTAATATTTTTTGTATCACTGACATTTTTTCAGTTTCATTTATATGACATTAAATTTTATTTTTATTCCTTTGTTACTACTCCTACATGCATATAATTTATTGTTCAACATTATCGTAAAGTCCATATTAAATATTTATAAAAAATAATCAAAAAAATAAAAATAAAAATTTTAAAATTATTTTCAGAATAACTCATATTAAATTTTGTTATTGACGTAGTTCCTCAGTTGTTAGATTAATTCACATGAACTCATTATCAATTATGATTCTTTCTTCTTGACAAATCAGCTGGGAGAATTGATTAAAAAAAAAAAAAATGCGTGAAAATTAGTTTTCCTTCGACTTCAAGATGTCATGGAACCATCTGTGTTGAAAGTAGGCTGTTTATGTACATTAAATTTTTAGTGGTTCATAGTCATAGTGTTATCATCGCATAACGGTTTTCTAGCCGGAATTTAGATGCCCAGCGCATGGAGGGCTCAAAAATCATTCCTTTCCTGAAACCCAGTGTGCCTCTTGAAAGTGTTATATTGTTGTTTCTTGCTGGAAGACTGTTTCAACAGTTATAAGCCCAACAGATTTCTAACTTGAAAGAAAAATAGACAGTTCACATACGAGAAGTGAATATTTGAAAAAAAAAAAAAAAAATAGAATAAAAGAAAATAAAATATTAATGAAAAATGAAAATGAAGGTATTTTATAATTTCAAAAAATTTCAAATTATCTTTAAAAAAATGGTTAAAGTTGATTATAAAAATGTAATTTAATGAAGAATACAAAAATGAAACAGAAACGAAAAGGAATCGATGTTTCTATTACTTTTCGAAAAAGTTGAGATTGGAGATGGGGCGTAGAAAAGCTAATTTTGAACCTATATTTTCTTTTCTCGGTGATTTTTTTCAATTATTATTCAAGTACACATCTAAATTTCCTGATGAAAAAAACTAAAGAAAGTAACTTTTGGATACTCGAAAAAAAAAATTGTCTCCAAATAACGACCGTGAAATTATCAAAATCCTCGAGATTCTGGCAAGGTTTTACAAAATTTTGAAGGCCTGAACTTCGAAGAATAAATGAAACTTTATCCAAAATGAACTTCATAAATTACAACAAATCAGTCCAGTTTGAAATATATAATGAAAACTTGGATCAGTATCAAGGAAAATTCCTTCTTTACGATTTATAAAGCTCTTTAACTCTACGTGCTTCATTCACTTCTATGGTAAAGAATTTGATGCTTTTATTAGTGCACATTAAAATTATATTATTCTTGAAAACAATTGTACCTTGGATGGGAAAGAGGAAAGAGCATTCTTGAAAAATATCTCACAAGTTACAGAAGGTTCGGTTAATTTGATTGCTTTCGCTTATTGATTTGTGCTCAAAAGGTCTCACCATTTACAAAAAAGAAACGACCGAGGTTTTAGAAAACTTCAACGCTTTTAGCACGAATTTGCTTTCGAGAAAATGTAAGTTTCGGTACAGCAGCAGAAAGCGAACAAGAGTTGGCGTTTTTACTAAATTATTGCATTGGCGACAACTAGCTTAATTTCATTAAATGCTTATTATTTCAGTTGTCTGCGACAATTAATTCGGGTTTGATTTTCTTCCCCTCGAATCCTTTCCATTAGCTTCGCTAAAACATTTTCATTTCATTTCCGGAAGCATGGTATTAATTTTCAGATATTAGTCTCGTTATCAAAGACCCTGAGATAGGGTATGCGAGGGTTTTTTGTCGTAAAATTAAACTAAATACATTGGTTATTTATTTGAGTGGAAATTAACGACCGATGTTTCCTCCAGAGAATGGAGAATCTTAGCGAGATGCTATTTTTACGGGCAATTCGATTTGTAAAAAAAAATCTCTATTTATAGAACCGATATAGCGGTAATGAAGGGAGATCGACGAAGAGAACACAAATCCAAGTGATTAGCCGAGTACAGTATTTACCTTTGTTTCAATCCGGCGCCAGGTTCTATTAACTACTTCAATAAGTTGGGTAGCAAGTTTTAACGAAACCTTTGCCTTGTTTCACCAGATGGTTGGTATTATCAGAATAACATGGCAAAGTTTACAAGTTGCTTCTCTTTCTGTGAGATAAGAAATGGTGTTGTAGAATTGGTATTATGAACCCTTTTACTTTTGTATGGGGAGGTTGTTTTTCGAATTGCGCCAATCGATACCGATAAGTTACACACGAGGAACATTTTAATTACTTTGTATTATCATTGTATCGTTTCTGTGTTTTTGATAATGAAGTTGGTATAATTTTTCGGGTATGTGTTGTTTTAATTATGCAGACGAGATGAAGGAGGCGAAGAGATATTTTTTGTGATCGATTAAAGAAAAATTATGAAGAATGCGTGAACTTTATCAATTTCCTTAAATGGAAAATTTAAGACTTAATTTGTTAATTAGAGCTCGTTCGTAATGCGATGGAAATTTCCGATGAATTTTGTTTGATGAATTAGAAACTCCAACGCCATTATTTCACGTTTCGTCGTTCTATCCATCGAGCAACAGCTATACCCTTATTGAATGGCAATTAGCGCAATATCGAAAACCACCAGAACTCCCCGTTGCGAATTTCATTTCATCGTGATACAACCGGACGTCACGAATGGGCCGCAGGTTGTGCAGAATTGGGTGAAATTAAATCTCGCGATACGGACGCCACGCCGTGCCATATAGAGTGTCGTAAATTCCGAAACGGCTGAACCATCAAAAATGTTTATCTCATCAATACAGTCTTCCGCGAATGATGAAATGTTTACGAGGCGTGTACACTATCGTAATATCTTCTTATGCGTTCGATGGCGAGAAATACTTCTTCGAAATTGTACACTCGGATACAATGAGAAAAAAATTATGACTAGTAAAAGTGGACACGAGGTATAAATTTTATATATTATACGAATTATATTTCCGCCGTACAAGTAATTTTTACCGCAGCTACCCAATAAAACTTCTCGATGAGAAGGAAAAATTTTATTGCTCTCTTTTGAGCGATAGAAAAAGCCACGAAAAGCTAGTACAGTCGCTTCAACAAAGTGAACTAATTCGAAAACCTTCTTGGCGAAAAGTTAAAGATGTCGGTAATATTTTCGTAGAAACTAGAAGAATTTTTTTCTCAAAAGTGAAACTACCACAGGTAGATTTTACTGGTGCTCGTTTATTTAATTAATTTTTGGCGTTGAAATTTTAACGTATTACTACAAACTTATCAAGTTAACTGCTCGTGTACCGTGCATACACTCAAGTTGGTGGTATGTGAAATTTACGCGTTGATTTGACGTTTAGGTATTAATTTAACAACTTTCACAAACCTTCAACCTCGCGCGATATTTCAATGAATACGAATTTTCCTCGTAAGGGGAAGCTCCTAAAATATTTTATGGGCTGATTTTGGTTCAAAGATTCGATGAAATTTGCAATCACGCGTCGTACATGTAACGACTCATCATTAATTACGAAGAATAAAAGGGGCTTCGAAAGTTATCTGGAAAATTTAAGGAAAAAATCCAACCTACGTACGTTGCTGATGTGTTTTGAAAGTAACAGCTAGTTCGGATTGATAAATATGCGGAATGCGTCGTCACTTTGTAAAGCTTTCGAGTTCGTTTTATGTGTAACGAAAGAGTCTAGTAGTGTTGTAGATTATATCGTTTTGCCTGAGGAACTTTGGCTCGTACGTGGGCCTCATTTGGAAATATTGCCGCGTAATTAACGTTGTAAAGATTCACTGTGATTTGAAATCAAAAAGGAAACTTTCGAGCAGATTAAATAAACGATTGAAGCTGGTAAATAACAATTTTTTCACCCTCGTATACTGCTACTTACGCCAAAGGCAGGTTTGTTCGGAGAAATTAATTTAAAATAATGATCGCTCGTTAAAATATTATATTTTGTGAAATAAAATAGCAGAGTAATATGAATAGAGACAGGCGAAGTGTAAAAATACTCGAGGAAGCGAAATACAGGAATAGAGTAAACGCAAATCATTTATTTCGTTTCACTCTTCTATTCGCCATACGTGAAAGAAGTAAGGTAGAGTGGAAAAGCGACGCGTTCAAACAATAGAGGGGAGCGGAAGGAGAATAAAACAAGTATAATCATTGTTATGTTCTGTCTCTATTCATATACGTAGTAGGTATGCAATGGAATAGAGCGATATGTTGAAACAATGAATGAGAAAGAAGCGCAGGAAGGATTATTGCCGATTTCGTTCTTCATTAAAAGAATCAATAAAGTGTCTTGATTTTTTTTTTTAATTATTAGTATCATTATTCTATATTTTCCTGATTTTCATAGGTTTTTTTGTTTTAAACTTAATTTAAGAGAATAGTAAAATAATATAAATTGCATGAAGATTGTGGATGTACACAAAAAAAATCAAATTATAAATAATTAATGAAAAAAAAAACAATATTTTTATACTTATTATATTTTCGAAATAATGATATTAAATTGATTCAAAATTGAAGTATCAAGTTATCTATCAATTGATAAAAATTAAGAAAAGGTGATGAATCTTTCATTTTTGTTTCTTAAAATAAAACAAAATATTGAAAATTTGAAAATCAGTTTAAATTTCACTTTTTTGACCAATCTAGCGGTAGCTCTTCTTTTGTTTGTTGTATTTCACTTTTTCAGGTTTTTATTGAATAAAAATTAAGTTTGCTTTATGAGTGATTTTTTTCAAGATTTTTTTTTTGTTTTTGCTTAGAAAAAAAGCAAGAAAACGGAAAAATGTCATTAAAACATTAAAAAGTGCTAAAAAGGTGATGAATTTTGCTTTTGAAAGTTTATTAGACACGTGGATTATGTTGCTACGAAAATAAAAAAATCAATAAGAAATTATTAACCCCACAATACCACACGTATGATAGTTATGTAACAATTAGTTTTTATCTCATATGAGTCCTCAGACAGTAGTAGAAAGGTAGTGCAACCACTGCTATCTTTGAGGAAAATGTAATCCTTACAAATGTCTTGCCTAATATTTTGCATATTGGTGATAATGGAGGGGCAGCAATCATAATTTTATATTCTTCTTCTGTTTTTCAATCGTCCGATTACCAAATTAAATTTTTTGGGGAGGTATCCGATGTGGGGAATTTATCGGACAAATTGTTGATTTTTTGTAATTTGCTTTTCATACTTGGGTGAACAAGTAAAACCCCACAATAGATGCAAAAATGGCATCCTCGAAGTTAATGGTATATTGTGCGCTAGATTGACTAATATCACTGAACTTGTGTTTGATTTGTAATTACTATCAGATACTATGAATACTATCAAGATGCTCCTTGTCTGATCGTGTTCTCATTATATTGAGATGCCATTTTTGGCATCCGTTTTCAAATTTATAGACTAGAAATGAAATAGATGCAATTTTTGACATTGGTTGTTCACGCACTATTAATAGTATCTTGATTAACCCTGGAAACGCACAATTTCACCTCTCTTACAACTTGTTTAAGTCCCTCTTGTAACGTGCTACCTAGCGCTAAAAAATATTCAACATTAGGCAATTTTAAACCTGTCACACTACATACCTTTTCAAAATTTATTTATTCATTAAAAAAATTATTTTTTCGAATATTTTTTTTAAAGTAATTTGTGATATCGTCTTGTGATGACGTAGATGCTCTCATTTTTTATTGATTTGAGGAATGTAAATAAGAAATTGATCGAAGCGTGGATTTTCATAAAGGTATACCGTGAATTTTTTCAATTTGTCAAGTAATAAAAAAAAATTATGGAAGAGGAGAAATTAGAGAGGGGAGCAGTAATATGACAAATTTTATGTTGGTTACTTCAGAAAATAAATATAAAGGTAGCATTATCAGTCTAATAGAATTTAAGTTGATTTTTTACCTTGGGGTCCCAGGGACCCCACAGTGCGTAATGAAGGTGTTAAAATTCTTGTGCGTTTCCAGGGTTAATGAAGGTAAACTTCGTTTTCTTCGATTTGAAAATTTGAATCCTTATGCTTCTTAGGATGATCTATGTTAATTACAGCTTCGATAAAAGTAAAAAGATGAATTAACATACATAAATTTGGATTTAACTTTGGGATACCACACAATACACGTGTGACAATCGTTATGAAACTGGTTTTAAGCTGCCGTCAATCTTCGGACAGTCGAAGAAGCGCGACGCAATCCCTGATATCTCGAGGGAAAATATAGCTCTTTCAGAATTGTTGTCGAGCATTTTGCATGTTTGTGATTCTGAAGGGGTAGCAACTATAATAATTTTATCATTATTTTCACTTCTTATGAATTTATTATTCTTCATTGCTTGATTGATGGCCCTAATTTTTTGAAGAAGTATTCAGGTGGATCTTCTGCCCTACATTGAATTTATCGGACTAGTTTTTTTTTTTTTTTTTTTTTTTTTTTTAGTAGCATTGTTAATTAATAAAAATGCATTTTTTTCCACCAATTTAAAAATTTGAATTCATAAATGTTTCTATCATCTACTTTATTTTTTACTATGAAAAAAGTGAAAGAATGCATCGGCTCATATGTATGTGAATTTAAAATAAAATAATTTCGCGAAGATGCGTGGTGTTGTGGGGTTAAATAAAAGAATTTTGTGGAGACGCGTGGTGTTGTAGAGTCGAAAATTAATTTATACGCGAGTATAAAGTTGAAATGTTCGCGGAAATTATTAATAATAATGCTGTCAGCCCTTTTCTTTCTTTCATTCACTTCATTTCAACTATTTACCTCTTTAAACTATCTTCGTATCTTATACTCTCGCAGTAAGGTAGGTATATCGCGTGTATATCAAGCCCTTTAAATTTTGGTAATTCGAAATAGTTTTATCGTTGAAATAAAGCAAATGCCGAACTATATAACGCTATATAGTGACCCAACATAATAGGTATAGGCGCAGTAATTACATCGTAAAAAAAATGAGTATCTTTTCTCCGGTATATTGGTTGGTCGGTCGTAACAACAAAGTTGGTAAGTTCCTGGTGTAATAAATCAATTTATAGACTATTTATTTTTATTTTTGCTACCGAACTAATATTTTTTTGGTCAAATTTAAGTGCAAATTGAAAGGATTACGTGTTTCTTCCGAGTACAATTTTTAGTATTTTTTGAAAACGAAAGTAGCAAATAAGAGTAGTCATTGTGCGATGTGTATATGCGTTGACAATACTTCGGGTAGAATAAATAGTCTGCTTCTCTTGTCACGAAATACACGATAAGAGGAAATCCGTCATCAAATACAAATACACTTTAGAGTAATTTAAAATTTCGGCGGGACATGCATATGCATGAGGTGATTGTTGGGAAATTTCTATAAGATTTATATAGTAGAAAGTTTTCTCAAGAAAATCTGTATTGTACGAGCGAAGCATAGGTGGTGTAAAGTAAACGGAAGTGGTATGCGATAAGTATAAGGAATTATTGTGAGTTATAACTGATTCATTGTACCCGCGTATTTTTTGCTGGTGGGTGTTTGCTTGAAAATGCTACTGTATGCGAAACTCGTATCTTACGACGAACACCAAAGGGTCTTTGTGCAGGAGAGATTTTTGCACGCGAAAGGTCAATTTGAAAAGCCTTATTAGCATAATTTAACCATGCCGGCGGTATATTTATTAAAGTACGGCGCGAACGAAAGATACGTATATTTTTTCACCTTTACGTTGGCGTGTTGACGTGTGGACGAGATGAAAGGTCGTGTTTTCGCTGAAACTGGAGAGTATTTCGAGTGAAAAGGATGTATGAGAATTAATTTCTGCGACAGTTGGCGAGAGAAAAAAATTAGATAGAGGAATAATTGATCACTGGCAAATACGCGGCTAAGAGAAAATGTATATTTTTCCTACACCTTGTGGTTGGACGAAATGAAACCAGCAAATGTAATCCAGTACCGTGGTGGAATCATGCGACGCCAATGCGACGCTTTATCAACGAAATATGCCAAGTACATACATGATATATGATTCGAATTGACACCCGGACAGGAACGAGATAAAATACGCGATGGAAAAATTCCGATGAATTATTACCGGCGATCTTTGAACGCAACACGGTGTTGCTTTTGAAACGCATTCGTTAATCGGGCAAAATTAACGTATTTAGTAATTACCTGCGGCCATTGTAGCTGAGTGGGTTTCCTCGGAGAGCTGCGAAAAATAAATTAAGTCACCATTTTACACTAATTTATGACGAATGCATTTGTGTAGCTTTTTCGTATTATGTACGTAATAAAAAAATTGCTGCGTTAGAAAAATATATATTTGCTTCATTTGAGAAAATTTCGTCACATTAACACTTGTTGAATTTAAAACTTATTTTTTATCGTGATTTTTCGTTTTACTCGCGAGACACGCGTGAATTTTGCGAAATCGCCAACACGTTGGGATGATGGTACGGGTTATGAATGAACGCTGTAGCGTTCTCTTTCGTATCTGCGGTCGGTGTGAATTTTTCACGCAAGCGTGTATACTTGAACGTAGATTTTTGAAGTTTTTTTAACCGTCTTTATAAACGAAGTATATCAATGGGGGGCATTTTATTCGCAATTTTTAGTTTCGAAAATTTTTCATTGCTGTAAGAATGGAAACGAATGTTGAAATTTTTCGATGCTGTGGGATTATAGTGTATTTTGTAACCTTAGGATGAAGTTTGGAGCCGAATTTATCCTTGTCACTTTGAGCCAAGGACTACTTTTTCAAGGGTTTTTAGACTTTTAATATTTATAGTCGAGCTCCAACCATACACAAGTACTCATCTTGCACTCGATCATGGTTTTGGAAACCAGGTACCAGCAGTAATAGGAGACCACTTGGAGGAAAATAGCCCAAATTCGGTATGAATGAACTCCCCCCCCCCCGCAGGGCCGCAGAGTGGAAAAGTGGGCCCGGGGCAAACACAAGAAGATAGGGCCTCTATGTTGTTAGGGGGGTACTGGTCCCCGGGAAATTTTTTATGATTTTTAAAAAGCAATTTATCAGAGTTTTTGAATATTTTCAACTTTCATTAACAATAATGAACACTCAATTTTTTTGAGGATATCATTTATCTTATGTGAATGTTTTTAAGATATAACTAGTACCTCCTCGCCCCTTCGGGGCTCGCAATAAAAATTAAATGAAGAAAAAGAAGTTATTTTATCAGACAAGTATTGCTACATTTATTTTAAATTTTATTACTGAAGAACAATAAACTAAATGCAGGTAGGCTTTCACCGCAAGGGTCGTAAAATTTTGCAAGGGCAAGGGTCATTAAATTTTATTACCGAGGTCCTTTTCCCAGCCTATTCACACAGCAAGGGTCCTTTGTGTTGTGAAGGTACTATAGCCTGATCAAAGACCCAGGTAACAAACAGAGAAACAATAACTCTGGCATTTCACTTTTTTGGTAAAATTTCAATTTTAATATCATAGAGTGATAGAGTGATACAGCCATCGAGTTTTGAAGAATTGAAGCCTCACTTCACATCTAAAACATAAATAATAACAAAATCAATTCATAATTATTTTTTAATAAAAATAGAAGTGCGTTACAAATGTAAATTTAAAGGTGCTTTGCACGCTTTAGCAGCGGCAAATGTGTCAATAAGTGCATTGAAGTCACATTTTTTAGCTAGCTCCCATTCCATAGCTAGTGTAGCAAGTCCTGAAACTCTTTCTTGGCCCGGACATGACCTCAAATAATTTTTCACGCGAGCTAGGCAACTGAAAGACCGTTCAGCACTGGCCACAGATACTGGCAATGTACAAAATATTTTTAATGCGGTAACAATATTAGGAAACAGAGTATCTAATTTAAACGTTGTTATACGATTTAATAGAAGAAGTGGTGAAGGACTGCTTTCTTCAAAATTGGCCGCATAAATGTACTTCAAATGTATAATTTCATTTGACAATTCCTCAGATACATTAACATCATATTTTTGGGAAAATTTTTCTGCAGCAGTTTTAAGAGAATCATCATCCATAGAATTAAATCTCCACAGAAAAGAAAACAGATTATTGATCTCCTATATAGTAGAAAATCTCTGTGTAATACCACCGATGATTGCATCCATTATTACGAGAAATGTGTTTCTTTTAAACTCTGCCTCCTGCCAATTTTCCATTTCTGAATAGTCATTGGTTCGCCATCTTCTTGATGGTGGAAATGTAGAGGATACACCCTCAATCTGCTCTGCTATAGTTTTGCATTCATTTAAAATATCTTCGAAACTTCCTCGTAAAGATTGCATTTGTTCCATTAAACTAGCAAGATTGCTGACTTCGACGTCAATTGTTGCTTCTCTCCCTTGTAATACAACATTCACTTCATTAATTGCCGTTAAAACTTTCAACCAAATGGAAGACATTAAGACACATTCAAAAGTTGACATATATTTTTTCAAACCTTGAATATCACTTTTCATTTCAACTGTCAAATTAAGTGCTCCCAGATCATCTAGGGCAGCTCGAAGTTCAGGTGTGTGAACTGCAAAAGGCTTGACTGCATCTACATGCGCAGACCATCTTGTATCTGACAAATGGTGAAGTGAACTCTTGATTGGTTTTTTCAAAATTTCCCAACGTTGTGGACTGCTACTAAATATTGTGTAGAACTTTTGCACAACTCCAAAGAAAGTGATGACTTTCACACAACAGTTAGCGCAATCTACACCAACTAAATTCAGGTCATGACAAGCGCATGGACAGTAAATAGCCAGAGGACAGTGTAAATCTTCTTGGATGTAATTTTGGGCACCTTTGTATTCACCTTTCATATTGCTTCCATTGTTGTAACCTTGTCCTCGACATTCTGAGATAGGTATATCGTAGGCTGTCAATGTTTTTTTAATCAATTGCCCAATGTCTTTTCCTGTTTTCTTATTGCAGTCTACAAAAGCTAGAAATCGCTCTTCAACACAATATTTTTTTTCTTTCTCACAGAAGCGTAAGTAACGTAAAACGAACGTAGTTTGTTCTATATGACTGGTATCGGGAGTTCCATCAACAATAATACTATAGTACTTCGCTACTGTTCGTTCTTTCAAAATTTCTGACACTACATGTTGACTACAGATGGAAATAAACTCATTTTGTATATCAGAGGAAAGATAATGAACCTGTAGTCTTTCATGAGCCTCCTGCGATTTTCTCACTTTCTCCAGATGTCCACGTAACACTGGGTCATAATGAGTAATTAATTCCAGGATTCCCAAAAAATTTCCATTGTCATGATCTCCAATGCGATTACTCCTGCCACGGAAAGCTAAGCCTCTTTCACCCAAAAATAAAGTCACATCCGAAATACGACTTAAAATTTCCTTCCATTTTTGAGTTTCGTTCTTTATCTCTTCTTACAATAAAATATCGACAGTGGATTCATCGCCAATACGTCTCTCTAATTTGCGCCATTCAGCATAACAACAATCAGAAAACGGACCAGTTATTATGACTACTCTATAGGTTTTAGTAAAGGCGACATTGTTTTATTATTTTTTCAACATTCAGTCAACATTTAACTTCAAAATGATGTATGCACTCAATATTATTATTGTGATATTTACACCATGATCGATAAATGTATAATATAATGCGAAAAGAAAATTTCCAAGTCTGAAGAAGATTTTTCCCCAAACCCCGCCGAAATTTAAGTAAACATATAGGAGGAAGGAAGGTACCGAATACGCGCTTTTTAATAGTAAAAATAATAACCAAGATTTATTTAGCGGATTTGTAAAGTATTTTGAAGCTATTGATGTATAAAAAATTTAAAGTTTAATTTCGAAATCGAGTTATACTAACCATTTTTAAATAAAATGATATTTTAAAATTATGTCCTTTTCAATCGAAATACTCTCCAGTTTCAACGAAAACACGACCTTTCATCACGTCAACACGCCAACGTAAAAAATTTAAATTTTCGAAATTAGTAGGGCACCATCTAAAATTATCATAAAGTGTTCAAAAAATTGAAAATTGAAAAAAACGTATTTCTTCGCCAAGCTGAAAATTTTTGTTTCAAGTAATTTAATTTGTACATGATTTTTTTTTCTTGTGCCATGTACTGCCATCTGGACCAGAGGCTAGTCCCAAACAGTGGGTTGATTTACACAAAGAGGATATTAGAGTAAGATGTGCCGAACAATGAAGAAAACCTAGTAGTTTTGTTACTGAAGGAAGATCAGCGAATTTTAAACCTGGCGATTTTTTTTTCAATTTACTAGTCCAAATCTTTTCTTCATTTAAAAAAAAAAAACAGCAAATTTTGTACATTTTCAAAAATGACTAATACGCTTGGTTTGGGGTTTTTGGAATTCAAAAGAGTAACAATGCCTAATTTTGACTTCATAGAGACCACAACTTATTTTCAAAATGGCATTATTTAAATGTTATATCAGCTAATAGTGCTAACATCTCATACTTTGGTAGCATCTCTGAGTATAAACGGGGCAAATTGTCTTCTGAACCCTAAGACTTCAAATCAAAGCTAAATTATGTGCAAAATATTTAAATTAAAAAAAAAAAAAACATTATTTTATTCATATTTAAAAGATTGCGATTTTTTCCAAAAAAAAAAAAAAAAAAATGAAAAGACCAAAGACCTTATATTTTGAAAAAATTTTCGGCCAATTTTATTACAGCTTCTAGACGATGTAAGTAAGTTTTGTACGAAAAAAAATAATAAATTTTCCACGAATCATTTCAACTTTCAAATTTTTAAAAACTTCTAGCTCATTTTGGCTAGTGTTCTCATTAATTAAAATTTTCTCAAGTTCACGGGTGTCATTTAACAACTTTTTTCTCATTGCCCTTCCACTTTCGAAAAAAACCGAAATTTGGTCCACCTCGGTCCGCACCCGTCTATAATGAAAATCTATATTAAAAAAAAATGAAGACTCATAAAATTTAATAAATTGTGAATATAGCTGAAATTCTTGTGAAAAAATTGAAAAAAATCGAAGGTTCCTCTTGAGGTAAAACTAAAGCTCGATAATCAAATTTTTCCATCTCTTAAGAGAAGTCTTCGACGTTCCACTTTTATATACGCTGTATTGTATGAAGAAAAAAAAAACATAAATATTTTAAGCCACTTCGACGAATGTTTCTTAGTTGCTATTAAGACAGGCAGCCTAAAAAGACAGAGGTTCTCAAAGTACCTTTTGCAACACGTCCGACACCATTAAATTTTCAAATCTCGCGGGCACATTTGGGCTGAGGGTGTGTTAACGTTATTCGAAAAGGAAATACACTACGAGTTATCCGGCTAATGGATTTACGTTAAATTAAAGCGTATAGCGAGTTAACATCAGCGCTTCGAGGCGCCAGTTGTACATGGCAATTTAGGCAATTTATCGCTTGTTTCTTAAAGTACCTATATTGTGTTCGGCCTAAGTATTTTTTTCGTATACGAATTTAGCGCAGTATTAAGAACTGGCATGGCGGTTTACACGGTCGAAGGACGAAAGAAGAGACGTTTCTTAGCACGCCGAGAAATAATTACTAATTCATCGTCGTGTCGAAAATATAGAAGCCGGAAAAAGGTCTTGTGTTTTATTTAAAAGTTTTTCGCGAATAGCGTTACCATTTTTAGGTAATTTTATACTGGCGAGTAATGCTCTTCGTCGAGTTGCTAATTAAAGAGGCACTCTCCGGTTGGACTTTACGAGATGAAATTCGTCCGGGGGGAGGATTGTCGTTGGTTTCATGAAGCTAGTTAATATTGAATGAAACGAAAGATCATGTACTTGACGTGATCTCTTTACCCGAGTTCGTTGGATGGTGGTGAATTAACGTTTCTTTTAGTATGTATCGTCGTCGTATAAGTTGTCTAGTTATTGCCTGAAGGAAAACCACAATTGTATATTTGAACGCGTATTATGCATATGAGAGTTTTCAGTTATTCATGAATAGGTATTTAAAATTTATACCATGATTCGAAGTGAGTACTGGTAGTGAGACCTGTTGGCTTTTGGTTACTTGATGCATTTAAATATTTATATTTTGTCTCGTATCGGGAGTTGACTATATACAAGAAATGGAAAAGTTCATCCTCTTAAGTATTTCAGCAAGATATATGGGAAATGATAAAATATCAAGAAAAAAAATTCTGCTATATTTACAATGAATATAAATATCTAATACAAAAAATTCATCACATTTGTATATCATATTTTTAATTTGATCGTGATATTAATAACAATAATTCGATTGAGAAATTTAATTTTTTTTCCGATGAGAATATAACCTTATTGGTTTGACTGGTAATCGATGAAATTAGGAGGTATATCTGGTATTTCGCAACCGACACGTTGTATTATTTCAACAGCTGTTCGATAAGCTATTCGTAAACTTTCAAGGATAGATTTTCGGCAATAAATACCGTACAAAAATCCAGCCATAAATGCGTCCCCAGCACCGGTGGTGTCTTTGATTAAATTCGCATCCAATGACTGAACAGGGAAAACAATCAAGCCATCCTCCTTCGTATAGCAGTGTACCGGGTTCTCGCCATCGGTGACCACAATTATTCTAGCATACCGGCATAGCTTGGTTTTCACAACATCGTTGGATAATTGACAAAAGGATTTCAGTGCTAATTTTAAATCCGAACAGTCAACATTGGCTAGATGGCAGGCGGCGCGAAATTCATTGAGGTTTAGAGCAACTATATGACTTCTTTGTACAAATGGCAGATACGTATCTTCAGCACCGTTCGCTTTAATTACACATTCGCCTCCTGCGCTAAATGCCACTAGGACGTCGTGGCGACGAGCTTCATTTAGAAGTTTATAAATGTATTGAGGGCAGTGCAAAGTGAAGAATCCGTCTAGTAGTACGATTTTAGTGTGTCGAACGGTCTCCAAAATGGATTCCAAGTATTCTGGACTTGATTGAGAGAAACTGAAGCAAGCGTCAACAAATTCAGACGTGTAAACAATTGTTCGATAATGTTTATTCGATAGTAAAATAGCGCTGGTTGTTGGCTTATCGGCGGCTACGCTGTACCTGTAACAGTACGTTGGATATTAGCGAAATGTGTGTGCGTAGTAGTGCGGTATATTGTTTTAGGAATGATTGTGGAAATGAGGTTTCAAAGTTCTCGTTTATCATTAACTTGTTTGTAGGCGGTCGGAGTTATAACCGAATCTTGACCTTTAGACAGGAGTGATAAGGTGTTGTAGTGATTGTCAATTTATATAACACCACGAATTCATAATAGAGAATACATTTTAAAGTAGTTGTTATTTCTGTTAGAAATATGGTTTTCCACGATATCACCTCGTGAAGTATTCTTTTTGTTTTGTAATATATAAGTAAAAAAAAAATTAGAAGTCATCGTAAATTTTCTATTATTTGAATAATAAAAAGATAGTTCAATTTGACAAATTAATTTTATTTATAAATTGTCAACTATTTTTTTTTTTTTAATTAAAAAATAATTGAAGGATTTTATTAATTAACCATTTGAATTATTTTAAAAGAGTATTTTTTTAAATAATGAACAGGTATCCGAGTATCGTATAGAATGTTGAAATTGATTTTAAAACTTTAAATCACGCTTCAAAAAGCTATTAAAAAAAAAAAAATTGGAAACAAAATATCATTTATATATTTCTCATAATATTGCATAATTTTGAGAATTTTTAAAGATTTTTTTCGAGCTGGAAAACACCAAAATTAAACTATAAAAACCATTCCTCATTTTACATTTTGTATGTTCATAATGAAAACAATACATGAAAAAAAAAAACGTAAGCAACCATGCTGCATTACTGGAGCTGAGTTTTTAACTGGGGCTGAGTTTTTAACTGGGGCTGAGTTTTTAACTGGGGCTTGTTCAGATTTGATAATAATAACGTTGCTAAACCCTTCATAACTATAAGCCACACCCAATACCAAGTCTAAAAACCTCTATTCTCTCCCTTCCAAAACCATATAAGAAGTTGAATTTGGAACAAACGTAGTATTTCTTGCCATGAAATAATCATTTGAACACACATTTCTCAAATTAGAACAACTTGAAGCTGCTCAAATTATCTTCAAATCCTTATGATCCGCCATTTTGGATTCATTTTGACCCAAATCAATAGCCCACCGAACGTTAAATTTTTATCACTCAAAAACTGAGATGGAATCGTTTTTTGCTAATATCTTGGAAACAATTCAAGATATAGGGCTTGCAAATGACTCATTTTAAAGAGATTGGAATAGAGAATCATTTAATTTTTCTAAAGTTACTCCTGTCCGTTTACTTTTGCAATTAATTTCGAAAAACGATTTTTTTACTTTACTATGAATTATCTCAAAAAGTAAATCAATAACGATTGTTTTTTAATAGTGAAACACATTCAGAATTTTATGCTCTTTCGAATGAGCTACTTGAAAAGTTTCTATCTATATTCTTTCTTGAGATATTTGCAAAAAACCAAGCAATAAGTCTAATTTATTCTTAGTACTGGAGCTCATTCACAGAGAGCGCTCTAAAAAATGAATTAGTTTTATTAAAATAACTCGAGACTCACTACGATGGCAATAATATTTTAGTATTGAATCATGTATAAAATGTTAAGCTCTTTCGAATAAGCCATTTCCGAACACTCTAACTCAATTTTTTGCCTAGATATTAATAAAAAACTTTCTGGCTCCTTTTTCAACATTTATGAGTGATAAATTCGATATACCGGTGGGCTATCTATGTATGGTTAATCTATGCCCAAATTCAAGAGGTCATATTCTGGTCACCAACTAACCCTACCCTCAAAGTTTGACCTTTGTAGGCCAATTTGTTGAGGAGATATTGATGATTAATGAAATTTCCTGCGGTAATTTCTTCTCCAAAACAGGTTTTTTACTCTAACTCCCCTCCAAATTCACTTGGGAAGCTAAAATCATTATAAGTTAGTCACTTGGGCTCATTTTATCATATGACACGACAATAAAAAATTTTCGATCACTCTTATACCCTCACTACATTTTAGGGTCAATAACCCCCTCCTTATCTCCTCCAACATCATGTATGGAAGTGAATTGGGGATATTATATGCTTTTCATCTCCAATAATCATCTAAATTCATAATAATTACATTTTTACCAATTTGAGGCTCCTCAAGCTTTACTCAAATTTTGATAATTCGCCATTTTGGATCCATTTTAACCCAAATTCAAGAAGTCATATTCTGGTCGCCAACTAACCCTACCCTCAAAATTTGACCTTTGTAGGTTGATTTAGTGAGGAGATATGGAATATTTAAGAAATTTTATGACTCAAAACTTCCTCAAAAAGTCGTTTTTTGCTTTAACTCCCTTCCAAATGTACTTAGGAAGCTGAAATTTGGATATGTTTGTGTCTGTGACTCATTTTTCATGTGAGATCAAAAACAAAAAATTTGAGGTATTTTCCCATTCCCCAGCACCCCTCAAAATTTGAGTGATTCGTCATTTTGAATTTTTTCAAAAAAAAAAAAAAGTATATTTGCGCATTTCTAAGAAGAGTCTCTCACCAAAATTTGAGCGAATTTCATCAATACCCGCCGGCGCTGCGCGTAGGCCACAAAAAACAAAATTCCTCAAAAAACTGGTTTTTGCTCTAACTTTCTTCAAAATGCACTTAGGAAGCTGAAATTTGAATATGTTGGTGTCTGTAACTCACTTTTTTATATGAGATCAAAAACAAAAAAATTGAGGTATTTGCCCCTTCTCCAGCTACCCTCAAAATTTGAGTAATCCGTCATTTTGAATTTTTTCGAAAAAATAAAAAATATCGTTTGTTAGATTTCTATGTAGAGTCTCTCTTCAAGTTTTGAGCGAATTTCATGAATTTCCGCCCGCGCTATGCGTGGGGAAAAAATATACATATATATATAATATATATATAATTATGTATACCAAAAAGTTAAATATTTGCCATATGATTACAAATGGTCTGAAACGCAAAGATTTGAAGACCCCACCCTCCCCCGACCTTCCCTTCCCAAATCAGGTAGGCTGTAATAGCTCCTTTTTTGGTTAAACACTCAGCTAAAAATGACAGGGCAGCATTTATGAACTCTTAATTCTTTTCAGTTTCCGCAGTATATTGAGCTCGATCTTGTAAATGAATATGTATCAACAGTGGAGTAATGAAATTTTTTTGGAAAGACCCATAGGCGGGGGGGGGCGGTATAAAAATACTTTCTAATCATTCTTAGTTATTCCGATTCTATATCTCTGTAACTACATTTTCTTATCTCTTCTCAATTGTTAAGAGAGGCCAACGATTTTTTGGGTTGACGACAGTAGTGATGAAATGTGGAAACTATTTTTATTGTGAAAACGTTGATTTTAAAAATCACACAAAATAATATTCAAGATAATTCCAAATCATTTAAATAATTTTAATCTAGAATCTAATAAACTTAATATTATTTTTGTTCAGTGTTCTCGAATTTGTGGAAGTGGTATATTCTGCTTTATTGAATCTATCTATTTACTCTCATCCCCTTTACCTTTATCGTTATTGACTAAAAAACTTGGTTTGAACGAATCGTGTATACAATTAAAAGAAACGTAATATTTAGTATACAAAATGGAGGAACATAAGCTTCTTTTTACTGCGACCCTGTGGCTCAATTCCCAAGCTTCGCCGATTCCACCAGATTTATCGAATGATACGAGCAAGACGGTGATGACGAATCGAAGGAACTAGGAAGGTATAAATATTCGATTTGTTGTCATTTTCCATTTTATTGCCGACGATAATTTATTACGTTTAGCCCAAAGATAGCGCTTCAAAGGAAGTCTAGCAAAAAGCAATTTATCGCGTCAAAAAGTAAATCCAATAAAACGTAAAGATGCGGTGATAATTTGGTATAAGGTGAAATATTATATTCGATGGTTTCGGCCGTACCCCGTACGTGTGATATTAGGAATTCAATTCTCGTAGTCCCTTGGTAAAATGCTCAGACGGAGAAAAAATTTCCTACAAGGTTGAACGCCTAACCTCGTACTTGAAAGGATACCGCGTGACGGGTCTCGGATGCGCCAAAGTTTAAATAGCGAACGAATCGACTCATTTATGATGGTTTATTGTTTTGAAGTTAAATAAGGCAAGATGAATGTTGATGAAAGCGAAACGAACCCGTTAACCAATTACTTATACGATGCATTTGCGAAATTATATTACCACATATTTGAATTTCATGTACGTCGAAGAGAAACCGCGCTTAGGTAATTTAAAATTCGCTTCTTTTGCGAAAGGTAATTGAATTGGGTGAATTTTTAAAGGCATATACGCGGTGCTTTCTGCAAAAGACATTCAATAAGAAGTTATATCATTTTTTTCTCTGCGCGAATATATATCGGCTCTTTTAGCGGCGTTTTTAAATTTCGTTTCTTCAATATACTGTGGTAATCTTTTGAAGAGTTATTTTTATACGGCTCTGTTCGAGAAAGCGCAACGAGCAGCGCGAAAATTCCCCCATCGAATCCATTATATTAGCTGGTCCTGGTCGCTACACCAGACCCGTGTATGTTGAGCTGAGTGTGGTGCTATACGTTAACCTAGAGTGCAGTTTAAAAGTCGAGTTAATAACAAAAGAGTAATTACCGTACTGGAAGGCTATAAACATGTCTGAAATTTTCAAATAGCTGCGCAAAAGTTGGAAAACAACTCGCCCTTAATGTACTTATAATCTGTATAAAGAAAAACATTTTATCTCGAAGCATTCAAGTTTACGCGGCGACGTTCTCAAAAATTCCGATAAACTTTTTTTTTCTCTTCCTGTTTCTTCATTGCCAGAGATATAGGCCGTTATGTTTTACTATTAAAGCGTTTTCCGCGACTCCAACGTTTTGAAGAGGGCGTTAAATTTTTCTCGCGTACCGGTACCTCATGTAGAAGAGGAAAGAATGGAGAAATTTCGAGCGTTATTAAAGGATCAAAACTGCCTCGTTTAAATCGCCCTGTACCCATGTGGTACTCTAAAAGGTATTAAAGTGTTACTTTCGAATTTCACGTCGTGGGGCATTTCAGATAATTATCTCATTTGTTGTTGAGTGATAAATTTTTCGTGAGCAATTAAGCCGTTTATTTCGAAATGGTTGTTGAAAAAATTAAGACGAAACTCTTCCAGACGCTTTTACCTCTCGAAAAGTCCCTAAATTTCCGATTTTTTTGTAATTTTTTATTCAATTAAGGGAAACTAATCCAATAGGTCAATAACATTCCACTATAAGTTTTGAGTAGAATGCAGCTTGGAAAATTATATTAAATTTTTTTTTAACGATATAGTCTTGTCTCAGTTGTACAATGTACATTCACGGGTTATTTTTGTTAAAAGCGGTTTTATGATTGATTCTTGTTTTGATACTAAAATAAATAATCGCTTGTATGCTATTTTTCCTTCTCTCATTTTCCCAGGGTCGACTACTAATATTTCAAACGCGTGTATCACCTAATCTACGCACTGTAAAGAAAAATGTTTCGTACAAAAATTATTTCTCTACATCTTGTGGATAATTTCATTTCTTATCAAAATTCATTTTGGAGCAACCCCCTCCCCTTAAATTTGGAAAATGTGTTTTGAGACAACATCAAAACTTCTTTTTTTACTTTATTTTAGAACTTTCGACAAAAAACACTATAA
Source organism: Phenacoccus solenopsis (assembly GCA_009761765.1). Lineage (NCBI taxonomy): Eukaryota > Metazoa > Arthropoda > Insecta > Hemiptera > Pseudococcidae > Phenacoccus > Phenacoccus solenopsis. The sequence continues at coordinate 8,036,027 of CM019752.1, read as the reverse complement.
AACTATTTTACGAAAAAAAATATTAATTCGCATACCGCGTTTTCGGCTACAAACCTATGTCGAAAGTTTTAAAATAAAATATTTAAAAAAAAAAACACGAAATGAAAACCTTTTTAAATTTTATTTTTTTACGTTTTCAACGAAGAGTTTTGGAGATACGGCAAAATTTGTAACTACTAAAAGTATTCGGAATTAAATTTCCTGTCCAGTGAACTATATTGCAATCCCTATCCCCTCTTCCTTCCCCTGGTCCATCACTCTTCATATTTCGAACACGTTTATTGTCTAATTTATGGTTCGCACAAAAAATTTTAAAAGTTGTTCCTCAGTATCTAATATATAATTTTATTTCATTTCTTATCAAAATTAATTTTGGAGCAATACCGGTCCTTCATATTTGGAAAATATTTTGAGAAAACACGTTTTCCGCATGCAAAGAGTGGAGAAAGGCGATGCCCAACATCACTCTTCGTTTTCATTAGTACCATTGAAAAATTATCAGTTTTTTGAAATTCTCAAATACTGAAATTTTTTGTCTTTGAGATGGTATTTAGATCCTATAATAGGAGGAGGAGGGAGAGGCGAGAATACGCTGTCATTTAAAAAAAATTTTATCACAATGAAGAACATATAAATTTCATTTTCTCTCATCCCCTTAACAATTTGAGTTAATAATTGATTTTTCGCTACAATCGTAAATTATTAAAAAATCAAATGAAAATATTTTCTAAAATGCTTGAAGATACAAAAATTTTAATTTTTACATAAATTGATGAAAAAGACATTTGGAATTTTAATGAAGTTACCAATCAATTTCTTGGTTCTTGAGGGTAAAAATTTTCTCTTTGAACGAACAAAAAATTCAAATCGTCCAAAACTCTCAAAGTTGGGCTTGGTTTGTAAAAACCGAGAAGTTCCCAAAAAATGAAAGCGGCTCATTTTATCATCTGAAAACGTTATCAGAAAATTTTGATTTTTCATTTACCCTCGCTACATTTTGAGGACAATAACTGTTCCTTCTCCCTACCAAAATCAAGTGTGAAACTGAAATTGCTATTTAATGTACTTCTCATTGCAAATTATTATAATAATCATGTAAGTCGACATATATAAAATCTGAACCATTTTAGGCTCTTCAGGTTTCCTTCAGTCATTTTGGATCAGTTTTTCGTTGATTTTGATTAAAATTCAAAAGGGTCAAATTCTAGCCCCAACTAACGCCAAGTACAAAGTTTGACCCTCTAGGTCAATTCAATAAAGAGATGTGCGATTCATGAAAGCTCTTACCGTGATATTCCCTTCAAAAGCCATTTTTTGCTCTATTTCTCTCGACCAAAATTGTGTGAAGCTGAAATTGGTATACCCCATGCTTCTCGTATCTAGTAACCATGTGAGTCCACATTTATAGAATCTGAACTTTTTGATACGCCTTAAACCTCCATCAAATTTTGGTCATCTGCCATTTTGGGTCCATATCGACCTATATTTGATTGTTCGTATTCTGGTCCCTGAATAACTCCACTCTCGAAGTTTGATCTTTCTAAGTTAATTTGGTGAGGAGATACATAGGACATACAAAAAAATTTATTATTTAATACTTTCACAAAAAGCCTATTTTAACTCCAGCTTCTCTCCAAATGCATTTGTAATGCTGAAATTTGGTTATGTTGGTGTCCATGATTCACTCTCTCTTATGAGACCATAAAAAGAAGATGTAGAGCTATTTGCCCCCCCCCCCTCCAACCCTCCCAAAGTTCGTCTAAACCTTCATTTTGAGGTGAATCAAAAAAACAAAAAAAGTTATTTTGCAGACTTTCACTGAGAGTATTTCGTCAAATTTTTAGGAATTTTCATCCTTATCCATTGGCGCTGCGCCGGGGAGATAACAATAAATATATAATTAGCAAAAGTTTATACATTTGCCATATGATTTAAATGACTTGAAAGGCAAAGATATGAAATCCCCTCTCCTACCTGGTATTCTTTCTAAATCAGGTAGACTGTAGTAGCTATCATTTCGAATTTAAACTCAGTTGAAAACAATGAAAAGGGGAAAAAATCCCAAGAACTAGGCTAAAATTATTTCAAAGGTAAAAAATTTGTCGCGAAATAACTCGACGAGAGAATCGTTTTTATACCGATGAAAAAGACGTTCATAAAATTACCTCACTACGACGTTTTCCTTTTCGAGTTGCTGGGCGAGAAAACGAGCGTGCTCATCGGAGCCAACGGTGCCATACATGACGGTCTTAAATTTACCATTTAACAGCCATTGAAAAATACGCACGGTGTTCTGAACGCATCCTCCAGGTATATAGGTCTTGTTATACTCGTCCCTAATGAACAATGGTTTTAAATTCAACGCACGCAGTAGGCGACAAAATGTTGAAATTTTTGCGCGTGACGCGTGAAAAACACCATATGATAGGTTGAAATAAATCGTTTCGTCTTACCTGGTAAGCTCTTGTCGCATTTTACCGTACGTTTTGGCTGGTAAGTCATTTTGTGTGTCTAATTTCAAACTGTACTCGTCGATTAGTCGGCACGTGTGACTAGCGATGTGCACGTCTATAACAGGATTACCGATGCCGATTAGCGAAATATCTTCTTTCATTTTGATACGAGCTCGTGGCTCATCACTGTGGTGTTTTGTGAGCTGCGGTTGCCGGATTATTTCCAATGTTTGCGCGTTAACTTGGCGATAATAGTTGTGTACTGAGTACGTACTGATAACGAGTTATCGTGTGGTTAATTATTGGTGCTTGCTGATGGTTACGTACACGAACGTTAGCGATTATAGCGGCGTAATTAAAAACTGTTTTTATTTCTTCATTACTCGGTATACCCATATTACCCGTATCGTGTAGTCTGAGAATATCTGTAAATTAAATAAATTCATTTATTCGACGGGTTAACGTTCGAACGAATGTAATTTGGCATCTACCGTAGTTTCATTATCAACGTCTGGCTCGATGAATGCGGCTAATAGGTAATTAATTAATTTCTTTCGACCGAGTACGAAAGTGGTCGCTTCAAGTGATTAACGACGATTCCGTACGAAGACACCGCATTGAGAGGCGACAAAACGAATTATGGTGGTTTTTTGCTGTAACCGAGAAAAACTCCATTCACGTGATCCGTCAAGATTGCTTGTTAATTAAATTAGAGTTTTAAGAAAGTTGAGCCGGTTGGTTGTATTTTGGAAAAAATCCAAAAACCAAGTTTTTCCGCCATTTTACACGATGGCGTTTTTCTTTCAACTTTGATTAAGGCGATAGAACGCTCGTAATGACAGGATGGTCTTTTCTTTTTTTTTTTTTTCGAAGGCGATCGAATAAAAATTGTACGGGCGAGGCGAATTTTGTATTGGAGAGCATCTCGCTTAATTAAGCAAACGCCTTCGTCATATTGTTATCGCGTATTTGGGCCACAGCCTGAAACGAACACCCCCTCGTGTTTCCATATCGTATCAACAAAACGCGGCAGAGCTTGGTAAAGCTATAATTCATTTCGCCGAGACATTTTTAACCTAAGAGCTGGTTCTTTGAATTTAGGGCTAACGTTTTGCTATATTTTGGTAAATTTATACGCCCGAAATCGAGGCGAAAGTTAATGAAAAATATATCATTAGGTTCGCCTTCCCGACACACTTCTCAAGAATACGTCGGAACTGAGGAAGTCGGAGTGTAGGAAATACGCGGCGTATTTCAGTTTATTATTCTTTATTATAAAATTAAGAAATTCCATAGATTTAGCAGTCTTACATGGAGCTATTGTGGCGTAATTGAAGTTTCGTTTCGAAATTTCTAGGCTTAACGAATTGAACGAATAAATGGAAAAGTTGCTTTAAAAATCCCTTTATATTCTTGTCATTATTTTTTTTTGTACCTTGCTGTATCCTGTTATAGTTTATAATTGCAGCTCTTTATTTTTATAGGATAGTATATTTACTCTTTGTTTATTTTCTTCTTTAGTCGGATATATTTTTAAGAAGATTTTCAATAACGAAGGATAGTGTACTTTGAGTAGGGATGTAAATGACGTTGAAATTTTGTTTATTTCGGCGTATTTAGCTGACGGGTACGTGTTGGCGCTGGTTAAAGAAAGATTTAAAGAGGCTTCGTATTGGAACAGTAAAAAATAGCGGATTTTGTTCTCCTCGTTTTTTTTTCTTCGTATTATCAGTAATGAATGGCTGGAAATCTTTATGTTAAATAGGATACTTTTATGATGCTGCCAGATTCACCAAAAATGAAAATTATGGAGTTGGATTATTGTATAGCGATTCATTCAGCGTTTTAATCTCCTATCCTTTGATTTCGTTTTATTTTTTATTTTTTTAAAGTAGGCCTTGTACTCCAGAATTAATATTATAATGAATGAAAAATGATCTAATAAAAGGATTATTTATCGTAATTATAAAACCAATAAAAATTTGAAGTATCATAAAAATAGAAATTAATGAATCAAAATTTCATAGTAAATGAATATTTGAAAGAGTTTTGATATTAAGTATCGACACGTAAATCTAGCCAATTTACTGGAAAAAATTCCCTACAGTTTTTAGCTGAGTTTTTAACAAAACGATAGCTATTACAGCCTACCTGATTTGGGAAGGGAAGGTCGGGGGAGGGTGGGGTCTTCAAATCTTTGCGTTTCAGACCATTTGTAATCATCTGGCAAATGTCCAACTTTTTGGTATATATATTTTTCCCCCCCACTCGTAGCGCCGGTGAGTAAACATAAAATTCGCTCAAAATTTGGTGAGGAACTCTTCTTGAAAATGCGCAGAAGTGTTTTTTTTGTTTTTTCGAAAAATTTCAAAATGGCGGTTCACTCAAATTTTGAGGGGGGCTGGAGAAGGGGCAAATAGCTCAAATTTTTCGTTTTTGATTTCATATGAAAGAGTGAGTCACGGATACTAACATATCCAAATTTCAGCTTCTTAAGTGCATATTGAGAGGAGTTAGATCAAAAAACGGCTTTTTGAGGAAGTTTTGAGTCATAAAATTTCTTGAATATTCCATATCTCCTCACTAAATCAACGTACAAAGGTCAAATTTTGTGTGTGAGGTTAGTTGGTGACCAGAATATGACCTCTTGAATTTGGATCAAAATGGATTCAAAATGGCGGATTATCAAAATTTTGAGTAGAGCTTGAGGAGCCTCAAGTTGGTAAAAATGTAATTAATATGAATTCATATGGTTATTGGGATAAGTTGTATACTATATCCCGAATTCACTTCCATACATGATGTTGGAGGGGGAAGGCGGGGTTATCAACCTAAAATAGTGGTGGGGTACAGGAGGGTCGAAAATTTTTTATTGCTGGGTCATATGATAAAATGAGCCCAAGTGACAAACGTATTTTGATTTTAGCTTCCTCAGTGATTTTGGAGGGGAGTTAGAGCAAAAAACGGCTTTTGGAGGGGAAATTGCTGCAGGAAATTTCATGAATCTTCCATATCTCATCACCAAATCGGCCAAGAATGGTCAAACTTTGTGTGTAGGATTAGTTTGTGACCAGAATATAACCACCTAAATTTGAGTCAAAATGGATCCAAAATGGCGGATTATCAAGATTTGAAGATAATTTGAGGACCCTCAAAAAGTTATAATTTGAGAAATGTGTTCAAATGATTATTTCATGGCAAGAAATACTACATTTGTGCCAAATTCAACTTCTTAAGTGTTTTTGGAAAGGATAGGGTAGGGGTTTTCAGACTTGGTATTGGGTGTGGCCTGTAGTCATGAACAGTTAAGCAAGGTTATTAGTAAATCAAAACAAGCTCCAATTAAAAACTCAGCTCCAGTAATGGGGCATGGCTGCTTACATTTTTTTTTCATGAGTTTTTTGGGAATAGCTACTCGAAGAATATACTAAAAATCCTCGTATATAAGAGGGAAGCGTAGGTCACTGGTGGGGGCAAAGTGAGTAAAATCCTCGAAAAAATGTTTTTTTGCCAGTAAGTACCTCGCGTAAAAAGTTTCCTAGAGCAAAAATAGTTCTGTGTAAAAAGGTTCTATTCTGAATTTCATACAAGTTAGGTCATTAGATTTTTTCTTCGCAGATCAAAAACAACAATTTTTCGTATAATTGATGTGTACAATGACATGATTGAATTTTAAATATGTAACCAAAAAAGAGTTATTATTCCGTCTAAACACGCATTTGCTGGGTAAAGATACAATGAAATTTGACATCTTGTAAACATTCATTTATATGTACATGTTTAGGTATACCATTTTAAAAGTGTTTAAGATAACGTAAACGATTTAAAATCTGGAAACTGTCATCGATGCTATTGTTCATAGGGAAACTTTCAGAACTGCATCAACGAGTTAAATGTTGTAACTAAACGACGAACTTTAAATGGGTTATCCAAATTGTAACGTTATACTTACTTTTGCGTCATGCAGTAATGCAGTTCTTCGGGGAATAGAACGGTCGTACAATTTAAAACAATCTACATTTCACAAGATAAGCATATGGGATACAACGAAGCAGCTTATTGCAACGTTGAGGTGAATCTTTAGAGATAGAGTTATCCGAGAAATTTTAAATTCGACGTTTCGTAAGGAGAATCGTGGAAAAAAGGTTACTCGTTTTGACATTTTTCGTTTACGGTTAACTGAAAGCATTAGTTTTCAAATTAGAGGACTCGAAAGGATAGTGGTAGAAATATCGGCTGGAAGTGTTTTCAATGCGAGGGTTTTTTTTTGTAATGACATGTGAACTGGTATACAAGACACGTATTTAGGTACTGAGAAAAATGTACTCGGACTCTGGCTTGATATTCGGTGAATTCGTATCTCCGGGGATTGGTTGCTGTGTTAGGTTAAAAAAGACAGATGAATTGCGATTTTACCAGTCGAATGATTTGGTTTTTTTAGAGATCTCACTGGTGCGCTTTAATGAAGATTTATTGTCGGTTGTCTCATTTCACCTAATTTTGGTTTCAGGTGGATTATAATCGTCATTTCGAACAAATATGGAGTCAGGTTGAGGAAGTATTTTTCGTCTCTGTGCAGAAATTAATTTTGCAAGGTAATTTGTGGGATGATGTGAAACAATTATTCACCCGATGGGAAGAATTCAAAACGGTCGGAAATATTGGTAAGTTACTATTACTTAATAGTGCCTTGCTGTATTCTTATTCAGTATCTTCTAAAAGTACCTACATACACTTATTATTATATTCAACAAAGAATAAAATGTCATATACTGTTTACCAAATTCAAGAAAAATTAAAATTAACAAAGTAAATAGAGAGCACGAGCTTATCTAAATGATTTAGGCAGGTTTAATATAGTCAGATGTATTCCAATATTTATTTGTTACAAATAAGAATATTAGAAAAATATATACCAGCGTGTAAGTATCTAATTATAGTGCTTGGCAAATATGATTACTGATCAATGATTATAAAATTTGTTGAGTCTTATCAAATTATAGTACCCTCAAAATTAAGTAATTAATTTTTTTACAACGATTATAAAAATGTTTACTAAGAGATTAGAAATACTACAAAACAATTTAAATGGAATATTTTTCATGATTTTTCTATTGAAAAAATTTTAGGAATAAATGAAATTCCAAGTCATTGGTTCATATCATGCATAGAGAATGAATGTGTCGAAACACGGAGTGTTAAAAATGCGCATTATAAGAAAAGTCGTTGTTTTAATAATTTCGTTAGTTTTACATTTAATTTTTTTGCATATTAGAGTTCAACACAACACAATTAAGTGTAATCAAATAATTTTTTAACACATCTTCCCTTGTAACGTGTTATTTTGGCCTAATGCGTAAGTTGTCAGGATGGCCGAGCGGTCTAAGGCGCCAGACTCAAGGTTAGTTCCTTGCTGTGTTTCGCACGGTTGAGATTTCTGGTCCTCAATTGAGGGCGTGGGTTCGAATCCCACTTCTGACACAAAATTTTTTTTTTCTAAAATTTAATTTTAAATGTTTTTAAATATTTTTTGTAACATTATTTAATTTTTGATTTTTTTTTCAATGATAGACTAATTTTTTATTACTACAAAAATGGTCACAAAATGATTTTCTATTGTGTTTTAATTTCAAGAAAATCGTGTTTTTTTAGTGAAATAAAATAATCTAATCCATGAATTACCTTCGTACACGATTTTATTATACTAACTGCGTAGTATTGTGTAAATTTCATATGTTATGTATTTTTAATTTTCGTTACAAGTAAATATAAAAAAATCTCAGTGGAATAAAAAAAAGTACATTTCAGTTTTTTCTTCATTTTTGGTAGGAAATGCGTCATTAAGTATATATTTTTTATTTTCTATTCCTTAAAGTTATGAAATCGCGTATTATTAAAAAAAAACACGTCACGCTTTCTATAAATATCCAGATGTGTTACGTAACACAGCTAGTAAGCGTAAAAATCGCCCGATTCGTTCGTTGTCAGGATGGCCGAGCGGTCTAAGGCGCCAGACTCAAGGTTAGTACCTTGCTGTGCAATGCACGGCGGAGAATTCTGGTCCTCAATTGAGGGCGTGGGTTCGAATCCCACTTCTGACACAAAATTTTTATTCTTTTTTTTAATTTTTTTAAATATGAATTTAACATTGTATTATTATAAAATATTTTTAAATTAAATTAAACAACATTTCGTCGCCAAAAATTAATTAAATGGCATTTAACTTCATTCAAGGCAAAATTACCAACATTATTTTCTTTAACGGCGAAAAAATGTTTTGATTTTATTTCGTCGATTTTTAATAAATTTTTATGAATTGATTGATTGAAAAACTATATTGGAATTTTTTAGTTAATATTTTAGTCAGAGTTATTGATATTATGTTTCATAAGAAAAACGAAATTAATTAAATTAAATTGTACTATCGTTTTTCGCTTTTTTTTTTTTTTTGATAAATTAATGAAAGAGATTTTATTAAAATGCAAATAATATTTTAGTCTATAGTTGATATCATTTTTTGGAGGAAAAAATAATTTAATTAAGTTGATAAAATTGTTGAAATCAATATTATAAAAAATTTAGTAGGTAATTGAATAATTGTAAAAAAAGGTAAGAAAAATTAATAAAATTAAATTTCATACCAGGCTTTAAAAATTAATATCTTAGAGCATTAATTTTATTGTTTCCTCGTTTTTGTTGCCATTTTTTCATTTCTTCTTCTTTTTTTTTTTTTTTGTTACCATTTATTGTTTTTAACGAATTATTCAAGTACAAAAATAGCAATAAATTTTTAAAATCATTCTTTTGTCCAAATTGATTTTTTCTGAAGAAAAAAAAATGTTCATATTAAACATTTTAAATAACAATTTTTACTATTATTTCTTTTATTAATAAATTTTATGTGATTAAATTTTTGAAATAAATATTTTAGTCCAAGTTGATGTTGCATTTCAAAAAAGAAAAAAATTACTTGGTTACAAATATTTTTCTATCTGTTTCGTTTTCATTTATTATTTTAATGTGATAACATATTACTATCAATTTTTATTTTCAGATAAATTGGAGAAAAATGACTCCACTACGTTGGCCATCGAAACAGAAGTATTTAAAAAACGAATCGCAGCTTTATTCGAATTCGTGGAATATGTAAAAAAGTATAAATACTTTGCCGCGAAATTGAAAAAAATATCCGAACAACTGAAAAAATTGAACGACGATATCGATAAAATAGGAAGCTTGAATTCTGGTGGTAAATTCGAATGGGTCGACAGCGTATTGATCAAGGTAAGCAATAATCTCAAAAGCACCATTCCTAATATAATCGAATTAATTATTAGCGTATGCGATTTCGTGTTTCTAGTGCATCACTGAAGGCCGCTGGCTATTGGTGGAAAATGTCAATCTATGCAGCCCAGCTATTTTAGACCGATTAAACGGACTTTTAGAGCCCGGTGGAGTACTGACGTTGGGTGAAAAAGGGGTGGATAAAGATGGAAACCTTGTTACTGTTGTACCGCATCCAGATTTCAGATTGTTTTTCACCATGGATCCGCAACGTGAAGAGATTTCGAGGTAGTAAGAGAATTCACTATATTGCTGCTGCTGTGGAAGTGCTTCGGTGGCGTGTTGAAGCTTAACAACAAACGAAACTTTCATTTAGCTTAATTTTTAATCGCTTTAGAAACCTAAATCGTATAAATTTAATACTATTCCTTTTCAACTTGATGCGAAATTATACTCTCGGGTATTTTGGCTGAGAAGAAGAAATTACGCGATTTTTAATGCATATTGAATGGACTTTGCGCAATGAAGGAATTCACTCTTGTAATGGATGTTGTAATAAATTCGTACTTTTTTTCAGAGCTATGCGCAATAGAGGATTAGAAGTATCGTTACAACCAGTTGATGAAGATGTCGACAAAAATGTGTTGGATTTGATGGCCATACTGCGTCATTATGGTCTCACAACTCACACCTCCATCAATAAACTTCTAAGAGTGCATTACGCTATTCGTGATTTAAATATAGGTAATTGGATACACATTGTTCGTATATTTTTAGGGCAAGTTTTTAATTAAAAATGAAAGCTATTAGAGCTTACCTGATTTGAAAAGGAGAGTGAAGGGGTCTTTATATTTTAGCATTTCGGACCATTTGTAATCATGTGACAAATGTCATAACATTGTAAGGAAATTTGAATAAGCCGCCATTAAAAACTCAGCTCCCGTTACGCAACTTAGCTGCTTACGTTTTTTTTTCTTTTTCACGCATCATGTATAGGTACTATAGCTTGAGGCGTATCAATTTCTATTTGTCATAATACTCATAATTTTATATTAATCAAAAATTTTTTTTCTGCAGGACTCGATCATTTATCTGTTGGATATTTAATTCACGCTTGTTTTCTGATCGTACAACATCACCGTCGTCACGGACGACCGATCGACGAGACTTTCAAAATAGTCTGCGAAGACGTGTATATAAAATCCCGCTCGCTCAGTTACGATCAACAGGAAATTGTACGGAATGTTTTAACCGAAGTTCTGAATTCTAATCAAACCGTCGAAGATATACGTGCATTTTACTGGGTCGCCAATACCCAAAACGTACAATTCAATTCGACATTTTACATGGTTCAACGGCAAACCACCCTGGTATTACTATTCGCCCAAATGGTGACCGAAAAATACCCGTCGACGAATTTGAGCGAATTGTTGTTCAGCAGATTACCAATTACGAGGGAATTCCGAAACAAATTAGATATCAAGGATATTAATATTAATAACCTATTGTTGTATAGCGTGTTGAAATTCTACGACGATGCGTTCGTGCATGATGTAGAATATCGGCGTTTTTGGATATCGACGTTGACAAACTCGACCGAATTAACCGCACTTAGCGATAATTTGTCGAATTTCATAACTCGTACATTTTCGGCGACCAGGAAAAATGCGCCTTGGGATTATCGCCGTATGCCTGCGTTAGGCGGAGATGTCGATAATATCGTCAATAGGGTTTCATTGTTCATGAATTATCTAGTACTGAAACACAGATGCTTGCAATTGGATTGTTACCCGTTAGGAGGCGAACGAATGGATGTTAATTTGAAGCAATATTCTCGAGAGTGTATTAAAGGTAGGCCATAGGCTATTGTTGAAATTTTGCATGATGCGAGCTCAATCTGTATGTGACATTGATTGCTTTATGTAGGTAATGTACCTGCCAAGAGAATAGCCGAAGAATTGATCGCCAATCAGTTTAATATTTTGGTCTCGAAAATGGACGATTATTTCGTTTCTATTTTAAACAACGAATCTATTATAATCGACGAACAATTGTACGAATTGTTTTTAAAAACATTCCAAAATTATAATCAATTCGCGAAAATCGGCGACGTGCCGTTTCTCTCGCTTTCCACTTCACGTATCAACAGGCAAGCTTTGAATTATTTACGAATGCATTTTAAATGGGTGGTCAAGTCGATAAGAAAATTGACCGTGGAAATTGCGGCTCGGTTTCCCGCGTTGTGAGTATTTTTCATTAAGTATTCCAGAACCAAACGCATTTCATTTTACCCATTCTTTATTTCGCTATAGAATTCAAGCCAATCAAGTACTAGCTCTTTTCAACGCTGTGGCAGAAATAGAAGAATCTTCTGATTTTTCGTTAATGGCTTTACTTTCGTTTTCGAAAAAACTCAAGAACAAAATGGGACAGCCAGGGATTAAAGAAGTGAATTCTAACGTTGATAAAAAGTATACATTGATTTTTGCAATCTAATATGCTTGGAATATAAATTCTTTACGTGAGAATTTTCTATCTTATTTTCTAGACCGAGTAATTGGATGACCTCGAGCCGTTCGGAATTGGATTATAAGAAGTTCAGATGCGATTTATGCGATTCCCTCGAGCCGAAATCTGAATCAATCGCCGAATCGGAGCGAATAATCGAAAATATGGAAGAAGGTATATTTTTCGATTAATTTCGATGCGCATTTTCGACGTAGGCGATACTTAGGAGATATTTTGTTTTAGATTTCGAGATAACGGAAAACGAGATTGAATCCGATAAAAAAGAAACCACCGGAGAGTCGAAACATCCGATCGATATTCTACCTATTTTCGAAGCATTTTATTTGAAATTGGAAACAAACTATAAAAACTATATTTCGGCGCAACTATGCGGCGATACAAATTCGGCAATGGAATTCGAAGCAAACGTTGTCTCTAAACTATCACCAGTTCTTCGGCAATTACCCTTTGTTCCCGCCCATTACGTATCATTAATTGAGAAACCGCTAACGAGCCAAGTTTGCGAAATGGGATCGCAAATGGCATGGTTTGCGGAGCTTCTGAAGCATATGAGATCATTTTCCACGTTTTCGTACGTGAATTACTTACGTTATCGAAAACGTACGAAAAAATCGGACGAAGTGGAAGCGTCATCGGAGACCAAAGTGAGTTCAAAATTTATTTGACAATTTGAGCGAACGGTGACAGCATAGAGGGTTGATCGGTTTTAAATCGTGTTTTCGTTTATATTATGCACGCCTGACGAGTTATATATTTTTTCAGGATTTATTTCCGTTCCATTATCCCGTTTTCGCGACATATGGGGTGGAATTTGTGTTCGTATTCGACGAACATGTATTTTTACCGTCTATTTATACTCCGTCGATGAGAAATCTGCAAGTGTATAAGATTATGATGAATCAATTGAAAGAGTTTTTGTGGAAAAATTCAGCCTACGTTTCTCATCCGAATACGTCGTATTTGTGAGTAGTTTTATTTAGTGAAAACTTGGTGTTTTCTTTTTTTTTTTTATGGCAGTGTGTCTAACAATTGGTGAAAGTAATCTAAATAACAGGCTCGTAGTTTCGGAGGAGGAGGAGGCAGATGTGAACGATGTCCCTCATGAGACATTGCTTTACCACTCGCGTTTTTCGCGTTGTCTTTTTATGGGAAATTTATTATTTTTCTTCGCACAGAAGATACGAAATCATTTGTTATTTTACACTAATAGTAGTATTGAGAACAACAAGGTGTAATCGAGCATATTTTGTTTTCTTAATCATTCATCATTCATTCTTGAAAATGTACGAGTATAAAATTTGATAAATTCTCGAAGAAATCAACAAGAATTTTAGACACGTTAAATTTGAAAGAATTACGGGATGAAATTTTGTCAGTGTTACACGATAAAATGTCACTTTTGAATATAAAATATTGCACACTATCCAGAAATAATTTTTTGAAGTTTTCATTCTTTAAGGAGGTAGGGGGTAGGAGGAGTTCATTTCACAAGTAGGTACTTTTCTTTCCTCACTACCTATTCAAAAAAAAAATGAAAATAAAAAAAATAATGATAATAATAATCATCATCATCATCATCATAATCACAAAGGAAATTTACCCTAATGCATTATGATATTTAAGTTTCTTAATTTTTTTATATTATGTTATATTATATTTTTAATTTTTTTTAATATTATGGAAATATTAATCTGAAATTATGTTTTTAAGCCTTTGTAAAAATCGTGAAATGACTCCTTCTCCCTAAGGTTTTTTTGCTCCTTCTCCTGATGTTTTTTTTTTTTTTGGAAACGTTGATGTTCCTATTTTTTTTCTGCACTTTACTTTAAATGAATAATTTCAGTGATTCAAAAAAATCCAGTAAAGGTATTTTAAAGTCATGAAAATATTAGTAATGACCTGATGAAGAATTGTTGGAGGTTGTGGAAATAAATTTCTTTCTACAAATTTGTTAGACACTCTGCGTGGAATACTGAAATTGCTATACATTAAAAAATTTATTTATTACAGATACAACGAAGTTCGAAGCATTCGTTACCAAAGTTCATTTTTACTGTCGTGTATTTGTGAAATTTTCAACTTGGAAAAAGGTGTTGCTTACTCGACTGAAACGATCGATCAAATTATACAGCAACTCAAAGATTTCATCAAACGTAAAAAAATCACCGAAAGCGAAACTCAACCAATGGAACTAAAACTTATCGAGTTACTTGGAAACAAATTGAAAGAACTGAGTTACTTGTTGAACAGTATGGACGATAATTCTATCAAAATGTGGATCAATATTGGTAAATGTTGGACACATATAGGTGTGATAGAATTTCTCTTATTTTCGATATTCGAAATGGTGGATCCTGTGTTGAAATTGAGATTCAAGAAATCCGATTGCGAAGACGATGTAGGTGAAATTAATGGCTAATTGCATTTTACCTCTATACGTGAATTAATCGTGGTTCTTTTTAGCTGGAATACGTAAGATGTCGTTTAATGGTGGAAAACATATCACAATTATTGCTCGGTTATGATACTCAGTTCCCATATAAAGAAATGTATGAAAAATGGCAAAACGATATTACTAAAAGGATCGAAGCTTTCCCTGGGGAAGTAATTGTGCGAGATCAATACGAAATGTATTTCAATATCATTAAAGTTAGTTTATGTCAATATCATAGTTGGAAAAATATTTGCATTTGTGTCATATGAGTTTAATACTATAGTAATTCGTTATTTCAGGATGTTCATCAGTTCAAAAACAGTATCGGATCGATAAAATCGGTTGAAAAATTATATTCTAAAGTTTTAAATTGTATAGAGAAACTAGATAATTTAAATTTCGAAAAAGAGATCGTCGCTACGGCGCATATGGCCATCAACGAGTGTAAAGCTTGGATTAATTCAGCTGATCATTTTTTGAATTCTTTACAACGAGAATATATCGCTTATGCGGATATCATTACCCCTATTGTATACGCTGTGACACAGGTTAGAGAAGCTGCATATATTTTCACGTATTTTTAATGAACTACGAACTATAGATGCATGCGTTTAAGGGTATGAGCGCTATCTATGTAAGTGAATGAATACATTCATAGGTTTGAACGCTATCTATACTTGGAATTGAATAAATACGAATGTGTATGAGCGCTATCTATAGAAATTGAATTAAGAGTATGTCGTGGTATGTCAATTTTAGTTACGAAAATTGAATTAAATTTTGAAAACGGACTTATTCTCTTTTCAGGTCACTTATGGAATTTCCATTTTATCTTCATATCTTTCTCGAAACATTACAGTTGCAAGATCATTGTTTACATTGTCTACAAAGCAATGTGATTCAGTGGAAAATATTTGCAAAAATTTGTGCTCATTTCCCCAACAAAATTTGCTCAACATTAACAACGTAGTGGATCTTTGTTTTTCCGAAGATTCCCTCAAATTGCTCACTCATACGCGAACGAATAAATTTGGTCCATCAACCGTAACGATGAGGTATATTTTAAAAGGAAATAATAGTATCGCATTTATTAGTTGATTATTTATTTAACAGTTAATATAATTTTTTAATCAGGTTAACTAGCAGTTGTTTGAAAGAGTTTTGCGGTATATTATCGATAATCAAAGATACCGATGGAAGAACCAAGGTAGAGATTTGGCGTAATGTAGAGAAATTACTAAACCGCGTTGTATGTCTGTGGAAAGTGCAAGAGGAGAAACTTCAGGAAGCGCAGCAACAGGAAGACAGTTTATACGTTTTTAGGTTCATAATTTTTTTATACATAAGTGCACTTGAAAAGAAAGTAATAATGAAGTGATAATTAACACGATAATCTTTTTATAGAACTAGAACCTTATGCGAAACCGTATCGGAAGAAGAAGAAAATAAAATAAAAATGCTACAGTTTTTCGCCCCATCTTATGATACAGATTTTAACACAGAATCTTCATTAGATCGAGTCGACGAACCAACTAAAGAAGTGAAAGAATCAAAGAAACCCGAAACGCTTCTAACAGACGATGATATGACCGAAATTTGCTCTATACATTCTCATTTAGCCAAGAGCTTCACCTATACGTGTTGGTTACGGTGTGAAACACAGGTGGAAACACGTTCTTACTTGTTGGATTCATTTTACGACAGATACCGCGTATTTGCGGCGATACTGAAAGATTATCATGGGGCTTTGAATGAAACGATGGATATGATGTGTTTACCGGGATCTGTTTTGATGACCAGCAAGGCGCAGAAATTTTCTTCGTATTTGGAAGATTTTCAAGATTTTTATCATAATTCAGACGTAGATGAAGTATACACATTTTACCCGATTTTAATGAATGTCCGAGAGCATACGGAAAAATTACTCAAGTCGTGGGAAGATAATCCTGTGCTGTTAAAGGTGAAAATTTTGCTAAAAAAAAATATTAAAAAAAATGGCATAGTTGAAATTTGCATTTACATTTTTTTATTTTATTTTTAGATTATCGAAACAGTTGATAGAATAATGTCGTTTGAAGTGACAAGTCCAGTTTCAAGATTTTTAACCGGCGCTGACGTGCTATTAGAAAAATTACATGAATGGGAAGAAGTCGCTCATCACGGTGTATCGTTTACACAAATCTACGAAGACCTAACCGGATTAATATTCAAATGGAGAAAAATGGAAATTTCATACTGGAAAAATGCTTTAGACAACGTAGCCTCAAGGTAAGATGATCTTGTAACTCCACAATGAATCACATATCGCTATTGTTATTACTTTTAATTTGATATTGTTTTATAGAATGAAAAAGAAAACAAGTAAATGGTGGTTCCATCTTTACTCGGTGTGTTGTCAATATTTGACCGAAACTGAACAAAAATGTACATTTGAAGAGTTAGTCTCAGCCTTTGAAAAATTCATCGAAACCGCCGCATTGGGAGAATTCGACGCAAAACTAAATCTTCTGTTGGTATTCCACTGTCATTACGCTAATCAGTCAAAGAGAAATTCCAAGTTGGGTAAGTTTTATTGGATCAAATACTTTATTAATAAAATTTAAAAAAAAAAAATATATATATATAAGGTTATATTTATATTTATCGTTTCACTAGATGAACTTCGTAACGCTCTGTGGAATCTATACTCGTATTATAAACAGTTCGAAGCTCAAATTAATGCCCATATTCAACGACTCAGCTTGGATGTCCGCAAAAATCTTCATAACTTCGTGAAAATTATCAGATGGAATGATATTAATTATTGGTCCATTATGAAAACAGTTGAAAAAACTCATGAACAATTAATGAAATATATCAAGCAATTCCAGGTAAATTCACACACGATGCTTAATTCCATTTTTCATTCCTCTTCTCCCTCCCAGTTCTGTCATTCAACTTTTATGCTGTGAATAGTTTATGCTATTTTTTTATATTAATTTTATTTTTGAAAAAATTTTTCTTTAATGTATGTATGTTCTCTTTTCATTATAGAAAATTCTTGAAACACCCGTTCAAAATGCTATGGGCTACATCCCCAGCAGTGGAAATAAGTGCGATTTTTCTAGTATCGATGGCATTCTTTATGTATCAAAATTATATTTTCCGGTATTTTTTATTCAATTTAATTTTTTAATTTTTTTTAAGATGGATTTTTTTAAATGCATTATTAATTTTAGGATAATGTGGCTGCTGACTATTCCTCTTGTAAGAAGTTTTTCTCCAAGGCTAAAAAATTATGTAGAGCGTCAATTTCGACATCTAAATACCCAACTTTAACAAATTCATTAAAAGATTTCACCAATTCTATCGAAGAAGATATTGGAATTATTAACAGAATGGATGTAAGTGTGTTTTCAAAAACTGAAAAAAAAAACTTGTTTGCAAAATAAATTATAATAGCACTTTTATTTACTTTTAGATTGACACATCTTTAGAAAAAGAAAAACAACGTGCTCAAGCTAAACATTTACTGCAACAGAAGAGAAAAACGATGGCCGATTTATTCCGCACCTTGACTCGTTTAGGGATTTCATATAGGACAGGAATAGTGGTGTGTAGAAATCGAAATTTTTCCGTAGATTTTGCAAGTCTGAAACCCATTGATATTCGTCAGTCATTTTCCATATTACCAAAAAAGTACGTAAAATTAATGAAGTCATTTTATAAAAATTTTTCGATACTAAAAATATAATATTTTTAGCGCTGCCGATGAGATGCTTATAACTATATGGAATGGTTGTGAAGAAAATTTCCTAAATTCTGTGTCGAAACAGTCTCAGTTAAAAATAGCATTGGAAAAACCGCACCAAGATCTTGGGCCCCAGATTGCCGATCGTGTTAAAGGATTTGCCAATCATTTAATGGTACATTTATATAGCAGCAATATTGAATATTTGGTAGTGAAATTTTCACATCGACTTTTCACCATATTTCTAGGATATCATCGTTAGTCAGAAACAGAAGATGATCGAATATACTGAAAATTTATATAATTTAAAAGTTTACGAATCTATATTACCAGAGTTATGCTCTAATGATTCAATTATCTGTGATGAAAAAGCAATGGAATTAAAGGTATTGGCCATTTTGTCATGAATAATTATTGTTACTAAGATGATTTAATTTTAACAAGCTTACGTGTTACAGGAAAAATTCGTTTGTACTGCGCATGAATCATCATATTTCCTTCAACAGTTCCTAATAATATTAGATTGTTGTCCGAATACCGACTCGCCAGCTGTTCCTTTCCTTAAGTTGAAAGAAGATGATAGTCCAATGTTGTATGCGAAAAAATACACTCCATTATGGAACGAAATGCACGTTTTAGCTGAGAACAACTTAAAACTATTGGAGAAACTTCAGAGTCAATTTTTTTCTAATACAGTTCCTACCTTTAAAAATTCCAAAATATATGATCACTTGCTGACGAGGCAACAATGTAATATTATTTTCAAGAAATGCGATGAATTTGAAAATATTTTATCAAGTTTGAAAAAAATTAAAAATGCTTTCTGCTATCAAGAAAAACAGCAACATAATTCACTATTAGGTGGAATAGATGAATTGCAACAAAGAATCGAAGATTTACTAAACACCAAGAAAATGTTCCAAGTTGAAGAAATAATTTCGGATGACGATGCTGATATTTGCGAAAATAAAATTGAAAATTTAAGAAAGAAGATTTTGCTCGGTGTGCAAAAGGTTTACAAGAAATATATCGCTGATAAGGAAAATTTCGAAGAGCAGCATGAAAGTGATACGAATCCGGTGAAAGAAAATCACTTGAAAAATGAGTTGATGAAATCTCTACATGATGAAATCGATATTTTGGACATTGATAATGTTTGTAAACGAATTTATGGATTGATTAAGAAAATATTACAAGGATCTGTTAAAAATAAACTATCTAGAAAAAGGTAATAATCAAACTCACGAATTTCATACCTTAACTGTTTCAAGTATAAAATAACACAAAACTTGTTTTCAGGTTACTGGAACCATTATTACCGATACTAAATCAGTATATTCTACTAGCGGAGTATATCGTGACGCAATACCTTTCCACGTATAAATTAACCACCAAATTGTGCTCGAATTTATTGAGTCTTTTTATTGACTTGACCACAAAGGTACTTACGATGCTATTACATTTACTCGGAAATTCGTTCCTCGATTTTAACCTTGATGAATTTTATTTTCAAGGGCTTTTGCATTCCATCTGAATTACTTGAGGAGGAGCAAGATGGTAAGAATTCGCAAGATAAAGGTGGTATGGGGCTAGAAGATGGTGAAGGTATCAAAGACGTTTCGGACGAAATTGAAAGTCAAGATCAGCTTGAAGGAGCTAAACAAGCCGGACAGGAAGAGAAACAAGAAGAGAAAGATTGCAAAGTATGTTAATTTGATGATATAGATTTTTCCATTGATTATTTATTCGTGCATTTATTCATTCGCGCTTTCCTCCTGTAGGAAGAAGAAAAAGGTATCGAAATGTCCGATGACTTTGGTGGACGTTCTCAAGAACTTGAAAAAAAAGATGACGAAGATGACAGTGACGCAGACGGAGACGAAGGCGAAGACGAATTGGATAAAGAAATGGGTGAAACAGGCGAAGAAGCGGAAACATTGGATCAACAAGTAAATTTGAACACTTGTCAGCAAACTCATCTTATTGGAGCGATTTATTAATAAATCTCTTGTCTGTTTATAGATTTGGGGCAGTGATTCTGAAAATGAAGAAGAGAACGAAGATGATCCGGGCAATGAAGACAAAGGCGGTGAAGAAACCGGTCCTAAAGAATTCGGTGCTAAAGATGAAAGGACCAAAGAGTATGAAGATGGGAAATCCAATGATAATGAGCAAAATGAAAAGGAACAACAGAAAGAAATCAATGAGATGGATGATCAGAAACAAGATGAAGATCAAATCGATCCTTATCATGGTATAATAGACTATTTTCTGGTTTCTTTTCCATTTTTTCTTTTTTCTTTTCATTTTTAAATCTGTAATTTACATCATTCATCACAATTTTTAGGCAAGCAAGAACCTCCTCCGGAACCAGAACCATTAGATTTACCAGATAATTTACAGCTAGACGAAGGAGAAGGAAAAGACGATGATGGTAAAGATGAAGAAAATCCGTTCGATATTGATGCCATGAAGGGTAACTTTTAATATTTTTTTTTTTTACATAATGAAAATTAAAAAAAGAAAAGAAAAGAATGCATCTAAATTTAGATTTTTCTACAGAACAAATGCCACCAGATCAGCTACCTACTACTGAAGAAGAGGAAAATGATGAGCAAGATGGAAAAATGATGAGCAAAAAGATCCTGAACCCGACGAAGACGATGATGCAAATAATGTCGGTACGAAAAAAGACGAAGAGAAGATGAACGACAACGAAGAAGAAGGTGAAGAAATGGAACAAGAAGAAGATAAATCCGACGGTGGTGCCAAAGACGAAGATAAAATCGGGGATGAACCCAAACCGGAAGAAATTGCGAAGGACGATGAAAACGAGCCGGCTCAGCCATCGGAAGAAAAACCCAGTGAAGTGCCTGCCCAAGCTCCTCAAGATGCAAATGGTGGTTCCGAAGATGCGGTATGTTTCGCTATCTGCTCTTTTTCACACTCTTTTCTTGTTCATTTATGTATAAACGTTTTATTTTAGGTGAGCCAATTACCTGACGAAAATGATCAAAAGCCAGAAGAAGAGAAAAAACAAGATACCATTGGTGTCGAACAACAAGGCGTTGGTAAAGCTGACGAAGCTGAGAAGAATACAAAAGAAGGTCATTCGAGTGAGCAAAACGAAGGCTCTGAAAGTCGCGAAAAGGTAGCAAAGAGCAAAAAAGGAAACTCAGACCTGGAGAAAGTGACATGAATCGCAGTTTAGGTATTTACTTTTCTTCGTAAATTTTGAAGAAAATTTAAACAATTTTGATAAACTTGGATTTTTTTGTGTGTAGCTGAAGCTAATGAATCGTCTAGGAAAAGATTGAAAACCATGGATGCGAAAGAAAATGAAAATAAAGAAGGCGATGAAAGTGAAGCCTTTGATGAACATGAAGATGATAAGAATGAAGCTGATTTATATCAACATATAAAAGAATCCGAAAAAGGTACTGCAGAAACTATCGATGCTGCTACAAAAGTAAGTTGTCTTTCGCAAATTTATAAGTAAATTAAATGTGAAACATGAAGTAGGAGAAATGTAAATAAATTCTTAAATTCTTTATAGGAACAAGCAGAGAAACAACCAATCATCGATGATAAAGAAAATGGCGAAGAGTTGAAAGATGACGAAGACGTGGATATGCACGACAGTAAGCTTCGAAATATCTTCAACGTTCTTTGTTGGTTAGAAAAAATTCTTGAACTAATCATAATAATATTTTTATCCAGGTGAAGAAGAGGATATTAAAGACGATGTAACTCAAAAAACTCCAGATAAAATTAAAAGTTCAAAACGTGATAATAAGAAAAGCGACGTTGAAGGAGAGGTTGTTGAAGAAAATATGGAGGTCACCGATGTAAATGTACGTTTCAGTACTCATGAATTGCATTGGTAATTAGCTATGAGCATATGAAAATTGAATGAATGTTCATTAGATGCGTGATTTATGTTACAGATTGAGGGCGAGTTTATAGAAACGATGACCGTCGAACGAGGTACTGAAACAACTTTCCACACTAAAGAGAACGAAGAAGATGACGAGCCATGTTATTTGGATCTCGAGTACATTGAATCATTGAAAAATAAAGTACAAGAACAATTATCTTCGTGGAATCAAGTAAGCTTCGCCATTTCACCTTTTCTATTTGATTATACAGGTACCTGCTTCCATTTTACTAAATTGTGAATGATTCTTTATAGACGCCAGCGCTCGAAGAAGCATCATCTGCTTGGGATATGTTCTCCGCCATTACTTCTAATTTATCTCAAGAACTTAGCGAACAGTTGAGACTAGTTTTAGAGCCTACTTTAGCATCGCGTTTGAAAGGCGATTTCCGTACGGGACGTAGGATTAATATGCGCAAGGTTTACCTTTGAAAAAAATTCGATTGACTTATAAATAATTTTGCAATTCGAACAGCTTCTCATTTCAAAATATTTTCAGGTTATACCCTATATCGCCAGTCAGTTTAGAAAAGATAAAATTTGGTTACGTAGGACAAAACCATCTAAACGAGAATATCAAATTATATTAGCCATCGATGACTCTTCGAGTATGGCTGATAATCATTCGAAAGAGGTTTGACATGTTATTCATATGCGCTTATTTGTAATACGTAATGCAGTGATGAAATGTTTTAATGAATGAAATCTTTTTTCAGCTTGCTTTTGAATCAGTAGCTTTAGTTAGTAAAGCATTATCCCTTATAGAGGCTGGTGAGTTGGGTGTCATTAGTTTTGGCGAAAAAACTAGAATTTTGCATCCTTTAGGAGAACCATTTACTACCCAAACTGGAGCAAAGTAGGTTTTTAGATGTATTTATAAATGTAGCTAACATATATTTCGTCATCGTTTAAAAAATTCAGCCGCACCAATTATTATTAGTATGCTGACAAATTGAATTTTTTTACCTTTTTTTCTTGTTATCACTTAAAACTGTGCCTTAAAAAGTTTCATCAACTAAATCAGATTTCTTTTGTACAAAAATTTATGCATCAAATTTCAACAATTATTCATAAACAAATTTTTTGTAAAATAAAACCATAATTTTTGGTATTTAAAAGAATAATTAATGAAAATCTTTCGTGAAAATCCCATAAAGAAAATGAACGTTCGAAAAAAATTGTTTCTAGTTCTGCTGTCCACAACATCACC
This sequence comes from Phenacoccus solenopsis, assembly GCA_009761765.1. Classification (NCBI taxonomy): domain Eukaryota; kingdom Metazoa; phylum Arthropoda; class Insecta; order Hemiptera; family Pseudococcidae; genus Phenacoccus; species Phenacoccus solenopsis. The sequence goes on along the minus strand of CM019752.1, from coordinate 8,012,450 downwards.
AGAGAATGTAATCCTTTTCTGTACTTGTCTTATAAATAATATGAATACTTTCCAAGACGATATCATTACTTTTCAAACTTTTGTAGGAAAACTGTTCGCAGTGAAATTTAAGGTATTCCTTTTTCAGATTAATTAGAGACTTCACTTTCGACGAAAACAAAACGCAAATCGCAGAAGCTGTGGAAGTAGCTAAAGGTATTTTCCTTACAAGAGGAAATACCAGTCGAGCTGCGAAAGCCGCGCAATTATTAGTTATCGTGTCTGATGGCCGAGGTATGAACAGTGGAGGAGTGTCTTCAGTGAAGTCGGTCATTAGGAATGCTAAACAAGCCGGAATATTCATTGTTTTCATTATTATTGATAATACAAGCGCTGATGTAGTAAGTTACTGAAAGAGTTGTTTTATGGAGTAATGTCAAACGTTATTTGAGTACGTTTTTCTGTAATTTTTTTTTTCTGTTACAGAAATCTGTCTTAGATATTCGAATGCCTATTTTCGAAGGTGACAAACTGATTGGTATTCAGAATTACATGGATAACTTTCCATTTCCGTTTTACTTAATTCTTCGTGATATAAATAAATTACCCGGCGTGTTGAGTGATGCGCTTAGGCAGTGGTTCGAATTAGTGACTAGTTTTAATGATTGATTGTTGTGAATTCTGTGATCATTTCATTTTGCGTATTAAATTATGTATCCTATTTTATTACTATTTTTGAATTGTCTGATAACTTGTTTTGAATATTATAAAACATTTATATGTCTTGGAACTTTTTCTTTCATGAAACGAAACGCTAAAGATTTTCATTTTTACGTGAATAAACAGTGTTCATAGTTTAGGCTACGTTGAAATTTCATGATCATGATTCACACTTCTTGTTTCTTCAAGAATGTGTGATGTTTATCTTTGGTTATTTCTTTTTTACCATATTTCCTATTTTAAAGAGATGGCTCATTAAAAAATGATTGAAACGATGTTGTTAATTTACTTTTATTTTTATTTTGTATTTACATGAAAATATTCTACTGCTTAATCTAAATATAAAATATGAAATATACAAAATCGAATAAATTAAAACAAATGCCAAGAGAATCACATCAATGAGATAATAACGAATGAAAGTCATATCTTTGGCTGGCGATTGCAGTTGCTGTCCTCCATTATGTCTTAGTACGTATTCAGTCCAGAAAACAGCGCGATCTAGCGGCGACTCTAGTTGATCTTTCAGTAAAAGTGATCTTTTGAGAGCGTTTGTTTTGTACCTGATAATCAAAACGGAGATGTACAAGACGTGTTAGTGAAATAATGAATAAGTGAATTGCAATAGTTCATGTGTTACGAGAATAGTGCGTTTAATTATAAAATATGTTAACTGATTGGTGATTTAGAATTGTCTTATTTTCGTGAACTGTGATAACGTTTACAGTAATGGTAAGTAGAAGAACTTACTTAGAATCATTTATCACATTAGTTATACTTTTTAATAACTTGCTGGCTGTTAATTCACGTAATTCTAATCTTATGGCGTAACCATCAAGTACCGACTTTTCCACATTAGAATCGTGATCGCAGAACACCGGCATTGCTACGACCGGCACACCGTGGTATACGGTTTCAAATAAGCTCAGTAAACCGCCATGGGTGACGAAAGCTCGTATTTTAGGGTGACCTATGTGGAACGACAATCTATTAATTAAGACGTACACTTCAATAAACTCCCACTCGAATTCTCTCAATTCACTTGAGATTTCATCTTGCCTTCGAAAACGGTATTTTCATCTGTACATTGGTTTACTAACCTAATAAATCTTGTTGCGGAAACCATTGGCTTAATAAAACGTTACGTGGTAAATCGAAAATCGGCGCAATTCCCACAGATTCCCATTTCCATAAAATTTGGTAAGGTAAGCTGCGAAAAACGCTTAAAAACAGCATTCGCAATTCTTCCGGCATATTCGAAGCTTTGACAGAAGATCCCATGCTTACGTAAATAAATCCATTCCCATTTCCCGCGTTGATGAAATCTTCCAAATCCTGCGAAGTGTGAATTACTTAGTACAAAAAATACAACTAATGTGATTTCGTTTTCCCAATATTATGTAAGATTTTCGACTCGTATGGTTTGTGATTTCTCATTCACACGATGGTAAATATGATATTTATCTACTGTGTAGGTATATTTATAATTTTATTTCCCAATAACTTACTTGGGGTAATGGTTTAGCTGGCCGGCAATGCAAACAAGCCACTTCTACAACAGAAGGTAGAAACGGCCTCGGATAGGTAAGTGAAAAATGTCCATTTTGAAAAATCAAGCTAACATTTTTCGACATCTCGTAAGCGTTTGGAATATTAGGACTGATGTGTGTTTTCAAGACTTCATGCAAGAAATAACGTACCATAATATTATGCAATATGGATAACCCTACGTGATACATTGTATTGGTGAGCCTTTGCACGATATTCATGTTATCAGAATACGGTAAACCAAGGTACGGTGTTACAGAATATGGAGTTGGGTTTCCAGCTAACGATATTGATCCTGTATAAAATCCTACTGTGTTTATATACATGAAAGGAACTCGAAAATGATATGCTAGACCAACAGCACATTCGGGATAAGCGCCGTCCAAAATCAGCAGATCGAAGTCTCGTTTATGCATTAAACTTTTCGTTTCACGATCCGATAAGAAAGCTTCGCAAACCTGTAACAGAAAAATTAACTTGTCATTTGTATAGGTATACTTATTTACGGAATTAATTTAACTAAAGTGTTTAATTTTTGCTTCGGTATCTTTTTTTTTTAATTTTGAAAATCATGTTTCATTGAAATCTATTTATTAGACGTGCAATACTTGTGAAAATGTACATAATTAGGAGAAAAGATTTTATTTTCAAATCCATCGAAATAGAATTGGTGCATAGGCAGAATACGAGCGAATGGATGTTTATTTTAATTACTCGACGCTTTTCATTTTTATATCTACTTCTACGTTCGTTGTTTTTAAAGCATATCAAGTACCTGAAAACTATATCTATTTTGTTTCGAGTTGGTAATGTACGTATACTCTGATTCTTCTAGCGTGAAGCTTCAGATTACTTGAACAAAAGTGTATTTTTTCACCGTGAAATTTACCATTTTTATTGTTTATTTACTGGCACTATACACCTATCTTTTTTCTCGAGTGAGTTGGTTTTTATGTGAATGTTTTATTAGAAAATTTTCTTGATTTTTCGTCGTTTAATCTGTCGCATTTCCATCTGCCCATCTACGTGAATATCTCATCTTATGTGTACTCTTAAAGAAATCACTTCGTTAATTTTAATAAGCTGAGTGAGAATTTCCCATTCATTACATTTATCATGACTAAATATTGGATGAAAATGTTTCTAAATGAACATGAACCTTAAACATTTCTTTTCAGTGTTTAAGTTACACAGGGTGTTCTGCCCCGATGTAATCCATCATCGTAGCATATTTAGTTCTACTTATTGTGGCCCTCGTGTATAATAATTTGCCTACTCTACTCTCGGAGGTAAGCAACGATTGAAAAACCACTGTCAGTACAACGTCTTCCTTGAGAAACAAAGTAACAAATGTCGCGAATGAGGCTAAAAAAATTATGCTAGAAATACATCATACACCAAGGCGATCAAGTACGGAAAAACGATGGAAAATATGGAAAGCATAATCTCTAAATTCGAAGGTATCATTCGTGAGCAAGCTAAGCCAATCGATGCCTTACGTAAATACGTATACGCAGATTAATAGTCTAATAATCCTAGTGACGTATTTATTGTCAAAAACTAAATTATGGCCTCAAATATTTGTTTTTGACATGTTGCCAGTTTTCTAAACCATTTACATAATGAAACTAAGATTAAAAACGATTTTGAGGGAAATGTCCCCGGTTTAGTGAACTTCAAATTGTAACCTGTGTATAAGTTATGTGTATATGACAGTGCTAAATATTTAATGACAGATTGCAAGCACTAATAAATTTTATTATCAAGCAATCAGTCAAAATCAATTTAGGTACTATAATATTTGTTGAAAATTTTCATTCCTGAATATATACTAATTTTTTGCCAGTAATACTTATTATATACAATTCTCAAAATTTTGAATTAAATTACAAATTCCTATCTTATTCGAATTTCATAATAGAAATTGGAAAGAAACTTCTAAGCGAAATTTCCAAGAATTATATTTTTTTTTATCGTTGAGAACTACCTGTGGGCAATAGAGTATTTATAATGACTGGTCTAGGTTCTAATTGGTCATACGTCACGCCTGTAACAACCAATCAGCAAGTTGGAATGTGATAAATTTACCTCGACTAATTCGTAAAATAAAAACACAAATCAACTGATGATTCAAATCACAAACGAATTTTAGTCGTTCACTGAAAACTGAACAATATTATTTAGGAAGGTAGAAATGAAACTACCTACATTTTATCACATTCTAGCGTTATGATTGGTCATTACGCACGTAACATATGACCAATTAGAACATAGACCAGTCATTATAAATACTCTATACCGTGCGGGCAACTAATTACTTACACACCAGCGCAAAAATGTTCCAAAACTCATTCATACAATTTTGAAATAAATGTTATAACAGCAAATAGAGGGTTTATTTATATTTTTAATTAATTTAGTAACATAAATAAATTAGAAACGGGGATAAAAGACCATTTCAAAACGTGTGATATTATTTTCTAAATTTTGAAAAACTAATCTTAATACATTTTTGCGCTGGTGTGTAAGTAATCATTTGCGCGCACGGTATACTAGATGGTAATGTTGCATGATAACCTGTATAGAGTATTTATAATGACTGGTCTATGTTCTAATTGGTCATATGTTACGTGCGTAATGACCAATCATAACGCTAGAATGTGATAAAATGTAGGTAGTTTCATTTCTACCTTCCTAAATAATATCGTTCAGTTTTCAGTGAACGACTAAAATTCGTTTGTGATTTGAATCATCAGTTGATTTGTGTTTTTATTTTACGAATTAGTCGAGGTAAATTTATCACATTCCAACTTGCTGATTGGTTGTTACAGGCGTGACGTATGACCAATTAGAACCTAGACCAGTCATTATAAATACTCTATTGGGCATCTACCTAGAGCACGTAGTGGGCAGTGATATTACGAGAATTTTTTCAGGGATTGAATTAATTGATATCTTGCAGTCTATTTTTATTCCTTTTTTTTCGATAAGTCTTTAGCCCCCTCCCCCCTCCCCCTTCTACTCATTCAGAGAATCAACAGAAAAAATGATCACATAAGTATAATTATAAGTTCGTTCTTCGTGCTAAATTAAAAATTTAATTTTTCGCCTGTTATAACTTGCCTCCGTTAGTAGCCAATCAGCGAATAGTATTTTGAGGAGGCTAATCAGTGAATAATATTTATTGGAACAGGTGAAACAAAATTGAAAATTATCAATAATTTCCTTCAAAAAAAGTAAACAATAATATTTATTGATAAAAATTATTTATCTTATGTAGTTCTATATTATTCAATAAAATATTCTCGTAATGTTCTTAGATCAAGATAAAATGAAATTAAGTTTTCGTTCTATGTAGTGATACATAACGCTCAGCCAAAAACTATGCTCCTTTCTTTCATTTTTAAACAAGAAAAAACGTGATAACTGATAATATAATTAGCGATGCAAAATATCAATATTTTTTAAACATTATATCGATGTATCAATATTTATCGTAAGAATTAAAACTCACTTTTGCCAAAGAAATTGATTTGAGTTTTGTGATAGATTCTGATATAGTATTTTTCAAGGTCTAAAATCTAACATGGTTGGCGCTCCTATCCTCGCCATTATTTCTTGCAACTCGTCATTATAAATTCGTTAAATAATATAGTTAAAAATCAAGTCACATTTTTCCATATAAAATGCACTGAACTAAGTGAACACGAGAAACTGACAAATTGATAATGAAAATTCACATTTGCCAAAAAATTTTACTATTGTTTATAAAACTACTCCAATATTGGAAACCCCTGAAGGTAACCAAAATTGCGTAGAATCATGTTTGAAACTTATTTTGCAGCTTCCCGAAGTCGGATAATCAACCTACTTTGGCAGTAGTGAGTTTTGATTCTTAACTCCTCAATTGTAAAATATGTATCATTATTCCAGTCATAAATTCCAAAGTTAGGTATATTTTGAAGGTAAATTCAAGTAACTAATCATTTTTCGTCATTTTTAAAATTATCTAAAGATATCGATATTTTGGAAATATAGATATTGATATCGATATGTTTGCATCACTAAATTTGATGAACTGATGATAATGAAATTTGATACTTCTTTGTTTTTATCTGAAATACGTATATTGTAACGTTTTTAGTTTTTTTTTTGTTCATATTTTCTACTCAGTAATCAACGAAATGTTGAAAAATGATTGAAATTTTAAAAGATGACATAATTTGTATAATTCTTGAAAAAAAAAAAAATGTCGAAAGAAACAATACATATGTTCAAACATGAAAAAATATTCAAAATGCAAGGATATATTTTACGTTCAGAAAAATGTTTTATTCTACAACAATTTTTTTGTTACAAGAAAAAATCAATTCGCCTCCAAAAGAAAAAGTTATGAAATAATTTCTGCTCTGCGCTCTGTCCTGACTCTCAGCGGTTTTCTTTACTCTAATATACGAATAGCCTGCATTCATGCTAGTACTATTTAGTATTTACGTATTTCGTTGAAGCTATGAGTGAGCAATTTTTTCGCGAATTCTGTCTTATATTTCTTATCTTCATTGTCAAACGAATGAATTATTTCCTTTAATCTTTATTCGCTACCTTGTCTTTTTTATTTTTAATAATTTACGTCGGTGATATGTTTGTAGACGTACTACATCTTACTTTGGCAAATGTCTTAAACTTCTACTAAAATTAATAACTTTATATGCATATATATATTCTTGGGTCTAGAAAAACAGCACTTATTTCAGTCTCAGGAGGTTCGTAGTTATTGAACATCGCTCTATTACAATTCATTGTGTTTTGAACTCGCGCTTCAAAGTGCTTGACATCATGAAATTTTCACTTAAATTCGCTTTAATTTTTATTCTATTTGTAGGTCTTAGTGGTTTACACACGGTTGCTTCGCAACGAGAAAATGGATTTGGACCTTTTAAAACAGCTGTGTTGAATTTTTTGACTTTTTATGTAAATGTTTTTATATTTCTCGGTATCATTACATTATTTAATCCGTTTCTGGTGTTTATGTCACCGATTAATTTCGCCATCGCTACATTCGTGAGTATTGTTATTTCGAGGTTTTTCTTGAGCTTAATTCAACATAGATTTTTACGAGTATCTGTGCATGATTTTATATGATTTTAGTACCTAAGGGCGGCCTATTTTGTCGCTGGATTCGGAAATAACGGAGTATAGCCGGGTGAGAATGAAATTACATTTGAAAGGAAGACGATATGAAATTTCAAGGCCAATATGTGTGGTCAGTCTACGTAATAATTTAGTATTTAATTTTGTTTTTAATTAGTTACTAGAAGAATTTAAATTATAAAAAATTATATTTCACCTGTATCTGATTCTTTTCAAACTGAATTCTTTGATAATGCCAAACAATACTGATACTTTTTTGTAAGTATAGTGTTCCGACTCTTCTCAGGCTATTTATTAATTATTATTCTTTTATGGAGTTGGTAACCATGTTAGCATAATTATTGGGAGGAACGAGGAACTTTTTTTTTCGTTCGAAAATCGAATAAGGTTGCTTGAAAAAGTTGTCAAATGATCTCAATAGTATGTTGTAAAAATGGCAGCTCTCTAGTTTAATATATATTGGGATTCTAAGTCAACAATTCTTTTTTTTTTAAGTTTCAAAAATTATTTATACTTGGATTGAAAGTTTTCTCTACAAATAGATTAAATTTTTTTTTTTTGTGAAATGATGAGAAAAATATGAAATAGGTTATTTCTTAGATTTCAATTGGATATAGTAATGGGTTTTATTCATTAAAAAAATATATGCAAACTTGTACATCTTCTCGAAAATAATCCATGGTCGCCAGTGTATATGAGCTATAGAGGCTTTCTATTGATATCCATCATTATAGAAAAATTCTGCACACATGGGCAAAACAAATGCTTAAAGCAGTAGCATAGCCAAGAGAGAAGGGGATGCCTACAAAATTAAAATTTTTCGAATTAAAGCTACGATTATACTTGAGGTTGAGAAAAATTTATATTTGGAGTGGTACAAATAAGTAAATGATTTTCCTCGCCTCTCGTACAAATATTGCATCACTTGCTAGCCTGATGTTGTGAGAATAACGCTTAAGGAAGTGTTGAAGGTGATTAGGATTTTGTTATTACTCGTAATTTCAATGTTTGAAGTTACTTAATGTATTTACAAAGAATTCGCATTTTTGATGTTTTTTGTTTGTTATTGTTATTTTTGTTTAAATTATTGAAGTCGCGTTGCACAGTGGGCCAGGAGACCCCCAAAAACGCGCGTTTTACTTAAAAAAAACCTATCTCTGATTAAAATGGCAACATTGTATATGTGTTGTCCAACATTGGTGTCGTACGAAACGAGCAACCGAACTGCGTTTTTCATCCCCCTCCTCCTCCTAGCACCTTCGCAAGTCGTCGACGCGCAGTCCACCAGTTTTGTTCCTTATACGCTCTGTAATTAGTGATTTATATTTCCGTTTGTAATTCATATTTTGGAAATGTCGAATAGCGCAAAATATTCAGAAAATTAAGTACTATTCAATCACATATTTGGTTTTAAGTTGTTATTGCTTGTAAGTTTATGATAAGTCGTTAAAGATGACCATATTTTCGTGAAAGTAAAAACTTAAATCAGAGCAAAACTTTTTTGGAAAATCAGGGAAAATAAAAATTTCTGGTTGATATAATGCTTTGAAGTATGCTGAACACGAATATCACTTTACTTTTTGCGGCAGCCTGCGGCAGCGTTTTGTACGGGCAATTTCCGCGCGAAATCACAATAAATTTTGATGTGTTTTACACAGTATGTTTGAAATTAACGAATTATATTATCCTACCTACACAACAACGCATACTTTGTAAGACCATGACAACGAGAAAGATGACGACAACGAGAAAGATGACGTCGACGAGAAAGATGACGTCGACGAGAAAGATGACGAAGATGAGGAAGATGACGATTGGCTACTATTTTGAAACTTGTTTTTTATTTTACTTTAATTTAGCTCTCGTGCTTATTTTTCAAATACAAATTTGATAATCTACAATGCAATAGCAATAATGTCACTTCCAATCACCTCTCCCTTCCCCACCCCCTCATCTCACAATTTTTTGGTGTTAAATTCGTAATCTACAAACTCGAAAACATTTATGTAATGATATATCGCACGATGTTATGGCCAAATTTCACTTTCAACCGGTCCCCCTGCCCCACCTCCTCACTCCACAATTTTTAGTATTAAGTTCGTAATCTACAACTTCGAAAACATATATAATGACATATCACACGATACTATAGCCAAAATTTACTTTCAACATCCTCCCCCAGCTACACCCCCTCTCCCCACAATTTTTTTGGTATTAAATTCGTAATTTGCATCCTCGAAAACATATAAAATGATATATCACACGATACTATAGTTGAAATTCACTTTTTACCCCCTCCTCCAGCCCCACCACCTCATCCCACAATTTTTTTAGTAATAAATTCGTAATCTACGACCTCAAAAACATAATACAAATTACTTTTCACTCCTTCATACATCTTATTGAATAAAACGCGCGTTTTAGGGGGTCTGCTGGCCCACTGTGCGTTGCATTTATTTCATTTTTTAGTTTTAATTTTTCGAAGAAACTCATTTTTTGATGTTCGTTTTTCTTAATTAAATTATAAGCTTTAGTTTTACAACCAATCTTGATATTTTTAATTACGTATATTTATTTTGCTTTTTGATCTTCTAATGAATTGTTTTTATGCTGTTTGAGTTGAAACCTATTAGAAGTATATTTTTAGGTTGGGTATTTTCTATTTCACAATCACAACACCCTCCTCCACCTTCTCCGTCAAAAAAATGTTGAAAAATATGGATCATACCACTTTCATGAAAAAACTGAAATTGGGTTGAAATGAAACTTCAGACCACTTCCCGCCATGAGAAATTCCTGGCTTTACCTCTGGCTTGAAACTAATAAAAATTACATGAATTTGAAAAAATAACGTCACAAAAATTGAGTTCCGTTCGTTTGAAGCTGAGTAATTGCTCATTATATAACTAGTAATTTTTTTTTTAATTTTAAATCCAAACAAAATTTTTAAAATTTTGAAGTTATGTAGTAAAGGTTAGAGTTGATTTTACAAGCTGAAGTTTTTTGAGTATGGTGTTAATCTGTTAGAATTATTTAACAGCTTTTTCATCCATCTGTTTTCAATTTTAGTGTAAATAGTAATAAATTCCGCATGCATAAGAGTCTTATGGGTGATTTTTAACTTATTTCTTGTTTTTTGTCATTTTAAAAACTATTAATAATTTACAAGGTATCACCTATATACTTCGTGTTCATTTAAAATAAGTACGCGATTTTATGTTCGTTCGACCTTCATTTTCTGTTATCGGTTCCTAAATAGGTACCAAGAAAACGACTTTTAATGTAGGTATTTCAACGGATAAAAACCCTGCTTATTTATCTACGTACATTGTATCCGGTATCGCAAAATTTCACTAAAGTCACCATTCGGTTAGGTAGTGTATTAGGGGAAAAAAGCAACCAAAAATTGTTTTACAATTTATAAGTGAAGTGTGCTCTTCTTGTATTTTACTCGTTGAATATTGTTTCCCAGTGAGATATTGAAGTATTTGCATGATGAAGATACTAATGAAATTGGCAGTTGTTCTTGTTTTCTTGTCTCTTAGCACTTTACAACCAGTGAGCTCGCAATCTGAATTCGGTCCGATTCAGTTGCTTATATTGATGTATTTAACGTTTTTTGTAAATATCTATGGTGGTTTAGGCGCCTTTTTTGCGAAGAGAATGAACAAATTTTTATCCGATTTTTTTTTCGCGCTTGCTACAGGCGTAAGTGATGCTTATATGATATTGTGCGTAGGTAACTAAAATGAAAACACATTGTTTATCGCTGAAATTATTTGTTTATTTCAGTATTTAAGAGCAGCATATGCCGTCGCTGGATTTGGAAGTAACCAAGTAGAAGGCCAATAGAGGAATGAGAAGGGAAGAAATAAGATGAAATTATCTTTAATTATTACGTAGTCTAGAAATACATTTTATTGATAAATTCTTAAATTTATTTTTCAATTTTATTAATGGATATTTGGATAAGTATGTTAAATTTAATGTTAATAATTTTTTTTTTTTTTTTAAGTTTATGCTGGTACGTTATAGAAATATAATATCATTCTAATTACATCATTTATTTATCTTCAGATGATTTTTGTTAGGTAGATATCTATTTGAAAGATTGAAATGATTTAAAAAAATGAAAACGATCTTTAAATAAGTAAATTTCTTCAAATTCTCCCTCTCATCTACTCTTTCTAGATTTTAATTAAATGACGAAAACTCAATTTCCCGTCTGTATGCCTTCTTTAAACATATCTAACTTTTTTTCATCTATGACTGCGGCTTCTTGTAATAAATTACATGTTTATGTCAGAAGTAAATAATAAAGAGAAATATTCGTGCATAATAATGATAAAAAGTCAAAATTCAAAAATGAGAAGAATCTCTAAAAATTAATTTAGGTGCCGATCACTCATGAGTTAAACGTGAAAGAGTTCCTCGTCACTTTCTATGTTTCGAATTAACCTTCTTTTTTTTTCATGGTTTTTTTAACTACTACTAAGTAACGAAAAAACAAATTTTAATCTACGTATACTATCGTTTAAAAAACTCGCCTATTATTTAGAGCACGTGTTTTCGTACTTAAGCAGTGACGGTGTTGAGCTAAATGCGATAACTGATATGGATGAGTTTTGCGAAAGTGACACGTTAGCACGACTTTGCGAAGAAAAACAATTTTTTTAATATTTTTGAAGATTTTTTTTTCGTGAGAGTGAGGTGTTCCTATGGTACTAATGTATTAGTCGTAGGTAGATTTCTTTCGAGACGATATTGTAGTGTATGCATCATGAAGTTGTCGAATAAATTGGTGGTGGTTTTTATTCTATTTTCATGCCTTATCGATTTACCACTAGTTAGTTCGGAATCTGAATATTCACCCATTCAGCTATTCATATTGATGGTTTTGACGGTTATTATAAATTGCTTTTTGTTTTTGGGTAGGATATCTATTCCGGGAACTCCGTTGTCCAATTTCTTTTTGAGGATCGGTGAATTCGTAAGTATTTTTTGTGCGATATTTCTGTTAATTATGTATAGATGATGCAGTTGATAATTATACTGAATTTTTTGTTTGGTATCCTTTATTGTATTATTTCAGTTCCTGAAATTGGCCTTTATTGTGGGCGGATTTCCAGTTGGCCGAATAGGTGGTAAATAGAATCATAGTAGACGCAGAAATAAGATGAAATAGATTTCAGAAATATTGGTTATAGCTTATGCAAATTAATTAAATAAGTGCCTATAAAACTTTTAAATTTATTTTATATTATTGTATAATTATGAGTTTATTTTTCAAGTTTATGCCTGTAGATCGTAAAAACATTTTATGTAGTTAATTCTTTCAGATTTTTCATGTAAATATAATTTACATCACTTGAATTTGATAATGTTGAAGTATCTCTCCTTTTTTTTGCCATACTTCATAGTACTAATTGATAGTTGAAAAAGCTGCTGAGTAATTATAAGGCAATGACCTGTTGTGTAGTATCATAGATGAAGTTAGTGCTTCCGAAAATAAGTTGATTTTTTAATAAAAAACTGAAAAAATTAAAAAAGTAAATGCTAAACGCCCTTGAACAAAGTCTCTAAAACAATATATTATAATTTTAAATCATTTTGATGCTTTATTTTTGAGAAAAACACTGCCAATGAAATTATATCACATCGATGGCAATTGACCATTTCACGCGGAGTGCCTGAACTCTAGCGGATTTTTTGGAAATACACAACTGAGGGGATCGAATCATTTGAAATACACAGGGCTTATGGGAGAAAAATCAGTTTTCTTAATTTTTAACAAAAATGAGAGGTTTTACATAAAAAATTTTAATATATGAAATGAAGATTTTGCAATTCTGCATCGATTGGTATAAATTTCATTGAAATTCACTCTACGATAATGTTATTATGAATAATTCTTCGTCGGTCTTTTCAACTAGTATTTAGTATTATATCAACTTTACACGAAATATTTCTTCAAATAAAATAAATTACCAAATTTTTAATTTCATGTCATAAAAAGCAATTTTATCCTCTTTCCAGCGATATCCTAACAATTTTGGTAGCTACAATAGTCACATTGTAATTTTCATTTAAAGATATGAAAGTGTTATTTTCAATTTAAAAAGCAGCAGATTGTTTACAGTGTACTGTTATCAGTTGTGTACCTAGTTTTGTGAGATTTGATAGTTATTAGTTACAAAATATATTATGCTACCAATTCCCGAAATCGTCATGAGGTTCATTTCCATTGGAATTTTTTTTTGATAAAAAAAATTAACAAATGTTCTAATAGAAAGAATTCATTCTTTCCGGATTTCACGTATCAAACAGAAAATGAAAATTAACGATTCTTGTTCGCGACATTTTAATAATACAAATCAAAATCAAAACGGCATAGAACACGCAGCTATTCTGAAACAAAAAATTGATAATGATAAGTCTGTATGTAAGTAAGGTGTAAACAGTAATCTACTGCTATTAAAAATGAAAATCGAACTCTCAAGTTTCAAATGAAAATTATCGCGTGACTATTGCAGCTAAAAAAATCGTTAATATACCGTTGGAAAGAGGATAAAATTCTGTTTTATGAGATGAAATTAAAAATTTGGTAATTTATTCTATTTGAAAGAATGTTTTGTGTAAAGTTGATAAACAGTAAATACAGGTTGAAAAAGCCAACGAAAAATTATTCACAGTAACATTATTATTGAGTGAATATGAACGAAACTTATACCAATTGACGCGGAATTGAAAAATCTACATTTGTTTATATTAAAAATTTCCACGTAAACCCTTTCATTTTTGTTAAAAATCAAAAAAATCGATTTTCCTCCCATAAGCCATGTGTATTTTATTTGATTCTATCCCCTCAGCACACTAGCGCTACAGGTGAGCGTGAAATGGTCAATTATGTTTTAAAATTGAATCATGTATAGAACGTCAAGCTCTTTCGAATGAGCTGTTTCCGAGCTCTCTAACTCAATTTTTATCCTAGATATTAATAAAAAACTTCCTGGCTCCTTTTTCAACATTTATGAGTGATAAATTCGTACACCAGGTGACTACTTGATTCGAGCACCCTAAGCGCAAAAATCTTTCCCTGATAGAAATAAATTATGTATTTGAATGATATTAGCAAGAATGAATACCATAAATAATATTTATTTAATGCTTAAAAGCGTCTATCAATGAAATGTAGAATTTTAATTCATACTTTCGTTGTCAAAAATGCATATTTGTTTTGAGTTTTTTCTCTTTTTAGCTAATTTTTTCGCTTGGCTGCTCGAATCAAGTAGTCACCCGGTATACCGGTGGGCTATCTATGTATGGTTAATCTATGGTAGTATGTATATATCTGTATATCTCACGGTGACATTTATAAAATGATTTTGAAGTTTTTCGTAAGGCTTTTAAATAAACCTCTGTAAATAACACTCAGAAAACCTTAAAAGAATTTTATTTTGAAAAATGTTGAGATTTTCTGAAAAACTGCTGATATCATGTTCATTTCACAAGGAACTGGAAAATTTTTCTCATTTATACAATTGCAAGACTTTTCGAGACAAAAATCGTGGATTCCTTTTTTAAATTTCGAGATTTTTCAAGACATAATCAACATTCTTTGAAGTGAAGAATAAATATTAAAAATTTAGTAATTCTATATTGAAAAATTTTCCCGTTTTAAAAAGCTAGTTGGTTTATTAATCACAAGCAATAATATTCGCGCTTTCCGTGCAAAGTCAGACCAAAATAGCAACAATGATAGAAAATATCTTCTACTATAACTTGATGTAGGACTTTAGAAAATTATTCTCACATATTTGAGCCTTTTTAAGGAAATATCATGCCCTACATTTCGTTGATTCCCAAACACTTCGATGTAAAAATCTTACGAAATGTGTAAATGTTTATGTAATGGAATGAAAATTGCTATTTTTGACATGGAAATGGAATTTTAATGGCAATTTTTGTCATTAAAACCATTTTTAAAGCATTACAACCCAACAAAGTTTCATTAAGTTGATAGAAATTTTCTGACAATGATCCAACTCTATTCGAAATCCACCAGTAGACGTGAAATTTTAATATGTTGACGATTTTAGCTCACTCTGTCATGCTAAGTCATGATGGAAAATTTTCCGCTTTTATGTTACCCTTTCTACATTTCAAGGACGATAACGTATCCTCATTCGCATTAATATCATCTGCGAAAATGGATACAGGATCTCCTCATTAAGCACATGAGCCCATATTTATCAAATTTGATAGGTACATTATGTGGATGACTGAAGACATTTCGCAACTTTATTTGCAAACTTGACCTAGCCCCGATTGAAAACTCAGCTACAGTAATGCGCAATGGCTGCTTACAATTTTTGTTAATAACCGACATGCCCGAATATGCAATTTTCATGAAGTTCATATTTGGTGAAAACGATTCCTGGTACTTCACTAATTCTTAGTTCTTTGACAAATACAAAGCAAAGGGGTAACTCATATAAGTTATACGAAAATTATTCAATTTTCACGTAGATGGAAGTAAAACAACGGTTGCATACGTCATTCCGTGTCAATTATCGCAAGAATATTTTTAGTTGATAACATTGACAATTGACATGTTTTACACTTTCAACCTACGTACTCTTCACGTATTTACATCGTCTAAAAACACCATGTGGATATCGTAAATATATTTACCATCGAAGGTTTTAGCAGCGAGTAGATAGGTGTTTATCTTCTCTATTTTGCGCTTTTGGAACGCTACCTTAGATGATAGTGGTTGAAAATTTCACTTCTAAGCGTATTCGACTACTCGAAAAATTACGATTTTATTTCAAATTTTAATTCGTTGCAGGACATTGCAGTTCACAATGCGTTTCCTCGTTTTACCCAGTTTGACAAATTTCATAATTATTTTCTCATGTATTTTGTCTATATGTGGTTTGCAAACGATTGACGCGCAAAAAGTACCTAATCCGTTTTTAGATGGGATACGTAATTTTTTCGCCGTTCTTACATTCGTATTGTGGTTCTTTGGGCAACAGCTAGATAGGGCCTCCAAGTTCGTCTACTTCTTGGCCGATGTTGTAAGTATCATTTTTTTTTAGTTATTGTCTTCTTTGCTATAATAGGATTTATATGATATGAAATTTCGGTTTCAGGCTCGATTCTTCGCCACCGCTGGATTGAATTAAGTTGGAATTTTCATTTAAGCTTAAGCATGATGAAATGAACTTTTTAAGTTTTAATAAAAAGTTTGTTACGTGATCATTTATACTTATTTGTTTGTAATGTTCATTGTGTAGCATTTGATAACAAATTATGAATATTGAGAATATTTAAAATGGTCAACTTATGTAATTATGTGTGAAACTTCAGAATGAATTTCATTTCGATTTGGTTCAAGTATTTCATTTTTGGTCCATGTAAGATTCCTATTCTACATAGCCATCTAATCAAAAAAGAACCAACTCCTGTCTGCTCCACCTGTAATACTCCTCTCTCCGTAGAACACATTCTTATTCACTGCAGCACATATCAGGCGTATCGTCACTTAATTAACCATCCTACTGAACTGTCCCAAATACTATGTGACAATCCTACAAAATCCGACTCCCTTCTCCTATTTCTGAAACAAACTAACCTCCTAAACCGTATTTAATCTACCATACTTACCGTGCCTCTGGCCTAGGCGGCAGTACATGGCCCGTAAAACTTAAGAAGTAAGAAGTAAGTAAGATTCCTATTCTGATTGCCATGGTAATGTAACTAAATTTATTAGTTTTCGATTTGATGGAAGATTTACGATATTAAACAAAAAATTTTTGTGAAAATGAAATATTAGTGATTTCCGTTGAAGTAATAAAATTGACAATATGATTCATATAGAAAATTTCTTCAATCTTATATATGCATATTAATGAGGAAAGAAGTCGAGAAAATTTGAAAATTCAAAGAAGTGTTATAAGACATTAGTTTTGAAGAGAGTTGTTTAGTTATACATACTCATGAAATATATTATTCTTTGGTATTTAATTTCACGTTTACAAAATTATGTAGAAAAATGACAAAAAATTCATTTTTCTAGAGTTTATGATAGTAGTCATTTCATTAATTTTGTTTTTTTGTTTTCGTCTTTTATTGTGAATGCTGCTTTTGTTTTATGAATTTTTGGTATTTTATTTTTTGTTTTTATTGGTCTCGGTAAACTATGTTTTTGTTTTTCTATTATTTTGATAGTAGTCCTCCCACCCCTCTCGCGTAATTTAGCTATAGTGATGGGGGAACAAATGTATATAACATGTAAAAATGTTGTTCAATAAATTTAAATATATTCAAAAGATAAATAATAATATTAATAATAATGAAATAATAATAATAATTTTTAAATATCTGTGTATAGATAATGATAATAACTTTTTAAATATCTGGATATAGATAAGTGTAACATATCATTTTGTTATGAGATGCAAAAACAGTGAATTTTGTATAGAAAAGATATTTGAGAGGGAGGCAAAAAAGACATTCTGTCACATGTTTTTGAAAATACCTATATAATAATCATAAGTTTTTATATTTTGGAAAAAATGTCTAAAAAGAATAAATGATAAAAAATTACTTGTTCATTTATATTAAAAAAAAAAATTGATTTTAGTATTTAAATTTTAAATAAGGTAAAATTGGTAATTTAATTTTTGTTTCATTTTTTTTTTAATTTCAACAAAAAGATTTATTCAGCTTTCTTTCAAGGTCTTCTAGAAAAATTAAAGTTAAACCTGAATTTATCATGTTCATGTATTTCATCACTTTTGGACATTCTCTTCATAATTAAACTTTTATGTCCAATTTAAGACCTAAGAAATTTATACATCAATGAAAACCTTTGAATCTTTTAAATGAGGAAACAAAAAAAAAAAAAAAAAAACTTTTAACCATCTTAAAATTACAAGGAAAATGCCCAACTTCTTAAAACCTACTTACAACTATAGGTATTGGGAGTTGCGTTTGCGACTTCGTAGGCATTATTGGAACGAAACTTTGAAACTCGTTTTTAAACGATATAAGTGAAATATTAACAATGTAATAATTTCATT
Source organism: Phenacoccus solenopsis (assembly GCA_009761765.1). Lineage (NCBI taxonomy): Eukaryota > Metazoa > Arthropoda > Insecta > Hemiptera > Pseudococcidae > Phenacoccus > Phenacoccus solenopsis. Next base: position 7,993,962 of record CM019752.1, on the reverse strand, counting down.
CATTTATTATCATTCGAAATAAATGTTAAAATTATCGAAAAAAGTAACTGAAGCATAATAATTATTCAAGTAGCGTTGAAAAAATGAAATGAAATTTGTATTTCACGATTGTATTTTTAAGAATGTCTGGGAAGGTAATGGGCAGAAATGGATGATTTTTGAGTATATTGTTGATAAAGCTGTATTTAAGATCACCAAAGAGAGTTTTTTCGAATTTTGCATTTTAAAGTGAAATAACTTGATCACCAACTTGAGGACCAAATCATTCAACATCACAATTCATGTTGTTTTGGAGGGTAAATCTTGTGCTGAAGTTAGTGTTAATGCTGTTAATTTTAACTATAAAATAAAGTTTTAATTGAGACTAACATGTGTGTAATATTTATTTTTTTTCATTGTGACTGTCGTTGAGCCGCACGTTAGGCGGCATTTTGATTAATTGTAAAAATCTTTTGATTATTTTTTCGGATTCAGCGTTGGACATTATATAAAAGTTTGAGTTCATTCGAAAACAATGGTCAAAATGTGCAAATAACGGCTTTTGGAAAGGAAACTACTATAGGAAATTTCACGAATCTTCCATATCTCCGTTTAGGTCAAAGTGGATCCGAAGGATTATTTGAGGAGTCTCAAGTAGCTGTAATTTGAATAATATGTGTTCATGTGATTTTTGCATGGCAAGAAATGCTACATTTGTTCTAAATGCAACTTCTTAAGCAGTAGGGCAGGGGTTTTCAGACTTGGTATTGGGTGTGGCCTGTAGACCTAAAGGGGTTAGCAAGGTTATTTGCAAACCTGAACAATCCGCAATTAAAAACTCAGCTTCGGTAATGCAAGGCTGTAGCCAATCATGTGGAAAAACTATTTTAAAAACACAAATATTACATTGTGACGAAACTCAGAGGTTATATTTATTTTGGAACTTTCTCTTTACATCATTGTAAAATGATTTTGTTCATTTTGTATTTATATTTTGTTTTGCTTTCGTTTTTGCTTGTTTGTTTCTCTTTTTTTTTGCAATTGTGTGGTATGTTGCTTTTTTTAAATATTTATTTCTATTTATTTGTTATTGATCTTCTCATCTGTTTTTTTTTTTCTATTCTAATAGAGTAAGAGTTGAGCCGGTCTCCCGCTCACCCGCTTCGGGTATAGGAAGGCCGTTATATTGGTGAAAATGTATTGTAAAAGAGCTAATCATAAAATAATTTATTGTCATTGTCATTGTCATCGTAAGCGATGAACCAGGAGTATCTGATTGAGTGCCGCTTAACCACATATGAAGTGTGGATGCTCCTTCGAGAGTTTGATTTTAGAGTTACCTATCTTATTTATTTCTCTTTTTTTGTTTGTCCCTTCATTGTAACTTCCTTTTGTTTTATTTTTATATATAAATTTTTAGCTGAGTTTTTAACTAAAAAACGACAGCTATTACAGCCTACTTGATTTGGGAAGGGAAGGTTTGGGGGAGGGTGTGGTCTTCAAATCTTTGCGTTTCAGACCATTTGTAATCATCTGGCAAATGTCCAACTTTTTGATATATACATATATTTTTCCCCCACGCGTAGCGCCGGCGAGTATTCATAAAATTCGCTCAAAATTTGGTGATGAACTCTTTTTGAAAATGCGCAGAAGTGCTTTTTTTGTTTTTTCGAAAAATTTCAAAATAGCGGATCACTCAAATTTTGAGGGAGCTGGAGAAGGGGCAAATAGCTTAAATTTTTCGTTTTTGATCTCATATGAAAGAGTGAGTCACGGACACCAACATATCTAAATTTCAGCTTCCTAAGTGCATTTTGAGGAAAGTTAAAGCAAAAACCTCTTTCTGAGGAAATTTCGTTTTATGTGTCACTCGCTTTGCGCAGGCGGGTGTGGATAAAATTCACTCAAAATTCGGTGAGGAAGTCTTCTTAAAAATACGCAAAAATTGTTTTTTTGTTTTTTCGATAAATTTCAAAATGGCGGATCACTCAAATTTTGAGGGGGGCTGGAGAAGGGGCAAATAGCTCAAATTTTTCGTTTTTGATTTCAAATAAAAGAGTGAGTCACGTATACTAAGATATCCAAATTTCAGCTTCCTAAGTGCATATTGAGAGGAGTTAAAATCAAAAAACGGCTTTTTGAGGAAGTTTTGAGTCATGAAATTTCTTGAATCTTCCATATATCCCCCCCACCAAATCAAGTTAAAGAGGTCAAATTTTCTGTGTGAGGTTAGTTGGTGACCAGAATATGACCTCTTGCATTTGGATCGAAATGGATCCAAAATGGCGGATTATCAAGATTTGAAGATAATTTGAGGACCCTCAAATAGTTATAATTTGAGTAATATGTGTTCACAAGACCATTTCATGGCAAGAAATACTACATTTGTGCCAAATTCATCTTCTTAAGTGTTTTTGAAAAGGATAGGGTAGGGGTTTTCAGACTTGGTATTGGGTGTGGCCTGTAGTCATGAACGGTTAAGCAAGGTTATTAGTAAATCAAAACAAGCTCCAGTTAAAAACTCAGCTCCAGTAATGCGGCATGGCTGCTTACTTTTTTTTTTTTAATTTATGTGTAATATTCTTAATGGTACTATTACCTTTTTACCATAATTCGGAAACAATTTTTGCGGAGACCATCATCGGAATAAAAAATAATATTCTTAGTAGTATACGTACATCTTTGATGTTTGGCAAAAATTGTCATATGGTCGATATTGACATAATTTTGTGGGCCCAAATGAGGTTTTAAAAAGTTGCTGGAAAATTTCAAGAATTGTAGTGATACCTGTAAAGTCAAGCAAGAGGATGTTGAAGAAAAGAAGAAAAAATTGTAATTTTATGAAAGGTTTCAAAAATTGTTCATTTTAGGAGATATGTTATACTACACTGCTTAATTTCGCTTTAGCTGCGAATTATCGCCGTAGAAAGCGAGAAAATCTTCCATCTGAGGATGGGAAGAACGGTCGAAGGGTGCCAAACTACTTGAATGATACAGTTAATCTGGGACTTGAGTATGAAAGCAAAAGGTGCAAAATTGAAGGATCTATTGATGCAAGGTATGCATCAGATCAGAATGATAGAAAATCAATTACGGGTTAGGTTAGGTTAATTAGAAAGGCCACGAGCAGAGATACGTTTTTATCTGAGTAGAGGAAGCTGAATATGTTGCTTTAGGCGTCTAATGTATAAAAATTATTGTATTGAAAGAATTGTATGAAAGGTTTAATGCGAAAGTTCGTATTTATTCATGTATTGTTACAATTAAGCTCTGGTGAAGCATAACATTTCATACCTATAATTCGATTTAAAATTTATTCATTTGTTGATCATTTTTAGAGATACTTACGTGAAAGACATATTGCGTGTTTAAAATGAATTAGGGTATATTTAGACTCCAAATATTGAAAAAAAAAAAATACATATGATAGTTTGATTCTTTTTTCTTTCTTTTTAGGTACGCAACAAGGTATCTATAAGTTTGAAAGAAAGAAAAATTTGAAATTATGTGAAGTTTTTTTTTTTTTTTAAGTTACGAAAAGGTGTGTGATTAATATTAATTTTAGAAGGAAACCTTCTGAGACGTGACATTGCAATTTCGATGGGTCAAAGTTTAATAGAACATCGCAAAAAAAAAGTAATTAAGAGGCAGAGAGCGACTAAAAGAACTCCATTTGAAAAATATTCAAAAAAAGCAAATTTGTTTCGCTGTAGTAATGAAGGAACGATTTTGTTTCAATAAAAATAAATTATTTGAGAACCAATAGAGTCGCAAATGGCCTTCGTAGTCGAGCGACATAAAATAAATACATTTATAAAAAAATAAAGATTTCACTCAAACCTTTATTTTTCCACTTAATTGTATGTGGACGTTGCTCCTCACTTACGCGAAAATTTAGGCAAAACGGAATACCAAAATAATTATATCTAACCTGATATCCGAATTTAAAAACGTCTATAACTGGTACGGGCATCTCTCCTTTCAACCTCGGTCCCAGCAGATCCCAATTGGTGAAATTTTTAATATACAGCACCAAATTAGTAGGATTTATTTCTTCGATTAAAGGATTATGCGTCTCAGTTGGGAAAGCGTTTATGAAAGTAACGTTGTGTTTGCGTTCCACTAATCCTTTGGCTAATTCTAAAAAAGGTATTTTATGACTCTTTGTGCCAGCCAGCGTAACCATCAGGATTTTAGAGGCGTCCATTAAATATGTACACAAACTGAACACCAAAACAGCCAGTTCACCGTGTTGTAAAAAAATCTGTAAAGAAAAAAACGTTAAAATTATTTCACATCGTTGTAAAATAGCCATCGCGAAGTAAATACGACCTAACGGTCTTTGTCAAGTTCAAGGTTTGCCCAAGTGAAAATGCTAGCCACGCTGCGGTTCTTCGAGCGCGTAGAAACGTGACTTAAATTTTACTTTTATTTAGACGAGAATTAGTCGCGATGGATTTAAATGAAAGTTTAAAGGTTATCGTGATCGCGGATGGCGTTTTCTCGAGCGAAAAATTCTCTCTCTTAATGTTTTTCTCGCGTGATTAAAAAGATAATACTGCATTCAGATGCCTTTTTGTCCTATCTTATGAAAGGAATGAGTGTGATAATTGAAATTATATCGCCATTCTTAAATGTCCAGTGTTTATTTTCATACGAATATTAATTTTTAGATTTTTCAATTTTTCAGATTTTCATACAGAATCACTAATTGCTTTTCTTCATTATTTTATTCATATGCCTAAATAATTAATGTAATAACATCGAATTCAAAAATGATTATCTCGCATATGGTATGCCTCCACGTTTTTGAGGTATAAACATGTTATTTCATTGGTTGAAGTAATCAGTTAATTCATTAACTTGACCAATCTCTGATGCCATTTACAGAATTTCTTACCGACTACTTTCTTCCGATAAGATAATGTTGCACGACTTTAACCCTGACGGTATTTGCTTCAATGATCATTCAGTAACTTTTACGATTAAAATCGTTTTAAAATTCAATTTTCTCGCTCGACTTTTTTTTCTGATTGAGCTCGATAAGTATTTCTATTTTGGTCGGCCGGAAAATTAATAATAGGGAAAAAAGGAGCTGAAAATTTAATTCCGGTTTATTCTGCTGTTTAATGTGTAAAATAGCGAGGAACATTTCATAAGTTTCTATTAAAATTTCTTATTAAAAAAATAGTTGCGTGGAATATTTTCAGTTGAAATTAAATTAAATTTGTATGTCTGGAACGACGGGTGAGGATTTTGCCGTTTATTTCAATATCTTCTTGTAATTCATTTGATGAAAATACCGTACTTGCTAAAACAGTACTTATGCGTTACTTCATTCTAGTGACCTTTGTCTCACGAATTTACAACCGGTTCGCATTATTAATGCAGACGGGAATGGATAAAGAGTATTGTTAATGAAGAAAAGGTGCTGTGATTGATGAGAGGTTACCACGTGTTTTAGGTGGTCCGGTTTTAAATTGTCACCTGATTTTTTCGGATTTTTATTACACTACTGGATAATGTAACTCATCTCGTTTCTTTTTTTTTTTTTTTGTTTTTAATTGTCAAAGAAATAATTTAATACTTTTGTGAAAGAATATTTATAGTGAGTGGGAGTTATTGTTGAAGTTGGCCGTTTAAATTTTTTTTTCATATTTTCAAAACTTGAATGCATAGATTATGTACTTATTTAATGTCTGTTACATTTTTGGCTGAGTTTTCATGAAAAAAGATATCTAGTATAACCTGTTTGTTTTCTGAAGAAAAGGGTAGAGGAGGGAGCATTTTCATATCTTTGGGTTTTACACCATTTATATCTCAAATTTCAAAAAAATGTTATGTTACATAATGAGTACGCTGTACGTACTAAATTTGTATTACCTACATTACAATAGCGTAGCATATCATGTTCCATTCAGGGTTCATTGGGCTCGCGAATAGTTTTTAGTCCTCTTTATTATCAGTATTCAAAGTCGTTAACGATGTTCAACTCCGTATTCTTAAGTTTCTAAATGTCTTATTTTACGTCTACATACAGAAATAATACGTGTTATATAAATCTGTCTATAACCAGAGTAATGAATAGCTGTTTCGTGTTTTAAAGGACATTTCAGTTTTTACGAATTAATTCTTTCCTAATATTCGAATTACGTACCTCTAGTAATTAAGCATTAGTTGAATTGTTGTAAAACACAATAGTAGGTTGGAGGTAGGTAAATGCTCCAAAATGTTCACTTCATGACATTGCATGAAAAATTTAGTTAATTGATCGAAATTATTTAAACAGCTTATTGAGGAGATTTTATTGGGTTATGAAATTCCCTGTCTCCTCATAACTGAAACGTTAGTTACAAAATTAGAACATGATCTTTTTAATTTAGCCCAAAATGGATCCAAAATGATCTATTTCAAAATTTGAGAGTGGATTACGGAGCCCTTAATACGATTATTGGAGGTATAAGTATACTACACTCAAAATATAACTTCATAGGCGATATTAGATGGAAGGAAAAGTTAATTATCCTCAAAATTTGATATGGCTAAAGAAAAGGTCGATAATTTTTTATTATAATTGTACCTGTGATTTTTTTTTTCAGAGGATATTACCTGAATGAAGCTTTGGAATTGATTTGATCGAGTAGCAGCAAGTATGTATTACCAAGTTGAATTTAGATCATGAAACTCGTGAAAATGAAGTACATTATAATCTTGCTTGATATTAAGCTGAAATTTGCCACTAACATTGAGGCTAAGCCAAAGGTTACCAACAGTAGATTTCTCTTAATTCAGCTTACGCAACACCAAGCGTATTTATGTTGGGTTAATTCGCCCAATATTTGATTGTACTGGTATAATGCGGAACAGCATAGTTCAATTAACCATTAAAACTGAAAGCCTATGGTATATTAAGAGTAGACGAATACGTTAAGAAGTGAGAATTGATTCGTTCATTGAACACATAACTAAACTAGCGCTATTAATCTTCGACTTTATGAATTATCATAGAGTACTCAAACTGGTGGTATCACCACATCACCAGTGAAACAGGTGAGTTTATTTCAAGTAACTTCTTTATTGCAAAAATTGGTAAATTATTATTGTGACCTATGGTGCTCAAGTTTGGGCTATGACAAAGAACGACGAACACAAAATCAAGGTAATGCAAAATTCGATGGAAAGATCAATTCTAAATTTCAAAAGAAGGGATAAAATCAGGAACGCAAAATTAAAACACTTATTAAGTAAAAATTTGGATATCTTAAGCACGGCAAAAAGAAACAAATGGGAATGGGCAGGTCATTTGGTTAGAAGAAAACGAAAATGTTGGGCAAAAAGGGTAACATTCTGGCAATTAGTAGAAAAAAGAAAACGCGGTAAACAGAAAAAGAGATGGCGCGATAGTTTTACGAACTTACTTAAACACAACTTATTTCATAGGATCGCGCAAGATAGAAAAGAGTGGTCGAGGCTGGAAGAGGCCTTTGCTCTCCTATGAGGGCTTTGTAATGTTGTATATATAATATGTAGCATAAGAAAATCTATGTACCAAGGCTTATTTAAATAAATAAAAATTCATTCTTGAAAGGGTTCTAAACAAGAAAAATACACAAGATCAGGCAATCGCTACGTTGAAAGTTGAAAAGATACAATTTCATTCTAAAGAACAAATAGTAAGCGAAGTAAGGCAAAATTCGCACTGTAAAATAATAATCACTGTGATGAAGGGAGGCATAAAGCGAATTTATCTTCTTTTCATTCAATAGATTTCTAATCTCCTACTACATAAGGGTGTAAAGAGTTTGGTATTGTTATAAGACAGTTAGAATGTTTCCTTTAATTATCCAGCTTCAGTAATGTCGCTTGTCAGCTTGTGCTGTTTTTTTCCTCCCCTTATCTATTTAAAATTAAATTGTTCTTAGTGTTTTATGAAATAATAAATGTTATTTTGCGTGCGGTATGTCAACCTGTATCTGTGATAAAATGTTATTAACTCTCATTTCTTGAAGAAATCATGTTACTAATTAATAAATATTGTTAGCCAAGTACAAAAATTCATCACTGTAGTTCATGCACAGAGATGAATTATGCTTAAAACTATGACTTTACCTTCAGTAGTAAGTTGTAAAAAAATTATGAAATGTGAAATTGCCCCACTCTTACTTAGTTTCCAATAAATGAATGAATGAATGTATGAATGAACGAATAATCGATAGATACTAAAAGCTATTTTTCGTGACCCGGAATCTGTTTCATAAAAATGAGCAATCTTATTTGTTAAGAGTACAGTATTTGTTCCTACTTGCCATACATTTTTTGAAATAGTTAGGTGCCCATTACGAAGCAATCAGAATTCAATATTAAATAGTTAGACGCTGCCTAACTATTTAATATTGATTTATGATTGCTTCGTTTCATTTTTCACTTCATCAAATATCTTGTTTATTTTTTCTGGCTGAAATAATACGTATAAATCACGCTGAATTTGCATGAAAAATCTAATTATTTAGAACGACAGATTCATGTTTTTTCATCAATTTTTACAAAACTCGTCATGAAGTTGTGCATTCATTTCAGTCAATTTCCCCATAAAAAGTACTGTACTTTTTTTCATAGTTGACAAAAATTTCATTACCTATCTGTAGAACAAATGTCGATCTTCCGGAACTTGGGAATATGAAAATCCTACTTCGAAAACTTATTAATTAATCGCCATATTTTCTTTGCTTTTTTCCCTTAGTTTTCAGTAATTTTGATGGCTGTGTTAATCGGATATCTTTTGAATATTTTCTTACGCAATTTGTAAATTTTCATCTATCAGTGTAACGCGATGATCAACTGACTGATACGCTCGTAAAGGAATTTAATTTCCTAGAAGTCATTACATACATTGGCGCGGAACTCGCAATCACGCGTCATTTTTCGCGCCATCTTCTTAATTTGCGAGAAGTTATATCTCGAACGCATATCATCTTTCAGCACTACTGTTGTAGTGAGCTAATTCGTCACTCTTGGATATTATGTAAGACGGCGTCAAAAATAGCTAATGGTTACTTTCTTCAAAACACTCATTAAAATGTTTACAACTTGAACCTACAATCCATACACTATATAAGTATATGGTCAAATTATCATATAATTCCAACCGGTTAAAAATTGAAATGATTAACATGTTAATGGAATTAACAAAAAAAAAAAAAAAAAAAAACACGTACTCCGTAGAGTAACTCGATTGGAAAGAATGAACTATACACACGAGTTACTATACGTAGCCTTGATATAGAAAGTGAAAATACTCCTAAGAAAGTGGATTTACTCATCAAACAAAGGTAAACATAGACGCTACAGTTTCGAGTTGGTATAGGCTGTTGAATGCTCGATATACTATCATATTATACCATATACAATACCTCGATCGCCCCAAAAATCGATCGATTAAAAAAACCGGCTGTTCTATAACGGTGTTTTGCGTAATTACGTCACAGTGCGAGTAAATTGCGGTCATGACGTCATACGAGGTATAACGGCGACTAATTTGATAATTTCTCTGCGCGAGATGCGAAATCGTTTTCCGGTGAAATGGATCTACTGGAAATAAATGTTATTTATCTAGTTTTGAACGCGCGCGCGGTTTATGCCGTCGGCGTCGTTCTGGTATTCCTCGCTTTGGATGGTTGCTCCGCAGATGGTAATTACTGGCGATCGTTCTGTATAAGCCTGACGGTTCGTGTTGTTTAAGTATTGAAGAGATTTTGATGACAAGTATACGTTGAAACTTACATGCGAATTATTTTACCCTAATAATCTTTCATGCAATTCTTCTTCATTATTCAATTCATTATTTCACTCAGAATTACCAGTTAACGACTGGCGGTGAAGGTGTAAATGCGTTAAAGTTATACCTATTTCTTGAATGAAATTGGGTATACATAATGTATGTGATTACATTACTTATACGATTATTTATTTATTTATTCAGCTTTATTTATCAGTTGGGGATATTGTACTTACCTACCTATTGTGTGAAAATTTGGAAAAACATTCAAAAAAGAAAACCCTTTTTGCTTAATTTATTTTCTTAGTTATTAATAACACATATTTTGAAATGAAGACATCGAATTTTCTTGTTTTTTTAAATTATTCATTCCGAACATCCTATGGCTTCAAGAATTCAGTCTCGATGCAATCATTTTTATTATGCCGATTAATTTCAAACCTTTTATTTCTGTAAATGTCGTAGAAGAACATGGCAGAAGCTTACCCCTCTCAATTTCATATCTTCTGAATTCGCACACGATTGAACGGGGTTAAAGACGAAGAAATAAAGGCCTGTTGTGAGTCCAAATTCGTGTCTTAGAGAAATATACAGTAGACAGTGCTAGCAAGTATGAAGAACGGTTATTGGAAGTTCGTAGTGTTCGCAGGTCAGAGGCAAAATGTCCAAAAGTAAATATGAGTGGGTCAGTTAGATATGGTCTATTTTAAGTCTACATAGTAGGAACTCGTCAGCACCTTAATTTCCAGGATAATCCGTTTGTAAGCTAGTAACCATGTAAAGGTTATTTGATTAGAAATTCGCACAAGAAAGGTGATCATTTCTTTATCTATAGAGTATTGGTTTCTGACATAATTTCTTCCAAGCAAAATTTCCAGTTAAATGGTCTAGAGCAAAGGAGAATCTTTGAGTATGAGTAAATTGTAGTTTGTAAATATAATTTTATTTCAAATACTTTGGCTAAAACTGGTCTTTTTTTCGAGCGAATGTGTTATGAATTTGACGAAAGATCATTATTCACTACCTTCCCTACGAGAACATTAAGGTCTGTCTGAAGTACTTCCTCATCATCAGTGGTCTTTGTTGATATAAATATGTTAATATCATCTGTATTTATAATGATTTATCTCCGTCTCTGCTTGGCTGATTTCACCAATTATCACAAATCAGATCAATATCCAAATTCAAAATATTTACAACCTTCATAATAAACATTGATTGGATCCTTCCTTCCAAGTATGATTGAAAAAATGTTTGCAGATTTCTGTAAAATATTAAAATTCTAATTTCTTGTACTACATATTTTCTTATCCTGTTTATGCTTGCTGAATTCTATTTATGTATTTATTACTTTCAAAAATTTCCTCAAAATAAGTAGCTAATTGACCTTCCTTCCATAAAACCGCATTGATGTATTGATATTAGTGAATCTATCCAGGAGTCTATCATGTACCTATCACTCAGGATGAGTAACTAGGTATATGTTTCATTCTGTCACATTTTCTTACCAAGTACCTGCTATAGAGATATGTACACTGTGAGCTATCAATGTCTTAAGTACGTGTGCAAGTTGTACTACCATATGTACGTCTGTAGCCTGAACTATAATTTGTTTTTACCAGTGTTGTAGAACAAACCAAAGAACGAGAACGAAGAACAACAAAAACGGAGAATTTTCATTGTTCCTGAGGAACAGGACCAAGAACGAGAACATAAAGTGATATATCTGAAGAACAAAGAACAGAACGAGAACAGAATATTTTCAAACTGAAAGATCGAAGAACAAAACGAGAACCAACTAATGAACAATGTTGAGGTACAAAAACAAGAACAAGAACGATGTAATTTTTTGTTGTTCTTCGTTCTTTTGAAAGTTCATGATTTATTATAAAATTTGAATTAATAGATATCATTAGGGGAAAGAGAAAATAAAAAACTTATACTTGAAAGCGGGCAAGTGCTACATATACCCATATAAGTATTTTTTTTTTTTTTAAATTATTAGCTTCAATTAATTAATTTTCAATTTCAACAACATAAACTGTAAACACGTTATCAAAAAAAAGAAAGAAAGAAAAATAAAAGAAAAAGTTGAAGAACGAGAACAGAACGAAGAACGAACAAGGACGAGACCATAAAGGATTGAAAGAACAAAGAACAGAACGAGAACAACATTGTACAGAATTAAAAGAACGAAGAACAGAACGAGAGTAGTTGAAACATTGAGAATAAGAACGAATCAGGAACAGGATCAAATGACTAGGTCTTTCCAGGAACGAGAACAGGAACAAGAACAGACATATGTTCGTTACTACAACACTGGTTTTTATTGTATTCTTCCTCTAGGATTAATGTTTCTAACCAACCACTGTTTTACGCATCAAATTTTTGCTAAACAAATGAATGGACAGTTACCATGAAAAAATTGACGAAGAAAATATCAATTTAGATATAAAATTTCTTGATTTTCTGGGTTATGAAAATTACAGCATTTCGTCTCATTTTGTTCTTGTGTAGAAAGAAATTACTTTGATGCAAGGTAAATACCATATTTCTGATACGCTGGTTGTAAAAGTGTTATGAATACAGTCAGTATGTTATTATATACCTTTAACCACTTTATATTTTGTCCAATTTTAAGATTCGAATACAACAATAATCAATGTTGGCAAAGTGTTATATTCATTCTTATGCATATATCGTGTGTCCGAGGAAACCTCACGGAGGGAAAGCGCCAAATTTTCTTCTAATGAGCAACTAAATAGATATAATAAATATTGGTTACAGTGATTTCTAATTTCACAACCAATCAGAACGCATTTATAGCCAGTGATATAACATGAAAGTATTTTGAACTATCATGAACGAGAATTTGGTACTTAGGCTGTATAGGGTTCAATCGGATGCCCGGTATGTATTCATTTATCGATGTTGAGAATTTGGCACTCTTCATTTTTGTAGAATTCGATAGGCAGCCTGCAATGAGCGTCTTTACATACGTTGTAACGATAGGAATTTATTGATATTTGTGAATGAGAGCAAATTTTTACATTATTGTTGAAACTTCTTATATTATAAATTCGCCCAGTTTTGCAAGTTATTTACATCCGAAGTACATAAAAGCCTATATCGGTAAATAAATATAATAAAACTTTTGGTAACTGTTTCACTCATTCGAGGCTTGAGGGAATACAAACACTTGAGCGCAAAGTTGGTTTATTGTTTATAACTTATAAGTATATATATTAAATCTTTTTGCGTATGCATTCATTACAGAAAGGCTTTCTCTCTAAAGCTTCTTAACTGTTTATCGATGCGTCGAAGATGATTACTTCAACACAAAAAATATGCAACACAGGTAGCTTTAAAAACGTTTAATCTTAATGTAACGAATAAGCTTATTTGGAATAGTATTTAGGGTAAACAAGTGCTCGTATTTTTTTTTTTTTTGAAAAAGCAATCAAATGGGGAGGTAGGCACGAGGCGGGAGGATCTAATTAAAAATAAGAACTGCCTGCGAAAATCCGTTTATATTAAGTGCCAACTCGAAAAATAATTATTTTAAAACCAGTTCGTACAAACTTTTCTTCTTTATGTTTGTTTCGAAATGTGCAGATTTTTCATCTCTTATCATCAGCCACAGAACATTAGGTATTTTACGTCTGAGTAAGGAATTTTCATAATAAATTTCGCGAGAGAGGAGTGAAATATTTACTAACTCCAGGCGAAGTGAATTTTCGCTGTATTACGTACGTATATCGTACGCGTATAGATAACGCAAAACCTATTCATAAATTAACGAGCTGTTTGTGTTATTATGTATGGAACACATGTTTCCTTTGTTTTCATAATAAACGAAACAATTCAATTAACGCAATCGAAAATGCAATTTTTCATGTTTGTATTCCGCACCCGTTCAGTTATTTATTTATGGTCATCAGTTGAGTTTCCATGCATCTTCTTGATTTCCTGGCGAGTCTAATTACATTGAGAGAATTAACTCTTATCTTCCGGTCGTTCCTTGCTGCTTATAAGATCATGTCGCTTATATTCTGCGTAACTGAAATACTTAATAAGTATATCTTTGGGTGGTAAGGAAGGAAATATTAATGCGAAGAATGAGAATGAGTGATGTTTTGTTGTTATGTTATAAGTAAGAATGGGACTTTTATGTCATAAAAATTGTGTTTTATGCATAATTTATGTTTTTCGTCGTGTGGAATATGTCAAAAATATTCCTAAAACTCCCACAATATGGCAAAATACGTATGCTCGATGAAAGACGGGGCAATATGGGTATCAAAATTCGTGGATTCTGAAGGAGAACAATGATACAACAAAATCGAAACGGTTCATCCATTTATTCGAAAAACATGAAAAAATCTAATGTTTAAAACATAATTGTACACAAAGTATATGTTTTTTCATACTCATCATCTGAACGAGTAATTGAAAAAAAAAATCGCTGGAAAAAATATCGATTTTTTTCCCAGGAGCAGATTTTCGTGAAAAGTCAATTTCTCAATTTTTTTGTCTTTAAAAGTAGGTAGTGAAAAATGGGAAAAAGGTTAATACTTTTTACTAAAAATTTGTAAAAATATGCTCATACAACTTGGGCTCATTTTACTCGGAATTTTATGATTCGCAAAGATATTACAAATATTTCTAGTGACAATCAACCAAAAAATATATGTAAGAACATAAAAATCCTATCTCCAGTTATGAGAAACATTGCTGGCTTAGAAGATTACGTCTTGCAGTTTGAAAATTCGATTCAAATTTGGGTATTTAGGTTCCATGTGAACTTTTAATTTATGATTCATTTTACTTTGCACCAATTCATTTTGTCGTCAATGTATTGTGAAGAATAGAAAGTAAATTGGTCTCAATGTTGTATGCCGTTTCAAAGCAATGCGTGTTCTTTATGTATTTATATTAGATAACAAAGAATTAAAAATCAAAAAAACCTTTCATATTCAATTTTTAGTCACAAATTTTTCATTTACTTGCATAAATATCGTGGAAATAAGTAATTTTTATGGAATTTTAATTATTTTCCGGATTTTTTCTTCTTTAATTTTTTATAAGTTTTCCATTACTTTCTAAAAATTATCATAGAATTTTATAATAAATTTATTGATATGAATTTTTATATTTTTCGCACGAGAATTTAATATAATATTGTAGGAAATTATTTTTGACTCTTGAAAAAATATTTACATTTAACATACTGATACAACATTCAGTCAGTCTGATGGTTGCAAAATCACTCCTGTGAGACTTGTATCAGTGGCGGCGATAGGCGCAAGCAGAGGAAGTAATTCTTACGGGCGCCGAAGGTGGAGAGCCCCAAAATACTTTTAGTTGAAATTCTTTTTTTTTTACCCGTATGTTCTTGAAAAATGAGGAAAATCACGAAATAGGTACAAAATTTTTTTTTGAGTTGGGCGTCTTCTTTTATTTTGCTTCGGGGCGCCAAAATCGTATCGTCGCCACTGACTTGTATAGACCCAAGTATATTATACTTTTCATTTAATAGGTACGTCATATGGAAAGTTCAGACAACCAACTCATTTTCAAATACGTATCCATCTCCAAATGAAGTCAGAGTTTTTAAAAATTTCAAGGAAATTATAATGTTTGATGAACTACAAAATTTTTGGATCCAAAGTAAAATTTTATCGTTCAAAAACTGAAATAAATTTAATGCTTAATTTTCCTTAAGTTTAGCAAACATAAGCAATATAAAATTTAAAATAAATGTAGTATTTCTTGCCATGCAATAATCATGTGAATTATCAAATTATGGCAACTTGAGGCTCCTAATTATCTTCAAATTTTGATGTTCCTTCATTAAATTCAAGAATTCATACTGCTGTCATCAACTAACTCTACATATAAAGTTTGACCTTTTAAGTGGATTTAGTGAGGAAATATGGAAGATTCATGTAATTCCTGGCAATAAATTTCCCCTCCAAAAACTGGTTTTCGCTCTAACCCTTCTTCAAATTCACTTAAGAAACGAAAATCACAATATGTTAGTCACTTGAACTCATTTCATCATATAACATCGAAATAAAAAAATGTTGACATCTTTTGTATCCCATCACATTGTAAGTTCTATTACTCCTTCTGTTCCCCTCCCACATCATGTGTGGAAGAGAATTTGAAGTATAGTATACCTCTTATCACCAATAATCATATGATTTCAACATTTTTACTGATTTGGGGCTCCTCAGCTCTATTCAAATTTTGATAATCCTTCATTTTGAATTGATTTTGACCCTAATTCAAGAGGTCGTACACCGGTACCAAACTAACCCCTCGCACTAAGTTTGATCTTTCTAAATTAATTTGATGAGAAGATATGGAAGATTTGAGAAATTTTATGACTTAAAACTTCCCCAAAAAGCCGTTTGTACTTGGGAAACCGAAATTTCATATGTTGGTGGAATCACTATTTCGTATGAGGTCAAAGACGGAAAGTTTGACCTGCTGTTTTCCCCGCTGTAGTACCCCTCAAAATTTGAGTAATCCGCTATTGTGAGATATATCAAAAAAACAAGAAAGTATCTTTTTTGCATTTCCGAGAATGGTCTCTTGCCAAATTTTGAGTGTATTTTCATGAATAATTGCGGATGCTGGCATGGAAAAAAAAACAGTGCAACCTTTTTTTTTTTTTCTTTTGTTTTGTGCCGTGTGCTGCTACTTAGGCCAGAGGCACGTGATATTTAAGGGTGGTTAGATTAAGTGTGAAAGGTTGGCTTTTTTGAGGAAGGTGAAGAGGGAAATTATTGCTGCATGGTTGTTGAGGACTTCGGCGAGAGATGTAGGACTGTTAAGGATGGCCCGAGGGCCGTGTGAGAGGGGCAGTGTAGTATAATATGAGCAACGGTGAGAGGAATTTGGCAGATAGGGCAAAGAGGACAGGGCTGCCTGTTGAAGAGGTGAACGTGGGTGAGGCAAGTGTGGCCTTAGCGGAGTTGCGTGATCACGACGTTTTCTCTTCTTGTTGTTATTGGTGGAAGATGCCAGGGTGCCGCGGAATCTATGGCGCGTAATTTGTTCGTGGTGGGAACGCTGGTCCTCCAGAAGTTTCGCCAAGCTGTAGTTGTTGCTTTCTTCACAGATGTTTTCACGTCTCCGAGTGGTGAAGGTGTATTTGGATGGGGAAGTAGAGAGGAGCCATCCTTAGCTGCCGAACCTGCTAGGTCGTTACCAGGGAGGTTTACATGGGATGGAAGCCACGCCAGGACAATGTTGTTTCGATTCGTGATGAGGAGAATTATTTTTTTGGCGAACGGATGTTGCTGATGGTCTGTACAGGACCGTAGAGCATAAAGGGAATTCAAGGAATCTGTTAGGATGAGATATGGATAAGGAGAGTTTTCATCAACGATGTTTTTTATTGCTAGGTAGATTGCGAAAAGTTCAGCAGAAAGGATAGTGAGAAAGGGAGGGAGTGAGAAGCGGAGTAGAATAGATTCGTGGGTTGCGATGCCGCAACCTAGTCCTACTGGTGTTTTCGAACCATCCGTAAGTAATTTACGGTGATGAGGGTATTTTGCGAGGAGATAGTGAAATTCAGCTTTCCAGATGTGAGGCGGCGTGCTTATTTTGTTGAATTGTGAGAAATGTAGATCGATGTTTGGTTGGAATTGTGACCAAGGTGGGTGGGCGGCTGGAGATAGATGACAGATTTCAGGAGGGTACAGATCGATTGATAGAAGAGCGAGAGAGGTTGCATGGTCTAGCCGGTGCGGAACAAATTGTGGGAGTTTGGGATTTGCTTTGTAGTGGAGTAGGGAGTTGATAGTTGTGATTCTTCGATAATGAGCGAGTGGGAGTTCGCCAGCTTCGCATATAATACTTTCAATTGGGGAGGTACAGAAGGCACCAATGGCGAGGCGGATCGCAGAGTGGTGAATGGTGTTTAGAGTTTTAAGGATGTTTTTTTTTGCTGAGCTGTACGCTGCTGAGCCGTGTTCAATTTTTGATCTAATGAGCGAGTGATAGATTTTTAGTAGTGAGGGGTGATCCGTTCCATACGACGTGTTGGCGAGTTTTTTTATAAGGTTGAGTTTTCGAGTACGTATGCGGATAATTGAAAATCCGCATAATAGGTGTATTTTTCATTTTCTTTTTTTTGAAGAGATAACCATAAGCATTTCCTATATATATGATTAAAATCAAGCAAATACGACTTAAAATCAAGTAATTACAACCACTGAAACGAAGAATTTATTTACTTTTCGAAAAACAAGAACGAACTACCAACGCATTTGCGAGTACTTTTACTGTACTGTAGTTTGAAACTGAAAAGGAAAATGTGATGGAACATCACATGTTGTTCGTATAATACAAAATGTGTCCGGAATCCGGCTAATAGGGTCATTCGGATAATAGGGATTTATTTCTGACTATCCGGATAATTGAAGTACGGATACTTGAGGTCCAGATAATCGAGGTTGTACTGTATATATGTACCAAAAAGTTGGACATTTTCCAGATGATTATAAATGGTTCGAAACGCAAAGATTTGAAACCCCTAAGATTCGAAAACCCCATCCTGCCCCAACCCCTTTCCAAATCAAGTAGCCTGTAATAGCTATCATTTTTATTAAAAACTCAGTTAAAAAGTGCTATAAATTTACAACACTTCTATCTGCCGAATCTACGCAAAGAGAATATTACATTGATATCAATTGCGAGGCCCCTGTTCAGCGATTTAATATTAGGTACGTGAGCATTATAGACACGAAGTGAGACTTTTTTGGAGAGATAGGCCCACTTCAGATTTACTCGTTGGCGTGAATGTATGGGGATACATGGTTCGTCTTATTCTTTCTCCGTGATCACTACTTAAAGGTATAGTGCCAGAAGACAATACAATAAGAGCCAAAATTTTGGAGCACTTCGTCTTAACAATTTATTTATATTTTATAATCATAGATGTTGGATAGAATACAAGTTTAATTTCTTTTAAGAATTCGTATATTATTTTCAAGTTCTAATTAGCGTTGCGAAAAACGGCTTAGTTTCAAACGATATCATTAAATTAAGACTTATTGAGATCTATTTTTAGCGTCGTGGAAGCGTATTTTTTTTTTAAATTGGATTATTCTTGTATGATGCATTATGCCAGTTAAATAATTGGATTTCATTCGAGAAAATGGAAATTTTTCGAGGGTTTCGAAGTTATCGGCTTTTTGCAGATTTTCTTTCGTTGATTGTGCTTCTTATTTTGAATAAGTTGGCGGTTAGTTTTCATTATTCGACGCTGGGTTTTGAAAATACGCAAACTATTTGAAAAGTTTTATTATTATTATTATTATTATTATTATTATTATCATTTTTTTTTGCAAGGAAAATCTTTTGATATAAAATTATCTTTGTACGCAAGTGCTAGAGTGTAATTAAATGATTTTCAAAGCGATCGGATCTCGTAAATTTACGAAATTCGACCGTGAGATTTAATTGTAATCATATTTATTGGTTTCATTGTTTTTGATGCGAAATCGATAAATAATCTCGACGACGTATCCAGTATGCTGTATGATGGTAAAAACTCGTTCGACCTTCGTAACGACACCATACGGTTACTGATATTTTACGAGCGCCACGATATTTTCGTTTTGACGAACAAAAGCTTAAATTGCAGTACACGCGTTAGAAAAAATATGTCTGTTGAGAACAGCTGAAAGAGCCTCGTCGAAATTCTCAAAACACTCTCCTGAAACTATAAAAAGATTTTGTTCGAATAAAAAACCGTAATTTACCGTTAGACCCCTAAGCTTCAGCCATTAAATTCTTCCTCGTGAAAAAAAAAACACCGAAAAAAATATTACTCGTAAGCCTTCGAATATCCGCCTCGACGAAAGCGAAATCATGCCTAAAAGCTTTACAAGCATATTCGAAAGCTGTTCTTAATGTTACCACCGAATGGCATTAAACCGAATCGGCTATTGATTTCGACTGAAATTCCAAAACGTATTTTTGTTGCAGGTACATTTTTCGTAAAAAAATGACTACGCGGAATGCGTATCGTGTCTGGATTGTAAATCTGTAGAAAAATATTTACTTACATTCTTCATCGGCTTCACGATATCCAGAGCTTAGTTTACCCATTTTTTAATGTGTATCGATACATAAAGAAAATCGGCAATAAACTAGAAAAAGAAAAATGAGCAATTTTTCGGTGTTGTTTTCTTTCCGAGGAAAAAACGAATAAAATTTATCGCTTCTGTAGTCCTCTTACACTTTGATATTCTTGCTTGCAAGCGCACGAAATTTCCACTTTTCTTTTTCTTTATTTCTGAAGGAAGGGAAAAATATAAACGTTTTCCAAATGGAATCATATGTCTCATTAATTATTCCGTCAGTAAAATTTTCAGCGCGAGATATTAGTGGAATATTACTCGATATTCATTAATTCGTAGCAGTACGTTTTATGTAAATTTTCAACGATTTTCCAAGCTAATTAAATTTATTATTGTAGCGTACTTATGAATTTTGAAAGAACTTACCATATTCGATGTTTATAATTTTGGGTACCAGTAGGAAGTATTTCAGACGAAATTCGAAACTCGCGAAAACATTTTAACATAGAAATACGCACCAAAGATGAACTTATTGCGATGAAACAGTTAACCGATCGTGTTTGTTTACAATCGGATACATGAAATTAAAGAGTAAACGCACGCAAAAAGGAAAAGGATAGAGAACGGTGGAGGGCAAATAAATTGGAAGAAGATGGAGTTGGAAGGAAGATGTGTGAAAAAAAGTGAGAGTGGTATACGAAGTCCGAACGAACGGCGTAAACGATCCAAAGTATGGTATTTATTATTTAATGTGGCTGTCGGGTGCGCTTGGCTTGGCATTTATTTCTTTAATTACAAGCCATACCGGATAACCGGCGGGAATCGTGAATTTGGTGAATTTGTGCTAGTCTCGTTTATAGCCTGTATTTATACTTTCGATTTAGCCGAGCTAATCTGATTGTATCGAAAGTACCTATCTGAAAATACATAAGTGGAATTCGAAAACAATATACGAATTTGGAAAATGAAGATGATTACGCTCTGTAAGCTTATTCTCATTTAGTTCTTCTAACAACCAAAGCGTTTTCACGTCGTTTCGGTTTTGATCTCATTTTATAGATTATCACGGTGTCTGTACCATTCTACGTGAATTCCATATTATTCTGCTTCCATTGTACACCAATTGTTTTCTATTGTGAAACTGTTATAAGTGAAGTGGAAAATAGAGTATTTTCGAAATATGAAACCTTACAAACTTTGAGATTGGGAATTCTAAAAAATTTCATTCGCTCGGATCAAATTTCTTCATTATAACTATTCCCCTATTGTCAAAAACATTAAGAAAACTTCCTGATCTACAAGTAATACTAAAGATTAAACCTACAGAATCATGTGAATATCAGACAAGAATAGAATCGTTGAGAAATGTTTTTCATGCCAAAAAATTCCTCAAGAAATGACCAATTTCTTTTACTCTTGAATGACTCATTTCAAATGCATTAAGAGTTATATTCTTATTTTCAGTAAAACTCCACAAAATCGCCAAATTAACAGAACTCTAATTCGTATTCCACAAATGCAGGGGGGTGCTCAGCCATATGGGGGCCCCAGGATAAATATCTTGAAAAGGCCCCGAGAGTCGGTAGCCTCCCTCCCTCGTTATAATTTTTAACTTTTTTTGAGTGGATTAGAAACCTATCTAAAGAAGCAAAAAATTTTGATATACAGATTTATAAAATTTTTAATTTTTTAATTTTGATAGGTATAACATTGATTTTCACTCAACTTTAGAGATTATGTCCAAATTGCCAAAAGAAAAAAAATAGCTGGCAATTTTTTAGAAATTTAGTGATCCAAATTTTTTTTTGATTTATCATGAAAAGTGACTAATTTTTTTTATACATCAACATTGAAGGGAAAACATAGGTTGATAAATTAATGGTGTATTTCACACACACGATCGCATACTGCTTTACGTTTGAACAGATTTAGCATTTATTTTTCCAATTTTTTTATTTCTTTATTAGAAAAACAACTTTTCTCATTTACCAACTTATTTTCCATAATGGCTCAACATTTACCTGTTGCGCTGTTTGTTTGATGCTGGAGAAACCGATTACCTAGAAAAATTTTTGTATCCCGTACCCAATATGTAGGTCAATATATGAAGATGAATTAAGTAAAATTTCCCGATATGGCGATATAAGTGGGTACCTACTATCAATATTAAATATAAGCGGTTGAGTTGAATTGAATTAATTAGGTGTTAAAGAAAAATTTGCTTAAGTTTCTTTACTATTTTCTAACTTTAATTTTTACCGAATTATATAACTTAATTACACGTCTTGTGATACCAAAAGAGGCCCCACTCCAAGGGGCCCACTCCTCGGGGCCCCAGGATATTATCCTGAGTCGTTACATGGTGAGCACGCCCCTGGTGAAATGAAATTGTCTCTAAAATTTTTTTACTGAGTTTTTAATAAGAATAATAGATATTACTGCCATCGTAGATGGAAAAGAGGGCTATCACACGTTTGTATTTCAAACCATTTGTAATCTGGCACATGTCTATCTTTTTGGCATGCTTCTTTTCAGTTTTCGTTTGACGAAAAATGGCGGTCCCTCGGACTTTGAGAAAAACTCAAGGGAAATGTTCGTGTAGTTTCATATGAAAGAGAACAAATGTAGTATTTCTTGCCTTGCAATAATCATATGAATACATATTTCTCAAACTATAGCTACTTGAGGCTCCTCAATTTATCCTCATATTTTAACGATCCTTTATTTTGGATCCATTTTGACTCAAATTGAACAGCTAAGCATACATACAAAGTTTGACCTTTCTAGGACGATTTGGTGAGGAGATATGGAAGTTTTATGAAATTCCTTATTGCAATTTCCTCTTCAAAAAACGGTTTTTGTTCCAACTCTCCTTCAAATTCACTTGGGAAGCTAAAATCAGAGTAAGTTAGTCATTTGAGGTAATTTTGTCGTATGATATTGCCATAGAAAATCTTAGACTTTTCATGCACCTCCGCCATATTTTGATATTGATACCCCCTCCTGCTCTCCAATACTATCCAATATTCATATGAGTTCATATCAATTACATTTTTACTAATTTTAGGCTCCTAAAGCTCTATTTGAATTTTGATAATCCGCCATTTTGGATAGATTTTGAACCTAATTCAAGGAGCCATATACCGGTGCCAATCTAATCCCACACACAGTTTGGCTTTTCTAGCTTAATGTGATGAGGAGAAGTAGAATATTCAAGAAATTTCACAGTTCAAAACTTCCTCCAAAAGCCATTTTCGCTCTAACTCTCCAACTCAATTAAAAAAATGATAAGTATGTTATATGAGTTTACCCTGTATAAGTCATATCTATATTTTCGACCTTTCATTCGTTACTTTATGAACATCTCGTGTACTCAAAATCTACTCCTCCTGTATTATGTCTCTAGTTGCTCTTCAAATTTGCTTGGAAAGCTGAAATTAAGTTATATTGACATCCCCAAGTTGAAAATATTAAGTAATCTAATTATAGATGGAGGGGGAGGGGGAAATACTGAAAAAACGTCAGATGGAAGATGAAAATAAAATTATTAGTTGAGCAAACATGATGTATGGTGTTGTTCTACTTCTGAAATGTAAATAATGTTATGTGTAAAAAATGGTGAAATGGTATATCTCTAAAGTTATTGATTGAAGTGAATTGAATTTTTGTATATTATTGTTTGAATCTTGTTCAAGGGCCCTGAATGCCAGATTTTGGAAATTTTCACTTATACTTAACATGTTAATTAACGTTGCGAAGTTGGAAGCATTTTGTAAATTTTAAATATAATTATAAAAAGAATGGAGGGTAAAATCAGGCCAAAGAAGCATTACAAATCACCATTAAAAAGGGCCTCCCCCATTAGGTAGGTAAAGTCGGCCCTTGACGCAAATTTGGTCAAAAGTGGTTCGAAATGTCACTTGGTACCTAAAAACATTCCACCTAAATTTTTGACTCGCTACCCCACCCCTTCGAGAATTATCGGGCATTATATGCTAAAAATTCAATTCGCGATATTTCCAGTAAAAATGAGGGAAAATTTTTGAAATTTTCCAGATCATACGTAGTGCATGTATGTTCGTACCATAATGTTTTGAGATTTCTTTTGAAATTTTTTTCTCATTTTTGGGGGACTTGAAAATTTCAAAAAAAAAAAATTGGAAAAATTTTGGGGGTGCCTTCGCTGAATTTTTTTTCATAACTTCGTCATACCTTTAGGTACAACATATAATTTTTTCAAAGTCCCTTTAGGGGGTGCAACATGCTGAAAAAAAATAAAGTTTGAATAAAAACGTGTATTTTTCAACTACCGCCCGCAACGATAACACTTAAAGCCCAGTCATTTTTGGTTCGGACCTAGAAAAAATTACAGGAAAAATGATTTATACCATACATGCGAAGAATGCCTTCCTAAGTAACATTCTGAAAGTTGCTTCCCCTACCCCTCCGGCTAAATGTGCAAGAGGACAAAAACCTCTGAAAAAAGTGATTTTTTGCTTATAGCTTTGAAAGGAGTAGGATCAGGGGTAAATTAGATTAGTAAAAAAATTTTCTCCGTTCAGTTTCCTATAAGATAAAACCTTCAAACACTTTTCGAAGTGTTTTTATTACGTCCAAAATGACGGGGGAGAGGGGTAAAAATAAACCATTTTTGAAAATTTTGTGTTTTTCAATTGTACGACAATTATGATGATGGGGAGAGGAAAAATCAATAAAAACAAAATTATTCTACACTGGATTCTCAATAAAAATAAGTGCTGATGATTCTCGCTAAGCACCAAAATGGGCCCAAAATATGGATCTGTGAAAATTTCAAAAATTTTCCCTCGTTTTTACTGGAAATATCGCGAATTGAATTTTTAGCATATAATGCCCGATAATTCTCGAAGGGGTGGGGTAGGGAGTCAAAAATTTAGGTGAAATGTTTTTAGGTCCCAAGTAACATTTGGAACCACTTTTGACCAAATTTGCGTCAAGAGCCGACTGACTTTACCTACTTAATGAGGGAGACCCTTTTAGCAACTTTCATCAAGTAGTTTTGTAGAAATATCTGCTCTAATAATTATTCTCATTTCGGAATCCTCAAGCATTTTATCATTTTAATCTAGAAATTGAAATATTTTTTCTTTATATTTGATATTTATGTATCAGCCTTTTCAAACATAATTACATAATTAAAAATTAATAGAACTTCATTCATTCGTCCAAAAAATGGAATTTCAAAATTTTCGTCATTCAGTGTCAAAAAATGCAATATGTAAATCACCTCTCAAGTTTAAGTTCATTTCTTTGAGCTTAGTTCGGTTCAGTTCGTAAATTCAGAAGAAGTTGAAGTTGGTGAATTTGAAATAATTTATGAAGTTCAAGTTCATTGATAAACTTGCATATTTCTCCCACCTACCATTGAAAAAATGTCGCAATTACTTTCAATTTTTTTTCTTGATTTTATAATACTATTTATATTTAGTTGAATTGGAAACATTATGAAAAATCTCGATATTCAATGCCACATGTTAGAACAAAATACTACATCACACACGTGCTTCATGAAAATATATCATTTGAATATTGGATAGGTATTACCATAAGAAATAAACAAGGTTAGCCTAATAGTTACTCGTATTCAACCGAGTAAAATGGTTTTATCTAATTAAAAAATTCTCGAGTTTGAATTCCCATAATCATTAGTGACAATATGCAAATGCGCAAAGAACGAATGCCATGTCTTTGTAAGAAATTCTGTTCGACTTTAAACTAATTATTGTACTCGTCCAAAGTAGCGCACATAAATTTCGTTTTTCAAGGATCGATTCTTATAAAATTACTGGACATGATGATGCTTTCAATCAATTGGCAAGCTGAGTTATAGAATTGGCATTTTCTAAACGTTTGAATAGTACATGCATTCATTGATAGTGTATTCGCCTTCAGTACTGTTCTTAGACAACGCATCGTATATCGTTGCAAAATTGTTGGTATTCTTCGAGTAAAAAATAATGAGGTGTATGTTGCTTTACAAAAGTTCAGAAAAAAGTTGAAAGAAATATTTTCCTATATTTATGAATTACTTTTGAAAGGCTCATTGTAGAGGTAGCTGAAAAAGACAATATTGAACATCGTGATTTGTATGTAACGAAACTTCCTTTTGTGGTTTTAAAATCAGCTTTAATTCGATGAAAATGTGACTCGTTTCAGTAGCGATGACATTTATAATTCATTAAAAATTTTACTTCCTATGAGAGTGTAAACGTGACAAATGCACTATAATACCTTGTAGCGGAGAACTTTGATTAAAATGTTCGCCAACTATGGAACATTTTTCCAGTTTTGGCCTGCGTAAATACCAATTACCTAAAAACAAAACTGTTCGAAAATTTGTTGAGAATGTTGGTAACTTTTCATGAAGCGAATAACGTGCAAACATTTCGCTCGCAGCATAGTAGTGCTTTTGAAATCTCCAGCTTCATACAATTTTAATAGTTTCAACTGTTCACATTGTGAGTGGGGGTATGTGTTGGGTAAGGTAATTTTCGTTGCCCACCATTTAATTTGATAACATTTTTCCAATTTTTTTTTTGGAATCACCTGTTACTTTTCCGAAATTTTTATTCTTTGTTTAGTAAGTGAAATATTGTAATTATTGATGTTAAGAATAGGTAGGGATTCTAAGTAGGTAACATCCCCAATGCTGCCAACCTGTAACAAAATATTGTATTACATTACGTTTTTTTTCGTATATACTTATGGTAACAACCATCTCAAAATGTACTGCGTTAAATTGTTTAATTAAATTAACGTGTAAAATATGTTTTGTTTTAATTTATTCCTCAAGAAAACTCTCGATTCACACTTAATGGTACACGGGTAACTTCTTTTTCTCTTCAATTGATTTTATGATATCGTAAAAAGTCGAAAAAGTTTTTAAAAAATTCTCATGCCAAGCTCCTCATTTGTTGAAAGCTCAAAGCATATTACTTTTTTATTTATTTATTTATTTTTATTTTTATTTTTATTTTTTTGTTAAATTGCTTAACATAGTATTTATTTTAAGTATGAAATGAAATTTTAATGCAGGATGAAAACAGTAAGTTAAGAGGGAGGAAAGAACGAACCTTGAAGGAATCAAAGGGCAATCTGATAGTGCGATAATTATCACAGGGAAAAAATTCCCTATTGTGATGATGTGTCAACACAAACGTAAAACTAAACTGTTTATTATTTCAAATTCATATATTTATTCATGCTAAAAGTGAAAAAAGTGAAAAGTTGCTGGCAATTAAGCTCCCTATCCATACGAGATAATTGGGCAAGTTCGCTATTCAGTAACGAGTGATGAAATATTAATACTGCAATCCTGCATCAATAATAAACGAAGCTCACGCGTTGATGTGGGAAATTGAAAATCTAGACAGTAATGCGTTCCAATAGAGCCCCTGTAATTTGATCTTAACAATTTTGAGAGATGGTTTTGAAAAATTAATCAGATTTTCAGCGAATAAGCGCGATATTTAATATTCATCTGTTAAAAGATATATTTTCCTTCGCTTCTTGATTTAAAAATAATAATCTGTATGTATGAGAGATTGTTTTTTTCTTTTTTATTAAAAATGACCAAGCGATGATTTTCTGCTTCACTTCGAAAGTGAGTAATATTTTATGTCTTTCTTTTTAAATGAAGATTTGCATTTAAAAGAGTAAGTTGAATAACATTCTTTTCATTCCTTTATATTTTTACGGTTAAGTACATATCCTATAATAAATAATTAACACAGAAAAAACATATTATTTATTAAACATCACAAAATCAATAATAAACAATTATAATATAATTCTTGGTACAAATTTTTATTGACAAAAAAATTCATTCAGCCTTTATAGTTGAAAGATCTAAGCGAATCTTATTTGAATCTAAAGCAGTCATCAAATCAACGCGTTCCTTGTTATCATTAATATTGAATAATTCTGCATAATCAGAGTTTTGTAAACAAATTAATTTCCGAATAAGATATTTATTGCACCCCAGTCGTATTTTTTTCATCTTTCAAAGATAGAAAAAAATTTTTGATTTAATTTTTTTTTTTTTGTTGAAAAAGGGACAGTGTTGGCAATTATTATGATTTATGATGCATATTGTGATTCAACCCTTTTCACTTTTAGATGTTTTAGGTAACCCTTCTGTACACGAACTTTTTTGTTATTATTTAATATTTCTTCAATTCTCATAGATTTTGAAAAAATGTGGTATCTCCTGAAGCTGAAATTAAACGTGTAGCAAATTAGCAAAAGAAATTGAAAAAAAATTTTTAGGTAGATAATTTTTTCATTTTTATGAATTTATTATTTTTTAATGCATAATTTTTGAACAGTTCATCATTATAAACGATTTTTTACTCCATCAATTTTGTTTTCATATTTTGGATCTTTTTTGGATATTTTTCATTTTTATGAGTTTTTTCATTTTGTATTTTTTTTTTTACATTTTTGAATAATTTTAAATACTTTTTTCTTTTTGTTAATTTTTCCATTTTTGATAGTTTTTTGATCCCTGAACAGTTTTTTCTCTTCTGGATATTTTTTCAATTTTGAACATTTTCATATTAGAACCCTTTTAATTTAACTCAATTTTGGATCAGTTTTTTGCTTAGAATTATTTTTTAATTTTTCATGAGAATAGAAATCATTAGCAGCAGCCGATTTTGAAATGTTCGGACCCTACCAGACTTCATATAAAAAAATGACTCAATATTTACAAAAAAATTGAATATTATGAAAATGATTTTTTTTTGTCTTTTTACAATTTTAAAAGAGCCTGCATAAATTATGGTTGGACAACCGTATGGTATGACATAATTGGTTTTTTTCTTATGCATACCTATACGTTTAAATATCAAGTGTCAAGAACTTAATACGCATAGACGATTATTTTGTTGTGAACTTGTAATCTTGTATTCAGAAATGTTGAAAGCCATTTTATTGTTTCCGCAGTAGTTTCTTAAGCTGAATAAAGGATAAATATGAATGATTTGGAAATCGTGCACCCATTGTAATTCAATATATTTAAATAGTATAGCAGTTATTATTTGCGATATGTTTACCATTGAACCTTCAAACGAAGAGATAGTGCCTACCGACAGATGTGTTTTTCCATATGAATTCTGTATTCACGTATACAACTAAAAAAATTTATTTTAATTGACTGAAATAACTTTACAATTATGATTCTTCTATGTGTGGTCCTTAGAATCATGTAAAAAAACACTTTAAAATAATGGAACCAATAATCAATGAAACAGTATCTATAAATATTAATTCCAATATTAACAAAACATCGATAACAAAAACAATAAAAATATATATAAACAATCGGTTGTATCGCAAAAAATCCGATGATTTAATAAGTACTTATGATTCTCCTTCGTACTATCGTATATTTAATTTACGAAGAAGTAGGTGTTAATATACCCACAGTCGAGTCATCTTCAGTTGTTGATGATTAATGTAACACAGATATTGTGATATGTGTAGTTGAAACCGAACATCTTTCATTTATTTCGGGAGAGACTACATAGCGTCATGGCAATACAAAACTCGAATAAATGATTTATCCTGAATTACCAATTTGAACCTTTCAAAAAACAAGGCAAGGAACGAGTTTTTAATATTTGTTTTCGTCGTATAAATGGTAACGTATTATATGGTATGAGATCTAATAAATTCAAATCGCGTTGCCGATACTGTTTAAAATGATTATTATTTTGATGACTGCTAATACTACTACAAACGCTCGACGTTATGGTTAAGGATGCTGCAGGTGTTGCGACTCTTCCTTGCACCACGTTCGGTAATTCAACGGGCGGACTGTGGATTTTCGATAGTGGTATTTGTCTGATCTCCAGACTGGTCTCTTCGTTGATGTAATTTTTCAAACGTAATTTACGACACCAAGATTTACGAAACTAGAAAACAAATCGTACAGTACAACTGATAAGGCTTTAACTTCTGTAGGTGGTGTTTAATTAAATTTTCGCAATGGGCGTTTTCATGCTATGTGTAACAATAATTTATAATTTTATAATTTCGAAAAAGAATCCATGTTGCGTGGTATTTTTAACAGTCAACACCTATCAACCACGCACCCACGTGAATCCCTTGAAAGTTTTTCATTTCGACATCGAAGTTGTATTTCCCGAATCATGCCTATTTTCATATGAGACACTAACGCAAAAGCATTTTACGAATCGATGAATCGAACTTCCTGGTGAAATATCGTAGTAGTTTTTTTATCCTTTTGTCATTTTTTGTATTCAATTAAGAGAAAACTTCAATAACAGATACACTGGAGGTTTAAAGTTGATGATATTGCTCCACTCGAATCGATGAGCGAGTAAAGTTTACGATAAGTTGATTGTATCGTTTGATGTTTTCAACTTTCGAATGACTTAATTGGCGGAAAATTTCGATGCGTCACTATCGCTAGATAGTTGCTAATTGAAAAGTCATTAACGAATACACTTTATTTTTTGGGTTATTTTTTTTTTTTTTATTTTTTTTTTTTTATGTGCCATGTACAGCAACAATGGCTAGAGGCACAGCAACAATCTAGATTTTACTTGTTAATCCTGTGGACTTTAGAAAAAGGAATAATTTATCAATTTGTGCCTGATCATCTGATAGAATGTCCTTTAAAGTATTAGACTTAAGATATTTGGACCGGTGAGATTGATAAAGAACGCATTCAGTAAGGATATGTGAGACGGTTATGAGGACATTACAGGAGGTACATATAGGAGGTGGCTGCTTGGCAAGGAGGTGTTGGTGAGTTATGAGGGAGTGGCCAGTACGGAGACGAGTAAGAATGGATGCATGTCGACGGTTATGTTGCAGAGAAGTTTTCCAGATGTTTATGGTGGGTTTAATACTTTTGAGTTTGTTTGAATTTGGGACATTTGATCATAGGGGAATGACTGTATTATACTATGTGGTGGTAATAGTTTAAGAATAGATGAGATATTTATTCAGGCATACCCTTCACCCCAAGTAATTAATTTTAAAATGACAGTTGACTGAAATTCCTATCTCAGCTTGTACAATAGTTTTCAGAGGATATTTGTAATTTACAAATTGCAATCCCCATTAACTGATTGAAATCTGTCGGTAACTAGGTATTCATGTGCAAGGTGATAACTTTACTAGGTTTTGTTTGAACCTATGTTCATGAGACATATGATTTACTCGCTTAACCAGCGGTGTTCTTTCTCGCAGTGCGTAAGGGTACTTCAAAAGTTGAGCATTAACATGAATCACAGT
The DNA here is from genome assembly GCA_009761765.1 of Phenacoccus solenopsis. Classification (NCBI taxonomy): domain Eukaryota; kingdom Metazoa; phylum Arthropoda; class Insecta; order Hemiptera; family Pseudococcidae; genus Phenacoccus; species Phenacoccus solenopsis. The sequence continues at coordinate 7,962,801 of CM019752.1, read as the reverse complement.
GAATAACGAAAGACGAAAACTCCGTCAATTTATTTACCAGCGTGAAGTAAATTCACCTTTGTTTGTAACTATGTAATATGAATGAATGGCATAACTCACCTGTTGATTGAGAAAGAAATAAATGATCGGATTATAGCAAACGCTGCTTTTGGCAAATAGCGACGGAGCCATGGAAAATTCTGGTGTTAATCTGATATCGGTGAAAGCGATTAACAATGAGAACACAGCGTATGGTCCCCAGGCAATTAAAAATGCAGCAACCATAATTAGTATCATTCGAGCAACGTGAGTTTCAGCTTTTTTCACAACAACTGTGGTTTGCCTTTCTTTCATTCGGCTGGCCTACGAAATAATCAATGTTGTGTAGTTTCATTTTTCCAAAAGGATGCAAAGAAACAAATAAATCAAGTTTTTGACGAAGGCTTGTTTAAATTTGCCGAATGTTATAACGTGCGATTTGTCCACTACTTCCTCTTGGTTCACCACATATGGAAATCATATTCCGTATGAAGTTGTCGAAAACCTAATGTTGATTTTAAGCAGTTTTCATAATGAAGTACCGCGTGTCACGTGTGGAAAGAATCCATTCGCGATTTTTCAATCAACAGATTATAACCCTAGTTTGCCGACTATAGGGTTTTTAGCGAATTCGCTATTGTTTTTAATGAATGCGATTAGAAAAGCAGTATTCGCATATTAAAGTGTGTTAAGAATAAATATAATTAAGTATATGGTTTTAAAAACGAAGTGCAAGTTGGGTAAAGTCGTGTAAAGCATTTTTAATCTAACCGCTCAAGAGAAACCTATACCAACGGGTGCTCATCTATACCGCTTTATAATATTTAATAAAACTTGGGACGGTGGGCGTGTACCATGCGCTATCTTAATAATGTATAAAAATTTAATGTGAGTCTGTTAATGCTCAAAAAATGTTTATACGGCAAATCCGATAAAGTTTATATAAATGCATACGCCTGAAAATGGCGAATCACTCGAATTTTGAAGAGAGATGGAGAAGGAAAAAATTACTCAAAATTTTTGTTTTTCAACTCATATGAAAAAATACATCGAGAACGCCAACATATTCAAATTTTAGCTTCCCAAGTGTATTTAAAGTAAAGTTAGAGTGAAAATTAGCTTTTTGATGAAGGTTTGAGTCATGAAATTTATGAATCTTCCATATCTCCTCATAAAATCTATCTAAAAAGGTAGGGTTACTTTGGGATCTGAATATGATCCCTTGATTCTTGATCAAAATGATAATGATTATTGATTGCATGATTAGTTTATTGTTTCATCTCATTGATATCCTTCCATCCACCATCATTAATTCAATACCCATCAGGCCATCACATAACGTTATTGCCATTCATTTTGTTATCATTAACATCCTTATCACTAGCCAGATTTAAGGCTCCCGAAGCCTTTTTCACATTTTTCCCATTCGCCATTTGAGATTTATTTTAAACCAATTTCCAGAGGTCACATTCTAGTTTTTAACCAACTCTATACATACAAACTTCCATATTTTTCAACTGCATTTGGTGAAAAGATAATGACGATTTGTGAAATTATCCACCGTACCTTCCCCTTCATACATCATTTCTCTCTCTTTCACTACTCTCCAAACGTACCTACGTTTGTCCTTTATACTCATTCTGTCATGTGACACCATAATAAAGAAATGTTGATCATTTGTTTACGGCCACTAAACACTCAGGACAATAATCCTTTTTCCTCTTCTCTAACATAATTTAGGAACCAGATTTGGCGCACAGTATACTTACTTCTTATTCCTAGTAAACATATGAACTTATGCTCATCAAATTTGAGCTATTTGAAGCTCTTCAAGCCAGTTTTCACTATCCGCCATTTTGTAACCATTTTAACCCAAATTTAAAGGGCTACATTCTAGTCCTCAGTTAAACCTATATACAAAGTTTGATATCCTCTCAAGAAATTTAATGATTTCATGACTCAAAACTTCTTCAAAAAGTTGTGTTTCTCTCTAATGCCCCTTCATATTAATGGAAAATTGAAATGTGAAAATGTTGATGTTCCTATTGCACTCTTTCATGTGAGACCGTAAATGAACATTTTCAGGCCTTAGTACCCTCTTAAGTACTTTTCGAAATTTTTTCAATGAAAATTGTTCTCATATATTCACAAAAACATTCTCTTGACAAATTTTGAGTGATTTTCATCTACACCCATTCACGCTACGAAGTGTAGGAAAAAAATGAAAAATACATTTGCCGTTACAAAAGGTCTGAATGAAAGAGATATGAAGACCTTCCCCCTTCGCCCAAATTTTATCATTCTGTATATGTTGGAAGACAATCTATGTTTGTTTTTCATGTGCAAAAACCCATTCATTGTCTGTATTTTTTTGGTGTGGGTGTGATGAACCTTTGATGAAGTCTTGTTAGATGTCCTATATAATTCCTATACATATACATTACGTTTAAGAAATTAGATGACTGTTTAAACATTTTTGTACGTTTTTAGGAAGCAAGAATACTACTTTTCATCGTTAGTTCACTTTCTAAATCTTGAAGAAAAAAAAAATTGTTGGGTCAATTTTACCAGGTAACTCTTAGTATGAATTTACATAAGCGGCAACTGGGCAATTAGCAACTAGCAACTCGAGCCAAATCAAAAAATGTTTTTTGGTTGCCTGAATATTCGAGTAACCTGTTAACATGAATTTGTTGTTGTTTTTTTAAATTTTATGTACGTGTAATTTAAGTACTGATATTTTTGATTTTGTTTTCTATATAGCTGGTTGATAGTTGCCTAGTTTCCAAGTCACAGTTTATGTAGGATTACACTTGAGGAAATAATATGAAGCAAACGGAAAAAAAGTTCAATGATTATTTTAACGTACTAGGGTGTAAATTGCTTACCATTTTCATAGTCTTTATTATATTATAATAGGAAAAAGTTATCACAATTGATTCATCCAATGATGATGTAATGAAAATCAACATGGAACCTGGATAGAGTACCTCACAGAGAAAAATTTATTTTTTTCAAATCTAGTAATCATAACGTAGAGATTGAATCTATTGCAGTGAAAAAGGACGGCTAAGATTCTAATAAATATTGATTTGCATTCGTTAATAAATCTACTACGTAGATACCTAAGTCAGACAATGATAAGCAAAACAAAAAAATAAAATTTCTATTTTCGTTTTGCTTTTTCAACAAATTTAATTTTACTTTTTTTATTTTGAACGAAATTTTGATTTTATACCCCATTTGGCTCAGTTTAAAAGCATTATTATTTTTATTATTGTTTTTTACTGTTTTTTTTGCTTTTTTTTTCATTTATTTGTTGCTTTTTATTTGAGGCATTGCTTATTCATGGATTAACGACCTTTTTCAACTCTTTTGACCCTTGTTTCTTATTTCTTTATTTATTTGGCGCTCTTTTACTTTGTCGCTTATTTTTATATGTTCTCATTTTGCACTTTGTATTCGTCAGTTTTGCTTAACGGTGTTAGTTTGCATGTTTCTTTTTTTTGCTTTTATCTTTATTCTTTTATTTGTGTGTGTGTGTGGAGGGAGGGCTTAAATTATTCATAATAATCACATCACTGTTCGCTATCCGCATTGGGGGGGTCACCAGTTTTCTTCTGATAAATTGCGCTATAAATTTGAATTTGAATCATGATTCTATAGCTGTGACGTAATTGAAAACTTTACGCCCAATCATAAAATGTTTAGAAGTGTCTTCTATCATAATTTTCATTCTTAAAAAATCAACTTATATACGTTAAGACTTTTAAAAAAAAAATGGGCAAAGGGTGGAGGCGGGGTACTGGATGTCCTAAATTGTTATTTTTGGGAAAAGATGTCCTAAAATAAAATTTAAATACATAAATATGCAGATATATACATGCATATATGAGTTCATGACTCAAGGAAAAAACGAAAAATGAGAATTAAAAATTTGAAAAAAATGTTTAAAAATTAAGTAACGTTGAATGAGCATTTCTCAAAAAATCAGATATAAGGTTCAAAAGTTCAAAACTTATGATAATACAGAATTTTTCAAAAATGAAAAAGTTTCGAAAATGAGGAAACTATTAAAAAAATAAAAAAAAAAAGTAAGCAGCCATGTCGCATTACTGGAGCTGAGTTTTTAACTGGAGCTTGTTTTGATTTACTAATAACCTTGCTTAACCGTTCATGACTACAGGGCACACCCAATACCAAGTCTGAAAACCCCTACCCTATCCTTTCCAAAAACACTTAAGAAGTTGAATTTGGCACAAATGTAGTATTTCTTGCCATGAAATAATCATGTGAACACATATTTCTCAAATTATAACTACTTGAGGGTCCTCAAATTATCTTCAAATCTTGATAATCCGCCATTTTGGATCCATTTTGACTCATGGTCACAAACTAATCCTACACACAAAGTTTGACCATTCTAGGCCGATTTGGTGATGAGATATGGAAGATTCATGAAATTTCCTGCAGCAATTTCCCCTCCAAAAGCCGTTTTTTGCTCTAACTCCCCTCCAAAATCACTGAGGAAGCTAAAATCAAAATACGTTTGTCACTTGGGCTCATTTTATCATATGACACTGCAATAAAAAATTTTCGACCCCTCCTGTACTCGCACCACTATTTTAAGTTGATAACCCCGCCTTCCCCCCTCCAACATCATGTATGGAAGTGAATTCGGGATATAGTATACAACTTATCCCAATAACCATATGAATTCATATTAATTACATTTTTACCAACTTGAGGCTCCTCAAGCTCTACTCAAAATTTTGATAATCCGCCATTTTGATCCATTTTGATCCAAATTCAAGAGGTCATATTGTGGTCACCAACTAACCTCACACACAAAATTTGACTCTTTAACTTGATTTGGTGGGGAGATATGGAAGATTCAAGAAATTTCATGACTCAAAACTTCCTCAAAAAGCCGTTTTTTGATCTAACTCCTCTCAATATGCACTTAGAAGCTGAAATTTGGATATGTTAGTATCCGTGACTCACTCTTTCATATGAAATCAAAAACAAAAATTTGAGCTATTTGCCCTTCTCCAGCCCCCTCAAAATTTGAGTGATCCGCCATTTTGAAATTTATCGAAAAAACAAAAAAACTTTTTGCGTATTTCAAGAAGAGTTCCTCACCGAATTTTGAGCGAATTTTATCCACACCCGCCTGCGCAAGGCGAGTGACACAAAAAACGCAATTTCCTCAAAAACAGGTTTTTGCTTTAACTATCCTCAAAATGCACTTAGAAAGCTGAAATTTAGGTATGTTGGTGTCCGTGACTCACTCTTTCATATGAAATCAAAAACGAAAAATTTGAGCTATTTGCCCTTTCTCCAGCCCCCCTCAAAATTTGAGTGATCCGCCATTTTGAAATTTATCGAAAAAACAAAAAAAGCTGTTCTACGCATTTTCAAGGAGAGTCTCTCACCAAATTTTGAGCGAATTTTATAAATACTTGCCGGCGCTACGCATGGGGGAAAAATATATGTGTATACCAAAAAGTTGGACATTTGCCAAATGATTACAAGTGGTCTGAAACGCAAAGATTTGAAGACCCCACCCTCCCCCGACCTACCTTTCCGAAATCAGGTAGGCTGTAATAGCTGTCGCTTTTTAGTTAAGAACTCAGCTAATAATAATAACTGTGAACGTTTTGAAATTTTTACAAAAAATATTTCATGGATAGGGAAACAGCACCGATGTTATGATATTAAAGCTGAGTTTTTATGAATGATGGAGCTTTGGTCTTACTCATATTCTGTTTATCATATGATCCTCAATTCAAGGTAAACAGCTAAACACCTAGTTTGAGAGTTTCCAAATCTAAGCCCATTTCGTGAAAAAATAAACTTAAATTTATGAACTTTCACGATTTAAAATCTCAAAATTGCGTTGCTGCCGTTAAATCTTCTCCAATACTAAATGAAAGCTTGAAATAATTTCCAATTCGTTTTTTATTTCGATTTGCTTGTATTGCTCCAGACTAAAAGGAACAACGGCCAGCAACAATGGCAACATGGAATCGCTTAGGTTGTACTTGAAAAGAGAAGATGTTATTTCAAAGTAATTCGATTTGTTATTTTATTTTGGCGAATAACCGCGCATCGTGCGACTATATTCTCGTGGGAAATGTCGTTGATAAAAGGCATTTTTCCTCGTTGCAAATATATTTCGCGTTTTTCGAATAAACCGAGGTTGAACGAAGAACGAGGTGCTGAAATTAATTTTCGGTCGTCTGCTTTTAGGTCTATTAAAGTACGAAAGGATTACATTAGGAAATTAGTTCGTCATTTTTTAGCTTCGTGTCATTGGGGCGTATTCTTGGTGAGAGAAGAGTCGGATTAACGAAATGGGGAATTTCTGAATAATAAATTTAATTAGGAATCTAATTTCTCGAGAGTAATATCCCGTTGTCTGCAGTCTTTGGCGTTAATTTAACCGTGAAGTTGGTTCGTTTTTGATGGTGTACCTGCTCATTTGACGCGCGTTAGAGTGAAATTTTTTTTTCTTTGTTTGAGGAAAATTTGCAACGGTGTCAATTTGAAGTTAGTTATTTTCCTTGCTTGCTGTTGCGTGTCTTTAGAGTTTGTCTTTATGTCTCATCCGTGACCTTTGTTAGGCGTGAAAATGAAAAAAAATGTAGAATTCAATTTGTACAAAAAACCTTTGACAATTTTAGTCATTATACTAATTTGATGTGGAACATATGTTTTCGCATGCTCTTAAAAGTACCTGTGTTTTGAAGGCTACCGCAAAGTGACTTATTCGATTACGCTATGAAACTCTGGCGGTTATTTTTAAGCAGTATGTAGCTGTGTATCTGAGTAATATTCCATTTGAAGTCAGTGAGTCTGCGAACCATTTGTAATGGGCTTTCAACTGAATTTTTAATAAAAGCAATAGCTATTACAGCCTACCTGATTAGAGAAGGAGGGTTGGGAGAGAGATGTTTCATATTATCGCCTTTCGCATTCCTCATTAGAGGTGTATTTATGTGCATGTTTATTTTATCGCTTGCACATAGGCCGGTGCACATGGATAAGACACTCAAATTTTCATGAAAGGCTCTTCGTATAAGCATGCAAATTTTTTTTTTTTTTGATTTTTAATTCACCTCAAAATGCGGCCAATTCAAATTGGAGGGAGATTTGAGATAAGCTTTGTGGTATCAGAATTCCAGTCAATCTAGATTCTTCTTTCGATCATTCAAAAAACATAGCCTAACCTACTTTCGACCATCCTAAATTCCCTTTCGATCTATTTGAATAGGTACCTATTTTCTTCGATCTCTAAATTATAAAGTTAAAACGTTTAGGTTCAAAATCAACTTGTTCAATTGAACAATGAGTAGATACCTATTGAAATGTGTGTAGGAGAGATATCGGCTATCTGATAGCCGATATTGGGCGAATTGGCAGGCGAGCCGGAGACCGGCTAACCAGCTATGTTTGAACTACTGTACGGTAAAGATGGAACGCTATTAAATTAATTTTATGTACATGTGCGCACATAATTAATTTCATATGTAGAACGATATGTTAAACTAATCTCGATCTCGCGCTTATACTTTTTAATTTTTTTTTAAATATTGCTTCGCGATCTTATATTTGTATCCAGCGGTTTTTTTTTGTTTTTTTGTTTTTTTTTTTTTTTAATTTCGGAATTCAGTGTTGAATGGTTCCAGATCTGCTTGAAATAAGATAAGTACTTAATTAGTTAATTTTAAGATATATAAGTTTTTGTTTTCGTTTCCTAAATTATGAAATTGTAAATGAGCCGGTAGTTTGTGTTTATTTGAGTTTGTTAATAAACCAAACATTTTTAATTTTCATCTTTTGTTTTATTTCGGACTTTTAATAGTAACAGGTCTCATTATGTAAATTTCAATTCCCCCCTTTTACACTATATAGTCGCGGTGTGTCCGGTTGGTAGGCTTATGCCTAATTAAAATTTTATTCCGGCTCTGGCAGCCCAAATTATTTATGATTTTTGTTTTGAAAGGCGCTGCTGCCAAAGCCCTCTTTTTCGGTTAACTCCCCCTTAAAAGGGATGTCCCATGCTCGTTTCGAGTGGTCGTCTCAGCGCGACGACCCAATAATGTGTTGGGGTGATCGTCTGGTTCTGGAATTCTCCAGACTCCAGTAGTGGTCGGACACCACAGCTTCAAAGTTTTCCAACTTGATATCATATGATTAAGTGATGTTGAGACACCTATATTCTCAAATTTCAACCTCCCAAGTTAATGTGGGTGGAAGTTGAAGCCAAAATTGTCATTTTTGAGGCGGCTTTGAGTCATTAAATTTTTGGAACTTTCCATATTTCTTTATTGAATTGACCTAGTGAACTCAAACTTCTCCTCTGGGATTCACATTTAGCGTATACGGGCCTGGCAAACCCGAGGTATCCTAGCTTGCTATGACATCATTTCTTTTTTCTTCATGCCAGAACTATTCCTTTTTCAATTCTTCAGGGACTCCGGCCTGCAGTGATGTGTCAGAACAACTGTAGTTGCGGGAACGGGCTTTGCAACCCCGGAAAATCCCAGCTTCAATGGGTGTAACTTATCCCATTGGTCCCAAAGCACACTCTGTTGCTGGGTTGTCTATCCTTCCTAAAACAAATCCTTCTTCAATCACTTTCCATACCTTGGCCACGGGTATATGTGGCAGCTTATCAACGTAAAAGTTGAAGAAAACGCCCTTAAAGGGTTTGTGAGTTCTACTACATTAGATTCCTTAAGTACTCTATTTGGGGCCTTAGAATCTGGCAGGTAGAAAATGAAATAGGATGTAATTCTATTAATACAAGTGGTATGTTTACATATAAGTTTGCGCTCCAAAAGTGGACCCTTATTGATACCATTCCACTCATATAACTGCACAGCAGTTCTTTTATTATCAGCTAAGACTCCTATGGCCCCTGATACCTAGGTGATAATGAGCTGTGGGGCGCAATGGGCTATGAATGGCCAAAGTGAACGGGGCTTGCACCATCCAATTAGACCTGAACTTGAACCTGAACTCAAACCTTGCATGTAAGGTTAATTGAATATTGAATATTGAATATATTTAATTTATAATAAATATATTTCTGCACACCAGAGCACGATCATTTGAATTTGGATCGAAATAGATTTAAATTAGCAGATGATCACGATTTTAGGTAGACTTCAGGAGGCTCAAACAGCTCATACTTGATGAATATGAGCTCATGATTACTTTAGATAAAAAAGAACACTTTGTCTTCAATCACATCCCTATAGGTCACGTTGGAGGAAAGGAGGAGGAGGAATTACTGTCCTCAAAACGTGATGGGGTTAAGGAAAGAACAAAACTTTCAGATTAAGTATGCTTGTATAATGTATATGGTGGAATGAGCACAAGACCTACATTTTGGATAAGGGAGAAAATCATTTTTGTTTTATTTTTAAATCGAATTCATCATAATTTTTCTCGCGTATTAGAGAAGTTTTTTCTTCCTGATTTAGGTTTTCATTTTTGACATTCAGTGTAAGCAAACTTTTCGACTGAGAGTGGATTTTGCGTTGATGCCAATAGAAAAGTTTTTAAAACGAGGGTAAATTTCGAATCAAAGCGACTAATTTCGAAGGACGTTTGTGTTGTTGTGTTACGATGAAGTTACACTTATTCGTATTGGAAAGATATTAGTTTTGAATGCTTTTACTTTCGTCTTCGTCATTCGCGTATTTTTCCGACAGGAATTTCAATATTCTTTATTTCCTATTCATACGCGAGTATAAACGATACAATGCAGCGTATAATTGAATGGTTGGTCGTTTTTAGAATGCGTAAATGCTACACGTGGCGTCGAGAAATGTGCTTAAATATTACTAAACCATACCACGATAAAAATATTTTTATTTTATTTTTTCTTAAGAAAAAAAAAATAGGCGTTGAAAGGAATTGTAAAGCTAGTGGAAAATTTTCATCATACGTCAGTGACTCAAATCGTTAAAGCGTGCTCTTAGAGCGAGCCTGGATTCAAAATCCTGGTCTTCTTTGAGGTAGACAGTAAAAATTTCAAAGATCAAATATGTATGTTCGATATTTATATAATTCAAAGAAATATCTATTATAGTCATTTGAAACAAAACACTATGTCTGAAATAGTAAGGATTTTGTTTTTAATTATGTAATTGTATTTTAGCAATGATAACTAATAAGGTTGTAACTGCAATATAATTTGGGAAATTCAAACTGCATTATGTAAAGTTGCCCCCCCCCCCCGTTTCCTTCATGCCTACGGCCCAAATCGTAGTACCGCACGTAAAATTAGAAAAAAAGTGATTCGGCTTCTTAAAATTTGCCACTCAAGGTAACTGTGTACTAGTTGAAATGAACATTTCTTTCTTCCCATTTTGTAAATGAAAAATTTGAAGCTTTCCTGAAACAATGGATGCCCAAAAATTCAAAATCTCCATAACATTGAGAATCACACTTTCTTGTCAAATGTCCTAAATTCACACCCCAGCGTGCCCTCCTATCTCTACCCTCTACTCTGCAGCAACATCTCGCAGATCATTGAGTCATCCCTGACAAATCACATGTTCCTCAGACTCACAGACATCTTTCCTCAAATCTAATCAGAAATCACCTTAACGTGCCTGTGGCCATAGCAACAGTACAGGACACGTCCATTAAACAAGTGAACAAGTAAAATTGAAAATCTTTTTTCATGGGAGTATTGCTTTAGAATAATTTTGCTATGTGTTGTGAAGATTTAGGTATGTTTTTGTCCTCACAAAAAAGTAATTTTCAACTGGTGTATAATGCTGTGTAAGCTCGGAACAAATTATATTTTTTCACCTAATTTTTTCGATTTTGCTTCTTTTTTTTTGCAAGTCAGTCTGTCCTACAATTCAGAAAAACATCATTTGCCCACCAAATCACTTAGAAAGGAGAAGAACCTCCCTCTAATTTTTTGTATTTTCTCATTCTTACAATCATGGCCATGAGTGTGTAAAAAGAGCCATTCTAAACAGAGATGAATATGTTTCGCTTCAAGTCCAGTTATAATTTTTCTTTTTGAATAAGTTTGTATTCATAGTGTTTTTCAGATAATTGACCATCTCGAGTATTTCTTAAAATTAAAATGTATTAAAAGCTACGATATAATCTTATCTATTGGCTGTGCGAGTTTCTTATAAAAAATATTTTGGAAAAATTACTTCATTTCGTTGGTCAACTACTTGTAGAAGGTACTAATTATCCTTAAGAAAGACGTTCATCAGCAAAACAAGTATCTTTTGGGATCCATCATAGGATATACTTATTTTTCTCAGGCTGAACTGGTATTATGTCCCATGAGCTTTTGGAGAAACTGGTTTCGCCTAAACAAAACTAGTACATCGTATGGACTTTACGACAAAGTAGTTTGGCCTAGGAAATTTGGTTTTTCCCAGTAACAGCATACAACATTTATGAAAACTAACATTTCAGTTGAAAGCCTTACAAAGTATACAAATGTGACATTGTACAGTGGTGTACACTACACGAAATTAGATAGGATTACAATATTCTCGCCTACATGCGGAGGCATGGCTCACTTAGATACCTATAGATGGATTAAATAGGCAGGTGGAAAAGATTCATTCGGCGATGTATACTAACCTTATATTAGCGGCTTCGTTTTCGTAAGCTCCCCATCCGAAGAGTGGAGGCGACGATGCAACGAAGGAGGCGACCCAAGTTCCAATTATGGAAAGTTTAGCTTCTTGCCATGTAAGATGCGACGTAATGGAAAATGGGTGGCATATAATATTGTATCTTTCGTACGCCAGAACTGTTAATGTAAATATGGAACAAATCCCTATAAATTAAAAGCCTAAATTGGTAAATATTTCGCACATCGGTGTTAAGGGCGAACGTGTCTACTTATAAATTGGCCTGTAATTATACATATGTAGGTACATTATTTTCATGTTCATTTATATGCTAATTTTTTTTTATGATTAAAACGACGTAGATAAATTAACATCGAAGACAAATGGTCAAATGCTCAAATTCATCTTTACAAGAATTTCATTATATTAGTTATGATTAAAAATAGAACTTTCGAGTGCTATTATATAAATAATTTGTCGTGCGTATATTAAAGCTAATGAGATTAATATTTTGTTTTCGCTTTCAAGTTGTTTTCTTCGTTTAAAAAAGAAAAATAATTAAATTAACGAGTTATTTACATTTTTTGAATTGAAAGTAAAATACCGGATGCCGAGATAAGAAGGGGAGAAAAAAATGATGGGATGAAGGAAGTATACGTACCAAATAACGACATTAAAAAACCGTAGATGACGCACACATTACGGCCCAACGTCCATCCGCCGTTAATCGCATTAAACAGAGCTACTGGATTACCGAAAAACGCAATACCGAAATCTGAGCATGCTAAATTCATCAGTATAGCGTTCATTGGTGTTCTTAGCTGAAAGACGGGAAAAAAATGAATTATATTTTTTATTCAACGAATGACAATAATTAAAATATTTCGATAATTACCTTGACATCAGTAAGCATTATGTAGAATACGATGACATTGACGGATATTCCGAAGATGGTGATGCACGCCATGTAACAGGCAGCTACCACGTAGCTGGTCGGGGACACTTGTTGCACGGTTAACTCTTTAACGTCGAATTCCAGTCGATGGGACATATTGGTTAACATTTTATCTGAACAGAGTATTAGCGAGGTGAGGCTTATTGGATGGTTTGTGTTATTTGTTGATACAATATGTTGATACAATAAACAGTAAACTTCGGTTTTATGATGAACGTCTCTATGGTAGTCTTGGAAGATAAATATGAGATGAGAATGGAATTCAACTCCACCACCTAGTTCTATTTTCATTCATGCGTGTTATTGAATCATATGGCAAATGTTCTACTTTTTGATTTTAACCCTTTCAGTCAAAGTTATCCGAGCAGGGCCGGATTTAGGGCAGGGCCAAAGGGGCATGGGCCCCGGGCCCCCACAAATTTGGGGCCCCCACAATCAAAACATCATAAAAGTATCCCTTAAAATGACAATTAAAAACGACCAATTGCTGGCCACCAAACATACAAGTCAAGTTTATATTTATAATTTTTGTACTGTTTATAATTTTTATCAATAATTGTGTTTTGTGTTTGTTCGTCATTCCGATTTATAATTCGGTCACTATTATTAGATTGTTAGCGATTGCGTTTCAAATATTGTACTTGCTGTTCTGTTATTTATATTTTTTATAAAGGTATAATTAGTGCATCTGTGCATTATGAGATTAGGACCATTAGGTACGAATAAGGAAGCCCCTGCGACGGTCATATTTGGCTTCCAACCCACTGCAAAAAATGTTCAAATAAGGGCCCACATTTACTGGGCCCCCACATTTACTGGGCCCCAGGGTCCACGAAACCTAAATCCGGCCCTGATTCCGAGTTTAGTACATCAATTTTAAAAATTTATATAAAATTACACAAGGAACCAAACAGGCTTTTTTGTTTCATTTGGAAGATTAGACCTTCTTTTATAACAGAAAAAAATATTTCCGGCATGAAACTGATAAATGTTTTCAGCTATGACAATCGTTCTATACTGTTGTGAGCACTGTAATGACATGACGAGCGCGGGGGTATTTGAGCGTTAGCTGAGTTCGATGTATGTATATAAAATTCCGGTTGAGCTAATTATAACTTGACTACCCAGTTCTTATTCGCAGTAGTTATGCGTATAAATAATGTTCCTAATTCGGTGCATTGTCACTGAGCGGACTAATTTGATCACAAATTTTATGTGCATACAGGATCACCGAGAAGGAGGCAAAAGGGCAAATTGCCCCAAGTGCGGTGCTTTTCAAAGGGCCTGAGCCCGGCCAATTAACATGCCGATTGAAATTCTAGGATTCGTGGCCATAGAAATTCGTAAAAAAATCACAAGTGCCGAAATTCATTTTCCCCTAGGGCCCGGGAATTGGCTCTTGGCGGCTTTGTGTACACATATTGTCTTACAGGCACTTCAAGAAACTGAGCAACGTTATGTTGGGAAAAAAATTGATGTCCAGTGAGCTACCCTACCACAGTTTGGTTCTCAGATTGTTGGGCCATGGTACTAAGCCTCGAGAGCAATATCATATGGCTTTTTGAAAAGGCTTTGAGTCATGAAATTTCATGAATTTTCAATGTAACCAAATCACGTGAAATAGTTCAAAATTTATTTTTTTTTAATTTTTAAATTTTTTTAACATTATTTATTAGAGGAACTGACATACTATACAATTGTCATTAACCTTAACATATCAAAGAAAGTACAACACAGTTATTAAAATTTTAACTAAACGTTACAATTCTATTAAATCATTAGGGTGAAGTCTTTTTAATCTCTTGGTGTTGTTGGACGTGTCCAATAACACGACGGCCTCCACGTTAGGATGTTTATGAAGTCTGCTAATATAACTAGTCGCCCCCGTTGGAATATAACGTCGACAGGTTCGAGTCTAAGGTCCTTCCTTAGTTCATCATTAGAGATATACTAAGGTGCACATGTGATGGTTCTCATTATTTTGTTCTGGAATCGTTCTATGACATCACGATTTGATTTTGGTGTGGTTCCCCAGAGTCGCAGCCGTACGCCCATACTGGTAGAAACATCGATGTATATACAAGTCGTTTGTTTGCTAAACTTAATTTTGAGTATCTTCCTAGTAGCCACTGGAACTTCCTAAGATGACTGTTCAAGCGATCTCTTTTTTTCTTAACACGATTCTGCCAGTTGAGTTTACTGTCCAGGTGTAGGCCTAAATATCTCGCGTTATTGGCTAGTGGGATTGGTTTACCATGAATATATGTGGGAGAGTATCCATGTTTACGAAGGGCAAAATCAACTCTGACTGATTTAGCCTCATTCAGCCTAATCTTCCAGATCCTAGCCCATTCAACAATTTGGTCGATGACTAATTGCAGTTTATCCACCGTAACTTCGTAGATTTTATCACATACAACAACTCCAGAGTGGTCAGCAAAAAGAGAGGTGGTTACTCCATCTAACACTGGAAAATCGATAGTATACAGAAGATATAGGAGCGGGCCTAGGATGTTACCCTGTGGCACTCCTGCCTCAATGTTCGCATCATGAGAGATCGCCTCTCCTACCATGACAAAAAAGGAACAATTTGCTAAATACGACGCTAGTAATTTACACAAGCTAGCTGAGAAGAACCTTAGGAGCTTATGAACTAGTCCTTTGTGCCAGACTTCGTCAAATGCACTGCTTATATCCAGGAATACTGCTGGTGCAAATGCTTTGTCTTCCAGAGCCGAGGTTATAGTATTTACAACTCGGTGGATTTACTCAATGGTAGAATGCTTTGCTCGAAACCCAAACTGAACACCTGGGAGAATGTTTTTCTCATTAATTATTGGAATGAGTCTGTTTTTCACAATTTTCTCAAATATTTTAGAAATGACTGGAAGTAGTGATATTGGCCGATATGAGCTGGGCACTTCTGAAGGTTTCCCTGGCTTAAGAATGACTATCATCTTGGCCTTTTTCCAAGATTTTGGCACATAATGCAGACGAAATGCCATGTTGAACAAGTAAGTTAAGTAGATTATTGCACGACGTGGTAGTTCAGATATCATAGATGGAACAACTCTATCTGATCTTGCCGATTGCGTTTATTCAGTTGGTCTATGGCCTCGGCCACTTCTCTGGGTGATGTAGGTTTAATATTATTGTCATTGAGAATAGGTTCTTCTATAACTACTTCGGATGGAATGGCATTTTCACAAAGGCTTTGAGTCATGAAATTTCGTGAATTTTCAATGTAACCAAATCACGTGAAATAGCTCAAAATTTATATTCAACATAAATTGTACATCAAAATGTGACCTCTTGAATATTAGTCAAAATGATCTATGTATCAGATACATCTTTATAGTCAGATGTTGAAGGGTAAGAGGAATTATTATCTTCAAAATGTGGTGAGAGTAAACGAAAGGACATACATTTTTGATTATGGTTTCACATGACAGAATAGGAGTCGCCTATTCTCTTCATCAAGAAGTGAAGTTGAAAAATAGATATTCTATTACTTTGAACAAACATGAAATTTTCTTTTGTGCTTACGAAGCATAAAGCATAGAGTCAGGGCTGCACTATGGGTTTTTGCCGTCATAAGCTTTCTTCAATTCCACCGTCCCAACCCCTCCTTCTCTCCAAAGAAAAAACTCTGCAAACTGTCAAAGTAAAACATTTTTTTTTTAACAAAATCATTATAACAAATTCTTAAACCACAAACGAAGAAAAATAATTAAATTATGTGTAGTCCAGTCAAATTGTTATTATAATCGGGAATAATTGAGAGCCACAGTTTTTCTGCAGAAAGCTGTAGCCAATAGTGTCCGTTTTAAGCCCTAAGTTTTCGCAAAAAATCGCGCTGTTGCTTCTCTCTCAAAAATCCTGCAAATTGCAAAAGGAAGAAAATTGCGAGAACACTGTATTGTACTTCTAAACTTTTTGTCGGTGCATTTCGATGCAGAAAAATAAATCATTTAAACTTTCCTACTACTTCAACGAAAAATTCATCAAGAAATTGAATACAAAATGAGTTGATGCTGTTCAACTTCTTATCAACCACCTCTTCTCAGGTAGGAGCGTAACCATCGGTTGAATCGCATGCCGCAGATCTGACCTAACCAATAAAAAAAATTTCATGCAGAAATGATGTAATTATGGGTACTTGAACTCCTGAAAGCTCTGAGAAAAAGTATTTTTAAAACTTCATAAAAAAATTTTTCGTTGGTATTCAACAATATTGTTTTGATTAGATAATTTTTGGAACCTTTACAACAAAAATTAAACAAAATGTTTGAATATTTTTGTCCAGAATCATAATAATCTATTGCGGATATTCTTTTCACAATGAAATTACATATTGTCAGTCTGTTTTTATTTCATTTCAACATCATACTTGAATAATGTTTTCATTTTGTGGGAGGAAATATCATGACATCATGAGATTTTTAAAATTATATAATTATGTATGATGTATAAAATCGCTCTGCTTCATTAATTTTTCGACCCATAATGTATTTTTTTAATCCTTTAAACTATTATTTTCTGGTTACGCCTCTGCCCTCCTCCCTCCCCGCTCACCATAAAAAATGTAACACTTCATTAACCTATGCATTACGACTGAAGTGGACCCTTTTAATTACAAGTGAAGGTGAATCTCAATGAAATCCAGAATCTCCATCCTAGAATGGAAACGGCGTTGGTCATAAAACGTTATCTTTATTTATTAAAGTTTTTGGAAGAAATATTAACCACGATTAAAAAAGTACGTAAATCCGATGGCGCCATTCACACTGTAGTTGGTACGTTGGAGGAAAATAAACTACATTATGATAAAACCCTTCGTAGGTGCCTAAACGTATTGTTTATACTACATAGAAATGAGCCAAACTCGGGGGAAAAAATCCTCGCAGTTGCATTATTAATGCGGCATTTGCGCTCGACGAACGGCTTGATTTAGCTTTATTTATCTTTATTATTCGGATTTTTGTTTCTACTGATATTTCAGTTTGATGTTTTTAGCTGAGTTTTTAACAAAACGATAGCTATTACAGCCTACCTGATTTCGGAAGGGAAGGTTGGGGGAGGGTGGGGTCTTCAAATCCTTGCGTTTCAGACCATTTGTAATCATCTGGCAAATATCCAACTTTTTGGGTATATATATATTTTTTTTCCACACGCGTAGCGCCGGCGAGTATTCATAAAATTCGCTCAAAATTTGGTGAGAGACTCTTCTTGAAAATGCGCAAAAATAGCTTTTTTGTTTTTTCGATAAATTTCAAAATGGCGGATCACTCAAATTTTGAGGGGGGCTGGAGAAGGGGCAAATAGCTCAAATTTTTCGTTTTTGATCTCATATGAAAGAGTGAGTCACGGACACCAACATATTTAAATTTCAGCTTCCTAAGTGCATTTTGAGGAGAGTTAGCAAAAACCTGTTTTTGAGGAAATTGCGTTTTTTGTGTCACTCGCCTTGCGCAGGCGGGTGTGGATAAAATTCGCTCAAAATTCGGTGAGGAACTCTTCTTGCAAATACGCAAAAATATTTTTTTGTTTTTTCGATAAATTTCAAAATGGCGGATCACTCAAATTTTGAGGGGGCTGGAGAAGGGGCAAATAGCTCAAATTTTTCGTTTTTGATTTCATATGAAAGAGTGAGTCACGGATACTAACATATCCAAATTTCAGCTTCTTAAGTGCATATTGAGAGGAGTTAGATCAAAAAACGGCTTTTTGAGGAAGTTTTGAGTCATGAAATTTCTTGAATCTTCCATATCTCCCCACCAAATCAAGTTAAAGAGGTCAAATTTTGTGTGTGAGGTTAGTTGGTGACCACAATATGACCTCTTGAATTTGGATCAAAATGGATTCAAAATGGCGGATTATCAAAATTTTGAGTAGAGCTTGAGGAGCCTCAAGTTGGTAAAAATGTAATTAATATGAATTCATATGGTTATTGGGGATAAGTTGTATACTATATCCCGAATTCACTTCCATACATGATGTTGGAGGGGGAAGGCGGGGTTACCAACCTAAAATAGTGGTGGGGGTACAGGAGGGGTCGAAAATTTTTTATTGCTGTGTCATATGATAAAATGAGCCCAAGTGACAAACGTATTTTGATTTTAGCTTCCTCAGTGATTTTGGAGGGGAGTTAGAGCAAAAAACGGCTTTTGGAGGGGAAATTGCTGCAGGAAATTTCATGAATCTTCCATATCTCATCACCAAATCGGCCTAGAATGGTCAAACTTTGTGTGTAGGATTAGTTTGTGACCAGAATATAACCACTTAAATTTGAGTCAAAATGGATCCATAATGGCGGATTATCAAGATTTGAAGATAATTTGAGGACCCTCAAATAGTTATAATTTGAGAAATATGTGTTCGCATGATTATTTCATGGCAAGAAATACTACATTTGTGCCAAATTGAATTTCTTAAGTGTTTTTGGAAAAGATAGGGTAGGGGTTTTCAGACTTGGTATTGGGTGTGGCCTGTAGTGATGAACGGTTAAGCAAGGTTATTACTAAATCAAAACAAGCCCTAGTTAAAAACTCAGCTCCAGTAATGCGGCATGGCTGCTTACGTTTTTTTTTCTTTTTCATAATTCACGATTTGCAGTACGAGCTCTGGCGGCATTGAAGGGAAGGCGTTGAAAAATCGTTTAGGTTTTGCAATTTATGGCTCGAATGAAGTAATTTTTTTGGCACGTTTTGGCTCGACGTTGCGTTACAAAGAATGGAATAGAGGAATGGCTGGGCTGGAATGCGTGAAGTATAATGCTAGATGCGTGAAGTACTTTTTCGAGAATTTCGTCGAAATATTCTTCATTCGTTTGTTGTGATTAAAACGCGGTTGTTTTCTAACTCGAATTAACCTCAGATTGAAATCTGCTATAGTTGAAAATGTTTCTCATTTCGTTGTTTAGCGTCTGTGTGGTCCAACGTAGTAACTACTAAGAATGTTGCTGGTTTGAAACCAGCTACTTATTTATATAACGTATTTTCACGTATATCCACACTCGTCAAAACGACTATGGAGAAAAGAAGAGCTTAATTAAGACTTCTACTCGCGAAAGGAAGCAAGTAATGAAAATATTTCGACGTTGGAAAGGAAATAACGTGCCGTTACGTGTGAGCATTTCAGAATTCAAGTCGTGTTCTCTGGTTACTACATAAAAGGTTTCTGGCTTAACGCGGTTATTCTGTTAAGCCGCGAAACGCCGAATATCGTTTGCAGCAACAAAACAAAATAAATTCAAAGAAATTCGCATAATCGTATTAGTGGAAGTTGCCACCAAAAATATTCAATTATATACGTATACAGGTATTTTTGAAAGTTGCTTTTAGCTTTTATACGAACCGCGACTACCGAAATTAAATAAGTTTACGAGCCACATTTCCCAATAATCGTTACTCGACGAATGACGATAAACAAAAGCTTATTCTAGTTGGAAAACACGCGGTTATGGTTTCCCGTAAGTCTCATGACGCGTGGACGTATGCGCAGAATTATCACGGCGTTGGGGTGTATGGTTAATTTGGAAAATGAATCGTGCTATTCGATGTCTGTATGGTGCAGGTGGCAAATGGTAATTTACATTTGGTGGAATCAGTAGCGTTTTTCGTTAGCGCCTTCGCGGATTAGAATTGGAGATTACAGCAGGCTCGGAATTTTTCAACCGATAATTTTTTTTTCAACAAAAATATTGATTTTTAGTGGTTGAATCCTTGTTTGGCGATTTGACGATATTTTGCAATAATTGAAATAAATTTTAGAATGTGAAAAAGTCACCTCATTTTGGCAAATAGTATTTTTCGAATTCCTGTCCCACCACTTTTTGGAGTAAAAAATTGACTCAACCCAGCAAGTGGTAGAGTGGGCTGAATTTCGCCTCTTTTTCAATATTGGGTTAGAAACATAATAGCGAATAAATGTTCTAAAAAGTACTTGTAAAAAATTGTTACCTCAAACATTTCGGAAACATCACCCATAATGAGAGTTAATTTTATAATACTACAAAATTTCAATAAAATTGATTATGGGGCATTTAAAATTTTTTTTCAAAATATAGAAGCTTTAACCTTTTCAATTTTTCAAGCACAAGTTTTTAACATTTTCAAAAATAAGTCATCCATGGATACCTTATGAATCGTTTGCATAGTGTGGGTTTGACTTCAGTGTTCTTTAAGACTCCAGAGATGAAATGTGCCCGATATTCACATTGCAAAAGTTCTTGAAGTATGAGATTTCAAAGTAAAGTTGTATACTAAGGAGCCTTTGCAAGACGATGAAAATCAGACATCTTTTGTCGCCGAAGTTTCGAAAAATTTAAGTAAAGCCCGCAGCTGCAAGCGACTCACAAAGTGTTCATTTATTAAATATTTTTTGAAATACCCAAAATTCATTTAAAAAAAAAAAAAAAAAACAAAAGCAAAAACTGAAAACAGCGTATACTCATTGTATTTTTTAAAAATGGTGGTAAAAAGGAAATCTCAAAAAAAAAAAATTGTTTAGCATTTAGCCATAAATTAATAGATATAATATATTCTTTCGGCGCCACCTGGTTTTTCTTTACACCAACCCCTATTTTTTCAGCTTTCAAGAAAAATAAAAATTCCCTAAATTTTCAAATCTATAATTTAACCATTTTTTAAAAGAAATATTAATGTTTTTCTCATAATTTTTCATCAAGTTAAGTTATAAAATTTTTTATTTTTTGTATCCAATTTTATAAAATTTCTATATTTTCTTCAGAATTTCCCACACTTGATGATTTCTCAATTTTCTCTCAAATATTTGTATGGAAATACATATGTCAAACATTTAAAACTTTTGTATCCATGTTGTATCAATTCTATATATTTTTTATGGCAATTCATAGGTCAAAAATTTTCATACTTTTGTATCCACATTGTATCCAGATTGTATCAATTTCATATACTTTTTCTGGCGCAGTTGTATCAATTTGCATGGAAATTCAGAGAGCTTAAAAATTTTCAAATTTCTGTATCCAAGTTGTAATAATTTCATATACATTTTCTGGCGCAGTACTATCAATTTACATGGAGATTCATTGAGTTCAATTTTTGTATCCAAGTTGTATCAATTTCTATATTTTTCTCATAATCATCAAGTGTGGAAAATTCTGAAGAAAATATAGAAATTTTATAAAATTGGATACAAAAAATAAAAAATTTTGTAACTTTACTTGATGAAAAATTATGAGAAAAACATTGATATTTGTTTAAAGAAATAGTTAAATTATAGATTTGAAAATTTAGGGAATTTTTTTTTCTTGAAAGCTGAAAAAATGGGGGTTGGTGTAAAGAAAAACCAGGTGGCGCAGAAAGAATACATTATGTCTACTTAAATTCCTTCCTCAAATAAACTTCATTTTATCAAGTCTGATACAAACATAGCTGACGAACATTATCAAGCAAAAGTTAAAAAGAAGAAGTGTTAGGTATGCTTCGAACTCCGAATTCACAATTTGAATTTATCTATTACTGGAATCTCATCTCACAAAAATTACCCCAATATGGGAACGCTGCAATTCTTAATAATTACTACAACTTTTTCTAGACTGTCCCAACATATTTCATAATGAAATGTAGTCTTCCCCCTGAATACATGCGCCTCTAGTCCTTTCGTTATGCATGACACAGAAAATACATGTTTTTTAATTTATTATTTATGCCACATAATGAAGTTTTAACGCAAATCAATTTTTTTTATTTTAAAATTTTTGAAGAATCTAATAGTTCTTATTTGTACTTTGTAACTTTTGTTCTTTATTTTATTTTATTCCTTGCCGCCGACCAACCCCCAAGATTTTTTTTTAATGTTACTTTTTTACAGACGAAAATATAGCAAACTTCAAGTCACAAAATGGGTCTTGGGGCTATCATGTTTAGAGCCCATCCAAAAATTTCCGGGTGTCCTGGTAGCTTGGTCCGCCCCACTGGGGATTTTATATAATAGTTCATGTATAATGACCAAAACGAATATATAAAATCTATAAAAACAAACTTGTCCATTCCTAATCCCCCCTCAACTCTAATTAATTTAATTTTTTTTTTAAATTATTTTATTTATTAATTTATTAATTTAATATTATATTAAATCAAGATATTGAATAATTAAATTTTAATGAGTTATAATTAATTAAATTTAAATTAAATTTAATTTAATTAAATTTTATTAAAATTTAAAAGTAATTTTATTAATTAAATAAAATAAATTAATTTTTTTATTATGTACATATTGCCCAATACACCGATTTCGAATTCAATCCCAATTCTTCCCTCCTAACACCTGCATCACTTCTGCTCCATGAGCAGCTCTCCTTATTTCAAATATGCCGAGTCCCTCCGAAATTTCCTAGAAGTGTTCCTTAGAGTGATAATAATCATTTCGTTGAGTGGACTGCAGTTATGTTACATGCATTTAATTTTGAAATAAACTTCTGTCAATCTTTACAGTGGTGTAGATAACTTGGATTCTGTTGATAAGCCACCCATCTCCTCTCTGTCCCAAAATTTCTGATTTCTTCTTATGGTTTATTCAACTAACTTAAAAATTTATTTTGTAATTTTCAAGTGATGTACAGAAAAGTTGTATTTTGTTTGCTTAAAACGTACACAAGTATAGTAAAGGCAACGTTTCGTTACAACTGTCAAGAGTAATGTATTTGTACGCCATGGCAATCCCAAAATCGATTGAAACCCATTCAAGTGGGCGATGTATCGCCAAAATAAAAGATGTTGCGAATTCAAGCTGTCGAAGTTCGTATACCCACGAGTCTTATCTTTATGATCTCTTTTTGTGGTACGGTATTTTCTGAAAAAGATATGTACATTTTTTTTTTTACATTCTTCCATGAGCTGAACTCTTCACTCCTATCACCTTTGATGGCTGACATTTATATGGCAAAGTGTCCAAATGATGTATCTACCTACTTTAATTTTTTTTTTATTTTTTATTTTTTATTAGTTCTGTGGACGTATAATGAATTTTATTTAATTTTTTGCTGTTCTATCCGCCAATCAAAAAAAAAAATAATAAATAAAAATTTTCTGTGATTTTTTTGATTGAGAATAGCTTTACAATCACAAAACACAACACTAACTTGAAAATACAAAAAAAAATATATATATATATGAATAAATGAAATAAAATAATAATAAAAATTACTAAAACCTTCATATATTGTGTCCATTCGATTAATGATTAGAATTGTGTCGATTTTTTGGAGACAGTTAGTTATGAAGGTTGTTTTTGGTAATGGCATACGCGGAATTTATGAGGCGTAGTCAAATATAACCGAGTTAAATGTAGAAAGTTGATGTACACTAATTTTTTACGCATCGAGTAATTACCTAAAAAAATAAAAAAATTTATATCATTGCAATTCAGTCCTACAAGAATTCAAGCACCGTAGATTTAGAACCGAGATATGTTCTCTTTGACGAACCATTTCATTGGGAAATAAAAAAGAAAATCGGATTATACTCGAGAGTACAGATATGACGTATTTTTATCGAAATTGTATTTTTTTCGGATATAGAGGTTTGAAAGAAAGACGCAACCTTTACAATCGACTATTGATAATGCTTGTTGGAGAGTGCGACATATGAAAAATTACTGAATTTTCAAGCTAGAAGATAATACAAAGAATCGAACTTACATCAACGGAAGAAATTTTTTTCCTCCGAATATCATTCACGTAAATACGTGAAAAAGTATTCGAAAATTTCGAACTGATAGTTCGAAATAAAATTACGCGAAATTGAAAGACGAAAACACATTGTCACAAATATCATGGTCAACGAAAGAAAATAAAATATTCGTATTCGCGTGTTACGACGAACTGAACGATGTTGGAGGACATAACACGATACGTTTGGTTAGCTCGCGATTCGCGTACTGATGCTATGATAAGGAAATCACGGATACGAAATGAAGATTATAACTCGGCGTCGACGAGCAAGCGTATTAAAGGACGAAAATGGTGATGCGAAACGTGACATTGAAAATTTTCTCCTTTGGCGAATCGTGCCGCCGTTGATATGCCACCTGTTTTGAGATGGTCTGTAATACGACGCCGATGTGCGCCAGCGACGGTGGTTCTGATCTCGCGGGAATTTTCTGGTGTCCGATAATTACGACTGAGTGGGTATGCGAGGGATATTATTGAATGGCGAGACGGTTTTAATTTTCTTCTTTTTTCTTCTTTTTTTTTTCCATTGGCATCTTTAAATGCCAAAATTATTACGTTAGTGTTCGTTGTAGATTTTTTTCTCATTAATTTGTTATTTTGGTGAAATTTATTTTGTCCATCTGTTGGGAATCTTGGTCTGGTATTGTTTATCGTCATAATTCTAAAGATGTGAGAATCCAAGATGTGAATCTATCAGACAAGTATTACAGATGAGATAGTTAGGCTTCCCTAATACTTTCTTACATTGGTGTAAGTTGTGTTATTTTGGTTCGTCTTGATTAATTTTTTCGCCGAATTTTGCGGTTGATGAAAAGTATTTGGAAAAGTTGAAAAAAATGTAATTTATAAAATCCAATTCTTTAGCAACACCTTTTTGTATAGTTTTTGATCATCCTAAACTTTATATTATGTTAATTTAACATTTGCAGCTAACAAAAGGGGTGTAAATATGATGCTCTACTGGTAATTTGGTTTCTCCTTCGTTTCACCTGTTATGTGAATACGGTACACTAATTCGTAATACCTGATAAATTATCAGTTTCTGTTGTTATTTGCGACTACATTAATTTTGAATCCTTCATTTTGACTAAAAAATTGCATTTTGCTAGATTTAGGAATTGTTTTATAGTTTTTTAAGCAAACATTCGTATTAAAGGGTATACCCGAATTAGGAGTGATTTTGGCCCCAAGCACTTTTTGGCTCCTATATCCCTCAGGTGGTGGGCCTAGACTAGAAAAAATTTTTCGCCAAGTTTTGGACCCCTACCCCCTTCCATTCCCGTTCCACACCCATTTTATTGTAGTTTTTTCACGAATTTTTCATTTCGTTCAGAATGAAGGAAATTTTTTGTTCTTTCGCATATAGATAGTATCATAGTGGTGTATCTAAGATAAAATTATGAGCAATTTTGGTTCATTCCTCATGGGGTTTTGGCCATTTGAAATTCTCAACTGTAAAAAATACCTTAATAGCGAAAAACGACCACTTTTTAAAGTATCCTAAAAACGTGTTTTTTTATGTAGATTTATCTTACGTATTCAGTTTTGAGATGTAGAAATGTCGTGGACCGCTAAATATGAAAAACCTATCATATAATCGATTTTTTCCACTTTTCGGATGCTAATAATTTTATTTTTCATTGGGCCCTTTCAATAGCCCAGTGTGGTTATGGTTATGAATCGATCCAGAGGCTATAGAGAGAAAAAACCATGTTTTTTCGAACTATTCTCCCCCCAAATTGTCCGTGGGTTCTGAAATTTTGCATGTGAACTTTCAACTCAAGGATAACCACCTCCTGAAATTTAATCATAACGTGCGTAACGTTTACCTACATATTATACAAATACTGTAGATTTTCTTCAACACGAAATCATCGCGATTCGCTGTTAGCTGAAGGGGAGTTAGGGCAAGGGCTGAATGTTACGCTACTCGTATTAGTGGTGTATTAATTTTTTTTTTAAATTTTAAAATGAAAAATAAAATTATTAGCATCGGAAAAGTGGAAAAAATCGATTATATGATACGTTTTTCGCAACAAAAAATTTCCTTCATTCTGAACGAAATGAAAAATTCGTGAAAAAACTACAATAAAATTGGTGTGGAAAAGGAATGGAGGGCGGTAGGGGTCCAAAACTTGGCGAAAATTGTTTTCTAGTCTAGGCACACCACCTGAAGGGTATAGGAGCCAAAAAGCGCTTGGGGCCAAAATCACCCCTTATTCGGGTATACCCTTTAATTGAATTATAAAAAATTATTCATTTCAAATAAGTGTATACACATGAATATACTGTAGTATAAAACTTCCCATGAAGTCTTTCTATATCAAAGTCATTTGTGCCCTTTGGCAGTAAATGCGGTCTTCTGCATAGAATTATTTGCTGTATTCGAGTCCATAAGACGCAGCCATTGCTGGAGAGTTGAAGATTTCTAAAAAATTCACGACTTCTTTATTCTTCGTGAAGTCATAAGACCTCCGCGTGAATGGCTTAAAATGCCAAAAAGTTTATTTTTTACAAATTTTTTCGTAAAAATATTTTATTGAAATTTTCATACTTAAACATACAAAATTTGTACGTAAATTTTCAACCGTCAATAACCAAGTACAATTCGAAGAAATGAATTACGTAAAATGCATGAGCCTTGATAGCATCGTTTGTATGAAAAATTCATTTAATAAAATACCCAAGTGAAAAGAAGCGACGTGATTAGGTTTTTTACTCCTTTCTTGAACGTTACAAAGATAGATGCCAACAGAAGGTTTGATTACAATGATTTGTTGCTACGCGCGTGTTTCATTTGTTTGTATACGCGCCGATAACACGCTGATAAAAGAGTACGAAATATATCGCTGAACACGAATAATGCAGCGATGAAAGTTTTATCTTTAAAATTTCATTTTTACATTATGAGCTTTTGTTGCGAGTTGAATAAATACGATATCTATCGCGTAGACGAAGTTTGTACTTTTTTCAGCTTCTTGTTCGAAACGACTAAATTGCGATGCCTGGAATGCGAAAAAAATCAAAGAAGGGAGTACAAACATTCAAATGCACTGATTCGTGAGGAACGATTGAATCGAGGAAATACGTTAATAATTCAACCTGAAAGCTGAGACGTTGGTAAGATGTTTTGGACGTCAGATCCAAACATATTTAGAATTCATTCAGTCTTCTTTCTTAACTTATGGAAATAAAATATTCAACTCAAAAGGAGAAACGTATTGGTGTAGAGATGGTTAGGGTTGAGAGAAGAAAAATGAATAAGATTCATTTCAGGAAGTGAGCATCTACATTTTTTGATAGTAACGAAATAAAGGATGAAAATAGTTACCAACATTCTCTTTGAAAACAATTGGGCAATGACTGTAAAATTACATACTGTTCGTGCGTATTTCGGTTATGAATAATTTAGCTTTATGATTTTTTTTTGATTGAAAATGTGAAAAAATCGTAGAAACAAATTCAACCTTCCTCCTTCTATAAACTCCCTCCTTGGAAAGAACATAATTACGATAGATAATCTGTTTAAATTTCTTAAAGCTACCAATCATATCCAAAATCTAAATACCACCTATCCGTGCCTCTGGCCTTCGTTGTAGAACACACGATGATGGAAAAAAATAAAAAAAAACGTAAGCAGCCATGCCGCATTACTGGAGCTGAGTTTTTAACTGGGGCTTGTTTTGATTTAGTAATAACCTTGCTTAACCGTTCATGACTACAGGCCACACCCAATACCAAGTCTGAAAACCCCTACCCTATCCTTTCCAAAAACACTTAAGAAGTTGAATTTGGCACAAATGTAGTATTTCTTGCCATGAAATAATCATGCGAACACATATTTCTCAAATTATAACTATTTGAGGGTCCTCAAATTATCTTCAAATCTTGATAATCCGCCATTTTGGATCCATTTTGACTCAAATTTAAGAGGTTATATTCTGGTCACAAACTAATCCTACACACAAAGTTTGACCATTCTAGGCCGATTTGGTGATGAGATATGGAAGATTCATGAAATTTCCTGCAGCAATTTCCCCTCCAAAAGCCGTTTTTTGCTCTAACTCCCCTCCAAAATCACTGAGGAAGCTAAAATCAAAATACGTTTGTCACTTGGGCTCATTTTATCATATGACACAGCAATAAAAAATTTTCGACCCCTCCTGTACCCCCACCACTATTTTAGGTTGATAACCCCGCCTTCCCCCTCCAACATCATGTATGGAAGTGAATTCGGGATATAGTATACAACTTATCCCCAATAACCATATGAATTCATATTAATTACATTTTTACCAACTTGAGGCTCCTCAAGCTCTACTCAAAATTTTGATAATCCGCCATTTTGAATCCATTTTGATCCAAATTCAAGAGGTCATATTGTGGTCACCAACTAACCTCACACACAAAATTTGACCTCTTTAACTTGATTTGGTGGAGAGATATGGAAGATTCAAGAAATTTCATGACTCAAAACTTCCTCAAAAAGCCGTTTTTTGAGTTAACTCCTCTCAATATGCACTCAAGAAGCTGAAATTTGGATATGTTAGTATCCGTGACTCACTCTTTCATATGAAATCAAAAACAAAAAATTTGAGCCATTTGCCTCTTCTCCAGCCCCCCTCAAAATTTGAGTGATCCGCCATTTTGAAATTTTTCGAAAAAACAAAAAAAACCGTTTCTGCGCATTTTCAAGAATAGTTCCTCACCAAATTTTGAGCGAATTTTATCAATACTCGCCGGCGCTACGCGTGGGGAAAAAAAATATATATAGTGATCTATGGTCAATGTGGCATCACTTTGCACATTCCTCAGAAGTGCATCTAATGTCACGTTAACGACACCGCAGTGGCGAACGTAATGTATAATTTCATAGGTTTTCTTGGAAACAAATTTTAAAAATGATGCCACTTTACTTGTAAATATCAAAAAAATGAGGCTACTACGACCGTAGACCGAAAAAAAATTTTTTGTATGAAAAATAGAATATTAGTGGTAAAGTGGTATCTCCCAAATAACCACACCAGTGATGTCATGACACATAGCTGAATCGATGAGCAATGTGATGGTAAAGTGGCATCAAAAAAAAGATGCCACTTTATCCATAGATAAATCTATATATATACCAAAAAGTTGGACATTTGCCAGATGATTACAAATGGTTTGAAACGCAAAGATTTGAAGACCCCACCCTCCCCCGACCTTCCCTTCCCAAATCAGGTAGGCTGTAATAGCTATCGCTTTGTTAAAAACTCAGATAATTATTTAAAAATAGTCGCACAAAAATACAGTATGAACACACCATGATTACTTTTCGTTTTTTTATATGGTTTTTTGATTTATAATACTCAATATGTATAAAAAAATAAATGTAAGATAAACAATTAAAAAAATCATATTTATTTTCATGAATGAAAAATCATACTTTGTTTTGCTTATTTTTGGTGTAATTTCATTTTTTATAGTTTTTCACCCAATGTATTTGCAAAATAAAATTAGGAAAATTAATAAAAATTAATTTTTACCCTTCTTCTTGAATTGAAAAATAATTGATAGTCATGATAATAATTTCCTAATTTTTAACACAAATGTGAAAAAAAATTACTCAAGCAATATCGCGTTACGGGGACTCAGTTTTTAATTTGTGCAAATTTCAATTTGAGAATAAGGAAATTTGGAAATTCAAAAAATGTTGCTCCTCTACACATTTTCAAAAAAACCCTTAGTTTGCCTAGCGATTTTTATTTGCGCGGCGGAAATTTTTGTATCTGAACATAATCAATTCATTTTATTTTTTGCGATCATAAACGAAGATCTTGAGTGTATTGACGTTCATCTTGGTACTCTTGAAATTCGAAGCAACTTTTATTTTGAATGAAAGTGAAAATCTGGAAAAAACTGCTTTGAAATATTTATTCGAACATCCTCCTCTAATAATTACCTACTTTGCTCTCTAAAGGTCTTACTAAAATACATTACATGCTTACGTTTATGCTACAATCAGTGATCGAGAGTACAAAAATCTAAAAACTCGCATTATCCTTAACGGCCCTATGCAAAATAAACCAAACTGATGTATTTATCGTTTAATTTAAAAAACCAGCTTAAAAATTAAGTAAAATTTTTCATCATTTTTGGTGAAATTTTATTAAGAATAATTTTTTGATTTAAAATACAGGCTTAAAAAGTATAATTATGTTTCGTAATGAAAGTGGCTAAAACGATTACAAATTGTCTGAAACGTAAACATTTGAGTTTCTCTTTCCCGACCTCTCGCAAAATTTTTTAAGCTTTAATAGCTTAGTTTTTGTATAAGAAACTCGGCTAAAAATATATTCAAGAAATAGAATAATTCTAAATGAAAAACGAAAGTTCGGATTTGAAATTTCCTTTTCTCTGGAGATGTTTATTATTTTATTTTGCGGAGCGGTATAGTTCTTATTGATCTTCTCACGGTTAAAACAAATTATTTCATTTTTATCCTTTACTGCGTTTACGATGGCACAAAAACCCATATCTTTTCATGTCTCGTCGCTGTTTTTATATCATTTTGCTTCTGGCATAGAATGATTTATTAATTCTACTATTTCTCTGTAACTGGCCTTTCTTTGAGCTTAGATTACTTTGATGTAATGAAATTATAGGATACGTATATGTACTCAAGTTGCGTAAGCTTGCGAATATTAGGTACATCCACGCTGAAAATTTACTTTCGAATAAAAAATACGTTGCTATAACTCGTAAGGTGATTTTCATCCTTTGTGCGATGTGTATGCGGAGTGCAAATAATTTTATTAAAGAGTTTCTCTATTAGTTTCTTCCGAGCGAAGGAATTCAGTGTTATAGAGAAATGAATTGGAATTCTTGTATTCTTTTAAAGGATTAGAATAGCATGAATATTATAGCTTTGTATCTGTTTATTCATTCGTTTCTATCCGTTAAGTGGAATTTTATATTAAATCTCATTGATAGGTGAAATAGATGAGAATGGATCTTGACGAAATTGGATTATTGAAATCGAAAATTGAAGTTTCTACTCGTAGGTACTCAAACACATCATGAATATAATCTCATTCCTTTACGAACATCATAATACCCTCTCGTTTTGCTTTTTGGTTGAATTTTAAATTCATGAAAGTTCCTACCAGCAGAATGATGTAAAATGAAAATACAAGAGTCTTCCATTTTTAACCTATTCGGAAATAACGTGAACTGAAGTAATCATAGATGCTAATAACTCTTGAAATCCTGATTCTATCTAAAATTTCTGAAAAAAAAAATTATTCTCCATGCACAGTAATGTGTATGGAATGAAAAATGTATGTTTTTATTCAACTCAACTCACTGAATGATTACTAAAAAAAAAAAAAACTAGGAAAATTTGAAATATATTGAAAAAATTATTTATTTTAAATTATAACTTGACACTTTTCTAGTATAAATACATATAATTATCGCGACCGGTTTCAGCATCCAACGCCATTTTCAAGCGAATAATAATAACTACACGAGTTTGACCGAATAATTGGCGAAGCTAATATAATGTGACTAAACCCTTGTACCACTCCATTCCCGCTGTATCTGTTTTTTTGTTAATACTCCTTTTTTCCTTTAGTATATGCAACGCTTCAATGTTTTTTTTGTTGCATTTTTCCGCTATTTTTCTGGAGAATTTTGGTCTCATTGAATGCGAATGAGTGGCCTGATGAGTTACTATGTTCGGAAACAGCTGTACTGGTTTTTTTATTTTTTATATCTGGCATATGCTGAGATATTCGATTTTTTAATTTTTGCGATGTTTTACCAATATAAATACCTTCGCAATTTTGACACTGAATCCAACAAATTAGATCACTCGTTCTAGAGTAGGTGTTTTGTCTTTGATTTTGGTGAAAAACTTATCATGCAACGTATGAGGATTTTTATACGCTACACTTGTAATTAATTCAAATAAATGTTTTTTATTATTATTATTATTATCGATTTGCGCTCTGGTTGGGGTCAATATGTTATGTAGAACGAGCTGTACCAGTATCTTTGAATAAATTGAAATTGAAAATTGAAATTGAACACAGCATAAAAAAATGAAATTTGAGATTTTTCAAATTCTGAATATTTTTTCCATTTTCTCCAAATTTTTTTAAATCTCCAAGATTTTTTTCAACTCGAATCTTTTTTCTGATTTTCTCAAAATTCATTTCAAGCCAAAAATTTTTTCAGTATTTTTTCCACCAAAAATCTTTACAAGTTTTGTTTCTTTGAATGCTTTTTTCAAAATTATTTT
Organism: Phenacoccus solenopsis; assembly: GCA_009761765.1. Taxonomy (NCBI): domain Eukaryota; kingdom Metazoa; phylum Arthropoda; class Insecta; order Hemiptera; family Pseudococcidae; genus Phenacoccus; species Phenacoccus solenopsis. The sequence goes on along the minus strand of CM019752.1, from coordinate 7,930,198 downwards.
CAATTATATTTATTTTTTATATCAAAAAGTCAATATTCATTTGAACTTTGGAAACATTTTTTAACGCCACAATTTTATTGAAAAAAGTTTCAAAGTTGGCAAAAAATTGAAGAAAAAATTTCTAGGTTGAAAAAAATTAGATGAAGTGTAAAATTGAAAAAGCATCTGAAGAAATTTTGGGTGCAAAAAATTTGTAATGCTGATAAATGGATAAAAAAATTCAAAATAGATATAAAAATGTTATAAAACATTTTTGGAATGCCAGAAATTTTCTTGGAAAAATTTCAAGAGATTGAAAAAATCGATAGAAAAAATTCGAATTTGTGTAAATTTTTATTTTTTCCTTTATTCACTCGTGTTCCGTAAACGTTGTAACTACAGGGTATAGACAATATAAAAAAATCGATTATTTCAATAATCTAGATCCGATTAATCGAATATTAGAAAATCGAAATTCGATTAATCGATTACACAAATTATCGATTGTTCCCAACACTATTAATTTACATGTTGTAATTTGTCAGTCTGTCTGTCTATGTGTCTATCTATCCGGATGCACCTGGAGAATGGAACCTAAGCATGATTTAATACATACAACTGCACTGCAACCGTTCGTCGTGATTCGCGAAGTTGAAAATTTTTTCAGTTATCGTGAATAGTCTGTTGTGCGCTATACATGATATAAGTTGGCATCAATTCGAATTTATTCGAGTTCTTATTTTCCCAAAAGAATATAAAATATTGACTTTTACAAAAAATTCAAGTTTCCCAACTTTTCAAAACACCTGGGCAGAAGCTCCCCCCATCTCCCCAACCCTTACTTACGCCCCTGCTACAGGCTGGATTTTTTAAAACATTGATTTTCTATTTTTTAGGCTGGAAAGAATGGTAACTAAGGAGTCTATGACTAGATGTAAGTTTTATGTAATGTTTCGTGGTGAGTTTCGCATCAGTTGTTATTATTTGAAGATCTAAAAAATGTATAACATGTTCGTTTTCAATTTCTAATGTGAATTTTATATCTTCTTGTAAGGTGTTGACAAATTCATATAGTTTCGTTACAGTATCAACCTTTATGTATATTAAACTATCGTCTACATATTTTTTGATGAAGTCGATGTGGTCTTTAAATCTCTCCCGAATTTTTTTGAATTGATGGTTCATCACAATATCTGCGATAATTGGCTCCCATTGCCAATCCACTTAATTGTTTATAAAGACTACCGCCAAATGTAAAATATCCACCATGTAAAATGAATTTTTAAATTGATTCAAACAAAGGTTTTTGGATGCCTATTGTGATACCTATCTGATCCTATTCGGAAATCATTATATGGTTCCCCAATGATAACGGAATACATGTGAACATGGATACTACATCAAGGGATATAAATACGTAATCTGGCTTAATAGTTAGAGAAGATAACAATTCGAACGAGTTTTTTATATTATAGATAGAAGTACATAGTGAGGTAACTTTTAATCTTTGGACCATTATGTTTCCATTTTCTCTTTACATGTTGCAAATGAATTTACCTGTCGAAGATCATTCCTAATAGTTTTACGTGTTGGTGAGAAGGTATGTTTTGACCATATTATAGTTTAAAGGAACATTGGGACGTAAGTTTTCTTTTTTTTCAATAAAGATGATACCTTGCAATTCACTTGGTGAGAACGTGAGTCCTGCTTGATCTGTTGCCCATTTTTGTGTATCATTTATAGTTTCTTAAAGAGTTTCAATCGAAGTCTCGATATTGTGCGCGGACTGTAAATCATTATAGCGTCTGCAAATGTGATGTATTTTACTCGCAGTTTAATTGGGACTTTCAAGCAAAGTGGTTGAACTCTGGTGGAAGAAATAAGAAGCATGTTTTGAGTAATCAAGGAATAAATTCACATTAAATTATATGAAAATTGCAATTGAAATTGCGAGCGTACCTTGTAAGCAATGATTTTTTAAAGATCAACAAAATGTTCATGTCTTTAGCATATATTGGTAGCTAGGCGTTTTCCTTTCATTTCATATTAAAATTCATTTTTTTTTTTTTGAAAAATGAAAATCATGTCATTTAAAAGAAAGGGAAATATGAAGATTTTTGAGATGAAGAATGCATTGATGAATAAAAACAATGTTTTAATGTTTTCTAAATCAACTCCATCTGGGAAACAACCTGGAGAAATACCTCCTCATCAAACAAGCTTCGCGCTATCCGAAACTCCACCTCACCCCGTCCCCTGCCCCAACTCTCGAGGAGAGAAGACGTGGTACTCACGCGTCTGAGACTGGGACACAGCCTTCTCACCCATTCATACCTTTTTCACAGAAAACCTCCTCCAATATGCCACAGATGCCAACCCCCACTCACCATTTAACACATTTTACTATCATGCCTCATCTACGCAAACGTCCAATCCAGACTTCAACTATCAACCAACCCAGCATAAATTTTAGACAACAATCATCTACTCTTCTCTCTGTTCTCTTTTCTAAAACTGACAGACCTATTCCATAGAATCTAATCCACGGATAAAAGAACGAGGTGCCTCACAGTGGGCCAGGAGACCCCCAAAAACGCGCGTTTTACTTGAAAAAAAACCTATCCCTGATTAAAATGGCAACATTGTATATGTGTTTCCCAACATTGGTGTCGTACGAAACGAGCAACCGAACCGCGTTTTTCATCCCCTTCCTCCTCCTAGCACCCTCGCAAGTCATCGACGCGCAGTCCACCAGTTTTGTTCCTTATACGCTCTGTAATTAGTGATTTATATTTCCGTTTGTAATTCATGTTTTGGAAATGTCGAATGGCGCAAAATATTCAGAAAATTAAGTACTATTCAATCACATATTTGGTTTTAAGTTATTATTGCTTCTAAGTTTATGATAAGTCGTTAAAGATGGCCATATTTTCGTGAAACTAAAAACTTAAATCAGAGCAAAACTTTTTTGGAAAATCAGGGAAAATAATAACTTCTGGTTGATATAATGCTTTGAAGTATGCTGAACACGAATATCTCTTTACTTTTTGCGGCAGCCTGCGGCAGCGTTTTGTACGGGCAATTTCCGCGCGAAATCACGATAAATTTTGATGTGTTTTACACAGTATGTTTGAAATTAACGAATTATATTATCCTACCTACACAACAACGCATACTTTGTAAAACCATGACAACGAGATAGATGACGACAACGAGAAAGATGACGTCGACGAGAAAGATGAAGAATATGAGGAAGATGACGATTGACTACTATTTTGAAACTTGTTTTTTATTTTAGTTTAATTTAACTCTTGTGCTTATTTTTTAAATAAAAATTTGTTAATCTACAATGCAATAGCAATAATGTCACTTCCAATCACCCCTCCCTTCCCCACCCCCTCATCTCACAATTTTTTGGTATTAAATTCGTAATCTACAAACTCGAAAACATTTATGTAATGATATATCGCACGATGTTATGGCCAAATTTCACTTCCAACCGGTCCCCCTGCCCCACCTCTTCACTCTACAATTTTTAGTATCAAGTTCGTAATCTACAATTTCGAAAACATATATAATGACATATCACACGATACTATAGCCAAAATTTACTTTCAACCCCCTCCCCCAGCTACACCCCCTCTCCCACAATTTTTTTGTCATTAAATTCGTAATTTGCATCCTCGAAAACATATATAATGATATATCACACGATACTATAGTTAAAATTCACTTTTTACCCCATCCCCCAGGCCCACCCCCTCATCCCACAATTTTTTTAGTAATAAATTCGTAATCTACGACCTCAAAAATATAACATAAATTACTTTTCACTCCTTCATACACTTTATTGAATAAAACGCGCGTTTTAGGTGATCTGCTGGCCCACTATGTGCCTATGGCCGTAGTCGCAGCACACGGCACCAAAAAAAAAAAAAAAAATACAGTTAGTAAAAATGAACAAAAAAGTAAATCTTTTCTACTGAGACTAATTTTTTGGAAGTAATACTACATTGTACACACTACATTTTGGTGCAAATAGCTTATCTCCATCTATCTCGAATAAGTTGACCATCATGAGAGTGAAAAAAAGTTTCAAATTTTCGTATCTCAGTTCCTTCAACAAATAAGGTGAACGAACTAGCAAGTAGTCCTACATGTAGTATGAAGGAACTCAGATTGAGTTGAAATACCCTATAGTGTAGTTGTAGTGGGTCAACTTTGTGAAAATGATAATTTAAATTGTAACAATATGATAAAGAATTTTCCACATGCTGAGGCACGACAGAATTGTAATGTTTTCAAATAAAATGTTTCATTCTTGATTTTTTGTTTCTTTTTTATATTTTATTAATTTTTCAGTATATACATTTGTACTGTGTTTATTTAATCTGCTAACATCTTTCAACTTATACTAATAATTCCACTGGTTTTTATTCCATTTGTAAAAAATAAAATTATAATAATCCTAAATTTTCGTGGTGGTCCCATATTCTGTATTTGCTAAATCTGGTACTGCTCATAAGTGACTGTATGTAAATAAAAACATATCTTCATAATTAAACGTATTAGTATAAGACACCTACTAGAAACTATATCACTATTTCTGATAAAACCTCGCAGTTTATGTCTGCAAATAAATTGAGCAAACTGGCACGAAGAGATCCATGAGATGAAAATTAGCTTCTCTTTCCTTTTTTCAAATCTAAAAAAACTGTACTTCACATCAAGGCTATTGTTGCGCCATCACTTCATAATTTATAAATTAAATACATGTGTGATTCAGAATCGACACGAGAAACTAGGGGTTGTGCGCGAGGTGAAGAAGGGTCTACTTGAAAACTGGGCAAAAAATGATTTTTACGTAGAGTTTATAAGGAAGCGTTCTAATATATTAAAAAGTTCTTGAAAACGATGGCAGATATATAATTTTTTATCGGAACTAAGCTTGAAGTAAATGAAATTATCTTTAAAAGCTGTTCCAATAAAAAATTACACAAATGCCGCCATTTTCGAGGAGTTTGTGAAAATAGAAACGTTGCGTAAACGTAATGTGAAAGATTTTTTCTACCCTATTTTCAAACAGCGTAACACTAGCGCTACCTAGGTACATGTCGATTCCGAATAATGATTGAATAGGTACCTCTAGGTAATTTACATAAAAAATCGAGTGTCATTAGGATATTAATACTTAAGAGTAATGGTTTTAAATTTTAAAAATAAATTATTTCGATTTGTAATATTCAAGATTCACCAAAATTAAAAACACGATTAAATTTCAAGTCAAAAGATAAATGCGAAATTACGTTCTAAGCTATCAAAACACAAAAATAATAATGATAATAAATAAATAAGTAATAGTAATAACGATAAAACGAAAAAAAAAAAACAAAACAATAATAAACAAATAAAAATAATAAAATGTAGAGCACAATATAGTACATGTATTATTGTTGTAAACAACATCGAGGATAAAAGTGTAAAAGTGTAAGTAGATACATAAAGAATTCCCTTTAGTTTTTTTTTTTTAAATGACGGTTAACTTTGATTTGTAGGTAATCGAGGAAGATTGTTAGAGACGAATGCGGTCGTTTAAAACATTCGTATTTATGTGACTTTGTTTTTTACTTGGAAAAATGTTCAGATTGTAACGACGTTGTCGTATAAAAATTGTTGTTAGTATGGTAACTGAGTCGCTATGCGGTGGTTAATACGCAGGGCTAACTTGAGTAATCGTAGTCTTATTATCTTCGCTAACTGAGCCATCTGGATTTAACTTGGTTTTCCTGTAGAACATGATGATAGCACCGCAAATCATAAACGCACCTAAACCGATCATAACGTAACGTCCAATGTTGACGATTTTTATCGGTCGATAGAGTAGATGTCGCACAGTAGCTGCCAATGTATCGTTCAACTCTAAACCCTGCAAATGTTTAAAAGATAGAAAAAATATAGAATAATTTTACAAATGCGTTATTGGTAGAAAATATAAAAAAGGCCATAGTGAACAATGTGTACCTCGTCGATCCAGAATATTGGCATAAGGAAAGGTTCTTCGGCTAATTCCTTCATAACGGTGATTTTTTTAATACGTTGAACGAACATGTTAAACTGCATTCGTCTCTTACCTTCAACTGGTGTACCAGTTATCTGTAAATTTCAATAATCAATTAAATTAAAATTCATATTGCATCGCTTATTAGTGGTACATTACCGGTTCAAAAGTACTATAGATGGCGTGTTTTTCTTTCACTGGATTAAAACCGTTTACTCCGTTTAAATAATCGACATGACAGTCGTAGCAATGAGGTAGAGTCAAGATTAGAGGAGCTCCTGCCAAAAAATAAAACCGAAATGATTGTAAACTAAGTTTATAATATGTTTATGTATCTTAGTACTGTAATTTCAAAATGAGTGAATACCAGTGCATTTGGTGGAATCGAAGGCTCCTCTTTTCAAACATGTGTCATTAGTTGGACAAAAACATTTCAGATCGGGATCAGTAGACATATCTCCCAGATCAGCGGTGTAGTAATATCCTCGAATACCTTTGAATACCTTTGGACTGACATATTTAGAGGGTAGTGACCTTAAAAAGTCAAATTTTACATTAGGATTGTACCGTGGTTGTACGATGTTATGAAACGGATTGCAAGAGTGAAACAAAAGGTAAGCAGCCATGCCGCATTACTGGAGCTGAGTTTTTAACTGGGGCTTGTTCATGTTTGGTAATGATAACTTTGCTAAACCCTTCATAACTATAGGTCACACCCTATACCAAGTCTAAAAACTCGTATTCTATTCCTTCCAAAACCACTTAAGAAGTTGAATTTGGAACAAACATAGCATTTCTTGCTATGAAATAATCATTTGAATACATATTTCTCAAATTAGAACAATTTGAGGCTCCTCAAATTATCTTCAAATCCTCATGATCCACCATTTTGGATGCATTTTGACCCAAATTGAAGAAGTCATACTCTGGCCATCAACTAATCCTACACACGAAATTTGACCTTTCTAAGCCGATTTGTTGAGGAGATATGGATGATTAATGAAATTTCCTATCCTAATTTCTCCTTCAAAAGAGGTTTTTTACTCTACCTCCCTTCCAAATGCACTTGGGAAGCTAAAATTCGTATAAGTTTGTCACTTGGGCTTATTTTATCATATGGCATGCCAATAAAAAATTTTCAATCTCTCTTATACCCTCACTACATTTTAAGGTCAATAACCCCTCCTTATCCCCTCCAACATCATGCATAGCACTAAATTGGGGATAGTGTATATTTCTCATCCCCAATAATCATATGAGTTCATATTAATTACATTTTCATTAATTTGAGGCTCCTCAAGCTTTCCTCATGTTTTAATAATCCGCCATTTTGGATCCATTTTGACCCAAATTCAAGAGGTCATATTCTGGTCACCATCTAACCCTACCTTCGAAGTTTGACCTTTATAGGTTGATTTGGTGAGGAGGTATGGAAGATTCGAGAAATTTCATAACTCAAAACTTTCTCAAAAATCCGCTTTTTGCTCTAACTCCCCTCTAAATGCACTTTGGAAACTGAAATTTGGATATGTTTGTGTGTGTGACTCATTTTTCATGTGAGATCAAAAACAAAAAAATTGAGGTATTTGCCACTTCTCCACCTCCCCTCAAAATTTGAGTGATCCGCCATTTTGAATTTTTTTCGAAAAAATAAAAAATATCGTTTTGTTAGATTTCTTAGTAAAGTCTCTCATCAAGTTTTGAGTAATTTTCGTAAATTTTCGCCCGCGCTACGGGTGGGGAAAAAATATGTATATATTCCAAAAAGTTGGACATTTGCCAGATTATTACAAATGATTTGAAAACCCCATCCTCCCCCACCACCCCTTTCCAAATCAGGTAGGCTGCAATAGCTATCGTTTTTAAGTTAAAAACTCAGCTAAAAAGGAGAATGCGTGTTCAGTGTAAGCGTGTATTTTACAAGTGGTTGAGTAAAAACAGGTTGCCGCGAGAGTAAAGAATAATGATGCGTTACGACGCTTTCTCCTGAAGGGTGAGTTTGTGAGTCACCCAACAAAAGAAAGCGGTAGCCGTTACAGGATCAAAATGTTCTGATTTTGACGGAATAAGGTTTTCAATGGTTTCCTGATTGATTTGACTATGATATACCTGCATACTTCAGCACCGAAAGCCCAAACATCGCTGGTATCCATGAATGGCGGGAAAATGGTTGTGTCCGTTCCTTTGATTTGATTACAGTAAGGCCCGGCCCAGTATTCCATTTCAGGTTTACCGTTGTACAGAACTACTTGACCGACGTCTTTTATATTCTTCATACCTCTTTTGACAGTTAGAGTGTTTTCATCAGGTGTGTTGTTTTTCTTTTGTGAAAAAAAGGACGACCAATTGTATCAAAATTATTTTAAATTACAATCTTAAAAAGCTATGAGATTATAACTCACCGCTCCGAAGATAGAAAATTTGAAATAATCGTCATCTATTTTCTCAAGTCCCGAAGGCTTGGCTCGTATCTGATCGCAAACTGTGTTGACGGCGAAATCTTTTGATTTTGTGCAGTTGATCAATACTCCATCAAAAAGTATATCTTTTGCTGATACCGTCAAGAATATGGTTTTAGGATCATTGAAAAGTTGAGGTATGGCTTTATTTATCAGGTTCAATGCTCCCGGTTTCGTTTGCAACGTTAGTGTAGCGAAAGACTAGAACAAATAATCGCTCAGCTTGAAATAAAATTAGAGATTTATTTTAAATTTACTGAAATCCGAAATGGAGTATGACATTTTAGTTTATTCTGCTTTAATATCAGAAAAAAGACGTAAAGCTCAGATTCATGTGTGTGCTCACGAAAAGAGTAATTTTCGAGTCTCTCTTCCACTCATTTTTTTCATATATAATTATGAGTTTCCCATTAGTAATTATTAATGTCGCATAAACGAGTTTACATCGAAATGGAACGCTCTGTATAAATCTAATGAATAAATGGAAATTTTATTTCATTAAATTTTGTTTTCTTAATATTAATAATAATTTGGAAGGTTCGTTGATCTATAAGTAATAGGGATGTGTGCTTGCGCCAAAATATGAAGGATACGCCATAGTTTTACAGATAAAAAAAAATGGTGTTTTTGAAGAAGGTGTAAGGGGAGATATTAGGTGATAAGCACCAAAAACCGTCATGAAAATTATGTAATTTTTTTTTAGCTTCTTATAAATAACTTCTGAAAATATATTAGGTATTAAGGAATTGAGAACAATATGACTTTTAAAGCATTTCATAATCGTGAATGTATCTTCCACAAATCACAATTAATGGGCGAGGAAGAAAAACTAAATTTGAAAAATTCTATCGTTTTTTTTCGATTTTTTGTGAAAGAGAAATTTGAAAAATTTTCATACTTTAAACTAAGGACGGTAAAACTCAGCTTTCTTATCAAATTGTGTTTTATTTTCATAGAATATCGAAAAAATATAATTTTTCAAATTTTAATTTTTTTCTCAATAATCAAGGAACCAGGAAACGTCCACTTACCGCAAATCGTAGAAGATGTATTTATAATTACTAAAAAAATTTAAGAGGGTCGTTATTAATAAAATTTTTGAAGTTGTTTGCAAAAAAAAAAAAACCCAAAACAACAACTAAACTACTATAATTTTTTTACCTCATGTTTTCCCTTGTATCCCCTCTTCACACTCCTACCATCCGTAGTTCACGAGGTATACATTTTTGAAGTAAAATCATTTTTACAATTGAAATTCTTTCGGTTTAGCATATCTCAGTCCCTTAAAAATTTTTGAGCAGGCAGACCACCATACATGTATGTAATTTGAATCGTAGCTCTGTTTTTAGTATGTGAGTGGAGCACCCAAAATGAAATACCTTGTATCAAGTGATCAAATGAGGTTGATCAAATACGTTGAAATTTTGTATGACGATTACTAGAAATAAAGATCAATGAGTGCTGAACTTCTGAGAGGTATATGTTTCGTTTTTTTTTACTTTATGTGATGAAGTATGATTAATTTGCGTACTTTTGTTTATTTTTAATGACAAAGAGAAAATTGGAAAATTTTGAAAATATTTTCTTGGTAGTCTTGATTAAATTTCAAGTAATAAAATTTCATAAATCATTCTATTCAGTTCTTTTGAAAAAATGTTTTAAATTTTTTTTCTTCTTCATAAAAATTATTAATAAGGAGATAATTTATTGTCGAGGTAATATTATGTGGTAGATTTCATTCTTATTTTTTAAAATTATTGTCAACCTAACCTGATAAAATTAAAATAAATAATTATATTATTTTTTATCGTTAAATTTATAAAAATTATAATTATATTTTTAATAATAAATATATAAAAAAAAGTAATACGATATAATAACAATTTCATTACTATAATTTTGAATTAATAAACGAATAATACTTATTGAACTTTTTTACTCAAAATTAGCATAAAACAGGCTTTCTGCGACTAAATTTTAGCAATAAAGAAAGAATCTAATGAAAACTCTTGCTAGATAAAAATTTGGCAGTATGTCTCTATAATTTGATAAAGTAAATATTGGGCTTATAGGGTAAGTGCACCAATTATTGACACCCTTAAGGATTTTTTTACACGTTTTCCAATATTTCCCCCAAACTATGAATGGTAACAAAAATCTGAATATAGCATATGAAACTACATCATTTAGGGAATATTTTGACCTATTTACATTCGAGTCCACCCTCATTGGTAACCCCGGTAAGAACCCCCCAAAGTGAAAAAGTGAGATGTCCCAATTATTTGACACTCTAACACCAGTTATTTCGCACCCCCTTGTACCAATTATTTTACACCCCAACGATTCATGTTAAATAAATTATAAATTGCTAAAATTGTAACAAATACAAATTTATTTAAAATAATTGGTAATAATGGCCCAAAATTAACAAAAAACTTTATTTTGAAGAAAAACGTATTGGTGTCAATTATTTGGAGCATGTCAACTAATTGGTACACTTACCCTATGTATTATCTGTTATGCATCTCATGATTTTACCAGTAAATCAACTACTTACAAATTTATGTGAATTTCTTCAAAAACCAATTTCATAATTTCAAATTAAAATTTATTTTGTGAAAAAATTTTATAATAATAATATGTATATAATGACCCTCACCCAGAGCGCGTAGCGCGTGCAGTGGAGGATTATTATCATTATCGCCAATGGAGACAAAACAAAACAAAACAAACTAAGTAAAGCAATGCCAGAAATGATGGTAACAGAGACAATAAAATAGATATGGAGAATACGTGCATATAAATAAATAAATAAATAAATAAATAAATAAATAAATAAAGCAGATTATTAAAATTGCAAGCGCGGTTACAGGCGGTTACAATATGAGCAGCAGAACGCACGATAGAAAATAAAAAAAAAGAAGAGAAGAGACGACATAACAAATAAAACAAAATAAAACAAAAAAATAATAATAAATAAATAAATAAAGAGAACAAAAGATAGAAAGGGGGAGAGCGGAGCATGTAAGCAGGAAGCAGGGTCGCTATTCCGGGGGCCTAAAACCACTGTTTTTAAGGGAGTCCCTCAGGCGGTATCTAAGTCTCTTGAGCCTGCATTCACCCCTCAGATCGCGACTCAGGTTATTAAAAAGGACTGCGCCACTATAATGGAACTGGTTCCTAGAGTGCGCTTTTCTCCAGCTTGGCAGGGTGAGCAGAAATGACGAGGAGCTACGAGTTACACGCTGTGCACGCTCACAAGCATGAGGTAATAAACATTTGGCAAGAACGCACGACTCAAGGAAAATAAGCTGTTCGTAGCTGAGCGAGTCTGAAGCCAGGAAGGCCTAGAGGGCGTACTTAGGGGGAGACCTGCAACAGTTTTGGCAGCGCGCTTCAATAGGACTTTTATTGGCTGTACCAGGTAGTCCGCGTAATTACCCCAGAGGGGGAGCGCGTAGCTAAGGGTGGGTAAATAAACTGCCTTATGGAAAATTTTTAGGTGTCTGCTGAAAACAAATTTTGAAAGATAAAATAGAAGGAAGTTCAAGCGCCTTAATTTAGATAATAATAATAATTAGAATTGAAAAAAAAAGAAACATAAAATACAAAACACTCAAAATATATACTTCACTTGACCAATTGAAAAAATTGAAAAAAATCATATTTTTTGTTTTTTACTTTGTCAAGCGAAATATATATCTTGTGTGTTTGGTATTTTATGATTTTAAAGTTCCAAGCTTAATTCCCCCTCCAATTTTTGCAAACAAACTTCTTGATATTTAATAAAAAAGTATAATTTGCAAATATTGACTCCAATTTGGGAGTTGATATTAACCAAGAGAGTTGAAATTTTATCGCACTGCCTACATTCTTCAGTATTGTTTTATATTTATCAATGAACAAGGAAATACTGAATTGAAGTACATGCAAGTCGAATGGATTGCCTATCAATGAAAGTTGAAGATAAGTGATAATGTGAAAAACTATATGTATAGACAGAGTATGTCTCCTGAATCCAGTACGGTCGTAATCAAACCTATATCCATCATCTCAAGAATAGGTTATATCGATATATCAATCATTTTTGTAAATATACATAATTATGTATGTTGTGCGAATAAAATATTATAATTTTACATCGAAGTAGAAAACATTTTAAACTCTCCAAAAAAAAAGAATTGAATGAACAGCTAAAACTTTTTTCATTTTTCGAACAATAAACTATAACCTTGTACGCAAACAAAACGGAACTTTTAAACGTATCTTTGACTCTAGTAAATTTTTTATTGTACTATTGACAAAGTTCTTTGAAGAACTTTTTTACCCATTCTTCATTAATTTTCGAAACAAAAGTTGAAAACAACCAGCTGGGAACCTATTAGATACTTTGCTATGGAATAACTTTGGTGTGCTTCGTTCAATTACTTAAAATAAATTAACTTCGGAAGGGAAATTGCAACGCTAATGATGATTAGGTAGGTCGAAAAAAATCATAATTTCCTTATTTGATCATTCAACATAGTATTTCTCATAATTTAAACGCCAAATGAGCGCAACATTTTATTACATTTTATTTACTATTGTTGTTGTATTCAACGATAGATATTAACACTAACATGTATCCGTACTTGGATGTCTGTAGCTCCATAAGTGAAATAATTATAAGAATTACTCACCAGAATTAAAATATTGGGTAAAACGAGTATCTCGTCACCAGTCAATGGTTTGGATTCCTCTTCGTCGAAATACCAAGTATTCAACATATTGTAAGTAATTGTATCCTCTTCCGCGTTATCGACTAAATTAGTTTTCGATTTCCATTCTCTAAAAACGTACAATTGGATATATTATAAAATGCATCGCGTTCGTCGCCATGTGTTATATGTAATTGAGCAGGTGTCGCGTGTGAAAAGCCAATATCCAGGTACTTTCTACTTTTACTGGCGTTTTAAATATTTTACTCAGATATGATGTCATCTGCAGGGAAAATGTTTTAGTGTTTGTCGCCTTAAAACATTTAGAATTGTCAGTATTTCGCTCGTACGTGTTATTTTCTCGCAGATACGACTCGTATAGGTATTCTTTTTGTCTCGACGATAAAAAAAAAACGTAAGCAGCCATGCCGCATTACTGGAGCTGAGTTTTTAACTGGAGCTTGTTTTGATTTAGTAATAACCTTGCTTAACCGTTCATCACTACAGGCCACACCCAATACCAAGTCTGAAAACCCCTACCCTATCCTTTCCAAAAACACTTAAGAAGTTGAATTTGGCACAAATGTAGTATTTCTTGCCATGAAATAATCATGCGAACACATATTTCTCAAATTATAACTATTTGAGGGTCCTCAAATTATCTTCAAATTTTGTAAATCCGCCATTTTGGATCCATTTTGACTCAAGTTTAAGTGGTTATATTCTGGTCACAAACTAATCCTACACACAAAGTTTGACCATTCTAGGCCGATTTGGTGATGAGATATGGAAGATTCATGAAATTTCCTGCAGCAATTTCCCCTCCAAAAGCCGTTTTTTGCTCTAACTCCCCTCCAAAATCACTGAGGAAGCTAAAATCAAAATACGTTTGTCACTTGGGCTCATTTTATCATATGACACAGCAATAAAAAATTTTCGACCCCTCCTGTACCCCCACCACTATTTTAGGTTGGTAACCCCGCCTTCCCCCCTCCAACATCATGTATGGAAGTGAATTCGGGATATAGTATACAACTTATCCCAATAACCATATGAATTCATATTAATTACATTTTTACCAACTTGAGGCTCCTCAAGCTCTACTCAAAATTTTGATAATCCGCCATTTTAATCCATTTTGATCCAAATTCAAGAGGTCATATTGTGGTCACCAACTAACCTCACACACAAAATTTGACCTCTTTAACTTGATTTGGTGGGGAGATATGGAAGATTCAAGAAATTTCATGACTCAAAACTTCCTCAAAAAGCCGTTTTTTGATCTAACTTCTCTCAATATGCACCTAAGAAGCTGAAATTTGGATATGTTAGTATCCGTGACTCACTCTTTCATATGAAATCAAAAACGAAAAATTTGAGCTATTTGCCCCTTCTCCAGCCCTCCTCAAAATTTGAGTGATCCGCCATTTTGAAATTTATCGAAAAAACATAAAAACTATTTTTGCGCATTTTCAAGAAGAGTCTCTCACCAAATTTTGAGCGAATTTTATGAATATTCGCCGGCGCTACGCGTGGGGGAAAAATATATATATAATATACCAAAAAGTTGGACATTTGCCAGATGATTACAAATGGCCTGAAACGCAAAGATTTGAAGACCCCACCCTCCTCCGACCTTCCCTTCCCAAATCAGGTAGGCTGTAATAGCTATCGTTTTGTTAAAAACTCAGCTAAAAAACATTCAGAAGAGAACTACATATAACTTACGCTGATATTGCACAATAGTATACTATAGCCCCTTTTCTGGTCGTCCTATATTAAATGGGTTAATACGAAGCTATTGGTAATTTAGTCACGCCCTATTATTATGCATTTGTAGATTATTTCGTTATTGTTTTTTGGTTGATTGTGAAGCGAACTCGTGTCTCGAAATCCGATGCATATTACAATAGAAACTATAACAAGATTTCCAAGTCGGGAAACTCAAGTTCAAGGTTGTTGGAGATTTTGCTAGGAGTGTTGCTTTTTATGCATAACGCTTCTGTCTTATTGCGAATGTTGAAGTTAACATGCATGGCGAAGTACGTAATTGCATTTCGGTGGTTGTGCGAATGAGGGATTGCGCGAATGTGTTCATAAAGGTGTTGGATAATGCGGTTTTGTTTCTTCGAAAAATTTACGCTTTCAAGTTGAAATTTTGTTTTCGATTTTCTCATCAGTTAGAGCCTAAAAGGAAAAGGGATGTTGAAATTGAAAATCATGTAATTTTTCTTGCTTTTCTGTTGCTTTTTTTCCCTGCGAAATTCTCAGTATGTATCGTCATTAAATGGTTTGTAAGGAAAAGGTGTAAGCAGCCATGCAACATTACTAGAGATGAGTTTTTCCCATATGATTTACTTCGAACGATTTTTGTAAACAGCTAATTTCTCCGTATGGATCGATTTTATGAACGTTTGCATTATTCAATAGTATTATTATAACCTTGAAATCCTATGTAGGTTTAATCCCTCACCATTCCTTTTTTGGTCCTTAGGAGCTGTTTTTAATAAAATTGTAAATCGGAAAAAAGTAGTTTAGTAACATTTCTGTAGACATAGCTATTAGCTATGATCAAGAATTTCAGCTTTATACGTAGTCAATGTAATTATATGCTTTGAATAATTTTTGGGAAGGGATACTGTCCATTTAGATCAGTTTTGTTGAACTTTGTATTTTTCGATAGCTTTCAAGCCAATTTACTATGGAATTCTTTGTAGGTTAAACCTCTTGCTCCTTCTTTTCATTGGATTAAATCATTAAATCTAAAAAAACATTCATTCAGGGGGTGTCGTCTCATGTAACCCCCCCCCCAACTTCATACCACATGTTGGTTTACTCATATAACACTTGTAGATGGTGAATCCATAGTTTGTCATTAGAGGGGCCTCAAATTTGCAACTTATAAACCTTTGTGGAGCTGATGTTGAAAAATTAATTCTATTTGAAATATCCTAAATTGGCCATGCAGGACCCAAGACATTTGGGTTAGGATGATGGAACCATTTGAAGAAATATGAGAAGGTTGTTGAGTTTCAAACCTTGTAAGATGAAATAAAAATGTTTAAAGTTGCTCATGATCGCAAACAATGTAAAAAAACTATTTTGCAAACTTTTACGTTGCCGCCCTTTTTGGCCAATATAGGGTAACTCAAACACATTACCGGGAAATTGTTTCAATTAAATTAAAGTTAAAATTTTTCTTATAAATTATTTATGAAATAAACTTATTATTAAAATTTATATTTTCAAAATATCAAAATCATTGATTTCTAGTAATTTTAATTGTTGTAATATTAAATTTAATTTCACTGTTTAAATATAACAGGTTAAGCTATAATAATTGCAAAAGGTTTTCATAGGTTCAATTTTTTTTTGTTTTCATATTTTTGCATTTTCTAGTTATAACTATGAATAGTGTCCTTTAAACGTATAAAGTCAAAATTCATGAAAGAATTTTATTTGACATTAAAACTTGAAATAACTTAATCTTTGGAATGTCCAATAAATATGTATTTTTTTTCATTTTTTTTTTTTTTTTTTTTTTTGTAACCTAAAAGTGGAACAAGCTTGAAAATTAATTATTTAGTTCTCTTTCCAATTGTTTCAAATGGAATTTGGAATTTTTTGAATCCAATTTTCTCAATAATAATTTAATGGTCATCATGTAAATAGTCGTATAAACTACAAACATTCGGTTATGAAGTTGTATTAGTCTAAAACATCCATCACTCCCCTAAGCCCCACCTATGAAAAAGTGACCTCATAATTGGTGAAAAATTCACCTAAAAATGGTATTGCGTATATTTGGTATATAAACTGTATCTTTTCCTCATTATCGTACTTTTAATTTTATGCGTTCGGCCTTATAGCTGCGAATAAGTACCTGTAGAAAAACGGTCCAACTTCTTGAACGTTAGCTTTCTTTCCCACATGTACTTCGTCCGGATTGGTAACGTTGAATAAGTATATTTTGAAATCCAGTGCTAACGGAAACTTTGCCCAGTTTTTCCGATTTTCCGTTCCTTTTTTGAGTTCTTTAGCCTGAAGTAAAAAAAAAAAAACTTTAGAAATCCGATAAATTACATTCATCAATGAATTCTCATGGAAATCGAATTTCCGTCGAAAAAACCTCGAATAAAAGTTTAACGGTATTTATTCTTCGTTCCAAATACGACGAACGGATAAAAAATCGACTTGGGAACAAGTTCAATGACGAATACCATCGATGACATTGTGTCATTTGCGTGGGTATTTGTGTAAACTTAATAATTGAAAGAGTTCTCTTTATCGTCGCGGCTTGTATGAATAATAAAATTTTCAAGTAAGGACGGGAAAAAGGTTTTCGTTTTATTTGCTTTTTCTAATCGTGCTGAAAAAGTGATCGTGTTCGAGATAGATAACCTTAAACTATATTGCTTGGTAGATATGCCTTCGAAACGATTACCGAGAAATTTTCTCCTATCGGTAATTTTTCCTATTGTAATTAAAAGATTTCAAGAAGCGTTCGATATTGTCGCATCCCACTTGCGACGCTTTTGCGTGGAAAATTTTCAACTTAATGCGTGGTTGAAAAACAAGCGAGTTTTTCGAGATAAAGGGGATTAAGTGTGAGAAAATGTTTAAATTTTTGGATTATCATTGCCCCTAATTTATTCAGCAGTTTCAGTAATAATATGTAGATATCAACGAACTGCTCCACATGTACCACATGAGTTTGTTTTATGATCTGTATCGTGTCTGAAAATAAACGATTTTTCATATATAAATAGGAGGGTAGATATGCCTTCGAAACGATTACCGAGAAATTTTCTCCTATCGGTAATTTTTCCTATGTAATTAAAAGATTTCAAGAAGCGTTCGATATTGTCGCATCCCACTTGCGACGCTTTATGCGTGGTTGAAAAACAAGCGAGTTTTTCGAGATAAAGTGGATTAAGTGTGAGAAAATGTTTAAATTTTTGGATTATCATTGCCCCTAATTTATTCAGCAGTTTCAGTAATAATATGTAGATATCAACGAACTGCTCCACATGTACCACATGAGTTTGTTTTATGATCTGTATCGTGTCTGAAAATAAACGATTTTTCATATAGAAATAGGAGAACTAGTAATTAAATACCTTATTCCCAAACATTGTATGCTGAAATGATAAATTAGTAGGAAAAAAAGGTTCATTAAGCAACTGACTCTTATTCATTAAAGATACCAACAAATGTGATATGAATGAGAATCTTATTACATGAGGTTTAATTGACAAGCAGCTTTATCAATCTAACAACGCATTCAATATGACGAAATTTTAATAACAAATTTGTAATGGCGCCAAAGTTATACTCCCTATTCGAATGTTGCAGTTATGGAGTCGTGTGTTCTCAAATTCCATACACTTACACTCTTATTACATAAATGGTAATTTTCCAAGGAATATAGGGTATTCGATTTCAATGATGTGGGAGTATACCTACGTAGAGAAATTTTATATTTCATCTTCTTCGCGTAATCGACGATATTGTAATATTTTTAATGAAGTATTTACATGAGTACATTGGTCTCTATATACTAACTGAACAATAATACCCCCTTTTTTTTTTATTGTTTCATTCATATTTATTTACATCTATATTTTTTCATTTTTTCATCTTTTCATCATTTTTTTTTATTTCTCTTTTTTGGTTCAATAAACTAGGTCGATCTATTTGAAATCCGGTATGGACAATCGAAGTAAACATTTTAGTTCTTGTATTCACTATTTCAGAGCAAACTCTTCATTTAATATGAAGAAACAAAGTGGGAGTTTCCTTGTTAAAGGTGTAGGCATTCTTTAAAATGGAAAAGAGGGGTCTAAAAATTTTATTCTTACTTTTTAGCCTACTGTCTTCTGATTCTCAAGATATTAATTGAACGTACCAGATGACATTATCAAATAAATTTTTTTTGACAAGTATGAAGCCCGCAGAATGGAGGTACATAGCATTGACGCGGAGGGAGGAACCCGTTTTTTTTTCGTGAGGTGTCATTTTCAAGCGTAGCATAGTATGAAGTTTTTTTTAATGTTATGAAAAAAGTTCTAAGCCATTAACCAGGAAATTAATTCTATGGAATTTGTACCCGTAATACAATAAAATTACATAATGTTGAAGGATATATGTTTTCTTTTATTTTTTGTAAATGCTATTATACGTATTTTTATCAATGTTTGTTCTAAATGAAAGAATGGAGACTGATTCCCCTCCATCACCTTAGTTTTGTTACAACTCAGCCAAATATGTATCAGTCACTTTGTAGTATATCGGTATATATAATATAAATTATGAATATCAAAAAAGATCCTCACTTGAAATACTGGTTCCAAATCCTAGAGGGAGCTTTGACTTCTTTTTTCTTTTTTTTTGGTTGGTTGGGCTTTCGTATTAAACACAAAATTTTAGTAGTGGAGCTCAAATTTTTCTAGACAAGGCTCAGTCCTGTCTACTTACCCTCTAGCTACTGGCCTGCTTAGACCATTGAAGATTTATAGCTTTATTGTCCTATGCCTTCTTGTAAGTTTAAAATTATTTCACTCGTGCTGTTTGAATTGGGCCATCGTATGGTTTTTGGTATTGGACGTATTTATTTCTAGCATTAGGCTAGGATACCCAGGTTCTGTAATGAAGATAACCTTCGTAATTGCATTGAAAAAAAATTGGCTAATTTTTAAAATGCCAGAAGGGGTTTTACGAAAGTGATGTAAATGAGATGAACATCATTTTACATACTGTAGAGGTGTTAATATGAATTGTGTAATAATATAGATGTTTTTATCATCATCGATCTGGACAGGTCGAATGTAAAAATTATATATGTATTGGGTGAAGGGACTGTAACGTTGCACCATTCATATATTGAATGAAAGTTTTTTTCAAAATTTAGGTTTTAAATTACATTATTAATTAAAAAAATGTATTCTACATTGGTATTTTTTTTTTCTTCTAAAAAAAGTAATAATATTAATAATAATAATAATAATAATGAATTTTAAACTCACTATATAAAAAAAAAAAAAAATGAAAAATTCACTATTAAGTAGCACTGGAAAAATATGTATAGTAAGCCTAATGTATTATATTGGTTTCCCAAGCTGAGAGATTCGAGGAAAAAATTTCAAATTTGAAAAACAAGTTTTTAGTAAAAAAAATATTATTTTATTTCACTTCTAGCCTTTCAAAAGCTTCTAAAATCGGTGTATATGATTGCCAAACAGAGAGATACATCCTTCATTCAAAGAATCTGCATGAAGAACCCCTGAATTTTTCCATTTGGAAAGTGGAAAATAGTGAAGTCATTCTTTAAGATCTTACTTGTTGCATAGAAGTGTGTACCCAAGAGCTCAAAGCTACGAAATTCGTACACTCTTACATCCTATAAAAGTTCCAACTCCCTTCTGCCCCCTTTGCTGTGTTATTCTCACAGTTCAATGTATTTTGGTTCAATGTCCTTTATGCAGTCCCTTAAAAATTAAATACTCACGATTCAAATACCGTTCTTTATCTTTTAAAATTCCTTTTTCCCTCAAGTTTTATTTCCCTCGTATAAGAGAGACAAAAAAAGTAAAGTAAAAAAAAATAATATTCTCAAATCTAATTTTAAAAACTTGAAAAACAGCATCTATAAGTATATTGTATACTCGCATAAAAAGTATATCGTACACCAATTTTATCTTCATACGTGATTTTAGAAGGGAAGAGGAAGGGGTTATTGTCGTGGAAATGTGGTGGGTGAAGATGAGCAAAAGATTGAAAATTTTTGATTTTGTTGCTTTCTATTGTTGGCATTGATATTGAATTTGCTTTGTCTTATTTTCGAGTTAAAATTTTTCATCGAAGTAAATTCAACTTTACCACAAATACTTCAGTGAATGCCGCTATCGCTGGGAAAGAAACGAAAGAGGTGGTCGGATAATTTATGTTATTATGGATCGACTCGTCACCCGTCATTCGTAATAATCACATATCTCGGTGTTTACTCAAACATTTTGTTCGTTCATTTTATAAAATTCTTATGGGGTTTGATAGAGTATAGTACTTAGCGTAGAGAATAGGTAGAGCCGAAATTTTTTTCAGTTTAGGTAATTAGGTATAGAAATTTCTCAAATTAAATGGATATAATGGTTATCGTGTAATGGATTTCGGTGATGTAGTTTATCATACTCGGTGACCAACGAAGGAAAATAGTGGAAAAGATATACCTATAATTATTTCACAAATGACGTGTTTTATTTTTTTTATTCTAGGCGACCTAGGTAGATCATCTATGAGTGTTGATTACTGCGAATAAGCGGTGGGGAATTTTTGTTTTCATTTTTTAAGTAGTAATTGGACACCTATCCAACACACCTCATCACAGGCTCAAGGGAACGTTAATCGTTCATTTTCGGTTCATTAATCATTACTATATTCAAAGCCAGATTAAGCTTATGTAGGACCGGGAGCTAGTGACGTTTCAAGACTTCATAATTTTTGCGTCGTAATCTTTCCCACCCTACGTCATTTACTCATCAGCATATTCTGATTTCTTATCGAGAATTTTCAATTTTTGTTTTTGCGCCATAATTCTTGTTGTTTTTCAACTTGAAATTTACCATTTTATGCTAAGCGCGATTTTTTTTTTCAAAAATCGTAATTTCGGAACTTGTGAACATTTACTGTTTTAATTTTTTAACTTTTCCTGATGAAAATTTTTGTTTTTCAAAATTAAGTATTCGAGAAAACTATGGAGTGGTTGAGAATACGTTTTTTTCAAAATTTATCAGGGTTGAGCGTTTTAAATCAAAGTGTTTAAAACGTGTTTTAAATATTGAAAAAAAAAATCAAATTTAAAACAAAATTCTATTCAAAATGCGTTTAAAACGGTTTTTTTTTTTTTTTTTTGTTTTAAACATGTTTTTTATTTTCCTCATTTTTTCTTTAAATTTACGGTATTTAACCGAAGAAACGCAAGTAAATGCTAACGACAAAGAATTTTCTTTCTGCGAAGGCATCTTTTAGATTTTGAAAATTTTTTTCTAATTTCCATTTTCAAATTTTTTTAACTTTTGAGAACTTGAGAAGTTAAGGTCGTCAAGCGTAAGTATAATGATTAAATGTGATTTTTTTTTAAATTTAATTTTTATGACTTCAAAATATTTCAATAGGGAGACCTCTTGCTGGTATATGGAATTATTTAAGCAAAGTCAATATGTATGGAATAAGTTGACTTATTTGGATTTTGTCTCTGTTACGATTCGCGACAGGTGTTAGATGATAATTAAACGAATGGGGAATTCTTGGGTTCTCCAATCTCTATGTTCGTAGCTTTCGAGAAAAAATTAAATAATCAATATGATTCCTAATTTTTTCGTATTCAATTATGAAGTTATGATGAGGAGCATAAACATTATAAATTTAAAACTGTTGAATATTAAAAAAAAAAACAAATTTAAAACCGTTTTAAACAATTTTTTAAACATGTTTTATTTTTTATGAAGGTTTTTTGCTTTAAAACAATAAAAAACGGGTTTTTGTTTTTTATTTAAAAAAAAAAACGGTTTTTTAGCAACCCTGAAATTTATATCTTCTCAAGTCTTAATCGTTTACACAGATATACCTTTTTTTATTGGCAATTTTTTTTTTTCAATAAAAGAAGGTTAGGAAAGTAATGCTACTTCAATGACATTCTAAATATATTATGATATTTTCAAAAAGCATACATTCCGAACCAAAAGGTGCTGAGGCTGAAGCACCCCCCCCCCCCATTAGTTTTAATCGAAGCTTCACTACATAAATACTTGATGAAATCAAATCGAACAGAATAATATTGAATTTTCAGTACCTATCTGAAAATAATTACAAATTCTGCCGAAAAGAATAATGAAAATTTTTAAAGACACATCATTTTAGATTCTGAGGAGTGATGATTTTGAGATGCAAAATGATGTATTGTTCTTTTTAATTAGAATATTCGTATCTAATGGTTACTTGGTAACTATGCACTTTGCCGGATTGATAATTCTAGAACGAGAAGCTGTAACTGAATAGGACATGAAAAGGAGTATGGTAATATTTTATTGGTGATTTTAACGAGATCATTGTGTAGAGTGTAGTTTATTATTAGACGATATCAATGATTAGATATGTGGAAAATTAATAGTTATCTTGGCAATGAGGCAAGGATATCTATTAGCTGAGATCGGAGAATGATATAGTAAATATTCATGCTTTAGATTTTCCTCCTAAATTTACGAATCACCAACGGAATCGCTGTTATTTACAAGAAATCTGAATGAGGAAGGTAATAAGTGTAAGGATTCAGTTTATTATTTTGACAGAATAGGCCAAAGATGGTATACAACTATGACAATACTAAAAATTTCTACAAATGAGGATGACTCCAGGTGAATCAATGAAGATGATGGTGATTTAAAAAAATTCTCGGTCGATTCGCTGTTTTGTGTAAAATGACAAATCGACGTGATGTAATAGTAACATTTCACTTCACTACCTGCGTTATTTTCGAATGCATTAGCTTCGGAAACACGAACCATCCGACGGAGATGCCGAGACCTATGAAAATCAGTCCGGTAACGACCAACGTAGTCGGTCTAACCATGATTCACGGATATATTGGCAACGTATCACTGTGCGACTACGGATACCGCGCGAACGAACAAAAATTACCATGAAGACTGGTTGAGGATTCGGCGACATTTACCTTACGGCAGTCAACTTCGATACCTTTTCAAGGTCTTTAACATCGCGTGGAATATTTAAGTTCTTTTCTTCGTGTTTAGCTATATTATTAAATGGTAGCAAAAACAACCTTATATATGAGGTTCAGCTAATACATTATTTAAAGATAGCGCGCGGCGCGGTCGGCAGTTATAATAGTCGTCATAGAGCAGCTCTTGAACCGTGACAGATCCCGACCCGTACAAACCTCTAGATGGTCGTTCTATTTACCTTTTAAAACTTTTATTTACCAACCAAATTGGCGGTTTAAATTTTCGGCGTTTCAAGCGGTCACTTCGGGCTTCGAAATTGCGTTCGATTAGCGACATTGGGTGTCGCGTGAAACGACCTATTTCAAACTTATTTATAGGTCTCGCTTTCAGGCGTTTCGATGTATATACCTGTGTGAAATATCGAATAATTGTATCGCAGAGGCGTCCCAAATTTCATAATGCATTATTTTAATTTGTGATTTTATTACATCCGACGCGACGTACGTACGAATATAAAGAATGAACCTTTCTGCCAAGTCCACGTATACATTCTGACGATTTGGTCGGCTTAGTAGTATCTTTACATCCAGCCAGATACATTGAAAACGTCATGGTCAAGTGGAAAGTCTATAGCGGCGTACGAGATGAGTAAATATAAATGCTCGTTTAAAATGCCGAGTGGATTCGAAACTACGGGTTCGATCACTCGTGATATTTTTTTTTTCGTGCTTGAATTTCGTCAATAAAGCCTAAATGGGTATTGTTTTGCCTATTTTCAACCCTCGTGTTCGCCTTCGCCTTTGCATAGATGAAGGAAACCAGGAGTATGGGGAATTGAATTATCTAAGTTGTAGGCAGTGCGAGCGCATATGGGGTAGAATTTGATAAAAGTTTCCAATTTGTAGATTTTTATTGACAAATAAAGAGTGAATTTTCAAAATATTACTTCAAATATTTACCGACCAAATAAGCTAGGAAATTAATTCGAAATAAGCTCCGTTATCGAATTTCAAAGACATATTAATGTTGAAGTATTTTGATTGCTATTGTCCACCATTTGCTTATCGATCGTCGATGCTTTTTACATCATTTATACGAGCGCCCAATAAATTGGAATATTTATTTGTAATTAACCTGCCAAAGAAATGTTCTCGCCGAATAAATTCAAATTTGTTTGATTGTGTGTTGAAGAATTCTTTTAATTAATTTTTGGTGGTGATTTTGATTTTATAGGTATGTATTAGGATGGGTGGAATTTCGTAATTATATTGGTTATTCTCAAACAGTGAACAACTGATGGATAAATTATTGGTCATGAAACAGTATGAGCTTAACTTAAGGTTTTTTTGGACTTGAGAGACAAAGTATTTTGGATTCACTAGCTGATTTCCATAATTATATTAATACTAGACCAATAACTACGTACTTCAGAAATGAAGCTAGTTAATACTGTAAGCACCGTTTTGTCGATGGGCATAACAAAAATCAGGTGATAACTTGTGATAACATAATTTTGGATGAAGATTTACGATGATAGGTGCGTACTTGGCTTCATTGAATTTTTTCCAAAAATTTTTCCAATATTAGTGTATTTATTGCGTATGAAATGTAAAAAATATCAAATGTTTTATTAGTCTTCATAATATAGATGAGCATAAGGAAAATTTTACAATAACACAAGTACACTAACTGTCATATATATACGAGGTTTCCATTTTATCAATTAATTCTCATATAAGCAGTTGGTCTAGTATTAATATATGGAAGTCCATGGCTCGATTTTTGTTTCTCAAGGGTTCCTAAAGTCTGAGCTTTCTGATGCGAAAATCTATCATATTCGATACTACTCATGAGTTGATAATTAATTACTATCATATCATAATTATTTTGAAACTATCAAGCGGTATATCAGATCAATTTTCGAGAAAAAACAAAATTTGTTCCACCTTCCCCCCCCCCTCCCCCCGTAGCCATTGGCACGATGAGAACATAAAACATTATCATAACACTGTGATTTATATCAAACATCGCGCTATGGGCCTGTGTGCAGTGTAAGTGGAGCGTTTCAAGTGCGTTTTCTCGCGATGCTATCAACTTGGGCGAAAATTGCATAATTATATTTTTTGTTGGAAATCTGATCAGCATAATTTCTTAACTGGACTTTTTCTCTGTATCCAGATTAGAACGAGTGTTATTTGCGAAAAACTAGTTTTGGGGGCACAAATGTGGATTTTGGGGGAAAAGCAATGGCGCGATTTTTGGGGGAAAGTTAGGTATTGTTACGGACACTATTGAGTACAAGTTTCCTCAGAACAACTTTGGCCCCCAATTACTCTCGACTATAATCATAATATGATTGGACTATTATACTACTTTAACTTCACCATCATTATGTCGAAGTTTATTTATTCTTATTGTGAAATCCTCAATCAGAAGTTTGCCACAATAGTTGCCTTCATTCCAACGTTCATTTTCCATTTTTCTCATTTTTTTTTTCTTGTTTAGTCTTACTGATTTTGCGATAGTGTAATACATAATATTAGTATTAGGAGCAACTTTGTAGTCCCCTATCTCTTCCCCTAATGGGTATACGAAAAAAATTATAAGACCCTTTCTTATAGAGAATTTAATGAGAAACATTTTATTACTATACTACTTTTTCTCTAAAACGCGTTGTTCGCAAAAAAAAATGCAAAAAAGTGAATTTAGAAGGCCCTCTTGTTACACATTTCATTTTTTTGACCAACTTCTACCCCCTTCGGGGGGTTGAAAATATTATCATGTTGTACCTTAGAGTACGAGGTGATTATGAAAAAAAATTCAGCCATGTACCCCCTCAAAAAAATTTTTTACAATTTTTTGAAAATTTCAAAGCCTAAAAAATTCAAGAAAATATGAGTCGAAAAATTTGAAAAAATTTCCACAAATGTATTTATATAATGCCTATCAATAGTGAATTTTTCAAAATTTTTCATCCATCCTATCCAGAGTTAAAAAATATTGAATTTTCGACATATGGGAGTCGATTTCTCAGGAAGGGGGTGGGGTGTCAAAAATTTTTTGGGGGATTTTTTTCATCGAGGCCAACATTTAGGACCACTTGTGACCGAATTTGGGTCAAGGGCCGTTTTCATTATCTTATCAGGAAAGACCCTTTTCTTTTTTGAATCCAATATAGCCCAATTCAAGCGTATGATGTGCACATGAGCAATAAATTACTTATTGGTACTTTTTTATGTAGCGTTGACTTATCTGGGATGGGTTTTTCCACATACGCTCGGATATGTGAGACTAAGGCGTTAAGCGATAGCTCTCATAGATTAAATGTTAGTTCGCCGATGCCTCTCGTTTGGGTAACTAATAAGATAGCTTTTCGAAACTTATATTTTTTTCGTGTGATTAGTACTGTTATAATGTGCGTGTAAAGTTTATTTTTTTGTGCCCCCCTCATTTGGGATGGGGCATTCGGGCACACACACAAAGTTACCAGTCGAGTAAAGCCGATGTTATTATATACTTACAACGAATAAAAGTTTTTACCGAGAAGATGGAGTCAAATTTATTAAAACAATATATCGACGAGAAATAATGCCTTTTGCACGCTACATTGAAAAAAATTAAAAAACTGTTTAGACCTCCTGAATTTGGAAAAAATTGGCGGCAAAAATGTTTCTCATTCTTTAGACGACAAAACATGTCTTTGGACGGTAAAAAATATTAATCGCGCGAAAATTCGTTTTTTTTTAAAGTTTCAAAATTTTTATAACATTGACTTTTTTCTCTCTCTCTCTCTTTTTTATTTTCTCTCTCTTTTTTCTTTCTATGTTTCGTCTTCCTAGATTATAAGTACTGCATGTGTAGTGAAGGTGATTCCCACACTGCTCGCGCCAAAAGGCGCACTGGTGTGCGTTATTTGTATCCAGATTCTAATTTTGTATTGTTAATGCAATAAGTTCAATACATTACTTTTTTTTTTTTGGGAGGGGGGTTCTATGTAAAATGTACTTATGTGCTCACTTAAATTTTATTTTATTTTGTTTGTTTAAAACCATCGGTGTTTGACGATAACTCGAGTAAAAGTGAGCTGATAAACTCAAAATGAGAAGGCAGTGATGGAAACTGAAAACTGAAACTAATATTTTTTCAATTTTCCATTACTGTAGGAAGGGTAGGGAGACTGAATGGAGCTTCAAAGAAGATAAGTTTTAGAGCAGATAAATCCATTTTGGACTGAGCTTTTCATATTTAAATTTTTTCCTCAGCAATTTCCATGTCCTATGATAACTTGAATTACAGTGGGCCGAATGACATGAAATTTTAATGTAAGTTAGAATATTTGCAGGAATGAGTTGGATAAATTTTGAAGTCGATCTGCCCACCGGAATTTGTTTTTTAGAGGTTTTAAGTTTTTGCAGTTCTTTGCTAATATTTCCCGAATATGAGCATCGTAAAGGATAACAAATAGTGGTTTGTTGGTATGGAATTTTTTGTTCTTTAATTATGATCCTTACAAATTTTTAACAAAAGTTCAAGGTTTTTGAGAAAATGACTTCGACGTATCGGTTCAAATGTAATAGTATATTGGCTTTTTTCTTAAAATCGTGAAATATTTCGCTGACTAGATATTTTAGTGAATAACTACCTAACGATGTATTATGAGAAAGACATTTAATTTTCCTTAACTTCGTTTATGATAAAGTTTCACGAAAGTTTTATTCATTTCTGCATAAATTGTATCTAAAACCTTTTTGAAGGTCAGAGATCGTTTCGAAATTTTTATATTTCAAAATTTAAAATATGCAAATTATACATCCTGCAAAAATATCTAAGAATATATTGGCCAAAGGAAGTTAAATTTTCTGGAACTTTAGTGATGATGATCTTTACGGAAAGTTGTTCCGTTTTAACGTAAATTAGTTCGAAACAATTTTGATGATAGACTGACTAGAAATGCGTACGGATAGAAGTTGAAGAATTGAATAAATTTTAAGGTGGATCCGCGCGCAAAAAGTTGACCTTTTGAAGGCCAAAGCTTTACCGTTCGGTTGTGTCGATAATGGATTGAGTCGAAATTACGACTTCTACTAAAAAAATTAATTCAAAGCAAATTTTTTTGGCGAACTTTCGAAGCCTTTGGAAATTTAAAGAATACTTACAGATTTCATTGGATGAGTCCTTCACGAACAAATTAATGTGTTTTTTTACTCGAAATTTTGTTCACGAAACATTCTATATTTTAACACATGATTTCGAAGTTCAAAGAATGAGGAAAACAATATCATCGTGTATCCGAACATTTCATTTTCGAAAGATTTTGTTTTTAAAATTTTCCTTATTCATCAACAATCTTTGCCTTTTCGCATAAATCCCTTTCTTCCTTTCTATTTAATTCGAATAGTTTGATTTTAATTTTTCAACCAAAAAATCTCATTTCTGTACGAAACGGGGAAAAATTGCATATCTGTCGAGATTTTAATGACCTTTAAGACAAATTCTAGTTTCAAGATTTCACTCATAATCTTAATGGGAACTTGTATTTTGTAGCCATGTGAAATTTGATTGAAAAATTTTTAATTTGGGTCAGATCTTTGGCCAAATATAGTTATTCCAATTTTGTCGAAATTAATTTGATTTTCATATTAAATTTGATCCATATTCTGATCCTGTGTCCAAGAATGTTTGTCGGGACAATGAGAGTTTATCGTTTGATCACTCTAAATACGTTTTCTATATTTGCCACAAACGTCAGTACTTTGCTTTTAAATCTCAAATGATAATTCAGAATTTTGCAAGATTGCCAAGTAACCAAATTGCACCACACGTAACACCATAAAATACACGTACCTCACATCCTACTCCACTGTTCCATATATAACCAACACCGTACAATTCACCTATCAAGTAATAAGATAGAACAAATCTTTTCAGACAATCCTAATCACATGAAAAAACCACTCTTATTCTTGAGATCTACCGGTCCAGCTCCCCTCATTTAAACCAACCTCAGAAATGTGTGCTTCTGGCTCGTGTGGCTATATACGGCACGTAAAATTAAAAAAAAAACACGATTGTAAAAAAATTTTTTCATACTTGCGGGAGAAAAGCGCTACTTTACCTCCCGCTCGCTAATCGCTCGGGTCTCAAACGAGCGCTTTTCTCCCGCATTTAGGAAAAATTTCGTTCACTACTCGGGAGAAAAATTGATTTTTGACGAGTGTGAGGTTTGTTACCTCGTCAAGAATCACTTTTACCTCCCTAGTTGTGAAATATGCTATTTTCATATCTTGAGTTTTCATTTTCCTCCTGTAATAATTTCAGTGTGTAGATATAAACTAAAATTTTTGAAATTGGTGAAGTGGTTTTAAAAATTTCTTAAAATCTAAAAACTTTCCAAGGAAAAGTCTCATACTGCTCGAAAATTTCAAGGTTAACCTATTCAGATGAAATATCCGCAAGTTTTCAGCAATATAATAGAAGATCAAAATTCTGGTAAATTACTAAAATTCGTTCTGTCTACCAGTAGTAAAAAATACAACGCATGAAAAACCTGAAAAAAAAAGTACAAATACCCGTAAGTTATTTTTTTATAAATAAAATTCCTAGTTACTATGCAGAAAATCACATTTGCAAAAAAAAACCAATTCACTCTATACTTTAATTTTAAATTCAAAGCGTTCACCCATAATGATAAAAGTACAAAAATAATAAGTATCGAAATTCCATTCAGAAGTAAGAAATTTCATCAGTTATATTTTTCATTAATTTTTTTATTTAGTCTGACTGAGCCAGTATATTAAGCATCGTCTTTTTTATATTGCAACGTAACTTTTAGTAAAAAATTCATCTGGTAGAAATATCGTTTGAAATTTTTTCTTGCGAGCAGAGAATAGTACTTAGCACAATATTTCATTATCAGACTACGAAAAAGTAACAAAATTCACTTATTGCGTTTTTGTAGACAGTCTTGCTTTAGGGAATTGTTTATTCATGTATTCATTGCAAATATATATGAATAAAGTCGCAGCAGCCGTTCAAAAAAATCGCTTGAATTGCTTAATGTGGAATAAATAAAAGTGAAAAATGTTCTCGAGATGACTGAACAAATTTGAAGCCATCATTTACATTCCTTTCGCGCTGATTTTGACGTCACGTGATGCTGTAGTTGATTTCTCAAAAATTCGACTAAAATTCGCTTCATTATGTAGAGAACCGTTCGTCGTTCTACGAAAAAAATTTAAATTCTTTCTTATTCACCTACCAAGCTCATTTTAAACTTTATTTCGTGATAACCAAATAATCCGGTTTTCGAAAAAGGAGTAATGTAATGATAAAAAATTACGTGGGTTTGCTTTTATAAAATATTTATTGATTTGTATAAAAAAAACCTCTTATATACTTAACAGACGGTCAAGTCGATAAAAACATGTATTACAGTTCGTTGAAAGAAAAGGAAAAATCGTTATTTTTGAAAGCTGTGTAGGTATTGTTGGCAACAGTGTAAAGGTACGTTATTAGCATCGATATTAGTCATTTTAGTGGTAATAGCTGGCATATAAAGGTGCATGAGCGGCGTACACTGGAGCATGAGCAGCAACTACGGGAGCGTGAGCGACGATCGGATGGTTAATGGTGAAGGATGAGTACGAAGTGGCTCCATGGGCGACTGGAGCGTGAGCTACGATTGGTGCAGCGTGAGCGTAGTATGGGGCCGAAGCTACGACCGGAGCGTGCGAGTATACTGGAGCATGATAAGCTGGAAAAAATTGATTAAAATTAATAAGTGACTTGGTAAAACATGATGTTAAATTTCATATAGATGACTAACCGGTTGAGTAGACGAGAGCGCGTTTTTCTTTAGGCGCAGATTCGGGTACTGGGCTTCCTTGAGCTAGGCAAGTGAAGGCGACTAGAAGGAAAAAGGCTGCTGCCTGTAATGCGAAATTAAAATTGCTTTAATAATATTCATCTTGTATTGTCATGAAGCTTATGAAGAAAAGTACACATATATTAGAGTTATTTGAATTTGTTATTGTAAAGCCAAAGCAAATTGTGATGGGCTTGAATTTTCTGAAAAAGCCTTGAGAAGTCGATCCTCGATCAGTTTTGATTTTTAGCTAAGTTTTTAACAAAACGATAGCTATTACAGCCTACCTGATTTGGGAAGGGAAGGTCGGGGGAGGGTGGGCTCTTCAAATCTTTGTGTTTCAGACCATTTGTAATCATCTGGCAAATGTCCAACTTTTTGGTATATATATATTTTTTTTCCCCACGCGTAGCGCCGGTGAGTATTCATAAAATTCGCTCAAAATTTGGTGAGGGACTCTTCTTGAAAATGCGCAAAAATAGTTTTTTTTTTTTTTTCGGTCTACGGTCGTAGTAAATCTCATTTTTTTGATATTTACAAGTAAAGTGGCATCATTTTTAAAATTTGTTTCCAAGAAAACCTATGAAATTATACATTTTGTTCGCCATTGCGGTGTCGTTATCGTGACATTAGATGCACTTCTGAGGAATGTGCAAAGTGATGCCACTTTGACCATAGATCACTATATATATTTTTTTCCCCACGCGTAGCGCCGGCGAGTAATCATAAAATTCGCTCAAAATTTGGTGAGGAACTCTTCTTGAAAATGCGCAGAAACGGTTTTTTTTGTTTTTTCGAAAAATTTCAAAATGGCGGATCACTCAAATTTTGAGGGGGGCTGGAGAAGAGGCAAATGGCTCAAATTTTTCGTTTTTGATCTCATATGAAAGAGTGAGTCACGGACACCAACATATTTAAATTTCAGCTTCCTAAGTGGATTTTGAGGAGAGTTGGCAAAAACCTGATTTTGAGGAAATTTTGTTTTTTGTGTCACTCGCCTTGCGCAGGCGGGTGTGGATAAAATTCGCTCAAAATTCGGTGAGGAACTCTTCTTGCAAATACGCAAAAATAGTTTTTTTGTTTTTTCGATAAATTTCAAAATGGCGGATCACTCAAATTTTGAGGGGGCTGGAGAAGGGGCAAATAGCTCAAATTTTTCGTTTTTGATTTCATATGAAAGAGTGAGTCACGGATACTAACATATCCAAATTTCAGCTTCTTAAGTGCATATTGAGAGGAGTTAGATCAAAAAACGGCTTTTTGAGGAAGTTTTGAGTCATGAAATTTCTTGAATCTTCCATATCTCCCCACCAAATCAAGTTAAAGAGGTCAAATTTTGTGTGTGAGGTTAGTTGGTGACCACAATATGACCTCTTGAATTTGGATCAAAATGGATTCAAAATGGCGGATTATCAAAATTTTGAGTAGAGCTTGAGGAGCCTCAAGTTGGTAAAAATGTAATTAATATGAATTCATATGGTTATTGGGATAAGTTGTATACTATATCCCGAATTCACTTCCATACATGATGTTGGAGGGGGGAAGGCGGGGTTACCAACCTAAAATAGTGGTGGGGGTACAGGAGGGGTCGAAAATTTTTTATTGCTGTGTCATATGATAAAATGAGCCCAAGTGACAAACGTATTTTGATTTTAGCTTCCTCAGTGATTTTGGAGGGGAGTTAGAGCAAAAAACGGCTTTTGGAGGGGAAATTGCTGCAGGAAATTTCATGAATCTTCCATATCTCATCACCAAATCGGCCTAGAATGGTCAAACTTTGTGTGTAGGATTAGTTTGTGACCAGAATATAACCACTTAAATTTGAGTCAAGATGGATCCAAAATGGCGGATTTACAAAATTTGAAGATAATTTGAGGACCCTCAAATAGTTATAATTTGAGAAATATGTGCTCGCATGATTATTTCATGGCAAGAAATACTACATTTGTGCCAAATTCAACTTCTTAAGTGTTTTTGGAAAGGATAGGGTAGGGGTTTTCAGACTTGGTATTGGGTGTGGCCTTAAGTGATGAACGGTTAAGCAAGGTTATTACTAAATCAAAACAAGCCCCAGTTAAAAACTCAGCTCCAGTAATGCGGCATGGCTGCTTACGTTTTTATTTTTATTTTTTTTTTTTTGATAAACGTAGTTCAAAAAAATTGACATTTATAATTCCTCTTAATTTTTTTGTTTGAAAAAAAAAAACTCGGTTTAAAAAAATATTTCATCTTTTTCGGATTTAAAATATTTTTGCCCTGTCTTCAATAAATGACTTTCAATTAATCTAGTGTATTATGTTAATTAAACTAAAAATATGTAATAGTACTTGCTGTAACCTATTATTTTTATTTTTTTATCTGCTCCATGTACAGCCCAGGCTTAGGAGCACGTAGGAGAAATTTATTGGGCAATTTATATTTAGAGAAGGGAGTACAGTTTGAATGACTTAAGGAAGGGCAAAAGGTGACCAATAAATGGCTTTAAATGGCGTTAATCTTTCATGATTCCACGATTTGTATTTAAGCACCTCTAAATCCTCGCCCCTTCGTGGAGAAAAAATGATATACTCGATGATACGATGATAAAATTATCGACGTAAGAATTCATTGGAATAACGAAACGAGCAGAAATAGAATCGATGAAAACGTCTCATTATCTCAACTTTCCCATTCTAGTATGGCAAAGGTCATACAAAAACCATGAAATATTTATTTCGCGGACTTTCTTTTAGCACTATCACGATTACTGGAAATAAAATATTTAAAACCAAAGAAGGAAAAAAAAATATTACCCGAATGAAAAAACTAGTTGAAAAAAAAAACCGTTAAAACTTTTCCTTCGCCTACTACACTAATTCGTTTTCTTCTTAAAATTTCAAATTAAACGAAATCTCTCTTATTTTAACGATCTCTTGGTCGAAATAAATAAAAAAATGAGACTAAAATCAAAAAGATGAAAACCGAACGTTTATTTTGATTTGTTTGAAGTTCACCAAGTAGTTGAGAACGGAATTATTTGTTTATCGTATTTCGGTATAGTCAAAAGTATACTTCATGCTTGGCCTATCAAGTTTAAGAATTAGAATTGCTGATTAAGCGAAAACACCGGTAGGCGGGCGTTTTAAATGATCGTTATTTCTGACTCGATTTACGATTAAAATATACGTTTGATTTTAACAAACGCCACCAAACGTTCTGGTTATACATTTTTCCTCATTTATAAATTATAACGCGATCGATGAAGACCCTTAAATGAAATCGTAAACGCCCACTTACGGTCGTTAGTGGTACGTTTTTGGTCGACGAAGGATTCGATTATTTTCGAAGAAATTTTTTACTTGACCGAAAAAAAATAATGATTAAGAAATAAAACAGAGACTATAAAATTTTCCTCGCTACTTGAACTTGAGCCTCGTATTTTCCTTATAGTCATTTTGCTCGTGCGATGATTTAATTTTATTCGAATTGCCGAAGAAGACTATTTTTTTCGCAAGATTGGAAAACATGGTATCACTTATGTCACATATGTCTTCATTATCTGGTTATTACTGATGTTAGTTGAGGCTATTTTTCGAACATTCGGGTTAAAAAAAACTTTCAGTACCTAAGCTTAGTGAAGTTGTTTTAGTAATAATTAACGTTCTTAGGATTGAATTACTTGGGAATTTTTTCCTCGTCAAAATTTTCATCTTTCGCTTCTCCATTTCGAAGTAATTTATTATAATTACGAAAAAACATTTATTTGAAATTGTACCTCCGGCTTAATCGAGTTTTGCATTTTTTTTTTTTGCATGTAACAATATTAATTCTTTTCTTTCACATTTCGACTAGATAGTATGAAAATTATTTTTTTCATCTTTGTAGGATTTTCACTTAATGATAATTGAATTCTCCAGTTTCGAAGAAGAGAGTGAAATCAGCTTACATAAATTTTAGAAATAAAAAATAAATTGTTTCCAGAATCATTGTCTACTTTAGAAATTAAATTAAAATTGAAGAATAACGATTTGAAAAAATGGTGAAAATTATACAGCAATATAAAGAAATATTTTTTGTTTAATACTACTCTAGTAAAAAAAAAATCCAAAATTGTTTCCCTAGTTTAATCAAATAAGTTGAACCATATTTCGCTTTTTCCAGCACATGTAGTATGACGAGCCTGATAGTAAATTTTAAAACGTGGAATGTTTTTTTTTCTTTATATTATCGAATCATTGAAGCCTAATACTTGATACTAGTACCTATTATGATTTTTAGAGAACCTACGAACGATTTGAAACGTTGCACATATTTTTTGCGAATGAAGGAAAAAATGAAAATGGTAAATCAAGTGAAGCGAATTTGATGATAAGTATGTATTTGAAGCGTGTTGATAAGAAAATTTTCTTTTCAAGAGTACAAGTACCTGACTTATTTACCAAACATTTCAAAAAAAAAAAAAAAAAACTATACTAAAATTCGTTACGAATAATAAAAGATAAAATAGAAACTATGAAAATAATGAAAAAATGTTACATAATTATAGTAGTACTTACTTTGGCGTACATGTTGTCGAGTTAATATATTTTTTTGATATTGAAAAAAATTAACCGAAGAGGTTTTCGAACTTGATCGCGATATTAGAAATGATCGAAGAGTCACTGAATTGTGACAATATTGTTTCGCGATTTATATATATAGCAAAAAATCCCGGTACCTAGTTTGATGATATAGATCTATTTATGGATTTATTGCTAATCTGTTGGCTAATATGGTCATTACCACTCCGCAATCATCATTCATTTACAATAGTATTTACTACAATCGTTGTCATCTGGTATTCGATGTTCGATGTACATGTATACAATATACGTGTTAAAAGCCTTCGACTACGTTGTCGTTGAACAAATTAGACATTTTTCTATATCCATTGGAAATTCGTTGCTTTCATAATACTCAAAAGCTGAACTGATTCAGAGATGATGACGATGGGAGATTAGAATTTTTTAATCTTCCTAGGTACGTAACTAGAGGTAACAGTAGAAGTGTGCTTTTTTAAATCTCAGATATACTTTTTCATTTGGAGTTGAAAAAGAACTGATTGAAATGTGTAGGTATAGTTCACCTGTTCAATTTGTTGTTGCCGAAAGTTGAAAAAATACGAGCTGGGAGTGAGTCGCAGATGGTTTAAATTAAAGGCGACGTTTACGCGTGGAAGTCGTCGAGAATAGCTCTTTCAATAAGGATAGTACGTTTTTATTTGTTCGCTTCAAAACCTTATATGTGTTTTTCTCATTTGTACGATGGTAATGCGTACGAATGTGAGTGCCAAATAAATTTGTTTTGCTCCGTGAAAATTGCCATTTGTCAATTTCGCCGATGGATTCGTCATTCGCAGGGTCTTTGCACTGAAAATATATTTCTATTTTTCTTCGTTACTT
This sequence comes from Phenacoccus solenopsis, assembly GCA_009761765.1. Lineage (NCBI taxonomy): Eukaryota > Metazoa > Arthropoda > Insecta > Hemiptera > Pseudococcidae > Phenacoccus > Phenacoccus solenopsis. Next base: position 7,892,985 of record CM019752.1, on the reverse strand, counting down.
ACTCATAGGAGCCGGAATGGATGATATGTTGACATATGTGTAATTGTGTATAGAAAAAAATATATATATTAATTTATACAAGACGATCATATTGAATGATTCTACTGACTCGTATGCATCAGTGGTGTATTTATGGGGGCGGGGAAAGCGGCTTCGTGGATTGAATTCTTATGCAAGCCTTTTTCGAAATTAAAGGATATGAATAAAAATCACTAAAGTAAATAAACTATATTTATTGTAAGATAATAAAAATAATAAAATAACGTAGGCAGCTCTGCCGCATAAGTGTAGCTGAGTTTTTTAGTTAACCTTTTCAGCATGCCCACTAGCCATACTTAATACTGAGTCTGAGAACTCCTACCTATTTCTCCCAAAATCACGAGAAGTTGAATTTAGAATATACCTAGTGCTTGTTGCTCACAAAAAAGTCACGATCTTATATTAATTTATCAAAGTTTAGACATTTGAGACTTCTCAAGCCTTCCTCAAATTTTGAATATTTATCATTTTGAAAATATTTTGACGCAAATTTAACATGTCATATTTCAGTTCTCAAATGATCATACATATAAGGTTTTAGCCTCCTGGGTGGATTTGGTGAGGAGATATAGAGGATTGAAGAAATATAACTCCAAAACCTTCTCAAAACCCTTTTTTGTTCTAATTACCCTCCGAGTTCCGTCAAGAAACCAAAATTTTGATATGTTGATGTCCTTCACTTACTATTACCTTATAACACTGAGAACCAAAATTTCGAAATATTTGCTCTCCTCCACGTACTCCCAAAATTTGAGTGAACCGCCATTTTGAGATGAATAAAAAAATTAAAAATGTGATTTTGAGTATTTTTGCAAAAAGTTTCTCTTCAAATTTTTATTATTTTCATCCATACCCTTTGGGGCTTGGTGCGAGGGAAAAATATACGTACCAAAAAATTAGATATTTGCCACATGATTACAAATACTCGTAACTTAAAGATTCGAAGACCCCTCACTCGACCTCGTTTTTTCAGATGAGGTAGGTTGTGATAGCTATCATGTTTAAATTACAACTCAGTGAAAAATAAAGTAAAATAGGCTGTAATTGTATGAACACAAATTTTTCAAAATTAAAATTATTTTTAATTATATTGAATAATTTTTTTTGTTGTAATTTTTTAATTTTTAATTACGTCTTTTTTGAATTCACTTTTTCCTTTTTTTCACTACTCATTATGATGATTGAGAGAGGCGGACGGTGAAATTTTCAGGACTGAATACAAACGCATTATAATATATGAATATTGCCATTTATTATATTTGAATCATTTCCCACCTCTTCCTGAAGAAATAGATTAATACGTCACTAGTATGCATTGTATTTCATTGTAGCGAAATTGAGAAAGAAAGAAACGAGTATCTAGTTGTGGAATTGAACAACAGACGTGATATAATTTTTAATTACCGTTTACACTGTAGCATAAATACCTATTAGAGTTTATTGTGTATCGTAATTCGTTACCTGTATACTGTATACACATACGAGGCTTGGGGACCGGGAGGTCGCTCGTTTGAAGTTTATTTCGATGTAACGAACTAGGTGTGCCAAGTGCATAGAACGTTTACCTAGTTACTGACGAAATTACAGCTTGCGAAATACTATACTAGAAATTTATTAGACGATATAATTGGCTGGTAAACACTTGAGTGAATGAGTGAAGCAAATTGCAGTTTTTTTTTTTGTTATTTTTTTGAAAGATGGAGAGGAGGAGAAAAAAGTAGATGCCAAATGTGAGAAAATTTTAGTCTTTTAAATCGATGGGCGAACCTGACAAAATGGAAAAAATTTTTTTGTCATCTATAATGAATAAAATATATGTTTGCAATCAATAAAACTTAATAAATCTAAACGTATTCTTTTAAATGTTTGAATAGCTAAAAATTTTGTATATTTTCAAAAATGAATAATAAATGGATAATTTCAGGTTGGCGTGCATAGTGCGCGTTTGATTTGAGGTTGTTCAATTTTTACATCACATGGGTTCCCAAAGCATCAGAACTTCGCTTCAAAATGATGCCATTTCAATGTTTTATTTAGGAAAAACTCATAATTTGAGAACTCCTGTGATTGAAAATCGAATGGTTTTTGGTTTCATGAGTGAAGCAATTTTTTTTTTGTTCATTCCTGTACCTAGGTTTAAGGAATATCTACGTATATTCATAACTTTTAAAATTTTCAATTTGAGCACAGTTTGACAAAACACACGTAATTTATATTGACATAATTGTCTTGGAAGTATAAAAATGCATATTTCATGATTTTTGCGACATTTGAAAATATTACGAACGATTTAGGATTTTTAAGGCATATTGCTCCTTCGCTGGAAAGCTCTGAAAAATCAAAAAAAAAAAAAGAATTTGCATAGAAAATTAAAAAATTTGTCTAATTTGGTCTTGTTTGAAAAATCACAAATTTCTATTCTCTCTCAATTTCTTGTCTTCTTTGTTGATAATATTTTTAATACAGTAGCACCCATGAAATTTTTAAAGGTTATAACGAAATTAGTAAAATCACCTACTCACTTCTTAGGTCAAGAATTTCTTTGCGTTTATCCCTCTTAACTGATACTCCAATTTTAGTACTAACTTCGATTAAAAAATTGATCCATGGCACCCAAGTACTAGAGGGGACTTTTTTTCAAAAACGGTACTGCAGCTTTTCTAATGTTCTGAATTTACAGCCCCCTGTATGGTAGCCCCTGCCATGATAACCATGTTGGATGCGATATATTTTGACTCAATTTTTGGCTGCCATGCTCCACGAGCCTAGGCTGTCATCTTTACCTGCAGACAAAAGCAACCAAGTATCTTGCCTCGGCTACCTGAAATACCTAACTCTTCGAGTCCTTTTAACGACATATTTTATGTATATATTTCTTTATTTTTAGGACATGAAAAAACTTACCCCACTTATGAGCCTTTAAAACTCAAGTCAAGCTCATATCATGCACGTCACCTGCAAATTAATTATTTATTATTATTTTTGTGAATATGCCAATTTTGATGTTTAAAACAATTTAAATTGAGGTTTAGTATGATTATTTTTGATAAAATTAGCTGCCTAAAAATAATTTTAACCCATGGACGACAAAGTATAAATTTTTGAAAGTTGAAGAATTTCAAAACGTCTTAAAATTTTTTTTTTTTGAAATTTTTGCAGATTTTTCATGAATATTGAGGACTGAATTGTTTTCACGTTCTCTGGTTGTCATTTAACACTACTTTTCTCTGAACCCTTGTTATGTTGGAAAAAAAACAAAATATCCCCTTCTCCTCCCTTCGAACATATATTGGTAATAAATTATCAGTAAGAGATATGTATAAAAAAAAAACATACGAAATATTTATTGATTATTTTACAACACGAGAATTATTTACTATAATATACAAGTCGAATTTTAATATCCATTTGTACTTTAAATCTCATCAATAAGGTTCAATGAATTCGATCATCGTCGTCGCGGTTGCGTATGAATAATATGTCTATATTTGGTCCCTTGCGGCGGATGCTTCCTTAGAATGTGTTTTTGATATGGTTTCTCGTGGTAATTATCACGCGGTATAATATTCTCGTTGAATGGTCGATCGTCATAAGGTCTGGCGTTTTGCTGGTATTGTAAATGCGGTTTTTCGTGACGAATATTTTGATATGGCGCAGGTACTGATGGTGGCGCTGGTCGTACCACTATAGGCGCTTGTATTAAAGATTTTTGTGGCGGCGGTGGTGGTGGCGGCGGCGCGAAATACTGATCTGGAAAATTGTTAGGTTTCGATGGAAACGATTCGGCGATCCGTTCGTTCTTCAGGTAATGAGGTATTTTTTTCACTATGGCTCTGAAACCGGTATCTTTATCGGCGACGTATTCGACAATACGCATCGAGCCGTCAGCCTCCAACATATTGTAGGCTCCTTTTACGAAATCGCCATCCCGATGTTCCCAGTGGCTTTTTACATCCAGCGTGTAAGGGTCCAGAACCGAGTATCCATACTTGTATAACGGTTTACTCTGTAATCAAATTGTTCGAATATATTAGCGTGGATTTATTTTTTAAATTGAGCACGATTAGTATTTCGATAGATCTCTTTTAATGAATTTATATTGATGTTCCTTAATCTAAAACTCTATCATGTTTGTCGTCATGTTGTCTGATATAGGATTGTAGTCAATTTTTAAATCTTCCAATAATAATAGGTATAGTTATAAAGAAAATTATAATAAATGTATGAAAATTAATTATTATATAATAAATTATATATTCATGTGAAGAATTAAATGAAAAATTTTCAAACGAATTTTTTCGCTGGTAAGATTTTCAACTTTATCAATAATGAAATACGAAATGCTAACTTCTTTCCTTTGTAGCTTGAGGTGGTAAGATAGGAAATGCAATATCAGATAGAAAATTTAACCCGTCGTAAAGGAATGAATGTGCTTTAAAAAATGAGTCATTTTTAACTATTTTTTTTGATTGTGTAAGTGTTTATTAAAACCTTCGGATTTTATTTCTGTTTTAGGCCACTTTGATTTCGACAATGCATTTAGTGACCTAATTAATCACCTACTACTGTGTACTGCGAATACATATATATATATACGGTAAGTAATAAATAATTATCTGATATTTGTTTCGCATCACTTATCATTTATTTAGCCGGGTCTTTTTTTTATCAAATTGTAAATATAATAAAAATAATCAGTTCTCTGTCACATTTGAGTTGGAAATGAATAGTTAACCTTTGGAAGATTTTTTTTATTTTTTATTTTTTTTAATTTTTTTTATATACGTGCCGTGTACAGCTACTGAGGCTAGAGGCACGAGCTTAGAGAGTTAGACCTGTTTGAAGAGGCCAGTTGAGATTAGAAAGCTGAGAAGTGATCGAATGGTGGATTCTGAGTCTCCGAGGAGACCAGAGAGGGATTCGGGTAAAAGAAGCTGTCGTCTATGGGAGCTGTATTTTGGGCACTCGACGAGAATATGTTTTACTGTCAGCTGAATGGAGCACACAGGACAAAGGGGTGGGGCAGTTTGAGAAAGAAGATGAGAATGGGTCAGGGCACAATGACCTATGCGAAGTCTGCAAAGAGAGACCTCTTCTCTCCTATTGTTTCTAGTGAGGTTTTATGCCAGGGCTCAGTGTTATCTTTGATACCTCGAAGTTTATTTGTGGATGGAGTGTGTTACCATATTAAGGACCACTTGTCCTGTGTGCTTTTAAATCGCATGAAAATGGGTGTTTCATATGCAAGTATATTTTTCATCAAGGAATACACTGATAGTACGATATAGCAATAAATTATAATTATGCATTGAAGATGTGCATTATGTAGGCAGCGTTGATCTGGCATACCTTTGGACTGGTGGAGAATATACTGTCAAGGGCAGCTTTATTCACCATTCCTGACTCCCCCTTCATCCCTCCTCCTATACACGACAGGATAGGATGGAACTCTCCATAATGCAAGTACATTGAAGTTTTTGTAAAATCAAAAAATTTGTTTTTGGAAAATTTTAAATTTTTTAGGCTCCAAATGTAATGCTAGGTTCGCTAAACATCAAAAAAATTTTAGCCGCTAATTTTTTCAGAGTTTTGAGGAATTTAAAGCTATTTTTACTTTCTCAATTTTTTTTTTTTGAAAAACAATAATTTAGTATATGCATATATTTTCTTTAATTTTGAGAAAAAAAGTGCTAGTCTGTGTATCGATGATGAAACATCAATAATATTTAATTCAAATCACATCATATTCTTATAATATACATACTATAAGCGAGTGTTTGAAAAAAAATTTGTTCCCTATCATTCCTGTCAAGTTCTTGTAAAAATGCATTTAATAAAAATTGTAGCAATGGGTGTCGGGGGGGGGGGCGCTTCAAATCTTTGCGTTTCAGACCCCTACTATTTGTAATCATCTTGCAAATGTCGATCTTTTTGGTATATCCATATATTTTTCTCCCCACATATAGCGGCGGCGGGTATGCATGAAAATCGCTCAAAATTTGGCCAGAGACTCTTCTTCCAAATGCAAAGAAGCTACTTTTTTGTTTTTTTGATACAACTCAAAATGACCGATCACTCAAATTTTGAGGGAGGCTGGAAGAAGGACAAATAGCTCTAATTTTTTGTTCTCAATCTCATATAAAAGAGTAAGTCATGAACACTAATATATCCAAATTTTAAATCCATAAGTTCATTTGGAGGGTAGTTAGAGTATAAAACAAATTTTTGAGGAAGTTTTGAGCCATGGAATTTTTCGAAACTTTTATATCTCCTCATCAAATCAACATTTTTTTGCCATATCCCGTTCCAAGTTGCCTTAAAGGACCTCGACCCTTCTACCTTACTTTTAGCGTTTCTCAAAGCTGCGGATCCCAGCAACCTAGAAGTGTGAGGCGAGTGGGGAGGCGCAGCTTGTAGAAGTAATGCTCTCAGACTATGGCATACCATATACAACTTGACCCTTTAAGGAGTGAGGGCAAGAGAGCCCAAAGGTAGCCAGCTGAGACCTAGACTAAGACTTGGAGAGGCGCTTTTCCTCCCAGAGTCGCCTGACAACCCACCGCATGTATGAGACATGTTCAGGGTTGGAGGAGGAGAGTGGAGGATTCGGTCGATCCTCAACATGACGAGGAACTCAAAGAATAGGTGTTAGGGGAACTCCACTGGATAGCCATATCTGCATGCGCGGTAGGCAAGTAAGTCTCGAAGCAGCCGTGACTTGATGGGGCTTGGCTGACCCAGAGGTCCAACTCAACGTTGGCCGAGAGACGTGACTGGAAGGAGGGGAACAATCGGTGGGTCCATGCAGCTTCGGTAGACTGCTCCCAGTCCTCCTCCCGAACATTAAGGCTTTTATGAGCAAAGGTCTCCTTGTAGATAGCTGCAGGAAAACCCTGTGGGTGCTGCCCTCTATGTTTGTATATACACAGAGCCGTTTTTTTCTGGATGGAGTGCATCAAACGGGGAAAATTGGTGATTACTTGACTGCCTCGTAGTTGTCCGTGCGATGAAGTGTCGCTATGTTGATGGCCATTTGATGCTGAAGACTATGGATGTCAGTCCTGCGGCGATGGTGGGATAGCCGGTGCGCAATGATACTGGAGCAATATAGGAAAAAGGGCCAATCGTGCCTATATATATGTAGCTCTACGCACCCGATTGTTGTATCCATAAGTATGGTAGTGAACTGAGGTCAGCACCAGTAGAAACGCCTTGGCTTTACCTAAGAGGTGTTCAGCAGGTGGTCTAGCAGGATGTTTGGGTAGGTGAGGCAACGTTCAGCTTGCACGTTCACCTCCCCAACCTGGATGGCATTGGAAGGGCTGAAGCTCCTGATTCGAGGACGTCGCTGGTCAAAGATGATGACCTTCGTCTTAGCTTCATTGAGCTCCAATCTTGTCATTTTTGCCCAGTTGGGTGAAACTTCGCCTATACGCGCTTGAAAGTCGCGTTTAAACAGCGATTTTTCAGGACTAGCGTCTGCAAAGTCGCTGATAATCTCGCGTTAACCCGCGACTAGGCGATATTACACGCGTAATAAAAAGTCGCGCATAGAGCGATTAAAAATTCGCTCATAATGTCGCCTTACAAAATTTCGTTACACGCGACTTTGTAAATTACGCCTATAAATTCGCCTACCTATCTTTGTCATAAGAATTTTAACATCCCCGCGTTGGTTTGTATACACACCTCTCGCCGTCCACGAACTGATGTGTTGTGGCTGTATAGAGTTCCCTCATTCCTACATTCAGCGTATGTTGGTAGTTCCGTAATAGGTATTTCGTTATTTATTTATTTATTTATTTATTGTTGTTTTATTTGCTCATAAGTGCATATTTAAACATTTGCAAACAATCATGTCGAAAAAACCGTAAGTAATTCTTATTTATTTATTTATTTATTTATTTATTTATTTATTTATTTATTTATTTATTTATGTGTTTATTCATTTATGTGTTTATTTATTTAATTATTTATTTATTTATTATGTATTTATGTATTTATTTATTTATTTATTTATTTAATAAATAAAATTTAGTCAATATTTATAGGACTAAATTTTAATGGTATGATGAGTAAAGGTATGGAAGGAAGTGGGTGAGGACTGAGGAAGAGGAGAAAATTACATTTTTTCACGTGTTTTGGCCTATTTTGTACTTATTTATCTGAGGCTGCATCGATTTTAGAAAAAATAAAATACAATTTTTTTTACCTACCTGAACGTAATTACTTTTGCTTTACACTCAGCTACTTTCATTTTCGATTATGCTCAGTAACATTTTAATTCAAGAGGAGTTGCTTTAGAAAATTAGTAGGTACCAATAAGTTGAAAACTAAATCTAAGTAATTATTTTCTAAATCGCCCCATCAAATGAAATTGCCAACGTTTAGTTATTTTATAGTAATTTATATAATGGCTGTTTATTAGAACACAAGTGTTGAAGGTAGGAATAAATTGAATTATAGTTGTGGTAGAGATTATGTTCATACTGATGACGGAAATATACATAGAAAAGACAGTAGAGCTTGTGATAGTACTACTGGTATACATATGAATGTTAATTTACCTATTTCTTCCATTAATTTTTTTTTTAATTTTCTTATTTTTTTCATTTTTGTTTCAGATATTACTTACCTTTCAAAAAGTTCTAACGGATACTTATACATAAACATATTATGTATAAAAACATTTTTTTTTTCAAGTTTAACGTAAAAATACATATATTTCTAATTTCTTAATGATTTTGAATATTTATAGTGATTTATTATAGCATCATATAAAAATTCACGCGTATTTACTTTTTTAAAATATGAATTCTGGATTATTATTGCGTTCATTATAATTATAATTTCACTAATAATCTCAAATTTATGACTGAAAATAATTCAATATAATGAGCGAAATAATAATCAAAAATTCATTGAAAAAACGTTGAAAATTTTCCACAAAAACCTGCCGTGATGAAAAAAAAAAAAAAAAAAAAACACGACGATAAATTAGGCGACATTATATGCGCAGTGGCTGTTCAAATGAAACGCGACGCGCATATGCGATTTTATAAGCGAATATAGTATATGCGCAGTCGCTATTCAAATGAAACGCGACGCGCATAAGCGATTTTATGAGCGAACAAAATATGCGCAGTCGCTATTCAAATGAAACGCGACGCGCATAAGCGATATTATAAGCGAACAAATAGGCGACTTTATGGGCGAAAAAAAAGACGCGTTTGTCCTGGAAAGTCGCCGCGATTTTAGCCGCGTATTTATAGGCGAAGTTTCACCCAACTGGGTGTGACTACTTGCGTGTGGAATTCGTTTTTTTAGGTGGTTTTAGAGGGCATAGGTGACAGTTTTCAGCCAGTTACCAGGTTCTATGAAGAAGCTGATGTCATTATTTGCATATCTGAACATATCCCCATTAAAATCTGAGCTCCAACAATACGCCATAGCTGTTTACATTTTTTCCCCAATAAGTACAGAGTATTGAAAATTTTCAACCATTAACTCATTAGTTGATATTAATTTTCACACAACAAAAATTTGATATATGTAGGTAAATTTAATTCATTTCCATAATTATGCGCTATGAATTTGTATTATTTAAGCGATTTTTATCTACTGCGTGTACAATAATGACGATTAAAGATCGCGTACAGCGTACATACGACCATTACCATGATACATGTAGTATTTCGCTATAGCGTGTAAATTTTACCCGCTTTCATATTAATTAAAATGAAGTGTGTAAGTTTGCACGCGATGGCGAATATGATTCGAAGGATGTAACCAATCGCATTGTAATATTTCTTTTCTAGTGTCTAGGTCAAGTACGCGTACCACATCGTACGTACGTAGCAGGTATGATCAATTACCGAGCTACAGGTGTTCAATAAAGCGCCACACGTCTAGCAAAAATTCGATTCTAAGTGTTTTTCCAAAAAAAAAAAAAGAACGAACGATGTAAACGCCGAATTAATTCTCACGTTCGGCTGTTGCTTTCGTTACGATCGAACGTGTGCGTTTACTTTATCAATTCGTTTAAATACGAAAAGCGAAAACGTGAAATTAATCGATGAAATTTTTATATCATATTTTAACGGACGCTGTTCATCGATGCAGTAGTAGCACGGTGGGGTTACGTAATCATTATTCATTCATCTTTATACCGAAGGCGCTATTGTTAACATGAACGTATATCTGAGTTGATCAAATGGCCGATATTATGTAAAATTTCGACTGACCCGATAAACCGTGACGATATACGTGCGATCTGTGATCACGTCGAATGGAGCCCCGGACGCGTAAAATAATGAGGTGTTAATTTATGGGTCATTTCTATGTAGGTAACTGGCCACATTTACCAATACATAGGTAATAGGTATAGTTTAATTCGCACGATGACGTATAGGGTCGTGATATTATGAACCGAGCCTGAAATCGTTTGTGATTGGTAATTCATAAGGATCGAGTTGAAGACATATTGTTATCTGAATATACGTAGTTGTTGTACACATTTTACCAAATTTTACATAAACGTTGCTGATGAAAGGTTTAATCAAATCTAGCTTCGAGTTGAATTACCTCCATTTTGGTATTGTAAACGGGACGATACGAATAAGGAAACATTTAGATTAAGTAGAAATCGGTGAATAGTAAATATCTTTTCGAGGGAATTTTTAATACGCTTATTTTGTAATTCAAGTCAATAATAAGATCTCCTGAAATGAATCTAAATTCAATTTCGATTGTGGAATTTACATGAAGACAAGAATAAAGAACTTTTTTCATCCATTGAACGATCATTTTGTTAAACCAGATTCTCGTCGTTTTGGCTATTAATCAAACTATTTCAATTAGTCGAAGCGCTTTTCATTGTACTTACGTATTGCTCAGTGGCTTCTTTGCTGTGGTAAGATTCTTCATTAGGGTTAGGTTGCGGCCTGGATTGTGATTTTGATGGCTGAAAACCTTGTATTTGCTCTTTAGTTTGCGACGGTGTGTAGTACGAGTCGACAATTATGGCGTTCAGAAGTGGAAATGTAGCCGTCGCTAGGAGTATCTGAAAATATGGATAATGGTAAGAATGTGTTTAAAAAATAGATCGGTGAATATTTTATGAAAATTGACATCGTCGGTTGCTTGTCACTGTTTTCTCATTTCAATAGTGTTGGTCGCCTAATCGAAATTTCATATTGATTTCTGTGCAAAACATTCGTTCATTTTATTTTGGTAAAAACGAAGAGGTTAAGATAAGATTACTTATTGCTTAAATGCTATATAATATGTTTTTTTTTTTTTTTTGCAGTTGATACACGATATTTTCCATTTTGTTCCCTAATATCATAATAAATTACAACTTGGTGCAGTTATAATAGCAAGTAGTCCGAGTTTTCATTGTAGCTCCCAAGTTCAAGGTTTTCAAATTTTTTTATCGCATTAGAAAGAGGAAGCAGGCCCGTAGCCAGGATTTTTTCTAGGGGGGGGGCAAAGGGGGGCAGATTTTTTTTCAACACCAAAAAATTTTCAAATTCAAAATGCACTTATATTTTTTTATTTTTTTAAAAGTACATTTCAAATTAAAATACGAGTCCAAAATTTAATATTAATACAATTGCAATTTTCTATTTCTTCGTGAATTAAATATTTAAAAAAAAAATTTCAACGCAAATTTTATTTAAGTGGTGTTTTTCGAACGGAATAACTGTCAAATTACAAGATCGTCCAAATAACATGGACTGATGATATGTTAATTTATCAATGTGACTATCGATTTGAAACACATTTATGTGGATTTATTAATTTTTGTGTCAATGACCAAATTAAAAAGTAAAAAAGGGGTTTTTGGGTAATTTTTCTAAGGGGGCAAAAATTCTTCTAGGGGGCAACGCCCCCCCTTGCCCCTCTAGCTACGGGCCAGAGAGGAAGTCATAATCTAAATGTTAAGCAATAATCTGTTTGTTTCATCGAAAATTCGAAAAAACAGAACTTTTTTCAAAAGAACTAATATAAAATATTAGGCTTCAAGTCCACCAGCACTAGATCCTAAAGTCCACTAGTGTGCTTTTTCGGGTGTAAATTTTCGGATGACGTCGCGTTTCATCGGGAATACTTCGTACGACGTACTTCTATATTTTTACGATACATCGGACGTACCTAAGATCAGGGACGTACCGAAAGGGGGGAGGGGGAGCTTCCTTCCCTTGGCGTTTGGAAAGTTGGTAAATTTGGAGTTTTAGCGTAAAGTTGGTAAACTTGACCACTTGCGCAGTATTATTACAGCTATTTTTAAATTTTTTGAAGACTAACAAGACTGTGACATCGTATTTAACATCTTATTTTCGTGGAGCAAGAAAAACGAGAAAAAAAAAAGGTCAACAGTTGGTAAAATTTCATGGTATTAGTTGGCAATTTTTGGTTTTCTCCCCCCCCCTCCCTGAAGAAGGTCCTAGGTACGCCTCTGCTTAAGATTTATTCTAAATTTCAATCTGAGAATTTAATTTTTATAAAATTTTTCAATTTTTTGTTATTGAAGTATATTCTGCAAATAATTTTAATGAAAAGGTATACAAAAAAGGAAGCTTGGTTTTTCTTACTAGTTGGTAAATAATTAAACTCTTTTGACTTGAAAAAAGTGGATTATTCTAATCTAAGAACTAAATATTCTGAAAGCTTTAGCTTAAAGATTTAGGCATTAAGTTAAACTTTTGTGCTATGTTTTTTCATTTTTTCACCAAATATATTTCATGTCAAAAGAGTTTAATTATTTACTACAACTACTATTACTAGTAAGAAAGCCAAGCTGTATTTTTTATACCTTTTTATTAAAATTATTCGCAGAATATACTTCAATAACAAAAAATTGAAAAATTCTATAAAAACAAAATTCTCAGATTGAAATTTAAAATAAATCTCAAGTACGTCCGATGTATCGTAAAAATACAGAAGTACGTCGTACGAAGTATTCCCGATGATATGCGACGTCATCTGAAAATTTGCACCCAAAAAAGCACACTAGTGGACTTTGGGGTCTAGTCCATCAGCGATGTGATAGCTACATTTATCAATTGAGAGTGATGACGTCACGATGACATGCCCTATCGTAGATTTTACACATTTAAAGTGTTACACTGTGAAAAAAAAAATTCTAGCCTCCATAGTGTTTGATGTTTTACGTATCTATGCCTCTGTAAAGTTATGAAGTTGAGAATTTCTAACATCGCGCTATACATTACGCATTTCAAGTATTCAGTCTTCGTGGTATAGCTTCGTAGTTATTTTATGTGGATAGGTACGTACCGGGAGTTTATGTAAGGAAAGTATTGGCGGAGGAGAAATATTTTACATTTTACGTGTGAATACCGAATTAGGCTATTACGACTAAGCTCATTTTTTTATTGATTTATGAGATGAATTTGTATTGAAAACGATAGCTATTACAGTTTCTACCTGATTCAGAAAGAAAAATATGGAATTAGAGGTCTTCACATTTTTTTGTCCCAGATCGTTTGTAGTCATAAGGTGAATGCTTAACTTTTTTTTTTGTCATTATTTTTCCACTTTTTCGCTATAACTCAACTTTGAACTTTTGGAGTCCGTTTTTGCAAGTTGATGTAAGAGGAAAAGTTGTTTTAATAATTTCCAAACAGTTTAGTTTCATCTCAGTTTAATTTGGAAAAATTTACGAAAATCAAAAAAATTCGGTGTTCGAACTTATGAAAAAGTTTCTTAATTTTGTTTGCGAAACATGCTCATCTAAGTGTCATTAGCTTTGCATAGTTCATAAAACTATTAACCCTGGGATACCATGCATGTGATAGATATAGCAAGTGATGCAACCCCGCTATTTCGAGAGAAAATGCAGCTCCTTTAAATCTATTCTCCAACATTTTGAATATTTAAGATTCTGAAGGGCTAGCAAACACAATTCTTTCATTATTTTTATTTCTTATGAATTTTTTATTTTTTATTACTTATTTTCTGAAGAGGTATTCGATGTGGTGATATTTTCTGACTTGGATTGAATTTACCGGATAGGTTTTTGTTTTGTTTTTTGGTTTGATGGCATTTTAAACTACTTTGGTTACTACTCCACCTCTGGAACGGTTAAAGTTTAAAGAGGAGGCTGAAACGGTGTAGGAGAGTCAAGATGTTTTGGATTTATGTTACTTATAGCCATCTGGCAAATGTCGAACTTTTTGGCGTATATGTGTATACTGTGCGTCCAAGTGATTCGGGTATAATCAGCGCAAAAATCTCGATTTGTTTATAGCATAATAAAAATTCAACTACAATTTCTAATTCAGAAATTTTTTTTAAATTACTATAATGAATTTTAAAGCTAATAAATTCATTTCAACTGTATTACAATTTCTCAGCGTTTAAAAAAATCAAATTTAAATAATTGGAAAAGAGATTTTTTCGCTGATTGTACTCGGGACACTTGAACGCACGGTATATTTACTCCACGCATAGTGCCAGTGGGTATTCATGAAACTCGCTCAACATATGGCAAGAGACTTTTCTTGAAAATACAAAAAAAGTGCAATTTTATTTTTTCGATATATTTCAAAATGGCGGATCACTGAAATTTTGAAACGGGCTAGGGAAGGGGCAAATGGCTCAAATTTTCTGTTTTTGATTTCATATGAAAGAGTAACTCACGTACACCAGTATATCCAAATTTCAGCTACTCAAGTGCATTTGGAGGGGATTAAGGGCAAAAAATGGCTTTTTGAGGGAGTTTTGAGTTATGAAATTTCTTGAATCTTTCACATCTCCTCACCAAATCGACCTACAGAAGTAAAACCTGGTATGTAAGGTTAATATGTCCTCTTGAACTTTGGTCAAAATGGATCCAAAGTGGCGGATTATCAAAATTTGAGTGAAGCTTGAGAAGCCTCAAATTAATAAAAATGCGATTTATATGAACTCATAGGATTATCGGCATTAAGAGGCATACTATATCCCAAATTCACCTCCACATATGATATTGGAGGGGAGAAGGAGGGGTTATCGATCTCATAATGGAATGAGTTTGCATAAAAGTTCGAAATTTTTTTATTTTGGTGTCGGATGATAAAATAAGCCTAATTGACTAACCTGTTCTGATTTTAACTTTTCAAGTAAATTTGAAGAGGAGTTGGAGCTTACACGGCTTTACAAGTCCCAATTAAAAACCTAACTTCAGTAATTCGGCATGGCTGCTTACGTTTTTTTTTTTTTTCATAATGTTTCTTCGCCAGATCTCTTTACTATTTCTAATTTTTCATCGCTAATGGTAGATTTCATACTCCACATTTTACGGTAAACAACATGTTTCCATATGCCTTGGAAAATGGAATAGAAATTTTCAAATTGGCCGAGTCACGTCCTTAATAAAGCATACCTTCATTTTGCGCAGAAATTATTACTTTGTGAGGGAGAGGCCATAAATTCCGACTTGAAAATATTTCAAGGACACATCTGCAAACATTTTTTTTATTGGCCTAACGTGATTGAGTGTAACCCAAGGCACTGTGTAAGGAGGATTATTTTGATAATCGACCTATTTTATTAAAATGAGGACTGATAGGTTGTAAATTTTAATTTTCCTTTATTTTTCCATCGACTCACTTCTTCAATTCTATGATACATAGATAGATAGAGGAATTATATATTGAAGAGGCTCATTTGGATGATTTCTTTCCACGATCTGTTCTACATGAAATTCATTGTACTTTTTCGGTTGAAGGCTTTTCATGGAGCTAGGAGTGAAAACCCACTCCTTTAGGCGTAGGTTCGCTATTGAAATTTGAAACTTCCAGCATTTTGTTAGTGACGTGGTTATCCGCTATATACATCAATAAAAACTCAGCTAAAAAAGGCTTACTAGTTATTTTCTTCTGATAGGATACTTATTTTCAAACACTTTGTGAAAGGAAAATCTTCTATCTTCATATTTCGGTCAATTTAAATTTTTTTATGCTTTCAAACACATTTAATATTTGATTAGAAATTTCCATTTGGGAGCTCGAATGTGTACTCAAATGTTTACGAAAAAATGTTGAAGTTCGAATTTATTCGATACCAGCTACCTCGTAGAAGTATAACACGCAAAAAAGTTTATGTTCTTCTTGGTGGAATCTCATTAACAAGTTTTTAAATATACTTATCGCGAGAAAGAAAAAAATTACGATTAGCTTTCCAAGTTTGAATCCATTGTTACTGAACTTGGAAGAAATTTCATAATTTTTGCATGAAAATTTAGACGGATTTTTAAAGTCATTAAAAAGAATTTTGTATGTTGTGCATCCTTGAAAATGAATTAAAAAAAAATTTTAGCCAGTTTATTCCATCTTGTTGGACGACACTTTGCTAAGCTTAAATCAATGTTACATGCCTCGTAAAATGTCTACCATTTAAATAATCGATAGATTCAATATTTTTGTTTGGTTTGCTTTTACCAAGCACGAATGTCTCTATGTGCTTTGTGGGTGTGAAATTTACGAGATTTTTTTAAGAAGCGTGAAAAATTAACCGAAGAACGTGAGCAAATATGATAGCTACGAGACACAAGTGGGTAGTTTGACAACGAATGCGTGAACTGATGTTGACAGAAAGTGCTCCAAATTGGAATAGTCGGTAAAAGCACTATTTTCTGCTCCCCTTCAACATGTCGTAAACGGATATTAGTTCGACGAAAATACTCGATACGAAATAGAAAAACGAAAATCTTAGCTCCGTAACTATCAGCAATAGGCAACTCTTTCGAGCCGGAAAATTTTCGCCCCGTCGCATTATTTTCCAAGTATCCGGTCTACAAAGGAACAAATCGTTCGGCGGAACTGTTCATACGGAGATTGATGACGGTAAAGTTTCACCTTGGATTTACTATCTGTTGTGTGTAGTGTAAAAGATTGAAGGGTAAATTGGATAATGTGGCAGTGACAAGACGATAGATATTTAAATTAATCGATTATTTAGAGTCGCCTCATTTAGCTTGCTATGAGGAATGATGTTATGAGAGAACTTTCCCACGTGAAATTTTAATCAGCGCGTTTTAATTTTTG
Organism: Phenacoccus solenopsis; assembly: GCA_009761765.1. Lineage (NCBI taxonomy): Eukaryota > Metazoa > Arthropoda > Insecta > Hemiptera > Pseudococcidae > Phenacoccus > Phenacoccus solenopsis. The sequence goes on along the minus strand of CM019752.1, from coordinate 7,875,895 downwards.
TCAATCGATGACAAAATCGAATAAACGCGAATTTTTATTTTTTTTGTGAGTATTGATTTTAGTTTCAGTTATTTCTCCTCGTTAGCCAGAAAAGAAGAGGTATTACCCAGTTGAGAGAATTTCGTCTTATTCTGTTCTTCGTTAGTTTATAATGCATAGACCAAAAATCATTCTTCTGAAATTTTTGGCAATCAAAAAAATAAGCTGGGAAAATATAGGTAGATAGAATCTGAGATAACCTAAAGAAGGCACTATATAATTCTTTTACCTGGTAAAAGGGTCATGACGTCGTTAATCTCTAATATTTATTATCAAAATTTTTTTGGGAATTGAGTAATTTTTCTAGAGTTCTTTTGCGACGTATCTGAATACATTAATGAATCGAAAGATTTTATTGATTTTTAATTACAGCCCCCTTTGGAAAAGCTTCACCCCACAAGATGAATTAAAGTTGGAAAATCGAATAATTATATATATCAGACAAAGATTTGTGTGAATTTTATATATTATGGGTTGTCTGTGTCCATTCATATAGAAAGGAAATTTTTAAAATTTTTTTAGAATTCTCATCTCCTAAATTTCCTCCTTTATGCTTCCAACTTATTAACGCTTTCAAAAACTTCAAATCATTTCTGGGGGCACCAGTGACATCTCTTGCGTTGAACCGAGCGTGTGAAATTTTGTAGCCATCTGTGGCATCTTACCGAAGAAATGGTGGCATTAGCTCTATTTGACGATGAAGAAAGTACAACTTTCGATGAAAAAATCAAAATTGTATCGGCAATGAATGAAGTGAATTCCACTGTCCAAGAAAAGCGATTGTCGCTCAAATTAAATTCTCAAACAGAATGTCAGGCATTTTTGACAATAGGCATGCGTGAATTCGCGTCGAAATCTGCGATAAATTTTCTCGCTCGTTTCGAGATAAGCTGCAGATTTCTAGAGAAGCAGCCAGCAGAATAGATTAATGATCGTGAAAAGCATAAATAGATGTTTGTAACCAACGTACCGAACGGGGTATTTCCTTGATTAAAAAATATGCCAGTTCGTCAACAAAGGAATTCAAAAACAGTACCCGTTGAAAAGTGTTGAAAAATATCGATCTGTTTGTAAATATTAAAAATGTTAAGGTTTTAGATTCATAATTTCATCTATTGCGAATATTTTGGAAATTAAAATTTATGTGCTTTGATATTTTTCAACTTTGTGAAAGGCGTAATTGACTTCAGAGTTCTTCTCGAGGACTAAATAATTATAATTATCTACAGGAAAAGTTGGCGAAAATGAAAGAAAATAAGATTTTTTTTATTGGTGTATTTTGCCTCGTTTTTTTTTGGTCCAACTTGGCCCCTAATTAAGGTACGAAGATATCAATGACATTTATGGAATTCTCAAGACACGACTAACATTTTTATTCCTTTCCATACCCCTCTTTTTCCCATAGATAAGGAGCTGGAAGGCATTTAGATGATTTTTTATGAAAAGGGGGAAGCTTTAGCCCTCTGGCGTATATGTACCCTCTTCCGAAAGAGATAAAATTTTTTTGTGGTTATGCGGGAGCATAAAGGAAAAAATTTAGAGGGTGTGAACTCGGAATTACCGAACTTCGTTTTTTTGGACAACCCTAATAGAAATAATTGATTTTATATCAATTTATAAAAATGCCTATATGGAAAATTTTTGGCTCCTTCACCCACCTCTTTTGAAGTCCAAAATATGAAGTTTACGAGTCCCTCTTCACATAACTCACTTCTTTTGACCTTCTCAATTAGCTTTAATTCACCTTGGTACATATCTACTTCTAGCTGTCGTTTAGGAATTTTTAAAAATCGATCATGATTTTTGTATTTCACCAATGACTAGAGTTTTCGATATTTTACTAAATAAATACGAGATATCGAATTTTTTATGAAAGAAATTCGTTTATTAAACGTCAATTTAGATCCTTTGATTTTTTGGTGAACAGTAAATATCACTGATTTGGTTTTTTATGTAATTATTTCCTTCATTGACCATTTATGGAGACAGCATAATCGAGATGTTTTAACATAATGACTTTATTTTTCAATTTATGAGGAGTTAACTGATTAGTTTCGAGTAAATTTTGACTACCAATATTAGTTATCATTCAAATAATGCATGTATTAAAAATTTAAATTGTATCATTGTTCGTTTCAGAAATGTATGGAAAGAGGGTAGAGGAGAGCTTACCCCACTTGGTTTTTGGAAAGTTGTAAATTCGGAGTATTAACGTAATCGCACTAATAAGCAATATTGAATGTAAGACAGATGAATTCTCTTAAATAAAATATTGAAGTTTTTGAAATTGCCAACTTTTGCAATTTATCAATTCGTCAACTTACATAATATATAAAAGTTGACGCTTTGCATTTTTTGCGAATTTTAAAAAAATTTGGAGTTAACAGAAATTGACAAAATAGTGTAAAATACTAAAATTCACCAATACTATCAAGTGTAAAAGAAAATTCACCATAACTTGTGGTCTTGTATAGAAGATGAAATATATATATATTTTTTTTTTTTTTAATTTAAAACGTTTTAACCTTTGATGCGTTATGCTTATTACAAAACAAGAAAATAGTGAAAAAATTTCGGTATTACTGCAGCTATTTTGAAAGTTCAACAAGACTGTAGGTGTAGGATCTTATTTTCTTAAAGCAAAAAAAGAAGAAAAGCCAAAAGTTGGTAAAATTTCACGATATTGGGAATTTTTGATTCCTCTTTCCCTCCCCCCTTAAAAATGTTCTCGGTACGTCCCTGATTCGTTTTGTTTCAAAAAATTACATACGTATAGAAAAAACGGTATCGAATGAAAATTTAAAATTCATTAAGAAATAACGGATCTGAAATTAAACAGTTTCAATTGAAATTGAGTAAAAATACATTCGTTATAATGTGACTCAGCAATAAAAATTCCGGTATAATATGTTCATTCGAAACGTTCTAATTCAAATTTAAAGAAAGAGAATACCCTCGATTGTAGTGATCGAGAAAAAAAAGTTCGATCTCGATCATATCGATATCTCTTCGGAGATCGTGATATCGATATAAAATTTAAGATCGAGATCGAAATCGCAGAAATCAGTAAAAATTCTAAATAAAAATGATGAGTCCAAATCCAACAAAAAAAAAACTAAACTAAAAATTTGGCTAGAAACCCACGAAGCAGAAGCCAAAAATTGAAAAAAAATCCATCACATATTTACATTTATTTACACTTGGACTTGGACTTACGATTTAGGATTTACTAGATTAGGACTGTGAAGTGAGAATAATTTTTAATTTAATTGAAAGAATTTCAATACGCGTGTTGAAGATACTAAAACCCAAAAGAAAGTTTTTTTTTCGATCATTTCGATCTTTTCGATCTCGATCATATCGATATCAAATTTTACTCGATCTCTCGTTCACTACTCGATTGAAAAAAAAAGTAGTTTTGATCAGCCCTGTTAGAGTAGAAATATACATATTCTTGTTGTTATTATTATTTTTTATTATTATATAATTGAAAAAAGTGAGAAAGTTGGTTCCTTTTGATTAATTCTTTTTAGGATTTCGCTCGTAGAGCGATAGCGAAACCTTATTGCATTTTCCAGTTTCATAATTATTATTCATCTGCATCAACCAATCAGATTAGTTGAAGGATAAACATTCGTGTTTGTATTTAAAATACATTTTCAATTTCATAGAACGTTTTTTGCAAGTTTGATAGGTGAATAATAAAGGTGCCTAACTGCCTATTAGTAGATGCTAAGTAATGCGCTATTTAAAAGTTGGAAATTCGTTTTTCGAATGTGAAACAGCTGTTTATTGTTTATATTAGTGATTGGCGATAGTCGATCTCGATGGTAGTAAGGATAGTATCGATAGTTTTACTTCGATATATCGGAAACTATCAATAGTTTTTTTTGTTCTTATTAATTTGTGTACTTATTACTATTGGCGCTTAATGTATTAGGCATTAGGCATACGCTAGTGATGGAAAAATGGGCGAATAATTTTTTCAATATCTTTACGTCACATTCTTCCAGTCATGTTGTCATGTACATTTTGATGATTTTGATCACCTCGATTTGTAATTGAAAAACACTCCGATAGAGTTCAGCCACTCCGCGTGGATCGTTAATTGATTTACAAAAAGCGAAAGCGAAACCCTCTTGCAATAGATTTTTCTTGTTAGGTTACTTAAGATACTTGGCTCATTAATTCTGCATTGTATTAGAATTTTTATTCATTTTTGAGGATTTAAATGCGGAGTGTCCCGGCGAAAATAATCACATATTTGGTATCAGAACATCCTTTTCAACACGCACGATAAAAAATTCAAAAATATATTTTTCAGGTTGTCGCAGATGATATGTACGTGTTCTCCGGTCATTTTTTCGGTTGTCAAAAAATTCCAGTAGATGAATATTTTCGAGCGTTTGCACTGCGAACTAAATAGGTACATTGTTCTTCGGGAATACGATGAAAATCATTTGTAAAGAATAAGACGAAAATTGCACGGAATTGAATACTCGCTCATAAAGGAACGCATAGTGGAAAATTATGCCTTTAATAACAAGAAATAATTACGTCGAGAGTTTCGCTCGCCGCCAGATAATTCGCTATTGGTTAACACTGGGGTTATCTCGCTGTACTAGTTAGTTTTCCTATTAGGCGAGTAATTTTAGGTTTTGTTGAAAAATTCATATTTAGTTAAAAGTTGGCAAGTTTTTCCATTTAAATTCAGCCTGATTACGTTCGGTAGGCGATTTAAATAACCTTGCAAGTCTGTGCAAAAGCTCCGACAACTTTTCGTATTACCGACGATGCAAAGTTAAAGGATTAATTTCGCGCCAGGCGAATGCAAAAGGTCGAGATGCGAGCGAATTAGATATGAAAAAACTCCTACTTACTTTTATAACGAGCATTTTTCGCGTATACCGGAAATCGCACCGAAATACACCATAAGTGAACACTTAACACGACTCGATCTGCATAAGTATGTCACCTTGACTAGGATCAAAACGTCAATAAGTGATTTTCGGAGCGAATGTGTTATTTTGTTAGACGAAGGTGCGCGGGGAGGCTGCGACGGGAAAACCTGGGGGATATGCCGTACGATGGTATTACATGATCGCAGCACATACTGGTGCGTTTACGAAAACAGAGACGTGGAGAAAGTAAACTCGGCTGTGGCGAATTTTCCATCCATCGAAGAGCGTTTTCCATTGATAACAAGCGGTCAATGTAATTAGGTGATGATCATGGTGCCACACGTACTAGCTAGATGTCTATGGGTTTGTTTACATTCGACGATACACTACAATATCCCGATTGGTATCTGCACACAGGTGATGTACGAGGTAGCAACGTACTCGGTGTGTGATTATTTCGTAATACTCTGTATTCAAATGAAGGATGGAAAACCGGTTTCGTAATGCTATAAGTACGACGACGCTTATTACGAGTAATTTCTTAATTTTTTTTCCATCTCTATTTGAATATTTCGCACGAAATTAGGATGTAACCTTATTCTAATCGTAATTTCTCACAACATCGCTTTGTTTGGAATTTTTCTTTCCTCCCCCAACACTCGGACGTCGGACGACCTCAGAGTATTTGAAGGTTCGATGTTTCCGAGCATCGAGACGTTCGATGGTTTAATGAGCTATTATTTATACCCGAGTCCACGGTGATGGTTTTATGAGCGAAAATTCTTCGTTATTTCGGAAATATGCGTAAATTTCAGGTAAGCGCGTTTAAATTCGTAAGCACGCTCGTTGACTCGACGACGCTTGAATTTTAATACTTTTAAGTCGCCGTGCCGGTATAGTGGAATTTTTTAGCCGTATTTTCGTCCCCGAAATAAATATTAAAGTCGTAAATACGTGGATACGTCTGTTTCGTTGTACGAGGCGAATTTTCTCTTTCTTCGGGTGCAATAAAGATGAAAAATTCATTAGCAGTGTTTCATGTTTCGAATTTCGAATATATACATCTATTCGTTTTTTCTCGTTTTTTCGCCATCAAAATATCACACTTCTTCGGTATGTTTAATTCGTCGATTTTACCAAGATTACAGTCATGTTCGATAACGAGATTATCCGACGTTACGAGATGGTTGTCAAGATTACACGAAGGTGCTCGCGTGTCGACTGTCGTGTGTCGTTTGTGAGTATCGAAAAGCGGTTTCTTTCGATCGAATAGTGAAGTTTTTCATATTGACAAACGCGATCCGTAATTACACCTACCGTTTTGAAGTTGGTTCGATTTTGGTCCGTAAGTACAGTCACGTTTACCACGAAATGTCTGCCATCAAGGACGCTATTTTTGGAATAAATTTCATCGAATTGGCGTTCATGGTTGAAAAGTTTTAGGGCAATGTCGTGTTGAAATTTTTCCAATTTTTATCGCTCTTTCCACCACTTCTTCCTAACCGTTGGGGAAAATTTTATCGAAAGTTTTCCATTTTGTTTGCTCTATTTACCTTACTTTTCAAAAAGTGAATAGATGAAATGTACGAGTATTTTTTTCAAAATTTATTTGGATTGGGATGCTTTGAAATTTTTGCAATTTTTCCTCATATTCTCAAGCGTGAAAATTTTGGAAAGTAGGTCAATTCATCTATGGAATTTAAATTATGGAAAACTTTTGATTTTTACCGAAAAGAGAAATGACCGAAGTTACTCTAGTCTCAGGATGAAATGACTTCGAACTAACATAAAAAATGTGTTGGGAAAGTTTTAAATCCCAGAATTAAGCAAAACGTAGTAATTTCTATGGACGTAATTTTTTGAAACAAAATTTTTTTTGCATAAAAAATTCATAAAAATTTTATTCAACAGTCCCTCAATATGCATAATTACAATTTGTGTGAAATAATTTTTAAATACTGTATATCGCTTCCTCATACAGCTGGCATAGTAACAACACGCTCTGACAATCGTGAAAAATGTCAATTTCTGCAGATGATTGAGATGAAAATCTTTGTAAATAAAATTTTTCGAGAATAAAAATATTATTTATGATAAAAATTAACAACAAAATAATTACAATGAATTTTTTCCATATTTGATAATTTTTTTTTCATTTGTGGAAATTTTTCATTTTCGAACATTTTTCAAGTACGAATATTTCTTTAGGTCTACATGTTTAATAAGTACGTGTTTTTATTTAATTATTTTTCTATTAATAAATTTTTCCACTATTCGAATTTTTTTGATGTTTAAAAAAAACGTAAGCAGCCATGCTGCATTACTGGAGCTGAGTTTTTGATTGGTACAAACCACACTAATAACAAGTCTGAAAACCTCTTGCTCTATCCCTTACAAAACCACGGTGAGGAGATATAAAAGTTCATGAGATTTCCTGCAGCAATTCCTTCTCTAAAGGCAGTTTTTTGTATTAACTCCTCTCCAAATTCACTTGAGAAGCAAAAATCGGAATAGGGATTTTATCATATGACACTACAATAAAAAATTTCCGATTTTTGGGGTCCATAACCCTTCCTTCTCCCGTCCAATATCATATGTGAAGGTGAATTTGGGATATATGTAGTATGCTTCTTATCACCAAAAATCATAATCATGAGTTCATATAAATCGCATTTTTATTAATTTGAGGCACCTCAAGCTTCACTCATATTTTCATAATACGCCATTTCGGATCCATTTTGACCCAAATTCGAGAAGTCATATTCTGGTCATCAATTAACCTTACATTTATAATGTTCGACCTCTGTAGGTTGATTTGGTGATCATATAGACAAGATTAAAGAAATTTCATGACTCAAAACTTTTTTCAAAAAGCCATTTTTTGTTCCAGCTCCCCTCTTAATATTCTTGAAGAGCTGATATTTTGATATGTTGGTGTGCGTGACTCACTCTTCGTATGAGATCGAAAGCGAAAATTTTGAATATTTTGCATCCTCCCACCACCCTCAAAATTTGAATTATTAGCCATTTTGAAGTATATCGAAAAAACAAAAATGTACCTTCTTGCATTTTCAAGAAGAGTCCTTTAACAATTTTTGAGCAATTTTCATCCACACCCGCTGACGCTACTCTTGAAGGAAAAAAACATGTATACCAAAACATTGGGTATCAGCTAGATGATTATAAATGGTCTGAAACTAATGATTTGAAGACTCCACCCTCCCCGACCCCCTTTCCCAAATGAGGAAGGCTGTAATAGCTATCGTTTTTATTGAAAACTCGGCTAACAAAATTTGAGTATATTCTCTGTGGTGTTTCTGTGGATGGGGGGGGGCTCGGAAGGCTCAGTCCTTCCTCGAAAATTTGTACTAAAAAGTTAGGAGGGCTCAGCTCCGGCTCGAAAAAATACGAAAAAATAACGCGAAATGGCGGAAGTTTAGCACTGAAAACAAGAAAACATAAAAAAGTCTAATCTTAGCGATCCTATCGGCTGCTACGTTTATTGTTTATTCTTTCATTTGGCTTCATCGTAGATTGAAATTCATGTTTTTACTTTTTTTAAATTTTTTTACATTTACAGTTTCATTATACTGTACACTAATTTTTGTAATCAATGAGAATACAAAAACTATCAGCAGACATCATCCACTACTTAAAACACTATAATCTATTTCATTTACTGTAATAATATATTCGAATTCAAACGTATCAACTCTGTTAACAACTCAACTTTAGGATAATATTGTAATATTCTGTCGCAAATGGCCTCTGTAGTCGAACGACATAAAATAAATACATTCAAAAAAAAATTATTTGTAGTAGTCAGTTTGTAAAATTTAAAAAGCTCCCCTCGAAATATTTCTTGGGAACACCACTGGAGGTTCCCCTTACCCTGTTCCTTTTTGAAATTGTGGACATGGACAATTGCGCATTTTATCTTCCTTTCGAGCGGTTTTATAATGGGACTACTTGCTCACTGTGTAAACCACTCTTTACCTTAGTTTTTATGTAATTTTTCAAATGGAAATGAAGTAGTTTTGATTTTTGAAAAAAAAATAATAATTTTCGGTATTCAAACGTAAATACACATTTTTTTTTCTTTTCGATATGTTGTCAGAATTTGTAATGTGTTAATTTTAAGAAGGAAAACGCTTCAAATTTTCTGAAGAAATATTGACCTTCAGTCAGCCATTTGAATTTTTGATGATTGAAGCAATACGGATTTAAAATAAGAAAATTCGAAGCAATAGCTGTCCTTCCTTTTGAAATAGTATAGCTATGTTACAACCTTTCAATAGTGTAAATTGTAATTTTTTCAAAGGCTTCAGAATTCAGTCATCGATGTTTTCGCGCCCAAATTTATTTTTGAAAGATAAAAGCATTTGATTGCAATGTAAAAATAGTGCTTGCTTTTGCACAGCGTGATTTCAAGTAGACAAACTCATTTTTAACCATGTCCTACAAAAGTAAATGTAATACTGGATTTTGTAGCTTAATTTTAATTTTTTATTATAATTAAAAAAAAAGGAGAAAAAAAGAAAGAAAAAAAAAGAAAAATCAAAAATACTGCATACATTTTGACTTAATTATACTTTTTGGCGTTCCTTGCTGTACTGGACTGTTTCACCTTCACCATAAAATCCTTTTGAAAAAAAAAAGTAGATATTTCTCACTTTTGAAAATCCATTTGTCAACAAAATTGCAAAAATTGGTGGGGGGGTGAAGTGTCGTGTTCAGAACTACCTAACGATGGAGAAATACTTCCGAATCTAATGTAAAAAAAACTGCGGTGCGTTTACCATCATAGAATTATCAACTGAAGAGTGAAATTGTCGGCAAATATTTCAGTAACATTTTTTCCATTACCCGAGGAAAGGAAGGAAATCCTTGGTTAGAGCGACGCAACATTAAGACACGTCATTTTGGGATTTAACGAAAAGCCGTGGCTAAAAGTAGGAAAGAAAGCGGTTAAGAATGAAACCAAAGAATAATTTCCTCTACACCTTAAGCGTACCCGATGGGATACACGTCGGACGTGTATTTTTCATCGATATAAGGAAAAAGATACGTGTCAAGGGTAAGTAGGTGTACGTGGCTACGTGTCTGTGAATGGCCGGAATCTTATACAATATGGATAACTCGGGCGACGACGAACTTCGGTTAAATAAAGGCGCCCGAGACGGCCAATCGAAAGTGTAATACAAAAGGAAGAAAGAGTTTACAATAAACTTGACCAAGTTTACTGCCTTCAAAGAGCCTATGAAGTTTTGAAACAATTAATTAATATTCATGGCGGCGGAATTTCATCGATAAGTGTAAAATTCCTATCGTTTTCGGTGTAATCGTAATTTAGAATTCTATAAAAGAGTATCTAGAATCTAGATGTTTCATTCGATGTATACGTACATTTATGTTCTTTACAAAGTATAGAAAAGCATTAGCACATTAAATTAGTTAATTTATTCCGTCAAAGTTAAGACAGTTATCAAACAATGAAATACTTATGAATAAAAAAACACTTTCGGGACAATCAGTCACGTCAGCATTGAAATGTTGCTGATTTATTATTCAACGGGCTGTTTTCATTTCGAAGGTTACCTATACTTTGTGGAGTTCTTATTTTTATCATACATGCTACGTTTGGGTATACTCGTAATTTATTTTGTAGCATGTGTGTATTTGATCAATGATGGATATTGAATGATTTCTGAAATATTTCGATTTTACTGCAATAATTAAATAATCTTTTATTGCAAGTGCATATTTTTGTATAATTATTTTGCAAATAATTAAAATGATATATCATGCAAAAAAAAAATTGTAAAATTATTCATTATGATGAAAATTTATACTCAGAAATTGGAGTTAATGAGAACTGTAAATATGATTTCAGGTATCGTTGGTGTTGATGGTATGGGTAGAGTTGGGGTTGTGCAGAACAGCATATTACGTTGGCAGACCTGATGTGGATTATTATGTAAGCATATTTCTGCCAAGCTAGAAAGTTCGGTTACCACTCAGGAGTGGCTAGAGTAGTTCCCTCGAATACTTGAAATTCAGTTCATATTTTGTACTACACGGTGGCTGTTTTTTTTTTCAATTATCGATAATCGATTTCAGCCCTCTAAGTAATAAGTATTTCCCAGTTGTGATGAAAATAAGAAAATTTTAGCTTTCTGCTTTTTTGATGAGCTTAAGTGAATCCGTATTTCATTTTTTTGGAAAGTAGCAATATTTTATGTATTTTTGAAAATGACATAACATTGGATTCATTTCTGCTCTTTCGAACTTGGCAGACAAATTGCGCTCAGTGACGTCATTAGGTAATTCTTCAAGGAGAGTGGGTGGTGCTTCAAGGTTCAAATGTTATAATGAAATAAACCAATTATGTACGCATACTCGGTGGCTCACCATGAGTTTTGAACACCTCCCCCTTCCATCTTAAAAAATCTTTACTACTCTGCAAAAAGAAAAAAAAACTCATAAAAATGGAAAAATGCATTCATGTGTTAAAATATGGGGGGGGGGGCTAAACCAAAATACCTCTCCATATTCGTGCCAAAGATTATCGCCAGTTTTTAGTTCTTAATGTTTCTCAACATAACTCATTTTCTACTCGAAGCTGGCATGAAGTAGTCGTTTCGCTGAATATTAACATAGAATAAGAAATATGTTGAGAAACGTGGGTCTCTAGACGATATGCATATTGAAAATACACTACATATTTCATCGAAATTTTTAGAAATTTTGGTTTTTTGTGGAATAAGTAAGTAGGTACCTACTTATTTTAATTTTCAAAATACAAAAGAGAAATTATATTGGAAAAACGTAAATGTGAAAAATGTTTGACAAAAAAGAAGTTCCGAACTCAACGCCGATTTGAAGGGCTCAAATTTGGCCAAGTTTTTTACCCACCCAATTACGCATCATCGTTTTCGAAAGAAAAGCATCCTAGTCCTTATCATCTGCACGTGTATACTGAGTGTTTGGAACGAACTGCATATTCTGAGACAGAAGAAGTTTTAGTTTTCGAACTGAGGCTCCTCAAATTATCCTCAGATTTTTACGATCCGCCATTTTGGAAGCATTTTGACCCAAATTTAAGAGGTCATATTTTAGTCATCAACTAAACATACATACAAATTTTGACCTTTCTTGGTCGATTTGGTAAGTAGATATTGAAGATTCATGAAATTTCCAATAGTAATTTCCCCTTCAGTAGCCTTTTTTTGCCCCAACTCCCCTTCAAATTCACTTGGGAAGCTAAAATCAGAATGCGTTAATCACTCAAATTCATTTCATCATGTGACATCAAAATGAACATTTTTCGACTTCTGGGGTACCGCCACCACATTTCTACGTCGATAACTCTTTCTCCCCCCCCCCGTCCTAACATCATGTATGGAAGTGAATAAGGAATATAGTATACTTCTTATCTCTAATAATCATATGAGTTCATATTAATAACATTTTTACTAATTTGTGGCTCCTCATGCTCTACTCAAATTTTGATAATCCGCCATTTTGGATCCATTTTAACCCAAATACAAGAGTCCTTATTCTGGTCACCAACTAACCTTACACACAAAGTTTGACCTCTGTAGATCGATTTGGTGATGAGATATGGAAGATATAAGAAATTTCATGACTCAAAACTTCCTCGAAAAACCGTTTTTTGTTCCAACTCCCTTTCAAATGCTCTTGGGAAGCTGAAATTCGGATATGTTGGTGTCCGTGTGTCACTCATTCATATGAGATCAAAAACGAAAATTTTGAGTTACTTTCCTCCCCTTCAGTCTCCCTCAGTATTTAAGTTATTCGCCATTTTGAGGTATATTGAAAAACCAAAAAAGCAACTTTTTTTGTATTATCGAAAAAAATTCCTCAAAAAATTTCGAACATATTTAGTGAATACCAGCCGGCGTTACTCGCGGGGAAAAAATATAAATACACCAAAAAGTTGGACATCTGCCTAATGATCACAAATGGTCTGAAAGGCAAAGATTTGAAGACTCTCCCTTCCCAAATCAGGTAGGCTGTAATAGCTATCGTTTTTATTAAGAACTCAGCTAAAAAGCTAGTTTTTACTTCAACTCTTCTTCAGATTAACTCAGGGAGCAGAAATTTGAATATTTTGTGGTACTCATTCAACTCTAACGTATGTCAACATGGTGAAACGATTTGAAGCTTAGCGATTCTCTCCAGCTTCCCTCGAAATTTGAGTGAGCTATTATTCCAAGTCGAATTAAAAATCTAAAAAATTACTTCTTGGCATTCACGTCATCGAAGTTCAATAATAGGGTAATTAGCTCCAAATGGTCTGAAAAAAAAAGATATAGTTATCCCTCCCCCTTGATTCTCTTTTTTCGAATTTAGATATGTTGTAAATCGTCTTTATTTCAATCTCGGATAATTAAACTCATTACTCATTTTAAATCATATGCACCTAAGTTGGAAAAGGGATTGCGGTATTTCATCGCACGCATCCATTGTACTCCTGGGTGGCAATGAAATACGCGCATCGCTTATGAGAAGACGACGACCTTGGTCTATGAACGACTCACATATGAATTACACTGCATCGGCGAAACGCAATGCGACCGACGAATCCGTTTACCTTAATGGTCGAACTATGTAAAAGGTCATTAAACGTGTGAAAATTACACAAAGCGCGTATTTCGGGCATAAAATGGTACGCTAGTTTGTTTCGAGGTCGTATACTGATAAAGAAATAAATCTATTTTTTTTCCACAGGCTCCAGCTTCTTATAGCTACAAATACGGTGTAAACGATCCAAGTACCGGAGATATTAAACATCAGTCGGAAGTACGACACGGTGATTTTGTGAAAGGCGAGTACAGCCTAGTTGATCCAGATGGTACGGTTAGGACTGTGCACTACACGGCCGATTCGGCGAATGGTTTTAACGCGGTAGTCGAGAAAACGCCAATCGTTCAGAAACATTATAAACGCCCTGTTCAGGTGGCTAAGGTTCGCAAAGGGCCTGTGCGTAAGTATGACATAAATGAAGATGTTTACCTTATACGTGTGCTGTATCAGAAAAGTATTGCGCGAGTAAACAGTTAAGAGATTTTAGATGCCAGATAACAAGATATAAATACTTACAACAGTTCGTTTGTATAAGCTAGTCGAATTGAAAATGTCGCGTACACTTAAAATCAAGTCGGATTGACACGTTGGTTTTTTAACTGAAACGTTTCAAATTTAATTTCCGCTGCTTGTTTCCGATTTATTTTACGTTTGCAGATATGACGTTATTTTTGAGTTACGAATAGAGTTTTCACGACGTATTCGGCGATTTGGCAACATCCCTGTGACGTTAGAAAAGTGAATTATCAAGTCACGTGTGCCTGTGAGAAGGCGAAAGTATCGTTATCGTGATATATCGTCTTTTGCCGAGAAAAATAACCCTCTTCCTAACGAACCAATTAACCATATCAACGGGAATCGACCCGAATATGTGGAATAATTCATGAAACTGTCTCAAGTACGAGTTTAGGAATTCGATCCATAGTGCTACGTGGTAGATTAACCTTATATTTCGATTAATATAATATTTGAGTGAAAGTAAACATTTTATCGAACCTCTTACATTTAATGGCGTAAACGTCTAAAGCTGGATTCACACGAGGACGGTTAACCGTGGGCAAGTAAAAATATGGGCAAAAAATAAATTTGAAAGAAAGTACGTGTTTAAAATATATTGTGTGTTATCATTTATATCAAAGGTATGGAAAGCATTTTGTTTGCTATACCATATACCCCCTCCATACTTGAGTGATCTGCCATTTTGAAGTGTTTCAAAGAAACACAAAAGTATCTTTTTCGCATTTTCAAGAATAGTCTTTCACTTCATTTTGAAAAAAAAAAAATATAGGTAGGTATTCCAAAAAGTTGGGCATTTGCCAGATGTTAACACATGGTCTGAAACGTAAAAATTTGAAAAATCTACACTCCCTCGACCTCCTACTAAATTACGTAAACTGCAATAGGTAAAAGCTATGGTTTTTATTATAAACTCAGCTAAAAACGTGAATTTCAAACTATTATTATTTCTTATGGGTTTATTATAAATTTAAAAATATACCCATATCACATGTACTCTACCTTGAACTCAAAGACATCATGAAGGTGCAAAAATAATTTTTTGAAAAACCTGTACATGCGAAAGCTAGTGCTCACTATTCTCTCAGAAATCCATACCTCGCGATTACAGGCCTGATAAATCTTGGTAAATCTTGGTTACTTAGCTAGCTGTAACACAATCTTATAACCTATACTAAAACTTCCTTTCTTTCAGAAATCCTTCAGGAATTCCAAATTGTAATCTATGTCGAAGTTACCCAGCTGTTAAACCATGGTCTAGTGATCCCAAAATCCTCAGCTTTAGTGAGGATTCCATTGGTACCAAAGCATACTTTAATGCTTGGTTAGTTATTCAGGCTGGGCACTATAGTAACGCGCTAGTATCGCTTCATCGTTATCATTACCATTATAGCTAACCAAATTAGTGCAAACACTCTTTAAGATACTATCACAAAAGCGCTCTCTCAATTCAACACACTAACATACACATGATGTCTGGGTAGGCTGCTCTATCTTCAGTGATTCCGAGGATTTCGATACAAAGTTATTCCCTCTTCTGCCCTTTTTAAACATTTTCTCCGCTGAACTTTTTGCACTGAACCTGTGCATAGAAACTACTGTCCACTCTTATCCAAAGACACTTATCTGTACAGATTCGTTATCCGCTCTAACAGCCTTACAAAACTATCATAAAAAAAGTCAACATCCATACACAATGCAAATAGTATCTTTACTCTCTCGAGGCTACAATGAAACAGTATTAGCTTGGGTTCCGGGACATAGGGGAATTATTGGAAACGAATTAGCTGACCTTGCAGCTAAAAGCGCGGCCGAATGTTTCCCATATCCCAACATTCCTATTCCTCCATCAGATGTCCATCCACAAATAAACTTCGAGGTATCAAAGATTACACTGAGCCCTGGCATAAAACCTCACTTAGAAACAATAGGAGAGAAGAGGTCTCTCTTTGCAGACTTCGCATAGGTTATTGTGCCCTGACCCATTCTCATCTTCTTTCTCAAACTGCCCTACCCCTTTGTCCTGTGTGCTCCATTCAGCTGACAGTAAAACATACTCTCGTCGAGTGCCCAAAATACAACTCTTATAGACGACAGCTCCTTTTACTCGAATCCCTCTCTGATCTCCTCGGAGACTCAGAATCCACCATTCGATCACTTCTCAGCTTTCTAATCTCAACTGGCCTCTCCAAACAGGTCCAACTCTCTAAGCTCGTGCCTCTGGCCTCGGTGGCTGTACATGGCACGTCTACGAAAGAAAAAAAAAACATACATATGCCAAGGAATAATCTAATGTACTACTGTAAGCTCATACATACAGAATTTCCATTATAAATATAGGTGCTTGCTCAGAGTAGGAATCATTTAAGGTCTATTTTTCGAATGTGCTACAAAGTTTGTTCGCATTATCATTATTTGTAATTTTGAGTTTGTGAATTGTTCAAGTTGGAAAAAATTCTTGAACTTGATGGGAAAGAGTTTAAAATGATCCTTGAAATTCTAATAAGCCTTCTAAGCTGAACAAATATCTCCATCAACTAAGAGTACTGACAAACCTCATCTGTAGATGTAAGAAGATGAAATAAAGAGTGAAACATGCTGTGGTGCTGTCCTTTCTTAGTTGAAAAGTAGAAGCGTGAATTTGTCTAGAAATGCAGAATACTGACCTTTTTCCTGCTTTGCCCAGTTTTACTGCGTTCTTAAGTGGGATAGGATGCAACCTTGATAAATATAGTTGAGCTTATATGGTATCGAAAGAGCTTCATGACATACTATCCAACTCAAGGTAAATAACCCAGTCTTCGACACCCTTATGGAAATTTTTCTTTTTAGTTGACTGGGACCAGTTACTATAATTACTCTGTAACACTATTTAGCAGGTTCTATATCAGTTGATGCATTAATATGGCTTCTCATTCAAGGTAGTGATGAGTTTTTATAACATAATGGGTAGACATCATTCAACTTGAAAACCCTATTTAATAGTTGATACATTAATTAGTGCTTTAACAGGGCCTTTGATTTATGATGGGGTAGTGATACGCATTAAAATGAATAGTCATTAAACAATATATGACGAATAAAATGGCGAGGATTAATTGCTTGTTGTGGAATCTCAACATCAATTTTGGGTTCAGGTTCCAGTGTCGCTGTTTTGAGAGTAGTTGGTTCAAAGTATACTTTTTTTTAGATGGGCCACGCGGCCCTTTAGCTAATTTATGTGACGTTTTTGCGTTCGTCCCGTGTCTAATTTTACGTTATAATGTAGCACTCCAAATTTTTCTAAGATGATGACTGGTTGCCAAGATAGTACATTGTTTTGATAAATTTTTGCGCTTATAAGTGCCAGGCTTCTTTAAGATCGACACTTTTTCCTGATATGGACGAAATTTATCTTAGCGAATTCTCAATTTACAATGTAAATCTTTTCAGTGGGCGACTCGCCATCTTGCAGTGGAGTTGCTCTATATCGGAATGAGATTTTCCAAATCTTCGTTTGCAGAGGCGTTCGATCCTTCTCCATTGTTTTCAATTTTTTCTTCAAGGTTTGCACATTTCGTTCTGCTAACCCATTTGTCGCTAGGTGGTTAGGTGCCGAATGCTTCAGGAAAATGCCATTTTCTCTACAGTATTGTTGAAAGTTTGGGCATGTAAAAATTGTCGCGTTGTCTCATATTAACACTTTTGCATATCTATGGAATGCGAAGATTTTGTTTAGGAGATTAATAGTGTTATTTACTGTCGGTGGCTGATTCAAGATTTCACATTCGGCCCACCTAGATTTTGCGTCCACAACGACTAAAAAGTATGTTTGGCCTATTGGTCCAGTGTATTCAATGTGGATGCGTTCCAATTCTTGTCTGGTGACTGCCACGGGTGTACAGGTGCCTTTGGGGGGCATTTTTATTTGCAGCGCATTCTTCACATGCCTTGACCATAATTTCAATTTCGCTATCTATCCCTTTCCAGTTGCAGTATTGTCGTGCTAGTTGCTTCATTCTTGTTGCTCCCAAATGCGTTGCCTGCAGTTCGTATAAAATCGCGTTTTTCATTGAACTTAATCCTTTCTCCTCGAAATAATATTCCGTCGTTTAATGTAAATTCTGAATCGACAGAGGAAAAATTATTGTTTGTAAATGTTCGTCCTTTTCGGTTTCTTCTTTCAAGCGCATGTAATAGATTTCAGGCGATGAATTTTGTGAAATATTGGTTGCAAAAAGCTCTTCAACTTCTTTATTAATAAGCACATCTGCCGTTTGTGTTTGGCATTCCTATGACGAATAAAATGGCGTATATTATCTCAATAATAAATGTGACAAAAACATCTTCGTAGTTGTTTACATCTGCTTTATGCGTACGCGCTCGGGTGAGCATATACGCTACTATAGATGGTGATGAGTTTTCAAGACGCAGTGGGCTGTCAATAGAAAAACTGTATGATACATTTCCATCATCAGTTTTACCCGAAGTCCATCATATGCATACATGGCTTAGTTCGCGAAAGGCGCGAACGAGTTCATTATTTTTGAAGTCGTTCAGTTCGCGTTCAGTTCGTGGCATCGGACGTTCGCGAACGCCTCACGAATGGCACGAACGTTTTGGACAAAAATGTTCAACAGAAAAAATTCAAAAATTTTCAATTTTGGTTTTTGTTATGTTTACAACTAAAATTTTGAAATTTAGTATTATTTGCCATCCGTACAATGGTGCAAGGTATATTACTCCACCGAAAACCCCCAAAAAAGTTAGTGATTTTTGGTGCTCTAATTGATATAATAGATATTTCTCTCGTTTTGGGTTGGCAGCCTTGAATCCCTCCTCATTTATCCCTTACATTTCCAGGTTGATGGAAAAGAACTCGTTCATATGTCAAATTTACAAACAATGCTATAAGTGCCACAACAACTGTGACAACCACAAAATAAAAATAAAAAACACAAAAATATACACTTTTGTATAATAATTTTATTGTATTCAAACATAATATTTTTTGAGGGTAAACTAAAACACATATGACCGATATGACATAACGCTGAGTGTTCACATGTTTACAAAATCACAAACAAAAATTTAAACGAACGTAACGAACGACGAACTAAGCCATGTATGATCATATGAGAGCCTAAACTAGAAGCATTTTTATGATCATGTGATCAGAAATTATGTAAATGAACTGCCCGTTTCAATAAGTAGCCTTTTTGCTTTGCCGCAGTTGGTATTTTAGACTTTGGGTACGTATGAGGGCGCCACCGTCGCTCTTCTAAAATAGGTTTTGAAAAAAGGAGAACCAAAGTTATATGGATTGATATCATGTTACTGCACTTTGAAAAATAAGCAAAAAATTAGAGTAGGGTCATTTGCTCAATATATGAGCGCTGCGATTCATTAGACACGAATCTCAACTCTGATTGATTGTTCTGAATGTGCCGTTCATGTGATGAAGAAGAAAACAATGACTTTGAGTCAACGAAAAATCTGGCTCCAACTCTGTAGCAGTGGTGCCATACCTGGTGCTTTATCACCAGAACTGGTGTTTTTAGATAATTTATTTTTGTGCTGGTGACAAATCTGGTGCTTTGTACTTTTCTGGTACTTTCTGGTGCTTTTTCGCTTTTAAGAACGCTATGTGTGAAGAATTCATTAAAACGTCGATTAAAAATCAGAAATCAGTAGTTTAAAGATTGAGATGAAATTTTCATTTAAAATTTTTTCACACCAAGTAAGAGATCTTGCACTTTTATCTGTGATAATGACGTTGTTTCTTTGCATTGCTGAACTGCTCTCGCAACCAATAAACCAATACAAATTAACACCAGCCACGTTACTTCATATTATGGCGCATAGACAATTAGACATCAATAATAACAGATAATTTTTCACTTTATTAACTATTAACAAGTTGAACTTGAATATCTACATATTATTTAATAAATTTTAAAATTCGGAGTATTTAACCTTCATTTCGAGCCAAAAAAAACTCTTTTTCAGGGTTATTTACTTGAAAAAACAAAACAAAAAAAAAAAACTGGTGCTTTTTTAGCAAATTCAAATGGCAGCGTTGCTCAGAAGTCACTTCTAATATTATGAATTTTGGCTGAGATTCCAACCAAATTCCAGAGTCTCTTCTAAAATGTAACCACGAAGCATTTCTCAAAATTGGATTCTGATTGTACTTTGACTCACTGGCAAATAGGTAAACTCAACTCCAGACTCCGCATTGATTCCAAAGTTATTACTGAAATTTCACTTCGATCTTAGATTCCAGAGCGTTTCTCTAAATCGGACTCTGACTCTACTTTGACTTCAGATTAAATCTGAAAACTTGACTCCGAAGTCAAATTCACATCAAATTCATTTGGAGACATTGTACTTAATTCCAAATTCACCGTCCACTCTCGAACCTTCTCCCCAAAAGAACTGATAGTAGATAATGATCACAAAAAGATACCTTATTAATATTAATTACTTCCATTTCATTTTGAAGTAGTTACAATATGGAGAATTTTAATGTACTCATCATAGTTATTTCAATTTAGCAAAGAGACGAAGGAAATTTCATCGACATTTTTATCGCAGGAATATTTTCAAAAAACGTAATTTTTAAAACATTTTACATTTATTGTCACGTAAGAGAGAAAGTGATGCCAAGTATCGACGGTTCGGCGTTCTTATTTTCATTTTAGTATCACCTTCAGCGAGTATGTTCGCCATTTGAATGAGTTTAAAAAATTGAATACAATAGTTCTGCGAAACCATTGGCAGTAAGATGCTGTAAAGCGTTATAAGCAGAGACCGTATACATCAGTGCGCGAAGTCGTAGAAGTAAATCAATTATCGATAGATGTAACGTAATATTGAATTTCAATGTACACTTGAGTGTATTTCGCCGACTAGACTATGGCAATAAGCGCTATACATAAATAATTTTAACATTAACATTTTATGTATTGGTTTTGACGCATAAGCGAAGGTACCATTGCGGAGACGACGTAATTCGATTATTAGTTAACGCTACGTTACACGCTGCATTTGAGAACTATGCCTATACAGCGTGGGTAAATATATAACTAGGATCTTTTTAAGGTATTCTAGGCATCGATAGCGTGCACTCGTGTGTAATGCGTATTTACATGAACAGGCCACGATAAACGCATTGCAGTAGGATAATAATCAGGTGATGTTTTTTTTTGTATTTGTTTTCCCTGCATCGTTAATGTATCACGTAAGGAATAACTTTGCATGGCGTGTGCTCTCTTGAAGTTGTAATGAACATCATGGCAAATTTATACCGCAATGAATTTCACTATATGGATTTCCGAAGATTTTAAATTCACGAAAGAAAAAAGATGAAATTATATGTCCATATGTATGCAATTTCTTATGACGATAAATACTGGAAAAATGTTGAAGTATTTTCACTTCTTCCGTAACTACACTCAATTCCTTATTTTTTTTCATTTCAGAAATCGATTGAGAATGGTTTAGACGAGTGAAGTATCGTCACGATAAAGTATCTAGCTAATTTCAGTCGTTGAATGCCGTGTGAAAAATTGCTCCCTGTCCCTTCGCATTGAAATACTCGTACAGAGTGATGATTAGAGAGCGAATTTCTATGAAACTGCATACTTTTCTACGTTGACTGAGAATCTATATATTTATTGTACTTTTCCGTTTCACGCTGTTTGAGAAAACGAACCATATTCGTTTTCGCATATTTCGCATAGTTTACCCATAAAAGTATATTTCCCGAATTTTCACTCTTTCGAATATATTTCTTCAATTTTCAATTTTTTTCTCCCCCACAAATAAACAACATGAAAAATGAAAAAAAAAAATTGAAATTCCTAGCGCGCCAAGTGTGAATATGTGCAACTAATTTGCCACTTATCGTCATCAATTTGAAAAATCAAATTATTGAAAATGTTTATAATAATAAAAATTCTGATAGGTAACTTTTTTTGTATTAATCGAATCAACCAAAATTATTAGTCAATTTTGAAAACTGGCTCAACTTCTTGAGCTCTTTTTGCGTTTTTTATGGTGTTCATAAATCCGTTCTCCAATTATAAGTATAATTTTGACTCAGAATGAGGGGATGAGAGTTACATCGTAGTATCTCAAAATCGGGATGGGAAATTGAAGCACTCCGTAGGTGAAGTTTTCATGGTCTCTTTTAGTTGTAGGATGTTTTTTGAAAAAATATATTTAATTTCCATTTACTTTATACTACTACATGTTTTTTTTTTCGTAATTTTAGCTGAGTTTTTAATAAAAACGATGGCTATTACAATCTACCTGATGTGGGAAAGGTTGCGGGAAAATGGGCTCTTCAAATCTTTTCGTTTCAGACCATTTGTAGTCATCTAGCAAATGTTCAGCTTTTTGATGTATATATATATATATACATATAGATTTATCTATGGATAAAGTGGCATCATTTTTCGTCGTCTACAGGTAAAGTGGCATCTTTTTTACAAAGTGGCATCTTTTTTTTGATGCCACTTTACCATCACATTGCTCATCGATTCAGCTATGTGTCATGACGTCACTGGTGTGGTTATTTAGGTGATGCCACTTTACCACTAATATTCTATTTTTCATACAAAAAAATTTTTTTCGGTCTACGGTCGTAGTAGCCTCATTTTTTTAAAGTTTACAGGTAAAGTGGCATCATTTTAAAAATTTGTTTCCAAGAAAACCTATGAAATTATACATTCCGTTCGCCACTGTGGTGTCGTTAACGTGACATTAGATGCACTTCTGAGGAATATGCAAAGTGATGCCACTTTGACCATAGATCACTATATATATATATATATATGTGCGTGAAGAATTCGTGTAAAACGAGATCATTTTTATACATATACAATTATTACGAAATCATGGGATCCGTTTGTCGGATCTTGTAAAGTTTTAAATAGTGTACGTTATTCGTGAGATGCATTAGAATACATGGCGAATTTTCAGGCGGATTTCGTTGCAAGCATTATTCATGTTGGTGTATAAATAGTGGAATGTTTCTCTTGGTACAACCGTTTTCTGACAGAGTGCGCTGCCTCAAAAGCAATATATTCGCTATGAATCTATTGCACGTTTCTTTCGAAATCCAATTTTCTAGCCCAGACATTGATGTATTGAAAAAAAAAATCGTTATAAAAACAAACCTCATAATAACTGTAAACATGGCCTATTTCACAATACTTAATATAATTATAATATTCCACTACATATAAATATATGTATTTTTCACGCACACGTAGCGCCGACGGCTATTCACTAAATTTACTCGAAATTTGGTGAGAAACTCTTCTTGAAAACGCAAAAAATATACTTTTTTGTCTTTTCGATACATCTCAAAATGGCGGATCACTCAAATTTTGAACGAGGCTGGAGAAGGAGCAAATGGCTCAAATTTTTTTTTAATTTCATATGAAAGAACGAGTCACGGACACCAACATACCGAAAATTCAGCTTCCTAAATATATTTAGAGAGGAGATAAAGGAAAAAACGTCTTTTTGAGGAAGTTTAGAGTAATGAAATTTCTTGAATCTTCTAATATATCTCCTCACCAAATCAATCTACAAAAGTAAAAAATGTTGTATGGGATTGTTTGATGATCAGAATATGGCCTCTTGTATTTAGGTTGAAATGGATCCAAAATGGTGGATTATCAAAATTTGAGTAGAGCTTGAGGAGCCTCAGATTACTAAAAATATAATTAATATGAACTCAGTATGATTATTGATGATAAGAAGTATACTATATCGTTTATTCACCTCCTAGAGGAGAGAAGGGGGTTATCGACCTCAAAATGTGGTGAAGGTACGGGAAAGGTGGAAAATTGTTCATTATAGTGTCACATGATGAAATGAGACCAAGTGACTAACTTGTTCTGATTTTAGTTACCCAAGTGAATTTAGTGGGGAATGGGAACAAAACACGACTTTCTGAGGCAGTTTTGAGTCATAAAATTTTTCGAATCTTCCACATCTCCTCACCAAATCGACTTACAAAGAACAAAATTTTTATGTAGGATTAGTTGATGAACAGAATACGGCCTCTCAAATTTGGGTCAAAATGGATCCAAAATGATGGATCATAAAAATTTGATGATAGTCTGAGGAGCCCGAAGTAGCTATAATTTGAAAAATATGTGTTCATATGATTATAGTGTGGCGAGAAGTACTAGGTACATTTGTCTTAAATTTAACTTCTTAAGTGATTTTGGAAGGGATAGGGTAGCTGTTTTCGGACTTGGTATTGAAAGAAAAAAAAAATAGCCGTCTACGTTAATTGTACGATTTTTAATGAATTTTTGAAATTCATGAATTCTCCATAAGAGTATATACATTTTGAATTGACCATCACCTTTTCGTTAATTCGTACAGTGGTCACCAGATGGCGACTTCTTTGATTTCTGTTGCCAATAGCCTTGTAGCCCTTCTTACGGCCAAAAGCTATCTGCATTTAAACGAGCAGTAATGCTTTGACATTGATGTTGTGGGTGCGTGTAAAAAAGATGAGGCGAGGTTTCGCGTAAGACGTTTATTCGAGTAACGTAACAGACTAACTAAGTAACAACTAAATAACTAACTAGAACATCTGGTTCGATCGACTTGCTATTCGCGCTGTCTTCGAAGGGTGATTCACGCTATCGCTAGGGGTAGGAGAAAGCGACCGGTTTAGTGGTGCAAATGACCGCGGCGGTGGAATAGAAAGGACGGTGTTCGTGACGTGGCACAAAGGATCGAGGATTACATTTTAGAATAAGGAAAGAAGAGAAAGCTGTAAATAGGAAGACATGGGTCGCAGACATCGCCTTAAAAGATCGGAGGGTGCCGTAATGACGAGGGCGGTGAGCAAAGGTCACCGCAATGTAAAGCCGTTCATGTCACATCATAATGTTGATATGCATTGAATTTTTAATTTTCTATTTTGTATTTTTGTATTATTTTTCTTGGCATACACGTCGTTCATCGCAAAGTAATCTCTTTATATATTAAAATCAAAATGAAATTGGTTTTGAGATGCGCGCGCATCCTTGTTCTGAATAGCAGGTATGAAAAGTATATAATGGATAGCACGTATACAAAGGAAAAAAGGTTGTAAATTTTAATAAAAGCCTTGTACATGCACAAGGGTAAGTCATAAAATTGTTTTGAGTAGCAGGTATACAAAAGGAAAAAAAGGTGATAAACCTCAATAAAAAGCTTTGTACATAGGCAAGAGTGAGGGTAAAGTTATAAAATTGTTTAAAATGTCAGGTATACAAAGGTATAAAGGGGGGAGCTCATCCTGAAAGGAAGAACTCTTGGGGGGGGGGAGGTAACAAGAATAAATTAGGTTGCGCAGTTAAGAATGTAGCAGTGCTTGTCTGATAAAATAACTTTTTTTCTTTATTTAATTTTTATTGCGAGCCCCGAAGGGGCGAGGAGGCGCTAGTTTTTGTGAAAAATCCAATTTGAAAATCATGTATTTGCAAAAAATTAAAAATGTTGAAAAATTTTATGAAAACTAAAGTTTACAAATTTAGGAAAAATTTTACAAAATTGAATCAAGAATTGAAACACATGTTACGAAATTTACCAAGTGTAAAAAACTTGAAGTTTTGGACAAAAATGTACAACAGAAAAAATTAAAAATTTTTAATTTTGATTTTTGTTATGTTTACAAACTAAAATTTTGAAATTTTAGTATTATTTGCCATCGGCAGGGGCGTAACGAAGACATTCTTCAGGGGGGGGGGAGAAAACCAAAAATTGCCAACTAATATCATGAAATTTTCCCAACTGTCCAACTGTTGACCTTTTTTTTTTTTTTTTTTGTCTTCAAAAATTTTAAAATAGTTGTAATAATACTGCTACGCTAAAACTCCAAATTTACCAACTTTACAAAAGCCAAGGGGGCTAAGTCTCTGGTTGTGTGCTATACATGATATAAGTTGGCATCAGTTCGAATTTATTCGAGTTCTTGTTTTCCCAAAAGAAATTCAAGCTTTTAATTTCAGCATTGTACAATTATAAATTTCCCAACTTTTCAAAACACCTGGGGGGAAGCTCCCCCCCATCCCCCCCCCCCTTAGTTACGCCCCTGGCCATCGGTACAATGGTGCAAGGTATATTACTCCACCGAAAACACCCCAAAAAAGTTAGTGATTTTTGGTGCTCTAATTGATATACTAAAATAGATATTTCTCTCGTTTTGGGTTGGCAGCCTTGAATCCCTCCTCATTTATCCCTTACATTTCCAGGTTGATGGAATCGTGAACTCTGAAAAACCGAACTGGGTAGAAGAGTGAGGGGTTCTTCAAATCAACTTGGAATGTGAGTAAAAAAAAAGGTTCCCGAATGGTATGCTTTCCATCGAACTTGGTGCGATTGAATTCGATAATCGTATGGTTCGGAAGTTTCTCCGATTATCGGTACTAAAAATCCGTAATTTTGGAAACGTTGTTGTACTTGAGAACCGTCGAGTAATTTTAAAATACGAATAATGGATTCCTCCAGCTAACAAATGTAACGTGAGAGATTTACAAGAAGAATACATGCAACAATGCGTTCATAATGACGTTTGTGCAGTTGAATTCTCAATTGTGACTACTACAGGGCATACCTGTTTGGTATTTGCCAAATCGCCGATGTTAACTTCAACGTGTGGGAACGCGACAATACACGTACGTATCTTTACGCTTGTAAAATGTCGCCTTGTCATATTCCTATGGAACACGTCGCGTAGATGCAATAGCGTGAAAATGGTCGATGAGGAAAATCATCGCGGTACTAAAACGATCACGAATTTCCGAATAGCTATACGGAAAGCGCGCATACATAAGACGGTCCGAACTCCGGTTACACAATCGGTAATCGCGTGTATTCGTGTGTTCGAATCAAAATACCTGAACGCTCGCGATTTCAATGGGCTCTCTGTATTTAGCCGACGTAAATGGAAAGGAAGCGCGATTGATGAATAGTCGTTTTGAAATGCTGATTCCAAACTGTTGAATGATATTCGCTTTTTCGTTATAGGTATCTCGTACTGTAGATACTTTTTCATTTTCATGGAAAAAAAAAAAGTATATATATAGTCGAAATATTAAAACATTAACAACTCGTAGGGTCGAAAATTATTACAAAATATTCGTATCGAAAATAATAACCGGGAAATAAGATGTAAAATGAAAGGAAATTTGAATACCTACATTTGTATGCGAAATATACGCGAATACGGATGAGAAAAGTATTTACGTTGGTGCTTTTCAGTTTTTCCACCGGTAAATGCGGCCGATAATTTGGCGGAAGATTTGAATCAATATTACGACGAAGAGCCTTACAAAGTGTATTTACTCAGCGTACCTTATCAACTGGAGCCATCCAATTATATCTCAGTCATTTAACATGGCTGAGTAAAAAGTAAGACTCGATGAAGCGAAGGAAACCACCTAAGACGTCGTTTATTGTTGTATAACGTAAGGTTTATTTTACAACGTAGCGTTTAAGTTTGTATTTATATTTTTCAATGTACTCGCCTAATTTACGCCTAGCGTCAGGTACAAAAATAATATTATTGTGAATACATTTTCCATTGTTGACGTTTCATAAAGTCGAAGAAAACGTGAAAACTTTTACTGACGTTATTCGTTACCTTTAAGTATCCAAGCGATTCGTATTCATCAGATAAGAGGTGAAATAGAAGCTAAAAGTTTTATCATAATCTTCCATCAAGTTTGACATAATTCGAGTACTATACGGTGAATGTTTTATAAGACTGAAGCGGGTATTCTAGAACGAATAAAAAAAAATAATAAAAGCCCGTTATGACATAATAAATCAACCAATTACGGAATAAACTCGGCGACGCTGGCGGGTCATTCTGTTCAAAGTTACCCGTAGATGTTTGCGATCCAGTTACGCATTTTTTCTTCTACTTTTTACTTCATAACTAACCGTAAAATGTTCTCATTAGAGTACATACCGGCACACGCCATTATGGATGTGTCATTGTAGTACTCGTATGGCGAGAATACGTGATGTTTAAAATTATTTGTTATTCGGTAGAATACAGCGTTGTTAAAAAAAAAAAGGCTTGCTGGATTAATTTTATTATTATATTTTGTTTTAATCTGCGTTCTAGATTTTTTTTTTTCTTTAGGTTGCTCGAATTTTCATCGAATATCGTAAGAAATCATGCATGAATTTAGCAGGTTATTAACGTTATTCAATAGGCAATATAATTACGTTCGAGCGAATTCTTATCTATATGTGCCGGAGCAGCGGTCGGTAATTGGGTGATATAATAACAATAGATTATCGCAATTTGAAATATTATATTAGGTATAGTTTTGCGAAGTCATAGCCGTAATTTTCGTGATAAGGCAGATATGTATAGGTGTATTAATTGAATTCCCTTTTTATGGTAATGATTAGTCCCTTTTATGTAACGCAGAGATTATGTTTTACGAAAGGGTAAGAAAAATAGATGGACGTATTATCGCGTTATGCTGTGAAGACGAAGTGCGAAAAAGTACGAAGTCGGCACCAGCATTGTAAACTTGATGGAGAATTGCTACATGTATCGAATCATCGTTCATCGCATTCTCTTCGATTCGCCTTGTATAGCGTAATAGGCAATTTTATTAACACGTTAGAAATATATCGCAGTGAATAGCAGATTATAGCATGGTGAATATGAATGTGCGGCTAATTCGAGCTCCCTGATTTCAAACGTGAAATTTTTCAGTAATCTTATAAGAGTCATTCCAGAAAGGAAGGGAATGTCGTATGACTGTTCCATTATTCCCAGCAATCCTTCAAAGTCGATCAATCGATTTTTGGGGTAGGTATGAGGGCGCCACCTTCGCTCTTGCAAAATAGGTAGGTATTAAAAAAGAGGGAACTATCAGCTGATAACACTGATGAGGTTCAATATTATTATGGATTTGAGTTGACTTTTTTGATTTTTTTTTTCAATGTTCAACTTTTGTGAATTTCAATTTTTATTGTTATAGGTTACTTATTCATTTTTTTAACTGAGTTTTTAATAAAAACGATAGCTATTACAGCCTTCCTGATTTGGGAAGGGAAGGTCGGGGGAGGGTGGGGTCTTCAAATCTTTGCGTTTCAGACCATTTATAATCATCTGGCAAATGTCCAACTTTTTGGTATATATATATTTTTTTTTCCCACGCGTAGCGCAGGCGAGTATTCATAAAATTTGCTCAAAACTTGGTGAGGAACTCTTCTTGAAAATGCGCAGTAGTGCTTTTTTTGTTCTTTCGAAAAATTTCAAAATGGCGGATCACTCAAATTTTGAGGGGAGCTGGAGAAGAGGCAAATAGCTCAAATTTTTCGTTTTTGATCTCATATGAAAGAGTGAGTCACGGACACCAACATATTTAAATTTCAGCTTCCTAAGTGCATTTTGAGGAGAGTTAGCAAAAACCTGTTTTTGAGGAAATTTCGTTTTTTGTCACTCGCCTTGCGCAGGCGGGTGTGGATAAAATTCGCTCAAAATTCGGTGAGGAACTCTTCTTGAAAATACGCAAAAATAGTTTTTTTGTTTTTTCGATAAATTTCAAAATGGCGGATCACTCAAATTTTGAGGGGGCTGGAGAAGGGCAAATAGCTCAAATTTTTCGTTTTTGATTTCATATGAAAGAGTGAGTCACGGATACTAACATATCCAAATTTCAGCTTCCTAAGTGCATATTGAGAGGAGTTAGATCAAAAAACGGCTTTTTGAGGAAGTTTTGAGTCATGAAATTTCTTGAATCTTCCATATCTCCCCACCAAATCAAGTTAAAGAGGTCAAATTTTGTGTGTGAGGTTAGTTGGTGACCACAATATGACCTCTTGAATTTGGATCAAAATGGATCAAAATGGCGGATTATCAAAATTTTGAGTAGAGCTTGAGGAGCCTCAAGTTGGTAAAAATGTAATTAATATGAATTCATATGGTTATTGGGGATAAGTTGTATACTATATCCCGAATTCACTTCCATACATGATGTTGGAGGGGGAAGGCGGGGTTATCAACCTAAAATAGTGGTGGGGGTACAGGAGGGGTCGAAAATTTTTTATTGCTGTGTCATATGATAAAATGAGCCCAAGTGACAAACGTATTTTGATTTTAGCTTCCTCAGTGATTTTGGAGGGGAGTTAGAGCAAAAAACGGCTTTTGGAGGGGAAATTGCTGCAGGAAATTTCATGAATCTTCCATATCTCATCACCAAATCGGCCTAGAATGGTCAAACTTTGTGTATAGGATTAGTTTGTGACCAGAATATAACCACTTAAATTTGA
Organism: Phenacoccus solenopsis; assembly: GCA_009761765.1. NCBI lineage: Eukaryota > Metazoa > Arthropoda > Insecta > Hemiptera > Pseudococcidae > Phenacoccus > Phenacoccus solenopsis. The sequence continues at coordinate 7,845,530 of CM019752.1, read as the reverse complement.
GTCAAAATGGATCCAAAATGGCGGATTATCAAGATTTGAAGATAATTTGAGGACCCTCAAATAGTTATAATTTCAGAAATATGTGTTCACATGATTATTTCATGGCAAGAAATACTACATTTGTGCCAAATTCAACTTCTTGAGTGTTTTTGGAAAGGATAGGGTAGGGGTTTTCAGACTTGGTATTGGGTGTGGCCTGTAGTCATGAACGGTTAAGCAAGGTTATTAGTAAATCAAAACAATCTCCATCAATTCGTAACTTGGTGGATGTTGAAATGCCTGTAATGGATTGTGAGTTTTCCTTAACACTGTCTCAGGTGATAAGTTTTCGTGATGTCGAAAGAAATAAAATAGTAAATCAATATTCTGAAAAATTCATAAATGGCTGATCGGTATGCCCCTTTTTAGCAGTAGCTGCATTGTCCACTAGAGTGCGACTATATTCTCAATTGTATGTCAAAATGATGTTTATGAAAGCGTGTACCTATTATTTCCAAGTGTTGATAATGGAAATGAACTGGCCATGTTCACAAACCTCCACCTTGCATGGCAAAATTAGGGAGTTTGTTAAACAAAAAAATAAAATAAATAAAATAACATGGTAAAAAGAATCTTCGATTTTTAAATAATTGCAAAAATATCACCATGAGAGTCATTTTGGAGTAATCGAGTTTGCTGGATCTCAATATGATGTTTGTAAGCAATTCCCTCCCCTATGTGTACAAAGCGACATTTTTCTGATGAAAATTGCTATCATTTCATAAAGAAAGAAACTTGGAACCAGTGACCTCAAATTGATTGAAAATACTACTAATTTAGATTTTTTCTTCAACTCATAGAAATGTGGAAAAATTCACGACTAATAGACGAATTCATTTTTGCCAAATAAGTTTTTAGTTCGATTTTGTGGCACAAAACGAATTCCATGTTTTCATTCGGAAATGATCACAACAGCATGTCCACAAAAATTTCAATTGCACAGGTCAATATTAATTTTTTCAGTATTGAAAACAAAGATTAAAAAATGTTTACTTCTCAAAAAAAAAAAAAAAAAAAAAAAAAAAAAATATGGGTTTTGAAAATTTTTTCGCACCTAGGAGTTACAGCCTATCTTATTAGAAAGAATGATAAGAGAATATGGGAAGGGGAGAATCCTCATATGTTCACATGTTAGATCATTTGTAGTCATATGCCTATGTCAAACATCGCTTTTCTTGCGTAGATTTGCATCTGCAGTTTTATCGTAGGCGATGCGCGCTTTTTTTTTTTTTTTTTTTTCTTCGCATCGTTAATCTAATGAGCATTTGCTTTCGGAATCGATTTGTTTCGAATTATCCTTCGGAAAATATGCAACCTATTCAGCAATAAATATCACTTCATGCCTTCATTCTCTAATTATGCTACTTATTAAGTAATTATTAAAGACTTTTAGGTGTCGGAAAAGTTTCCTATGGTTGAATTCAAGGCCTGAAGTTGATTGAGAGTAAAAAAATCAAAATGAGATCAATTTAAATTGATTAAATAATAAAGAAAGAAAGTAATAAGAATTTTATTAATAAAATTTAAGTAAATAAAATTTATTTAGTTAATTTTATTGATAATTTTATTTAAATAAGATCATTAATTAATTGATATAAATATCAATCTTGATAATAATACAATGTATTGTCTATAATTGATAATTATTTACACCCATTTATTACAATTTTTTTTATAACTATACCTATTATTATTGGAAGATGGAAAAATTGACCCGATATTTGATAGCGACCTGGAAGCATATTAACGCAAAAGAATGCATAAAAATTCCTTGTTAAAGGTAGATTATTTATTTAGTCATAAATGTCAGTAGCATGCCTTAATTCAAAATTAAACCATTAATTTTATCCTATCCTCAAAACATTTTTAGAAGCCTGAAATTATTATAATATGTTGAATAAGTTGCTTAGTTTGCAACAGAAGGCGTAAATATTAGATTTACAAATAAGTTTTTTAGCATGAAGCAAAAGGCATTTGAATGCCTTCCCAAAAAAATACATTCAGCATATTGGGGCACCACTCTATCAAAACTCGCTTGAATATTTTGCCCGGGTCTAGGTCAAAAAATACCCCCTCTTGAACTCCCGCCATTCAAGGTGCAGGGTTAGAAAATTTTTTTCGCCATTTTTGGGAATGCTGAACTGGTACCTTCATTATGTCCAGTAATTTTTTCGGCCCCAAGAAATGGACAGTGAATGAATACTTTTTGGCACTTGGTCCGTAGACTATTGAAGTGTATGCACTGTGAAACATAGCAACCTATTTAGCAGTGAATTTCAGTTTCAAACTGAGCAGCTTTTTCAACTTCTGACGATTGTAGATTCATAAAAGTAACTAAAATATCGAATAAGTTGCCTACTTTTGAACTGAAGCATGAAAATATAGTTTATCGATAACGTAATTAGTTTCCATGCTGACATGAAAGAAGAGGTAGAAATTTTTTATGCTCAAAAGCAGGTAATTCCTTTAGCGATAGTTATCTTCGAGCAGCTGAATATATCAGATTAGCACTTCGTGTATACTCCTTTTATTGAACGTCAGGCTGTCAAACCCACAAAAAATACGGAGTTCCTATATAGATTAGAATCTATAGAACAAATTCGAAAATCTTGCTTTTAATTTGGAAATGGACATTTCGTTCAACAGGTAAATTATTTTTATTGATCGGGAAATAAACGGCACAGTTTAAGATTAAGCTTTTAGTTCGGACATATTGGTGATGAATTACTTACAATCAAGCAAAAGAATTTCATCCTTCTGTTCGAGGCAGTGGCCCACTAGTGTCTTATGTAACGCTCAGGTAAGTGGAGTTTTGAAACACCCATTCTAACAAACCATTTTTATTTTCTGCTGATTTTTGTCAATTTGTTATTTAGAATCTTATACATAGGTATTCTTTGCCTCGATTACAAAGCTAGGCAACTTCATCGAAACTCACAAAGTTGTTAAAATACTTTACTTGAATAAATGTATTAGAAAAGTGAAATAGTTCAATAACTAACTACTATCTGCCTTCATTTCCAACATTGGCAAATTATTCTACACTCGAAAAATGAAAAAAAAAAGTTTACTAGAGACAGAGCGTTAAAAGAGTAAAAACTGTTGAGAGATATTTGAAATTCACCAAATTGATGGGCTTCACCTCAATTCTCAAAATAGGCAACTTGCTCGTCAGTTGAAAATGGTGAAAAACAGTTTATTCAAATATTATTTGTATCAGGAGAGTATATGGTGTTGAAAAGTATTTGAAATTCAATAAATTACAACTTTCTGCTTTCATTTCAAAGATGGACAACTTCTTTGACATTCAAATGCAGCAATAAACTAGTTCTTTTAAATGAAAGCATAAAAAAGTAGAAGTTGTCGGAAGGCATTCGAAAATTAACCCACTTCATTCTATGAGATCTCTTATATGCCTTAATTTAGAAGCTAGACAACTTGTTCAACACATGACTCCCAACAACAGTCAATTCAATTGGAAGTATTAGGAGAGTAGAAGTACCTGAGAAGTATTTGAAATGCGATAAATTGACATTCTATGCCTTTACTTCAAAGCTAGGCAACTTGTTCGACACACAAAATCTGCAGAAAAGCAGTTCATTTGAGACAAAAGTATTAGGAGAGTAGAAGTTGCTGAGAGGTATTTAACATTCAATAAAGGATTCTCTCTGCCTTAATTCTCAAGCTAGACAACTTCTTCAATATTCAAAAATATCGAAAAAGCATTTAATTCAGAAAAAGTATTAGGAGAGTAAAAGTAGCTGAGAGGTATTTGAAATTCAACAAATTGGCATTCTATGCCTTTACTTCAAAGCTAGGCAACTTGTTCGACACACGAGATCTGCGGAAAAACAGTTCATTTGAGACAAAAGTATTAGGCGAGTAAAAGTTGCCGAGAGGTATTTGAAATTGAATAAATTGACACTCTATGCCTTCATTTCTAATCTAGGCAACTTGTTCATCATGAAAAAACAACCAAGAAATAGTTCATTTGGTAAGATGTATTAGGAGAGTAGAAGTAGCTGAGAGGTATTTGAAATTCAACAAATTGGCATTCTATGCCTTTATTTCAAAGCTAGGCAACTTGTTCGACACACAAAATCTGCGGAAAAACAGTTCATTTGGTAAGATGTATTAGGAGAGTAGAAGTAGCTGAGAGGTATTTGAAATTCAACAAATTGGCATTCTATGCCTTTATTTCAAAGCTAGGCAACTTGTTCAACACACAAAATCTGCGGAAAAACAGTTCATTTGGTAAGATGTATTAGGAGAGTAGAAGTAGCTGAGAGGTATTTGAAATTCAACAAATTGGCATTCTATGCCTTTATTTCAAAGCTAGGCAACTTGTTCGACACACAAAATCTGCGGAAAAACAGTTCATTTGGTAAGATGTATTGGGAGAGTAGAAGTAGCAAAGAGGTATTCGAAATTCAACAAATTGGCATTCTATGCCTTTATTTCGAAGTTAGGCAACTTGTTCGACACACAAAATCTGCTGAAAAGCAGTTCATTTGAGACAAAAGTATTAGGCGAGTAGAAGTTGCCGAGAGGTATTTGAAATTGAATAAATTGACACTCTATGCCTTCATTTCTAATCTAGGCAACTTGTTCATCATGAAAAAACAACCAAGAAATAGTTCATTTGGTAAGATGTATTAGGAGAGTAGAAGTAGCTGAGGGTATTTGAAATTCAACAAATTGGCATTCTATGCCTTTATTTCAAAGCTAGGCAACTTGTTCGACAAACAAAATCTGCGGAAAAGTAGTTCATTTGAGACAAAAGTATTAGGAGAGTAGAAGTTGCTGGGAGGTATTTAAAATTCAATAAATTGACATTCTATGCCTTTATTTTAAAGTTAGGCAACTTGTTCAACACACAAAATCTGCAGAAAAGTAGTTCATTTGAGACAAAAGTATTAGGCGAGTAGAAGTTGCCAAGAGGTATTTGAAATTAAATAAATTGACACTCTATGCCTTCATTTCTAATCTAGGCAACTTGTTCATCATGAAAAAAACAACCAAGAAATATTTTATTTGGTAAGATGTATTGGGAGAGTAGAAGTAGCAAAGAGGTATTCGAAATTCAACAAATTGGCATTCTATGCCTTTATTTCAAAGCTAGGCAACTTGTTCAACACACAAAATCTGCGGAAAAGTAGTTCATTTGAGACAAAAGTATTAGGAGAGTAGAAGTTGCTGGGAGGTATTTAAAATTCAATAAATTGACATTCTATGCCTTTATTTCAAAGCTAGGCAAGTTGTTCGACACACAAAATCTGCGGAAAAGCAGTTCATTTGAGAAAAAAGTATGTATTAGGAGAGTAAGAGTAACTGGCCATCTCTACCTTAATAGTGAAAGTAGGCCACTCAATCTACAATTAAAATGTTGCCAATATTGAGAATTAAGGCAGAGAGCATTTCTTTATTGAATTTTAAATACCTCTCAGATACTACTACTCTCCTAATACATCTTACCAAATAAACTATTTCTTGATTGTTTTTTTCATGATGAACAAGTTGCCTAGATTAGAAATGAAGGCATAGAGTGTCAATTTATTTAATTTCAAATACCTTTCGACAACTTCTACTCTCCTAATACTTTTGTCTCAAATGAACTGCTTTTCAGCAGATTTTGTGTGTCGAACAACTTGCCTAACTTTAAAATAAAGGCATAGAATGTCAATTTATTGAATTTTAAATACCTCCCAGCAACTTCTACTCTCCTAATACTTTTGTCTCAAATGAACTACTTTTCCGCAGATTTTGTGTGTTGAACAAGTTGCCTAGCTTTGAAATAAAGGCATAGAATGCCAATTTGTTGAATTTCGAATACCTCTTTGCTACTTCTACTCTCCCAATACATCTTACCAAATAAAATATTTCTTGGTTGTTTTTTTCATGATGAACAAGTTGCCTAGATTAGAAATGAAGGCATAGAGTGTCAATTTATTTAATTTCAAATACCTCTTGGCAACTTCTACTCGCCTAATACTTTTGTCTCAAATGAACTACTTTTCCGCAGATTTTGTTTGTCGAACAAGTTGCCTAGCTTTGAAATAAAGGCATAGAATGCCAATTTGTTGAATTTCAAATACCTCTCAGCTACTTCTACTCTCCTAATACATCTTACCAAATGAACTATTTCTTGGTTGTTTTTTCATGATGAACAAGTTGCCTAGATTAGAAATGAAGGCATAGAGTGTCAATTTATTCAATTTCAAATACCTCTCGACAACTTCTACTCTCCTAATACTTTTGTCTCAAATGAACTACTTTTTCGCAGATTTTGTGTGTTGAACAAGTTGCCTAGCTTTGAAATAAAGGCATAGAATGCCAATTTGTTGAATTTCGAATACCTCTTTGCTACTTCTACTCTCCCAATACATCTTACAAAATAAAATATTTCTTGGTTGTTTTTTTCATGATGAACAAGTTGCCTAGATTAGAAATGAAGGCATAGAGTGTCAATTTATTTAATTTCAAATACCTTTTGGCAACTTCTACTCGCCTAATACTTTTGTCTCAAATGAACTGCTTTCCTGCAGATTTTGTGTGTCAAACAAGTTGCCTAGCTGTGAAGTAAAGGCATAGAATGTCTATTTATCGCGTTTCAAATACCTCTCTGCTACTTCTACTCTCCTAATACTTTCAATTGAATTAACTGTTGTTGGGAGTCATGTGTTGAACAAGTAGCTTCTAAATTGGGGATAGAATGAGTGTAGGTTGATTTTCAAATACCTTTCGACACCTATTTTTTTCATGCTTTCACCTAAATGAACTGTGTAATCGCTGCGCTTGAATGTCGAAGAAGTTATCCATCTTTGAAATCAAGGCAGAAAATGGTAATTTACTGAATTTCAAATTCCTTCCCACGCTTTCTACTCTCCTTATGCTTTTTTCTCAAATAACGTTTCTGATTGCACTTCTGTGTGTCGGGCTAATTACCTGCCTCCAAAAGTGAATATAATAAGGATTCGCTAAGTTTCAAACACCCTTGTGAACTTCTTTTTATAATAATTTTTCTAAAACACACATTTTATCCTCCAAATCGAAAAAAAATCATATATCTAAATCTGAAAATGAAAAACTGTAATATGTTTCTATTAGAAATATCTATCTGCTTAAAAGTCCAAAGTGAAGCAAATATTAAGTATGGTTTCAAATATTCCCCATTTTTTTATATACTCTTTCCCTTACCCTCTAGAAAATATCTTGGCTACGTCCTTGTTGAAAAAACATAATCATTTTTGCTTTTTTTAGACCTATTTAGTTCAAACATAACATTATTCCAATCTTTCTGCCTGTTTTTTTTTACTGTAGAAAAATTGATAAAAATAAATGGAAGGAATTCTGTAGTTGTTGAAAAAATGATGTTTGGGCTACGTGTTCCCAAATTAATTGATAAAACACGAGGTACGCAACTACGCCTTTGGTTCATAATAGGAAACTTATAAGCGACATATCTGGAGTATTTGCCTAGTTTTAAACTATGCAACTCATTGTGCATCTAACAAATCGGTTTTAATAAAAAATATTTAGTTGTCGAATAAATTGCCTACTTTTAAACCAAAGGCATGATTTTGGGATTTATTGCTAAACTAATTAGGAAAATCGACAAATAGTACGTAATTTGAGAATCGCAATCAACAAACTCAAATTAATCTGAAGCGACTCATTATCGAAAATTTTATGACCAATAGACTTCCCAATTTTTTTTTTTTACGCAAGATATATCAAGGAGAAATTTTAGATGACTTGAAAAATCCATCTCTGCGTTTACTTTTTCCCAAAGACATCGGTCAGCTTGAGATCAACATGATTTTTTCTCTTAAATTTTTTTTTTGCGGTAAATGCTAGATATAATAATAGTTTCGATGATCGATTCAGAATCAGCGATTTCGATTCAGTGATAAATGTCTGGAAAGATGCGACAGTGGTGTTGAACGAGCATATAATTCTTCCACATTATGGAAGATGACCTTCACCTTTTACGACATAATTGGCAATTTGTTCAACGCATTGAAAAAATTGACTTCTCATTCGTTAAAAATTTAAACAAGATCCTCATCGACTTGCTTCGAGGTTTTTGTTAAAAATTCATCATTACTTTTCGTTGCGTCGGCTCTGTTGGCGTGTTATTGGCAATCGAACATTAATCAAAATTTGTTTCAGAAAAAAAGAACTATTGACGCTAATGTAATTTCAAAGCTGTCTTCATTTGTTTGCCTGTAGCCTTTAATCTCGTGTTATTGGTAATTGAAAACTTAAGTCGTCAATGGTACAAAGTTTGAATGAAAAAATGTATTTTTTAATTTTATTTCTACAACTAAAGTTATGAGATTGAATTGCTTTTTTGTATTTATTCTTATTGTTACGAGTATTTTTACTACTATTCATTTTATATTTGTCGTATATGAAATATAAATCGTCGGAAAGCGCAATTCGTAAAATCAGAATACATAAGATTTTCATCAATACATTTCATAAGAGCTTGAAGAAAATAACTTTTTACACTCTTGAAACAGAACTTAAGCGAGGCTAACGGTTTAATTCACTTCCCTTCGTTCCACGTCCGACAAAACTTTTTCCGCATTAGTTTCGACGATATTTCAAGAGAAAAATCTAAAAGGCAAAACCTTCGACACCAAAAAGTCCGGAATTACTTTTTTTATATTCTTCCTTATAATAACTTGCTAACAATTTTAATTAAAAAAGATTAGTAACTTACGATAATTTACGTCTTATCAACGAATATCTAAGGATTCTTACTTTTTCATCTCAATTAATTAATTTGCCGGATGAAGTAGTTCACAGATTATTAATTATTATCACCGAAAACCACGATGAAGTAGAAAAACTCAAATAAAAGAACTAACATTTTTTCCCATTTCCCCTCGCACGAAATATTCCTAAAGTAACAACTACAAAGTTATTACTGAGAGGCTTCCTCGTAATTAATTACTTCTTATATTTACGCCGGTTATAGAAAACTTGGCCATTGAAATTTTTACTCGATGAATTAAAAATTTACGCCGAATGAATAATAAAAAGTAACAAACTGCTGATATCACCACAACGGTTCGATGGTCAATTATCTTTCCAATTAAAAAATATTTCGAATTCTTTCAAGCGAACAATAAATTTTCAACGCAGCAGAATCGCCGTAAAATTCGAATTATTGTGTGGAATTTCATCGAAAAAATAATTTAAATTAATGCGGGGGCGGTGATAGAATTTTACAGCAATGGCATATACGAGATTTTCTCAAATAGAAGAAGGAATTTTTTTTAATGATGTTTTTGCAAACAAATCTTGGTTGTTTGCGTAATTACCTATTTTGGTATGAGTTGTATATTGAATTAATAAAAAATATATAAACAGGTAAATAGGTATAGGTACCCACAGATATAAAAATTAAAAACCGTGTAGGTAATCAATACATCCTCGCACTTGCTTACTTCGAGTGATCTCTTTTTAGCTGAGTTTTTAACTAAAAAACGACAGCTATTACAGCCTAGCTGATTTGGGAAGGAAAGGTCGAGGGAGGAGAGGGTTGCCAAATCTTTGCATTTCAGACCATTTGTAATCATCTGGCAATGTATATATAATGGATCTCGCAATAATACATTAACAACTATATTATTTATAACTTTATATACATGATATATATATATTTTTTCCCACACGTAGCGCCGGTGAGTATTTATGAACTTTGCTCAAAACTTGGTGAAAGACTCTTCTTAAAAATCTAACATAACTACTTTTTTGTTTTTTTCAGAAAAATTCAAAATGGCGGATCACTCAAATTTTGAGAGAGGCTGGAGAAAGGGTAAATGGGTTAAAATTTTTGTTTTTAATTTCATATGAAAGAACGAGTCACGGACACCAACATACTCAAATTTCAGCTTCCTAAGTGTATTTTGAGGGGAGTTAGAGCAAAAAACGGTTTTTTGAGGAAGTTTTGAGTCATGAAATTTCTCGAATCTTCCATATCTCCTCACCAAATTAACTTAGAAAGGTCAAACTTTGTGTGTGGGGTTACTTGGTGACCAGAATATGACTACTTCAATTTGGATCAAAATGAATCCAAAATGGCGGATTATCAAAATTTGAGTAAAGCTTGAGGAGCCTTTAGTTGATAAAAATGTAATTAATATGAACTCATATGATTATTGAGGATAAAATGTATCCACTCTACTCAAGGCTGTACAGGTGCTATCCACATCCGCAATAAATATGAACAAAAAAAATTATTTTTCCACTTTTTTCGTTATTACTTCCAACCTTGCCCCTCAGCTGTCACAAATTTTTTTCTGCATATCGGCCCAAGCAACGCAAATTATCTGTCTAGGATGAATAAAAATTTTCCAATTTGATCATCACCAAAGGGTTAAAAATATTGTCGAAGTTTTAAATCCTTCCCCCTTCAAAAAACAAGGTATATAAAACATCATACGTGATATGAAGGAGCTTATATTGAGGTGAAACACTATTTAGACCTTTTTTTTTTTAATTGTTATTTTTGTTAATTTGATTTTCTTTTTTCAAGTAGCATCATATTAGGCAGAAATACGATGTGGGTAGTTATTTATGAAAAAACAGGGTGTTAAACACAATGTATCTAACAAAATGCTAGACTTTCGTGACTAGACTTTTTCATCGGTAAATCCACCACCACCCCGGAAAAGAATATGAAATAAAAACGAAATTTTTAAAAGCTTCAAACAATTTCAATTCAAAATATCTTCAAACTTTTAGAGAGTACAATATTAAGTAGGTATAATACTCTATTAAAATTTCTGTTTTAATTCTACAACAACCAGAAGGCGTTTAGCCAAAGAATTAACATTTTTTATTATTTACATCGTATTTTCAGCTGGGTTTTTGATTAAAATCATGGCTACTACAGCCTACCTAATTTGGGAAGGGAGATCGGGGGAAAGTGAGATCTTTAAATTATTGCCTTTCAGACTATTTATAATAATCTGAGTAACGTCCAACTATTTAATATATATTTTTTCCCACGCGTAGCATTGGTGGGTATTGATGAAATTTGCTCAAAATTTGGTGAGAGAGTTTCTTTGAAAATGCGAAAAAAGTACTTTTTGTGTTTTTGATACATCTCAAAATGGCGGATCACTTAAATTTTGAGAGGGAGTGGAGAAAGGGTAATCGGCTTGAATTTTTCGTTTTTGATCCCATATAAAAAAGTAAGTCACGGACACCAACATATCGAAATATTTGAAGAGGAATTGGAGAAAACTTTGACTGATGAAATTTCTTGAATCTTCCATATATCCTCACCAAATCAACTTTGTATGTGGGGTTAGTTAGTGACCGGAATATGACCTCTTGAAATCAGGACAAAACAGATAAAAAATGGGAATTATAAAAATTTGAGTAGAGCTTGATGAACCTCAAATTAATAAAAATGAAATTAATATGAACTCGTATGATTATTGGAAATAAGTATTCTAAATCTTAACATAATAACCGGAGAATCACCGAGATTCGTTGTCTACGAAACGTTAATAAGTAGTATACTATATTCCCTACTCATTTCCATACATGATGTTGGAGGAGAAAAGGGGGATTATCGACCTTAAAATGTGATGGGGGTACATAGGAGGTCGACAAATTTTTATTGTGGTGTCATATGAGAAAATGATCCCAAGTGACTAAAGTATTCTGATTTTAGCTTCACAATTGAATTTGGAGGGGTGTAAGAGTAAAACACAGCTATTGAAGGGGAAATCACTGCAGGAAATTTCACGAATCCTTCATATTTCCTCACCAAATCGACCTAAAAAGGTGAAACTTGGTATAAAATCCGAGCCCAGGACAGGAAGAAAAGTCATAAGAGCAAAAAAAAAGAGGTCGTGGAGATAAAGACAGATATTTAGCGCCGATGCGTCAAGTCGCGGGTTTTCAGTGGATCCTGAAAAAAAAAACTCGGGCCCGGGGGAACCCTCCTTTCACCTGCAATGCTCAAGCCTGATGTTAGGTTAGTTTGGGGTAGCTGCATGACACTAGTGCATGCATCCGTGGAAGACGCCGGTGCATCAACCACAGCATCTGAGCTGTGGGGGATGCACAAGGGCTAGATGCACAAGGGCTAGCGGCCTAACCACCCGCGATCTGCGTGGGGTGCACGTTGGCATCAGCCTCCCCGAGAAGAGACGGCACAGCCGAAGAAGCAGGCGATAGAGGCAGAAAGCCAGCCACAGAAAGGAGAAGAAGGAATGCTGAACCTCAGAACAAGTTGGGGATAAGCGCCACTGTCGCGCAAGCGATAGGATGCCATGGTAAAGAACAGTTCATGAGCAAAAAGATGCGCAAAACGCCACTGTTGGGAAACCCCCCTTGGGGTACCCAACAGGTGCCGGATACCTCCCGTTCGAGCAAAAGACGCGAAAAGAGGCAGAAAAGAGCCCACCCACAACCTGAGGATGTAGGCGTTCCATGTGCCCAGTGGGCCCCTGAAGTAATGTCAAATGGCGGTTCCGGGGGCCCTACACCAGCTGGGAGAAATAAAAAAAAAAGCTGCATGGGTGGGGTCACACCAACCAGATCCCATGGCCGAGGCACTGAACTGATTGCAGACCGCCCTTACCTTGCTTCACGGCTTGGAGTAAGGTGGGATGACGCAGACAGAAGTAGGGTCCATAGAGTGTATGACCTCTGGTCTCCCTGCGGGCTTAGTAGGCCGTAAGAGGCAGAAAGGCAACCGGCTAGGATCCTCCGAATGGAGGGGAGATGTGGCGCGGGGTGAGGGCTGGAGACCATCATACACTCGAGAAGAGCGCATTGCGCAGACAAGGCCGTAGATTGAAACCCACTAGCGGGGAGTAGGTTCTCAAGGAAAGGATGAAGCAATGGCTGAACTTTCGATGCGGTGGATCTTGGGTGGGAGCGCACACCTGCCTAAGGAAAACCCAAGGGAGATGTAGGCTGGTTGCCGAGGTGTCCCTGCTTGGCTGGAAGTTATGTCACAGAGAGTTCCCGGCCAAGTAGTGTCGTGTGCGCTAGAAGAGATTCCCGCAAAAAAAAAAGGTTAGTTTGGGGTATGGTTGCTTATCTTTTTCTTTTTTTCATTTAATACAAAAAAATGCATGATCTTTGAATCAAATGCTTGACTTAGCATGACTTGCTTGACCACTTGGGAAAATCAATGACATTTGTATGACTTGCATGACATGCTTAACCGTCAGACACTCTGGGAAACAAAAGCTTCGTGGATCACTAATAAAACATTCCTGTAGTTGACAATGCTTTTTCTCATTATAAAAAAAAAAAGAAAAACTCAAACCAAAGGGGTAATAGCTCTCTTGGTCCCCTTACCTCAGCATGTTACCAATTTCCAATCCCTGTTTCTTAAATAAACTTATGAAATGAAGTGGAAAAAAATAAGTTCATCGATAAATAACTTTGTTACCAATTATAAATAGGAACAATTATCGTACTCACTTGAAAAAAAATATGTATGAATAATGATAAAAAAAAAATCATAATAAAAAAATTAACAAATATCCTATTAGTAAATAAAAACTGAAAGATAATAAAACAAAAATATAAAAATAACAAACAAATAAATCAAAAAAAAAAAAAAATACAAAGTCGAGAAAAAAATTAAACATAGACCATATAACTACCATAATCATAACGAGAATAAAAAAGAATCTTTTCTATTATATTTCATCAAAACCGTCACTTGATCGAAAAATTATTTGGCAAAAAATCTGATAATTGAAAATTCTTATCAGCGATATAAAAAAGGAAAATGAAATCTGCGAATATCGTCTCACTCGGAAATTCGACGATACGTTTTTTCTTTAAAAAAAAAAAAATAATAATAAAAATACATTAGGCTCAATTTAATATTTTTATCGTGAAAATTTCAACAATGGACAACGTTCTTTTTGATTCTTCGACTAAGTTGAATAGGAGAAGGATATAAAAATATTTCACCAACTGGCAAGCTACATGTATATCCTTCCAGTCAACGAACCAAATAAAAAACTGGCTTTAGGCTTTAACTGCGAAGAATCTGAATATGAAATAGTATCAGGCAGATAATGAAACTTTTCACGACCAAATAATAGAAAAGTTCGCCGACTCCGTTAACATTAGGTAGAAATTCGTCAAAAATATAAGTACCTGAGCACGAATTCGAAAAAAATGAAAATTAACAAAGCATTTTTATAACAGTTTGAGCGCGAAAATATTCCTTTGCGAATTCATCTCGACGAAACGAACACGTGCAGGATTTATTTGGATGGATTCGCGTACTATACCTGAATAAGGCGACTTTTATAATGGAAACTCTCGTATACAAAAACGAGTTAATCAATTTATCGAAACACGTTAATAATGAAATAATAACGCTCGTGGAATTCGTTTCCGATACACCCCTATCTGAAAGGCAATGCCAGCTCTTTGAAGTTAAAAGAGTGTTCGATTATTTGACGATAAACGCGAAACTTAATGGAAAATTTCTAATTAAAAAGAATTATACGACGGTTCGTAACCGCCGCCACCGTCTTGCTTGCTAACGTGAGCATTAAAACCGTTGTCTGGATCAGCGGTGTATTCGACCACTCTGATGATGCCATCTGGATCGTGAACCGTATACGCACCAATTACCGCGTCTCCGTCTCGAGATTCCCAATGACTTTTGACGTCGCCGGATTCTGGATCACGAACCGCGTAATCGAATTTGTACTTCGGTGGAACCTGCGTGACATGTCGAGGTTTGTAGCAATTAAATTAGATGTTATTCGCATAGCCAGTGAAAAGCTAAATTTCGTATAAGAGTGATGGAATGGTGGGTTCTTGAACTCATATTCCCCCAGTATCGAGCACAGATTAACGTACCGGAAGGATATAATTAATGATGTTAAATTGATTAACAAAAGTCGCATCGCGATAAGGGCATCGTAACTGAGTGATCGAAAGTATTTAGTTTTTTCCAACTTTTAACGATGATTTAATAATGTACAAGGTATTGCAGCTCATATGATTTCAAATGAAGAGGTCAAGGGATGGTGTGGTTTTTAAATTTTTACATTGTGCTAAATGTCTAACTTTATCCCCACTTTGAAGTGCGAACGAATAAAGGTGAAAATCGCTATTACTTTGTTTTATGTTCGAATGTGGAGCAAAATAATTTTCAGCCCAGTTTTTTAATTTTTTTTTTTTTGTATTAATATCGAGAAAAAATTTTTGAAATATATGAACAGAAAAATCTCAAGACTGAGAAAAAATACAGAAATGCTCCATAGTAAGACATAGGTATGGCAGTATAATGAATCATAGGACCAAAACATTTTTCATACTTTTCACAGTGAAAATATAAGATAAAAAGAAGGGAAAAGGGAATATGTAGTTTTATGATCCTCTCACCTCCTCCACTGAAACAAAAAGGTGGGAATGTCCAAACTTTCATTAGCCGAGTTCCTAATAAAAAACGAAAGCTATTATAGCCTACCTCATTTAGGAAGGGGTTGGGGCAAGGTAAGGTCTTGAAATCTTTGCGTTTCAGATCATTTGTAATGATTTAGCAAATGTTCAACTTTTTTGTGTGTATACTCGTGTATAATTATATTTCCACCACGACTAGCGCCGTCTGGTATTCCTAAAATTCGCTCAAAATTTGGTGAGTGACTCTTCTTAAAAATCCAAGAGAAATGTATTTTTGTTTTTTTGATACACCTGAAAATAGCGATCACTCAAATTTTGAGTGAGGCTGGAGAAAGGGCAAATGGCTCAAAATTTTTTTTGATCTTATACGAAAGAGTGAATCACGGACACTAATATATTCAAATTTTAGCTCTCCAAGTGAATTTGGAGGGAGTTGTAGGAAAAAAACTTTTTTTAGTGATGAAATTTCTTGAACCTTCTATAGATATATTCTCATCAAAATCAACATAAAAAGGCCGAACTTTATATGTAGGGTTACTTGATGACCAGTATATGACCTCCTAAATTTGTATCAAAATGGATCCAAAATGGCGTATTATGAAAATTTGAGTAGAACTTCAGGAGCCTCAAATATGTAAAAATGCAATTAATATGAACTCATATGATGACTGAAGATAAGAAGTATACTACATCCCAAATTTACTTTCATATATAATATTGTAAGAGAGAAGGAGGGGTTATCCCATTATCGAGCTCAAAATGTGGTGGGGTTACGTGAATGATCGAAAAATTTTTATTGTGGTGTCATATGATGAATTGAGCTCAAGTGATTAACTTATTTTGATTTTTGCTACCCAAGTGAATTTGTATGGGACTTGGAAAGGGAAATCGCAGCAGGAAATATATCTATCTGCCCCCCTCCCGCCAAGCGTAGCACCAGTAGGTATTCACGAAATTTGCTCAAAATGTGTTGAGAGTTTTTTTTGAAATTGGGAAAAAAGTACTTTTTGCTTTTTCGATATATCTTAAAATGGCGGATCACTCAAATTTTGAGAGGGGCTAGAGGGGAGGAAAATCGCTCAAAATTTTTGCTTTTGATTGGACACCACCGCGTCCAAATTTCAGCATCTTAAGTGCATTTTGAGGGCAGTTAGAAGAAAAAATTGCTTTTTGAGAAAATTTTGAGTCATGAAATTTCTTAGATCTTCCAGATATGCTCACCAAATCAATCTAGAACGATCAAACTTTGTATGTAGAATCAGTTGATGACCTTAATGCTATAGTTAAATTTCTTGTTAAGTAAAATATATTAGGAATAATATTTATTAAATTTATTAATAAAAGAAAGTTTATTAATGAAATAAATAAATTAATTATTGATTTATTTATAATAGGATTATTTCTAAAAATTTCTTTAATAAAAATTTTATTAATTGTTTTAATTAAATTATTTATATATATATATATATTTAATTAATTAAATTATTAAATTTAAAATAAAAATAGATTTTATTAAATATATTTATATTATTATATAAAAATATATTTAATAAAAAAAAAAAAAATTAATGAATATTGGTTTAAATAAATTTAATTTTTGTTTAAATTTTTAATTTAATTAATTTTAATATATATATTTAATTAAAATTTATTTAACATGATCTCTTAAATTTGGCTCGAAATAAATTCAAAATGGCAGATCGTCAAAATTTTGAGGTCAACATGAGGAGCCTCAAGTCGCTATAATTTGAAAAATTTAGCTTCATATGATTATTGCATAGCAAGGAATACTACATTTATTCGAAATTCAACTTCTTACGTGGTTTTGAATAGAATAGGGTGGTTTTCTGATTTGGTACTGAGTAGGGCTTGTAAACATGAAGGAGTTGAAAGTGAAAATAGGTAAAAATTAGTTTTTTCGAACTTAACGTAAAATTCTCGGATTTAGATACAACACCAGTAAGATGTAAAAATAATGAAATATTTTCTTACTTAAACTTCCAAATTTCATGATCAACCGCCCCCTCCCCTCAAAAAAGTTTTCAAATTGCTCGCAACCTGTGGAAGGTGCAAACATCATTTGGCACACTGTATATGCATATGTGCATGCATGCATAACATAATAGAAGCTTGTCAATTTACTACAACAGTATGAAACGCAATTTTAATTTTAAAAATGATTCAACTTCAAAAATGTTCATCTTTTGAAAATAATCAAATCAATTAAAATATTTAAACTTATTATATAATTTAAGATTAAAACAAAATTAATTATGTTCATATAAATAATTGAAGAAGAAGCAATTATAAATTTAATATCATGGTTTAAAAAGTTTATTAAACTAAAAACATTTCTGCATATGTAGGGAGTTTTTGTTTACTATCGGCATAAGCAGTTAGCTCATAGGGTAGCTATGAGATATTCCCTTTTTATGTCAAGTAACCCACGTAGAATGGTTTTTTGTATTATTTTTTTATATTTGGTTTTATATACATTTTCGTTGGTTTAATTAATAATTTTTGAAATAATTTTCTCTAAACTAAATTATAAATAAATTGTTATATTTGTGTTCAATTAATTTATTCAAAAAAATTTAATTAACTTTTTTTTAAATTAATAATATTGAATTCATCAATTAATTTTTATCAATTTCTTATAATCTGTTTTTATATCAATTAATTAATTGATTTTTATGTTTAACTCCAATTTCTATGCATTATATTACAAAAGATGTTCAGATTGTTCGTCAAAGATTGGCCTATTTATATATCTAATATTTCGTACGATATTTCATTCCATTCAGAAGCAACATATGCAATATTGAAATTTGAATCGCTCTCGAACAGATTCGAAAGAGTGATCTGTGATATTATTAGGATACTAAAATAATATTCATTTTCAACCTTCAATGGAGCAACATTGGACTGCAGAAATTCTCCGACCTAATAACTATCAAAGTGCTTTGCCTCGAGCATCACAAAAAAGAGAAAAAATTTCCATTGGAAATCACGAGTGGTCATTGCAATAAGGACCCGATGTAAAAAAGCAATGAAAATGAACAATACGCAGCTATGCTTTACACTCAAAGCTCGAAAGTCCACTGACGACTGCGCGTACATACTTACGTAGTAATCAAGATCCTCAGAATGTTGAGGTAACGCTTGCGTAACCGCCACCATCAAACAAATCACCACACAAGCGAATTCAAACATTTTCGCGTATTTCTGAAACACACACAAAAAATTCGGATTTTTTCGCTTAAAAATTCGCAATTATTAAGCGATTATCGTATAATAGCTAAATCACCAACCTGATTCATTTTCATTCAGAACAGATACGGACAACTTCAACGACAAAATTGCACTGATATTTAAAAATGGCGGCGCTGCGTTTATATCTAATGTATGGCGGAGCGTAACGCGAACGCGGGCCGGATTTTTACGCCATATACAAAGCGACCGCGGTGGTTCCATTAATGGTTTTGTTTTACTCGACTGCTCGTTTAAGCGGTATTTAGTCATACATATCGCAATATTTACTTGATCAAGCGCGAAAATATAGTTCAGTATGCATATTGCACTATTTCTATGGCTCAGGGGTTACCAAAATCGAGACGTCGCCGTTCCGGTGATCGTCACACGAAACAGAGAATGTTCTCGAAGTTATCGAATGCTCTGGCAGAATGGAATTGAGAAGATACGAACTATTCGGTTCATCTTTCTCGCATAATTTAATCCCATCTTTTCGAGTGAACTACATTGCGTTCGAATGTTGAGCGAAATTTAATGAGTAGGGTTGCTTCTTTTACCTACTCCTGATTTTAATCCAGCCGCTGGAATAGGCGTTGTGCGATTTCCGAAGAAATGAACCGTAACTCTGGCCAACAGAAGATAATGGTGTAGCCTTAGAGCGAACTAATTTTCCATATTTAATGAAAAACCAAACCCATCCGATTCGACCTAATTTTTCTTCAGGTCGCAACTGCGGTGCTCTCTTCGGCGCTATAATTAACGAGCGTAATTAAATTCGTATAAATATTTCGAAACGCTCCGATACTAGCGACCGCGAGGGTGAGGTTAATTTCGAATAGCCGCCGTCAAGCCACTACCTACTTATCCAAAGTACACCGCAACAGAGGAGGAAGTATTGCCAATCTCATAGATACTAAATATTGAGAGTCACTGAACGTAACTCTATACCTGTACATTGATTAATCCAACAATAGCTATATGGCGTAAATATCGCACTTTGTCAATGTCCCCCTACTCTGTACATTCTAGCAAATTCGAATGAGCGCCTTTGTAACACGATGTTCGACTTATTTCAGTTCATTGACCAAACCTTGTTTCCTGTGTTGCCAAGGATAGTGTCGCGACGCGATTTAAGATTAGCCAATTTCTGAATCTCGACATTTAATTGACAAAACGTTGCATCGTGGAACACGAAAAAGATTGACGTTCAAAAAATACACGTCACCCGCAGGTATCGAGTTTTAATGTAAAATAACAAGATACAGGAAATAAAATAAGCTATGGTTTCATCTTCTTTCTTATATTCCAAAACAATTGAATGAATACAGTAATAAGATCATTAAAATATTAAATTTGTATCGTGTAATGCGCGAGCGAAGCCAAGAATTGGAAAATAACGAGTTTAAAATATTCCATCGTCGTCGTCAAATCTCAAGGGCGTATTTACGAGTAATTTTTTTATTTTGTGCGGCTTGAACTTAGTGAAAAGCATGTTTTTCATTGCAGAAAATTTGCTGGAAGGGAAAACCAACTAGCTCGTAAGATTTTACAGAGTGTTCGCTTCGATGCATCAACTTCATTATACAAGTGTAACTAATTATGTGGCAGGCTAAAAATTTAAATGTGAAGTATGACTGGAATTTTGACGATTATGGCAAAGTATATTAGACGTTTTACAAAATTCTAAGCTGTTTTGTTTGCATTCATTTATGATCGTATAATACGATATGCATAAATGAGCGCCCTTCTCCCACCCTCAAAATTGGATAACAAGATGAGACTCGTAAAATTCGACGATTAGCGTATCAATCGTTGCTATTGGAGTATATTTAGAAGTTTCACCAAGTATTTGATTTATGGTACCTAATATTCATTGATATTTGACCTAAGCCTCCCAACCTCTCCTTTGCATTAAGAAACTATTTGTAGGGCTTAGGGATATACGAGTACTATCTGTCCAATATAGCTTGAGACTTTTTGACAGCGCAAAGTTAGGCAACAATTCATACATGGTTACTCAAAATGTGGATTGTATTACAAAGTAGGTAAATATGTTATTACCTATTAGCTCATCGAAGTTAGCAGGAAACATATTCACAGAATTTTTTTTGTGCTTTACTATTACGACGATTCGATCAGCATTCTCAATTTGAACACATTTTGGGTAGTAATGAAATCGTGAAAATTGTCGCGCTTTTTGCCTAACTTTGCGACAGTACATGGTTTTTTTTTGTATAACCAAACTTAGCAGGCACTGTATGTAATTCTTATTGGACGCAAAATTTAGAGCATTAAAATAATGATATTTTTGAAGCTATCATCCTCAATGCTGATTATATTATAAAATTTTTTGAAATTTTAAATAATGAAAGTTGAAAGATTTTTTTTCGATTTATTCGCAAGATAAATATAATTCTACCATTTAGAAAAAAGTTATGAGAAGTAAAACTTTGACTCCTAATCAATGAATTTTGATTGAAATTTTATTTATAGAAAATATTTATGACATCCATATGGGCTTTAACACTCTTTTTAGGGTTTCGCCCGAGACTGAGAGGAGAGTGATGAGTCTATAGCTATCAGCAGACGCGCATCCTTCCTTTTTTTTTGGAATGAGCACGACGGATCCTTGTTTCCAGAGTCCAGGAAAGTAACATCATCGGACGCAGGCATTGAACAGGTCTGGAAGGAAGGAAGAAAGGAAGGAAGGAAGGAAGGGAAGAAGGAAGGAAGGAGGAAAGGAAGGAAGGTAGGAGGGAAGGAGGGAAGGAAAAAAGGAGGGAAGGAAGAAAGAAAGGAAGGGAGGAAGGGAGGGACAGACAGACAGACAGATTTTATTCATGCGAAACAATTTCATAAATACAAAATAAATATATAACCACTAATCTCTCTTACAACAAATGCCTATGAACAAAAACAAAAAAAAAAATAATAATAATATGTATAAATAAATAAATAAATAAAAAAAAAACAACAAAAATAATGGGGAACAGCGGCTAGGGGGGGGGACTCTGCAACAGACTAACATGCACACTAATTCTCTTCAAACAAACTATCATTGACATTCAAACAAGCATACAAACAACTCAATCATCCATCCACGATGGTCATCACATATTCAACAACCATTCTACGAAAACCAAACATACTAGCATTCTTAAGTCCCTGCGGGAAGGAAGGAAGGAAGGGAGGTAGGAAAGAAGGGAGGAAGGAAGGAAGGAAGGAAGGAAGGGAGAGAGGGAGGAAGGAAGGAAGTAAAGAGGGAGGAAGGGAGGAAGGAAGGAAGGGAGGGAGGGAGGATGGACGGACGGACGGCTGGATGCTTTAGGTTAAAGGCCTTCAGAGTTTTTGCTGAGATCTCATCTGGTCCTAGAGCCTACATTTCATTCTTACCTTACACCCTTCTACCGCCGAGGAACTGGTCAGAATTGTAAGTAACCGATCTGCTTGAATGATTGCCTACGTTGTAGAATCTTAGGGACCTACATTTTGTGAGAACATGAAATTCAGTGCCGTTTGACTGCACTTAAATCTCGTAATATAGTGAACCGTTTCTTTTGAAATTTGTAGTGAACACTCTCCATCAATATTTAAAAAATTGTACGCATGATCTTGTACTGAGGAGGCGCTCAATAGTGCCTTATAACTAGTATTTTGTCAAATATATCGTCTATTGTCTATTGTCTCTGCCACTCAAAATCTGCGCCTGGATTTCCCACTTGTAGCCGTTATTTCCCTTCACATCAAGAGAGCTTTCAATCATGCCTACTGGCATGTTATCTCACGCCACTATAAGGTCACTGGCATCCTGCGGTCTTACTTTTCCAAAAGTATGGTGAGTTTGGTAGGCTCTTATAAGACTCTACAGAGAAGGTGCATCCAGGGTTCCGTTCTGGAGTCCCTCTTATGGAATATTTCCTTCAATGAGATCCTTCAGACCTTACAGCAGGACCCGTCAGTACATTCTACCTTTACACACATCCTAATAATTATAACAGCCTCAACCACGTGGACTTCGAGGCCAACACATACACAATTACGCAGAACCATAATAGCGATACAGGAGTTCCTTAGATCGGCTGGGCTGGAGCTGAATGGAAGTAACACGGAGGTCATAATCACCAAATCAACATAGAAAAGTCAAACTTTGTATGTGGAGTTGATTGGCGACTAAAATGTGACCTCTTGAATTTGGGTCAAAATGGACCTAAAATGGCGGATCATCAAAATTTGAGTAGAGCTTAAGGAGCCTCAAATTAGTAAAAATGTAATCACGAACTCATATGATTATTGCAGATAAGAAGTATACTATATCCACTATTCACCTTCATACATAATGTTTGAGAAGAAAGGAGGGGTTATCGATCTCAAAATGTGATGTAGGTACACAAGATGTCGAAAACCTATAACGGCTTTTGGAGGGTAAATTACTGCAGGAAATTTCATGAATCTACCATATCTGGTCACCAAATCGACCTAGAAAAGCGTAGCTTCGTGCGTTGGGTTAGTTGATGGCTAGAATATGACCTCTTCAATTTGGGTCAAAATGGATCCGAAATGGCAGATCTTAGCCATTTAAAGATAATTCGAGAATAGGTAATTCTATATTTATATATTTATGTATAGTGTTAATTAGTCATACTAAGGCAATACCTCATACACATAAATTCTTAACTTCGGCATATTTTCCCCGTGTTTGCTCTCACATGGAAAACCTAGCTGCAAAAAAAAAAAAGTAAAAATATCCTTTCAAGATGACAAATTATTTAATCCATAGAATTTTTTTCATTTCAAAACTTTAGCAGTATTAATACAGGAAAGTATGGAAAAGTTCCAAGTGACAAAAAATCCAGTGATTTTCACCTGATCTATTTAATTTGTTCAAATCCTTCGTTGAAATTAATTAGCCATCTTACTTAACTATTTAAAAACTTTTAAATCGATGAAAATTCGTCGAGGCTTTGTAATCTGGGAACCATGAAAAAGTTTAAGCCTGGGTATAATCGTATTATAACAGCGAGTCTTCGCCTTCTATGAAAACTTATGCAGTCTGTTTGCGAACCCGTTAAATAATTTTTCTAACGTTATTTCGCAGGTAATACGCGTATCTGTAGTTATTAATACCTTATAAATTTCTCCTCTTCGCCGAGCGCCTTTGCAAATCGAAATAGTTAACAATGATATTCCTCGAGACGACTGATGATTAATGGTTTTTACTTTTCGTGATCGATATCACCGACGAGGTGCGAGGTTAATGGATGACAAATACCGATAAGACTACGCAGCGAAGAACAATCGGAATCAAATTAGAGCTTTCATACGCGTATAATCAAACCGAACAACGGCGTTTGGTTTTCGTTGAATTAAACATCGCTGAGAGACCTCAAGTTACCTAATTGACAACTGAACTAGGTTAAATTAGAATTTCGATACGTGATGCTCGTCGAATGACGGTGACGGGTGAAATTAAACCTCTATCCTAATTAATTGATTACCTATATTGCAAAGGATACCATCAATAGAAGCAACTACGTGTTAATCTCAAAGACATGCGTTACTCGGGTTATTCTTCGTTTATATTCGAACAGCGCCTCATGATGTTGCCGGCCAACATCTCCTTGCAAAATTAGTCTAGAGATCTGTGGATTCGTGAAGTAAATTATGAAAATTTTATTAGCGCTCGCAGCTTTTGTGCCTGTTAGAGCTAAAAAGTCTTTAATGAGATTGCAAATTGTTTGTGAAAAGCGATGTTTATGAACAGTTAGAGTACGTAATTTCCGAAACCATCTCATTCTTCTTTGATATTCGCACAGTCAATGATTCTGTTATAAAACGGATAACTTTATTTGAAGTATCGCTAGGAATTTTGTAATACCTCTGAGATTTTTCCCAAGTAACGAGGAATACCGCGCGTGTCACCTTTTGTATTCCGTTTAGGAGTTAATTTAAAATTATAGAAAGTGTCACCGATAATTCTTATAATACGCTGTTAGATTTTCAGCATATCAATTTCATACTATAGCCGAACAGATGATAATTGAACTTGAACTAATCAATCATATGATGATAATAAGATGTCGTGTTATTTATTATGATTGTACGCGCCATAAACGGGAAAACTAATACTATCATAATGTCACGCAGCGAACTGAAGACGTAATAAAAAATTTTCTACTTTAAGGAATCTTCCTATTGAAAACGGTTACGTATTTGTGCGTACTATGGAATACCTACGCTACGTAGAGCGATACAATAGCACAACTATTGATGCGTTTAGGTCGAATACGATTTAAAGGTTGAGATTACGCGACAAAGAAGTATTCTGCGTCGTTGTGCGCGACTGTTTATATTTTTGTCGCAATAGAAAACGTACATGTACCATAAATTGAAAAATGCGAAAGTTGATAAGAAAAGAGTATCGGAAGAGATACGCGAGGAGGAGGAGGTAAAGTTAGTAGAAAATCAGTTTTTTATTTTTTTTTAGCGGACTTTACTTTTCAAGTAAATACGCTATTGCGTTCACTCAGTTTGTTTGTTTGTTTGTTTGTTTGTTTCTGTATTTTTTTCTCTTCGCGTTCTCGCGCAATAACTCAAGTAGAAGTGATCGAATCGAAACCAAATTCGGAGGAAGTGTTGGGGTAGTTGAGTCCTCAGCTGATTAGTTTTTGGACGTGATGGGACGTGAGGAGGCGTGTGTCAAAGTTTTCTGGTTCTCGCGCGATAACTTGAGTAAAAGTTGACGTGTCGAGTTGAAAGTTAGAAAAAGGGTGAGGTTAGTGCTACTCTGAAGCTGATTAATTTTTGAACGTGATCGGATGTGAGTTTGTGTGAGGAGGCGTGAGTTGAGGTTTTTTTTGGTTCTCGCGCAATAACTAAGACTAGGGGCTTCGCCCCTGGCCGCTTCGCGGCCCTACCCATTCCTCGTTACATGTTATAAATAAACATGTTACAATAATGCAGTGATTAGGTACCTATTTAATAACAAATAATAGCATAACATATTAATGAAAAAAAAGGGAAAACAGCGATATACAAACAAATTAATGAAAAAAAGGTATGTACAACAAATTATAAAAAAATCATAACATCATAACAAAAAATGGTAAGTACAGCAAATTAATGAAAAATAAGGAAAAACGGCTAAGTACACCTACACACATCATAATGACCTCTCTCCAGAAGTAGTAAAAGCGCATTGAGGTAGTACTCTCTGCACTGCTCATTTTAAAGAAAAAATCCCTTTTGTATACTACCATTTTAAACAACTTCCCCTTGCTCTTACCCATGTACAAAGCTTCTATTAAAATTTATCTCTTTTTTTCCCTTTGTATACCTGCTATCCTTTATACTTTTTATACCTGCTACTCAAAACAAATTTATGACTTGACCGTTGTACATGTACAAGGCTTTTATTAAAATTTACAACCTTTTATTCCTTTGTATACCTGTTATCCTTTATATACATTTTATACCTGCTATTCAGAACAAGGATGCGCGCGCATCTCAACTCTGAGGGCTGAATTTTAGCGTCTTAATTTTGATTTTAATATTATATGAAGAGATAAGAAGGGTAAGGTTAGTGGTCATTAAAGCCAATTAATGTTTGAGCATGATGGGACATGGGTTGGCGTGAGAATGCGTGAATTGAGTTTTTTTTTGTGTTCTCATGATAAGTCGGCAAAAATTCAACAGAATGATTAAAAGATAAAAGAAAGTGGGGGTAGAATAGTTTGAGAGATTATTGGTTTTATGAGGTGTTCGGACGTGAGTTTTGCGTGAGGAGGCATTCTTTGAGGTTTTTCCATTCTCCCACGATAACTCGAATAATACTTGATGGATCGAGTTCAGAGTTGGTGGAAGGGTAAGGACTTGCTTTCGAGCTAATTAATTTTGGTGAGTGATCAGGCGTGATGTGGCGTGAGAAGGCATGATTTGAGGTTTTTTGGTTCCCACATGATAGCAGGAAGAAATGGTTGAGCATTATAAATGATCAGATATCTAATTTATCAGAACGTGAGATGATTCAATGAAACGTGAGGTCACGGTTTTTCCTTTTGTATCAAAAATTTATCAGAATGTGGTGCGGATGGCTGAAAGAGTAGGCGTAGTAGTCGTGGAATTAAGTGTTTCTTGGACGTGAGTGGATGTGATTTGACGTAACGTGACGTGAAGGGACTTGAGTCAAAAGTGATTGACCCCAAATTGGAAGGATAGGTAGAATACGAACACTTTCAGCGATTATTAGTTTTTCAACTTGAGGAGGAATGATTTAACATGAGGTCACGTTTTTTTGTAAACGTTCGTTCTCTCGCTGTAACTAGAGTAAAACTTGACAGATCGATTCGAAATTTTGAGGAGTGGTAGTTTGAGTAGGTCTCTAGAATTGATTGATTTTTGAAGTCGATTGAGCACGAGGTAACGTGACATCATGTAATTTTAATTTACAATTTATAATATGAATTTTAAAAATGAGTATAGTCAACCTCCGAACCGAAGAAGAAGGATAAGAAGAAAAGTTGGCCATCCTCGAAAGCATGTCGAAGGCGAGGAAGTATAGCTTGACAAGAGGTTACGTTTTTTTGAAGAAACTGTCTGAAATATTATTGTTTTTTTAGAGATGTTTGAACGTAAAATGATCTGACCTCACACAATCCCAAGTTTTGGGTTATAAGAAGTCATACTTGATGAAAATTTATGATAAGTGGAGTTGGTAGATCTTTTGAATTTTATAAAAATTTTTTATGCTGATAAAAAAATAAATTATTCTAATAACATTGTTTAAAATAGTATAATTAGTAAAGTCTGCTTTTAAGATACTCTAGTATCTTCTAGTTTTTTTATAATTTAATTTTTCTTCCTTCTTGGTTTTCTTGAATCATTTTTCAAATTACCAATTTTTTTTTTGAGATGAAAATAAATTAAAAAAGTGGTAACTATGGAAAAACATACAACACAATTAGGCAAAATGGGAGAAATGAACTTTTACCTGAGTTTTTGATGAAAAACAATGCTATTACAACCTACCTGATTTGAGAAGAATAGTAAGAGGAAGATGAAGCTTCGTAATCATATCTTTGTGATTATTTACACTTGACTGGTCAATGTTTATTATGAAAAAACACCTTTCACTCAGTTGTATTTATATGCAATGGTGATGCATATTCACCTATCATTGGTGATTGAACCAGTATTTCTTTGCACTATTACCCTTATGAATAGGGAAACCCAGAAGATAGGTAGGAAGTAGAATGACTCACACATTTTGAACCCTAGTCTATGCATGTATCATTATTGTTATTATGCTTGTTGACGCGATGAGGATATGTACAGAAATATACCTTCGAGTTGTCTGCGAAAAATTTATTCCGAACTCTTTGTTCTTAGGGAGGCTCTTCGGGGATGGGACTTCTCATGGTCGCCTCCATAGCTCAATTCCGCTTTTCAATCTACTCTTTCACCGGGAGCAGCTATCTTCAACTGTATTATCAACTTTTCCACTTCGGCTCTACCTCTACCCCCTTTGAGAGATTGCGCACTTGACTTCATTTTTTTCAAGAGATATTAAGCCGGCTACTCTACACTCTTTTCCAACTGTACTAGTAATCTGGTGCTAGTTTTGAAGATAATATACTCCTCGGAATATTCCGTGCTCTTAAATTAAAGGTTAAAATAATCCCATCAACGGTCAAAAGTCTTTGGGAAGAAGCTAATAAGATGGTAACAGGATGTTCCACACAGAGACAACTCTCCTACTTCAATCCCTTCCACAAATTTGAATATGCTTACTTGCTTCGTGCTCCACTTTCCGATTACATGCATTAAGGATTTGCATGCTAGAATTCTGTGACTGCGACATTCGTTCTCAATCTTAATTTCGATCACTTTACTCCATAACACCATTTATGGTGCCATTTTGGACAACACAAAAATGTATTCCATTCTCCTTATACCATATGTACAACATCAATCCATATATATTATGTGCTTATCTGTCCTTAACTAATCAATCGCATGCATAATCTCTAATTTTCCCCTACTGCTGTCTAAATAACTATTCATATTACAGGTAACTCTAGGTTCAATGTGAAATCTTCCTTAATCCTCTTCCTTACACGTATGTTAATAGTCAAAATGACGCCTTCACCAGCCTCTCCCAATGAACCAATTTTGATAATTTTTTTTTCAAAAGGTTCTATTTCACGAGAAAAAAAAAGGTAAGCAGCCATGCTACATTACTGAAGCTGACCCCTGCCAAAACCATTTAGGAAGTTGAATTTAGAATAAATGTAGTATTTCTTCACATGCAATAATCATATGAACAAATATTTTACAAATTACAACTACTCGAGGCTCCTCAAATTATCCTAAAATTTTTTATAATACGCCATTTTGGAATGATTTCAAGCCAAATTTAAGAGGTCATAATTCTGAATCTCTCGGGAATCCTATCACATTTTGAGTTCAATAATCCTTCCTTCTCCCCTCCAATATCATGTAGAGAGGTAAACTGGGGATATAAAGTACTTCATAACCAAACTCTGCAAAACGTGAAATTTAAGACACTTTATGAAATGTGGTGCGGTTATAAGCAAATTTGTCACAATTACATCATATAGCCGTATTACAGATAATTGGAAAAAATTTGAAGAACGAGCGAATCATATGTTTTTTGGTTAGTTATACTATAAATGGGTATAGACTTTTTTAGCCGGAATCGAATAAGATTGTCGATTCTTATGATGTGAAATTTTTTGTTGAATTTAAGTTATATACTTACAGTGATATTTTTGGTGATGAGATTAAAAATAGTCATCTTTAATATGATGCCGGTACATTTTCCCGGATTATTTTTCTTGAAAGACAATTTCTCCGAATGAAAAATTACCCGATTTTTTAATTCCCGATTTTGTTTTCCCAAGTACGCTATCCCCAAATTCTTTTCCCCGAAAAACAACGTGACCGAAAAAAGAGTTACCCGAATTTTCAATTCCCCATTTCATTTTCTTGAATATCATATCTGAAAACCTCATAGTCTCGTCATATTTAGTTTTGAATACGACGAGGTTCGCGAAGATATTATTGCTAAATACGTTCATGATGAATATAGCAGTAGTTTTCATAAATTAGCTAAAGATGAGGTATTTGGAGATGGTATTTTTGGTTTAATTAGTTTAACGAACCTATATCGTATACTGAGGCGATGATGAGGAATTTTAGACCAGTTTAATATGACTTAAGTCTTTTCAAGTGAATATGTTTATGATTAGAAATCAAGTTGAAAAATAGATAAGAGTTAGAGGATGATTTAAGGAGGATTGATAATACGATTCCACATCGTAAGGCCATTGGGAGTCTTTTATACTTAGCGAATGTTGGTTGTCCTGATATACATTAATGAAGTAAATTTGTGAACTCAGAGATCACCATATGCTAAGTATTGTAATTGGTATAAGGTTAAAATAGATTTTTAAATATTTACAAGGGATATTAAATTTTCGTTTGTTACATAAAGGTGTTGGAAGACGATGTAGTAGCATATGCTGGCGCTAGTTTTAGAGATGACAAATGTTACAGAAAATCGACAACTGGTATATTAATTGAATTATGCGGTAATTTAATTTCACGGAGAAGTTGTAAACCCACAGTTGTGGCTACATCATCGGCTGAAGCCTAATATATTGCCACGAGACGGTAAAGGAGATCACAGTGAACTTTGGTTTCTGAAATTGTTAAAAAGGAAATAGATCCAGCAAAACTCTTTTGTGATAATAAATCAACGATACAAATGGCAAAGATAGATGCCACTCCGAAGTTCAGACATCTAAGGAATGTGAAATTTTAACTTCTCTCATGGCTGATATATTAAAGAGCAGGGGAGCTTTCAGTAGGGTCATCTACCTCATCATTATCGTTTTGGTCATATTCTTTGAAGACTAACTTTGGTACATGGCTACTACGAAAATCATGGGTTAAATAATCGAGATAGCGTTATATTTCAAAAGAAAAATGGGAATATCATTCAGTCTTTCTCCAAGATTCCTTAACTAAATTTGTTCATTTCCTTGTCCCTTTTAAAAATGATAATACTCATTCAGAGTACTTCGTACATTAAGTATCGACGGTAAAGCAATCTATTTAGCAGTTACGTAGCATGGGTAGCTTTCTTACAAAATAAAAGGAGCATCAGTAAACTCTGTAATAAACTCTGGCATTTCCGCTGCCGTAAAAAGCATTAAACAATCATCCGATTATTCATTTACATTGCAGGTAAAGAAATCATCTACATATAAGATCTAACCTTTCGCCTTTAATCGTCATTTACACACAAGCTCATCAAAAAGAATACTGAAACTGCTCATTTAAAATTATCTGCGATCGGTTCAGGTCACCACGATCTTTGATTGGTATGTCCAGCGGATGTGGAAAAAACGAAACCACGATTACAGAAAAATTATACACTCAGCCTTCGCGATGAGATCAGTTCTCGGTATTGCTGTGTGATCTACATACGAGTACTCCGACACCACCACTAGATAGATCGCGAGTACACAGTTCTCTACGCGGAATCGCGAACGCCGTCGAGTCTTGCCTGTATGCACCTGGTGGAAATGTTTAATTGAAGGAACATCGGTACAAGGCTGGTTGCTTCCAAGTCATGCATATAGTTTTTTAATTCAATAGTTGTTAGTGGTCATCGCGGTGACGTGCGTGTGTGTCATCAAAAATCAATGATAATAGCCGCGTTGCGAGTTTTTTTCTTCTTATCGTACGTCCATTTACGCGCGTTTAATTTACACGATTCGCGATATGGTGATATATTCTATTAATTGAACTATTTATCTTCAGGTACGTACCAAAGGATGTTTTTAAATTTAAAAAAAAAATGTTAAATCGATACAAGTCGCTATTATTGCATTGTAGCGAAGAATCTCGAGAATTTTTTAACTTGGGCGATTTATTCGTGCGTTAATTTTTCAGGACTTTTTACGCACACACGTGCTTTCGAAAAAACTATTAAAATGAAAGCGACTTTTTTTCACCAATCCGAACATCTACTTTAACCAGTATGCGAAATATTTTCAATAACTCGTGAAAAATGTTATATTTTTGAAGCTGGTAAGAAGTATCTTTCATAACGAACATATTTTTCCGCGTGTCTTAGAATTTGGTACAATCTCGCATTTTTCTAAAAATAAAGTTTCTCAATCATTTAAAACGAGATTCGACTTTTGAAAGGAGAAAATTTAATAATATCGGAATCGTTGATTTTTAATTTTCACCGTCCAACGAAAAAAAATCCTTTACGATTCCACGGTATACATTTTATCTCAATCCAAATCGAACCGGTTTTTCGGCAGGCTAATTGAAACATCTATCGTGCATTTGAACGGTGAAAAGTTCTAATGGAAGTTTAATTGAAGGCTCATTACGTCGTGAAAGCAACCGAATCCATTAATTTTTTCTCGAGTTACCAAATTTGTTGCGAATACCGCTAATACCACCATAATGAACTTTTTCTAACCTATTATGCCGCAGTGAACTAGTAGACGAGAGGAATTTTACGCCTCAGGTTCTCATTCCAGCCTGTATGTTTTTCGTCCTGCACCAGCTCTTGTGGTTATGTAAGCTGGAGGGTTGATTTTATAAATGTTGATCATTTCTTTCTTTTTTTTTAATCGTAGAGGCGACGTGTTAGACGTGGCATTGTCTTTTCGTCTTTCGAACTGGTTAGTGTTGTTGCGATAATCGCTTATTATGGAGAGTCCACTTCTATTTCGTATTTTTTCAAATGTTGCCGTAGACATCTCATTACGTAATCGCTGACCATATGGAAGATGACATTCGAATTTCGTTCGTAGATTATTTCAGGTTTTTTCCTAATTTTATTTTTTTGAAAGCAAGCCAATGGTAAGGAACTCTTGAATTGAAACATTTGTGAGTAATTTTGTAAGAATTTGCTTCTAAAGACTACAAATGACATGAAGATTGAGATGAACTTGTTTCTTTCGAAGCATAAAAACATGTAAATTTATATTGTTGAAAGTCGTTTAATCTACCCACAAGGAAACAATGTGGAACATAGTAAGTTTTCTTGGAATCAGCAGTATTTATTGTAAACTCAAAGCTCTTTATTTTGTCATAAATTTTTTACCTACGAGCGATGATAGCCGAGATAATTGTGGAAGAAGTGTTATTTACCCGACTTGCCTACAAAAAATAGGACCACAGTTAGAGCCGACAACATGGTTTTTAATACTTAAGAACAGGGACGTACCGAAAGGGGGGGAGAGTTTCCCCCCTTGGCTTTTGGAAAGTTGGTAAATTTGGAGTTTTAGCGTAAAGTTGGTAAACTTGACCACTTGCGCAGTATTATTACAGCCATTTTTTAAGACTAACAAGACTGTGACATCGTATTTATTTAACATTTTATTTTCGTGGAGCAAAAAAAAAAAAAAGTCAACAGTTGGTAAAATTTCATGGTATTAGTTGGCAATTTTTGGTTTTCTCCCCCCCCCCCTGAAGAAGGTTCTCGGTACGCCCCTGCTTAAGAAAAGAAGTCCTCCGCAACATCCAAAAATAAAATTTTCACGTCTCGAAATCTCGATAGGATCTATGTAAGCTCCCGAACTAGGTGTTAGCTATTCGTATTAGAGTGTTGTTTTATTTGGTTTTTGTATGGTGCTCGAGCACGAAACCATCTGAGACGTTGCCATCCGTGAACAAAAATAATTCAATCGTATCGATATTCGAAACTTATCTATAAGAAATTTTCATATTTATGAAAGTAGCAAATTTGCTTGAAGCAATTTTCAGATGATCATGAACTAAATATATCTCAAAAGTGTTCGCCAAACATTACGTTCAACAAGAATGTAAAAAGTATGAAAATAGTATATAACGGAAAATGGGAGGAGAGTAGTAAAATAGGTTAATTCTTCCTATGGAAAATCCGTATTCACCATATCAGTCGATTTTAATATTTCACTCATCGATTATCGCCTTTGATGATTAAAATTTTCGATTTCAATATTTCGACTATTAAGTTCTATATTATTTTTCATTATCAATTTCGTAATTCGTTACTCCAATATCAATTAACTAAGATCTTTCAATTATTATAATAATTAATATTTTGAGTGTCAATTGATTCAAATATTTTGTTTCTTGATTTTCATATTACGATTAGAAATTTTGATGTTTTTACCATCAATTTCAATAGTTTGATGTCAATTCTGATATTAATCAATTTTTACTAAAGACTGGGAGTCAACCAAAAATGCACAACTGATTCCAGAATATAGCATAAAGTTTCACTTTAACCCCGATTTTTGACTTTGGATGGAAGTCTGCTTAAATTTTACTCCAACTACTATCTTTGATTTCACAATCATACCTGAATTTTGACTCAGAAACATTTATTCAAATCCAACTCCGGTGTGAATAAAAAAATTCGATTACAACTCCTATGTTGACTCCAAGTCATTCTTATAAATCGACTTCAACTGCGCTCTTGATTCAGAGTTGATTTAAAAACCTTGACTTCAGGCTCCAGTTTGATTACGAAATCAAAGTCGAGTCATTTGGAGTCATTTTGACTCTGAACATGGAGCCGATTTCGGGTCTTGATTTTGATTTTTCAATTATAAATTTCACTTTTTCATCACTCTAATTCGTCAATTCTGTTTTTTGATTCCTGTGTTCTAAATTGTCTATTTTGATATTTTGACATTGAAATTTCAACTATCGATTAAGGTATTTATGCCGATTTCGATTCTTTCAGTGTCATTTGATGTTAGCATTCGCATCCTCAGTTTTTGACTTATTCTTTGCCAACTTCAATACTTTGTAATTCAGATTTGATATTTTCAATGCATTTTAGATACCTATGGTGATTTTGATACCTTAGTTGTGAATTTTTACATTATCAGTGTTTCTGATATTCATATCGATTACCAAACATTAATGATTTCGATATAATCAAATATCAAAAGTCAACCAATAATTTGACTTTTACTTCCATCTAATTATGGGATCAGATCTGAAATTTGAATCCAACATCACATCAACTTCGGCATATTTTTTTCACCTCAACTCCAGTGTAAATCTGAAAACACAATTCCGACTCTTCACAGTCATCAATGAAATTTGATTCCGACTTCCGTTTTGACTCCAGAATGAATCTAAAACCTTGATGCCTGGCTCCAGTTTGACTCTGAAGTCAAACTCGGAGTCATTTCGACTCTGAATTCAGAATTGACTTGGTCCTTAATTTTAATATTTCGATAATCAACTTCATCACTCTGATCATCAATTTTGATTTTTTGATTTCCATATTCTAATCGTGAATTTTGATATTTTGATCATCAATTTTTACACCATGGTTGACCAGTCTGAAACTTCGACCGTCGATTGATATTTACCTAATTATGCTTATTTTGATATTTTTAGTGTCAGTCGATATTAGCATTTTGATCATACTTTTTGATGTTTTCTTTGTCATTTTTGATATTTTGATTATGATTTGTTTATTTTCAATTTTTGCATTTCAATTTCATCTCGATATTTCATTTATTGATTCTGATATTCATATTTCGATTAAAAGTTTCCGATGTTCCCAAAAATTATTTTGATATAATCAAGAAAAAGAAGTCAACTGAAAATTAGACTTCCGGGGTAAGGTTTGAAATTTGACTATAACATTTGATTCCGCAGCTCATTCTTCTGAAGTTGACTCTGACTCTTGCTTGACTTCGCACAATTCTTTGAATAGGACTGCGACTCTAATTTAATTTAGCAGTGATTGATTAGTGAAATTTGACTTGTACTTCTGCACTAACGCCAGAATTCAGCTTCACTCTAGAGTCGAAGTTACTTAGATGTCATTTTGACTCCGATTTGAAAGAAATACTGAACCTTAGGCCTCAACGTAGTAGCTAGACATTCTTATTTACATGGTATCTATGTGATGATGAGAAAAAACGACCCAGAGACAGCCAAAAACTGACTCGAACTTCAAAGTCACTCTTAGTGTTCTGAAATTTGACTCTTACTTCGGCATCGACTCAAAAGTTTGAAAGTTCGACTTCGAACATCAGTTTTAATTCCAGAGTCATTTGGAGTCATTTTCACTCAGCATCTGGGATGTGATATGTGATATATTAGCCATACCATCACATTATTCGCTTTAGAAAGACTCTGATTTTAATCAACTATGACTCTTTTCACCAACTAATTGGCCAATTCAGCGAAACTAAATGCCTTTAAGCGACGAGTTCATGCAACCGGGTACGACGTACCATTACTGATGTGTGTCCCATTACATTTCACCTCGTATATCGCAATTTTGAAGATAAATCTGGGAAAGGCGACATTCTTATTAACTTGCTTAAATAAATCCTCGGAATAACTATCGCACTCCTCGAAGCGATCGTTCATATTGCCCGAAATGTCAGTGTAGTCGAACTTCTTTAATAAGTTATATGCGAATAGATATATTATTACATTTTTTTCTCCTTTAAAACGCGGAAGAATTTCATGATTTGATATCGTCGCGGCGCGTTCCACTTACATTCATGTAATAGATACCGGATCGCTAAAGCTAAGTGGCTCAGCGGTGAACCATAAACGTGAAACTTTTCACTCAAAGGCATCGACGTTCGCTTAAATATGGGCGCGCAAACAATAAGCTAAATTAATCGAACGACTTATTCGGACGTCTGTAGCGATCAGGTAGAATAGATAATAATTGCAAACCAGTAAATCCAGTAGTATAAGTTGTACATTTAATACACACATATCGAACGGAGCGGCGTATACACATCATACAGTTATAAATTACGAAAATCCGCCACCACATCAAAACTGCTCACGATTTTTCGCTTTTTACCTCTGGGGACAGCATCCGCTACGACAATCGTGTTCGAAAAGAAAGTGCGAATAAATACGGGTAGAATTTGACTCGTTTAATACGAGCAAATTACGCGCGTAAACGAGGAAATGAAGATTAATTTGCATACGTGTAGTACAACGTGCGGTGTAATGTCTTTACCATTACGACCATGCAAAAGATTCACTTTACCGTTGCATTCGACATTGTCGACGCGAAATTTCAACTAAATAGCTGAGGTACCCTTACCTTTTACACTTTCTTAATGACGATTACGAAATGCTTTCGTCGATTTCGCAAAGCTGATGGATTACTTCAAGTAATTCAGTCGCAACACCATTATCGTCTTTTATCCTTGCTCTAAGCGCATTATGAGGTTATTTTTTTTTTCTACTTCGGATTAATTTACATTTTAATTCGTGTTTAAAATTTTCGTCAGATACTTTAAACGCATAGGCGTCAGTTCCTGGATTATCAGCAGCAAGGACATGCACCGAATTTCCATTTGCGGATTATTTGGGATTTAAAATTCGTGGCTGAACAGCTAACGCGACATTCGAGTGGGAACTAGTTCTTCCAAATGTTTATGCGATTAAGCACTTTGGATTTATAAAAAAAAAAGTATGCAGCCATGCCGCATTACTGGAGCTGAGTTTGAAGTATGGCTCGTTCAGCTAGTCATCAACTAACTAGGCATACAATATATAACCTTTCTAAGTAGATTTGCTGTGAAGATATGGAAGATTCATGAAATTTCCTACAGCAATTTCCCCTTCCAAAGTGGTTTTTTTTCTACCTCCCCACCAAATACACTTGGGAAGCTAAAATTAAAATAAGTTAGTCACTTGGGCTCAATTTATATATAACATTACAATAAACAATTTCCGTCCATTTACGTATGTACCCCCCACCATATTTCGAGTTTGATAACTCCTCCTTCGCCACTCCAGTATCACGTGTGAAGGTGAATTTGGAATATGGTATGCTTCTTATCTCCAATAATCATATGAGTTCGTATAAATTGCATTTTTATTAATTTGAGGCTCCTCAAGCTCTACTCAAATTTTGATGATCCGCCATTTTAGGTCCGTTTTTACCCAAATTCAAGAGGTCACATTTTAGTTGCCAACTAACTCCACATACAAAGTTTGACTTCACTATATTGATTTGGTGATGAGATATGGAACATTCAAGAAACTTCATATCTCAAAAGTTCCTCAAAAAGCTGTTTTTTGCTCCAGCTTCTCTCCAAATGCACTTAGGGAGTTGAAATTTTGATGTATTGATGTTCGTGACTTACTTTTTCATACGAGATCAAAAACAAAAAATTTGAGCTATTTTTCCTGTCTTCACCCACTCTCAAAATTTGAGTGAACCGTCATTTTGAAGTGTATCGAAAAATCAAAAAAACGCATTTTTTGCATTTTTAAGAACAGTCTTTCGCCAAATTTTGAGCGAATTTCACGCATACTCGCTGGCGTTACATGTAAGGGATAAAATATGCATACCAAAAAATTGGACACTTCCCATAAGATTACAAATGGTCTGAAACGCAAAGATTTGAAGACCCTACCCTCCTCCCACCCCTCCAACCTTTCTTAAATCATGTTTGCTGTAATAGCTTTCGTTTTTATTAAAAACTCAGCTAAAAAAAGAACAACCACGCAGTATTTTTAACAGGCCAACTTAGTCTATACAGTATAGGAGCTAAGACACATACATGATCGATGATCAGTTTAATAACACAATCGTTCGTCTATTACCAAACAAGTAAGAGTTTCAAACAGTTTACGACTAATTGCAACGTTAATGGCTAACCGTGCAGTAGCGCCTTTGACGACATTGGTGCACCATGTTAAACTTATGGATTTCCTGCGGCTCTGCATGCTTGCACGCGTGCTACACGAGAGATGCGAAATTAATTCAACTCTTCTGTAGACAAAGAAATACTATTATCTCCATTCTTGATCAGCTTATACGCTTAAGAGTTCTTAAAAGAGATGAATACGATGCTATTTTCGAAATTCTAATACTCTTCTATTTGCTGGCTCAACTGAAAAAGCTTTTATATCGTAAGCTCGTTAGAATACGTTATGCCCTTAATAGATTAAATAGATTAAAAGTAGGTACAAGGACTATATTCAGAAGTAATGAATTTCTCACTTTTCAATAGTTTCTTCAGCTGTAAATTCGAAACTGTGGATGGATAGAAAATTGACATGTCCGACATTTTGATACCACGATGAATTCACAAATATTTGTGCAGGCCTGAGCAGAGGGGGAAGAGGGTGTTTCCTCCCGGGCCCTAGTTTTCTTCAGGGCCCAAGTTTTTCTTTAAGGCCCACTTGAGGTCCGCGACTTGACGCATCGGTGCTAAAAATCTGCCTTTACGTACATCTTTTTTTTTTTGCTCTTATTACTTTTCCTCCTGTCTTGGGTCCGGATTTTCTCTGCACGACGCTGTATTTGTGAGAACTGAAAATTGTTTAAGAAACACGTTGTCTTTTTATACTAGACTGGACATTACTGATTTTTTCATTCTCAAACTTCCCTTCTCCTTTCTCAAAAAAAGCCTCTGTTCTCATTAGTCCGTCTAGAATCGCAATCTGAAGCAGTATGACCGTATACCCGAAGTATATAATTATATCTTTGCAAATACTTTTCATAATTGTATGCTCTAACAGAATTTTTGGCTAGGTTTTTAAGAAAAACAATACCTATTACAGCCGACCTGATATGAAGGAGGGGTATAGGGTGGATAGTGTCGTTTCAAATCTAGTGAATCTAGTGAATGTCCAACTTTTGGGTGCATATTTTTTTCACACACGGCGCGGCGGGTATTCATGAAATTCACTCAATATTTGACAAGAAACTCTTCTTGAAAATGCAAAAAGGTACTTTTTGTTTCATCAATATATCTTAAAATAGCGCATCACTCAAATTTCGAGCGGAACTAGAGAAGAGGCAAATGACTGATAATTTTAGATTTCGATTTCATATAAAAGAGCAAGTCACAGAAACTAACACATCCAAATTTCAGCTTCCTAAGTTTGGAGGGGAGTTAAAGCAAAAAACAGTTTTTTCGTAACGTTTTGAGTCATAAAACTTCTTGAATCTCCATACATCCTCACCAAATCAATATGACCAGAATATGACCTCTTGAATTTGGGTCAAAATCGTTCCAAATGGCGGATTATCAAAATTTGAGTAGATTTTGAAACGCCTCAAATCAATAAAAATGTATTTAATATGCGAGCTAATAGAATTATTCGGGATAAGAAACATAATATATCACTGGGGGGAGGAGGAGGGATTATCGACCTAAAAATATGTGTGGTGGAGATACACGAAAGGTCGACATTTTCTATGTGTGGTACTGGTGGTATATGATAAAATGAGCCTAAATGACTAACCTATTCTAATTTTAACTTCCTTTCCAAGTGAATTTTGAAGAGAATTCTAGCAAATGACGGTTTATAGAAGGAGACTTACTGCAAAAAATCTCATGAATATTCCTTATCTCATCACCATATCGATCTAGAAAGGTCAAACTTCGTGTGTAGGGTTAGTTGATGACCAGAATATGACTTCTCAAATTTGGGTCAAAATGGGTCCTAAATGAGGAATCGTAAAAATTTGAGGATTATTTGAACAGCCTCTAGTAGCTGTAATTTGAGAAAATATGTGTTCATATGATTATTGCATAGCATTAAATATTAAATACTACATTCGTTCGAAATTTAACTTCTAAAGTGGCTTTAGAAGGGATAGGATAGGGGTTTTCAGACTTGGTACTGGTTATGGCCTACAAACATGAAGGGATTGACAATGCTAGTGTTACCGGCGTTTACTGGTTGGTTAAATGATAACTCTGAAGTGTGGGACGAATACTATTATTTAGTGTACAAATATAGTGAAGCAATACCATACCATTCCAAATTGGGATGGTCCCTTCCTACCCCCGCAGCCTATCACGCATGTCATGGTATTACTTCACTATATTTGTACACTGTGGCATAAGGCCACATGTTAGCCACCTCACCATGCAGAGGTGAGGTGTTTTTGGGGCAAGGCTTTCAACACCGAGGGGTCAACTCTCGCGCACATCCTTACTCACCACCAAAGGTGAGCTTAGATGGGATTACATAATTATCAGTGCAAAGCACCAAGAAAAAAAGAAAGCGAAGTTAATTTTAAGTATTTAATAATAAGAAAATATTACATGAAAATTTCCCTGATGCGACAAGAACCTAACAGACCTATATCTTCTGTAACATGTATAAATGGTACGTTACTTATCTTAATTACTCTTCACTGGAGGAGCCAACATTAATCCAGTACTATCTGAATACAGAATAGACACATCCGAATTTAAGGTGTTTTCCACGGACACGTACACATGAATAAAAAGATTATTTTTTCAAAACGATAATTAAATAAAAACACGGTCTTGAACGAAATGAAAAATACACGCTAATCTACATAGTTTCGAGTTCACTTTAAACAGAATAAAAAGAAAATCGAAACTAAATAGGTAATGCCTATCTTTATATAATACACTCCATAAACGCAAAATCTTCTGGTCGTTCGTGTACTATAGCTAATAACGAACTGTCTTGCCATACCGTACCTTACTCGTATGTAGGTACGAACCACATAGGATGCAACTCGCGTAAATACCTGAAAAAGACAGTATGCTTCATACAAAGCATTGTATCTTCGAAAAAGATAATTTAGTGATTCCAATGAATCAAATGGCCGAAACGAAACAATTTTGAATTTTTTTATTGGATACCCGGGGTCTCCAATGCCACAACACTTAGTTGAGTACGAGGTCCACCTGGCTTGCGCGGCGTCCGATACTCTTTAAACAAAGCGCTTATTGATATAAATAAAATCGTATGAGCAGTATGTGTGTTGCCTTCCGAACTGCCAAATCCTTATGTAGTACTTCGCACACCAGTTTATCTGCGAGAAGTAGTTGGGAAGCGAAGTACTTCACTATTTATAAACTTGAATAAGCCCTAGTTAAAAACTCAGATACAGTAATACGGCATATCTGCTCATGCTTTTTTTTTGACTAGCAACGTCAAATATTTTTTCATTAAAATTTCTCATAGAAATTTTGCAACATCAGAAAAAAACCTTTAATAAAAGCATCCGTGCGCTTCTACTGACGTTAATAAATTTCTCGCCAAAAAGATGACGAGAAACGACGAAAATAGCTTCACCCGGCCAAATACGGTTATCGAGAGAAAAAGTACCTAAACTGAATATTTAACATTCACCTGGTAATTTGCTTCAACTAAGGTAGAGAGTTCTCTTGAGTATCGTCTGTTCTAGTGGTTTTAACGTACCGATACACATATAATTAAATTATTACTGTTTACCAACCATCGAAAGCACGTCGAAGCGGCGAAATGCACGTGATGATTATTAAATTATGCGAACGAGACGACTATAGTATGATCGGTGAACTGTTACAATAACCAGGTACTATGTAGGTAAATTTTGCGAAACGAATTTTGATTATGATTTTCGTTGTTTTTACGTCGTAAAAGTCGCATTTCTCTTCATACAATCGATTTATGATAGCGCCCACAAAACTGGTAATTGCGAATCGAGATCGTCGTAATTTTTAGACAGAAAAAAAAAAATACACCAGGAACCATTTAGAGGTGCGTATTGGCGAAATTATTGGCAGGTTGAACCAGCACTGGGTCGTGTTCACATTGACCCATGAGATATAGGTAACTGGTGTACCAGTGCCATCAACGCGTATATTGAGGAAACGAATGGTAGGTCGAATATACGAGGTGGATGGGAAAAAAGCGCATCTGTAATGCGAAACCAGTTCAACAAATGCAATTTTCAGTCGATAAATTCATCGAATATCGTAACGGAACCGGTTACAGTACACGTTAGCGCCTCGATTACGTCAGTGAATTTTCAACAAGGTAAATATTGTCATCGTCTCATCGAGCTTCGATCGATTACTATCTCGACGCGGTGGCGAAGTGCGAACAATGATAGCTCGAGGTATTAGCGACGCGACGCTTCGACCCGGGCTAAATCAGCCGATACCTGTTGCTGGGAAATCAACAGCTTGGTACGATTTGATTGGAAGATAAAAAGCGGCGTCGTCCGCCATAGAGTTTCATTTAAAATGCCATCCATTAGAGTTGGCGTTTTAATATCGGAAAATAATAGCCGCTCTCGTTAACCTACCTATGTGTTTTATTACGTTCGGCTATAAAATTATACATTCGGTTTGGCGGCGACCGAGACCATAATTCATGGCGGTGCGTTTACGTTGGCGAGAAATTTCAATTTTAGATATAAAAGCGAGATAACCGCTCTCCGTACGTACTTTCGCTCGATGGTGTCAACCGACTTAATGTTGAACTTGACTGTCACTCTTAGCCTTTCGATATCTGTATCGTTTCCTTTAATTAACGATGCAGAAGTGTTAAAGAAGAAAGGAATTGAGCTTAAGATACTTTACAATGAAATTGGAAATTTACCATTCGCCTATTCAATCGCACGATTAATCCATTCACAATATTCACACGGTCATCGCAGATTCGTAGGTAAAATTCACATACATACGAATGAGCGATCAGTTTTCCTTCCATTATCTCTTCGCGTCTATTAATTCGTTCCCGTACGTGGTCGCCGTTATTACGAGTAGAATATTTGACAAGCGTATACAACACGTAAGTAATCAGTGTACAAATGTAGCCGTAATTATACGCATCAATCTTGATGGCGGAAATTCATTTCACTCGAAGGTTTCATTGATTATTTTAAATATATTTACTCAACAGAAAATTTACCGCTAATTATGTTCTATTAAGCGGCTAGCTGACCGATCAATATATATATTTTTTCATTATTTTCGTTTGAACCGTTGAAAACATAGAGCTTAAAAAAATTACCTATTGAGTGTAGGAATTACCTATGATGATAGAACAATGCGAAGAAAGAAGGAAGTAAAATGCATGCCGATAAGAGTTATTTTCCATTCGCTTTCATTCATCCGAGCGAATTATTTCCAGATTATCGAAAGCAACGATTCGAGCTTGATGAATAGGGAACAAAGTTAATTCTTCTTTGATAGCTTTATGTACCAAAAAGAGTTGAAATTATTTCCTTAGCGAAGGAATATAGCTGGAAATAATGAAATTTTGAGCAATTTATTAGACATTCTTACGAGCCAAATAGAATGAGGTAGAGGCGTAGAGTTCGGTGATATTTATTTTTATATTTTGCATGATTATTTTACTTAATTACGAAAAGTTCTGCAGAAAACATGAGAACTACTTAAGTACGTATTTAGATTGGAATGAATGAAGGATAATAAAGGAAGAGGAAAATATGGCACAGGGTACACCACTGGTAGATTTAGAACGATTCGTAAAAATTGGCCTACGTATAGCATAGCCGATTTTAGGTGGGAGTGGAGGTGGTGGTCTTCGAGTCTAACCTCAAAAACTTTTTTTTTCTAATTAAAAATATAACGAGGGGAAATAACCCCAACACTATTTTCGCTACACATCACCCTTTTCGTAATTTTAAACAATTTACTAATATCTTTACCATTTGACTGTATGGAACTGAACCCTTCCCCCTCACGCCTCCCCCCTAAAACCGGTACTGATGTATATGGTACTAAGATAGAAAATATTCAATGTTTGGTTGAGATTGTATGAGTAAAAAATCAAAAGTAAGTTTAAGCAATGTTCAGGAAAGAGCTGAGAAACACCCAGGATGTAAGTTATAACAGAAGAGATGTAAGAGGTGAAGAGAACCTAATGAGTTAATACTGTTACTGAAATAATGGAATAGATGAATAAATGAATGAATGGATGGGTGAATTAGAGATGTTTTAATATGAGCCAAAGTGGCATTTGTGGATTACATTT
This sequence comes from Phenacoccus solenopsis, assembly GCA_009761765.1. Lineage (NCBI taxonomy): Eukaryota > Metazoa > Arthropoda > Insecta > Hemiptera > Pseudococcidae > Phenacoccus > Phenacoccus solenopsis. The sequence goes on along the minus strand of CM019752.1, from coordinate 7,801,007 downwards.
TACATAAGTATAGATTTGATGAGGATAAGTCTTTTTATAAATGAACGAATATTGCATGATTTGAGCAGGATTCTGGTATCTTTGCAGAATGTTAGCAATGTAGAAAGTATATATAATCTATTTTAGACTTAATTAGTACAAGATATTATTATCTCCATGTAGATATACCTATATACTTAAGTTGAATATTTTGATATTTCTCGTTTTTGGATAACTTTATTTTTTCAATTTCAAATTATTTGTCTGCTTTGGAAATTTATTCATCCATTTTTGAATTTTATGATCCTTCTTTTAGGGATATATTTGCTTCATTTTCAACTTTTGTCACTGTCAAATATTTATTTTTTGAACATTGTTCAGTTTTTAACACCTATTTCAGTTTTAGACTTTTTTTGCCTTTGAACTTTTTATTTTAATTTTTACGTATTTTCGTTCTAAAAATTCTTTCATTCATAGACCTTTTTTTTTCTAACAATTTTTTTTATTTTGGAACTTTTTTCTATTTTTGAACTGTTGTTTTTTAGAATATTTTTATTTTTCTGCATGTTTTCATTTTTGAATATTTTTTCTATTCGGACTTTTTGTTTTTTTTTTATTTTTAAGTTTTTTTCTAATTTTGTAGATATTGTGTTATTCGTTCATTTTCGAACATTTTTTCACTATGATTTCTCACTGTAGTACCTATGTTCATTTTTTGTCTTTTTGGAACATAATTTTTTCCTTTTAAGGAATTTAAAAATTTCTGCCATTTTAAACCTCATTTCATTTTTTGGCATAATTTGCTTATTTTCAGAACTTTCGGTTGTTTCTGATTCAAATTACTTTTTTAAATTAGGTAGTTCAGTGAGCTTCAAATAACTTGAATTTCTGAAAAATATGGACTCAAGTGATTTCTGCTGTGTGCAAGAGGTACTATACGTATCCTAAATTCAAGTTCTTAAGTGTTTTTGTAGGGTATAGATAAAGATTTTCAGTCTTGCTATGGCATCCTCTCAAGAAGATTGCCAATCTAAATAAGTCTTCATTGAAAAACTCAGCTTCAACATTGCGATATAGCCGTTCGTTTTTATTTTTGAACATGTTTTTCATTTTTTGTCTTTTCCGAAGTCCATACATTTATTTTTGAAAGAAAGAATTTATTTAAGGGTTTTCTTGAGAAATAATCGTACGATGTAACAAAGCGTCTCTACCAGTTTCTCTGAGCTGCTTCGAATCGGTGTAGTGAATTTATCGAACTCAAGTATAATATATTGATGTACAAGAGAGTGCATATTGCATAACTCATATGCCTTTGTCTGCTGAATGATAATTTTTTGATACTTTTTTTTGTAAAAGCAAAAGAGTTTTAAAATGATAGCTATTACAGCATGTTTTCGTCATTATTACGTATTCCTATACTTTAAAATATTAATGAATTTCTTCTCCCAAAGACATGAGAAGTAACGCATGTACAAATAGAATTAATAAAGTAGGTAATACGAGATTAATGTGCGACCTAAAATAAAATAGGTAAAGGGTATAAATTCGCCATATAACACTGAAGTAGTTGAGCTTAAAATTTACGATAGAAATAATTCAACTCTGTTTTAAAACAGTTATTATCTAAATGAAGATATACGAATTATTGATGAACTCCCCTCAGGGGTTCAGCATACTACATGTACATATAAGTACACACGAAACCAGCTTGTGTCAATAACAGTAGTTGTTCGATCGCACAAACATGTATTTATGCAAATATTTCATTTTTCCTTTCAAACAGTTAATTACAACCGAAATAGTGGCAAACTATAATAAATTATAAACTCTAAAATCTTATCGATTTCAGCTTCAAGCCTTGCGAATAATCGAAGAGTAATATTTTAGTTTGAATGTTATTATGCGACGACGTCTAGACGACCGTAGCACAGGTACGCTGCATACACCGGCAGCAAGGTGCAATGCACATGGCGAGTTCTACAGAACGATGCCTTGAAACATACGTACTTCGGTATTTCTCAACGCGATGACCTCCAGACCCACATATCAATTACGTGCGTTTTATTGTCTGCTTGCTCTCGCGGTATTATTTATTATATGTTTATATATGTTTCGGTATTCCTCTTCGACCAGTCTTTGAAGTGGTAAAAAATTTCTCGAATATTTGTACTCGAATTGCGTATTCTTTGCTAGCGACTGGGATATGATGTCGAGAAAACTGTAAATTTATAAAATTTTGAAAGTATTTTGTCTTTATATTTCTTCTTAAGTAATCGATTGAGATTTTCTGACAACAAATGGGCAGATTGAAAAGAACCATGAAAAAAAATTGAATTTCATTAGCTAGATACATAATATATTAATCTTTCCATTGAACTAGTTCTAAAAATTGATTGTTCGAATATTTTCAAATATTACATCGGCAATTGATCATTTTTTTAACCATCGAATAAGTAATCGTTTAATTGGTAATTATTTATGCCCTAAAAAATCGGCTTAATTTTTTTCAATAATTTTTTCAATTTGACGCTCAATTTTTTTTTTCAATAATGGTAATTATAAAGAGCCCTCAGGTATTTATTTTAAATGAAAATCTTTCTTTACGTCTGTTTCTTTTTTTTTTCATTTTTTTTTTTTTTTTTTTTTGAAATCAATTCATTTTTCAAAATCTTATCTTTTCATTATGATTGCTTCACAAGAATTGAATTAAATTGAGTTTTTTTTCTTTCATTAAATTGGTTTTTTTCGAAAGCAATGCTGATTAATCAATAAATTTAATCAAAAATATTTTTCGGCACTATTTCCAGAAATTTATGATTATTTTCAAGTTTAAGAAACCACTTGATGAAAATATGTCTCTCTATATATTAAAATCAAAATAAAATCGGTTTTGAGATGCGCGCGCATCCTTGTCTCTCTATACCGGGTGTCTATTCGATTCGGGTACCCTTAAGCGCAAAATTCCCTAAAATGGCTATTCAGTTAATTCGAATAACTTTAAATATGCGCTTGGTTGTCTCGTTAATAACATGAAAAATCTCAAAATTCTTAGCTTTGAATTATTATATTTCACGAATCTCATATAGTGTACCCTAGGGATTTTAGCGCTCTAGGGTACCCGAATCGAATAGACATCCGGTATATTAAAATCAAAATTAAATCAGTTTTGAGATGCGCGCGCATCCTTGTTCTGAATAGCAGGTATAAAAGGTATATAAAGCATAGCACGTATACAAAGGGAAAAAAGGAGATAAATTTTAATAGAAGCTTTGTACATGGGCAAGAGCAAGGGGAAGTTGTAAAATTGTTTAAAATGGGAGTATACAAAGGTATAAAGGGGCGAGCCCATCCTGAAAGAAAGAACCCTTGGTGGGGGGTAACAAGGAAGAATGAATTGGGTTGTGCAGTTTGGAATGTAATTACAATTTTTCTAGCGTAAAACACCTAATTTGATTTTCAGAGCTCCTTTGTTTCAGTCGCTCGGTAAATGTAATTAACGACTCGCTGTTTCTTAGTTGTTTCACTGAGGCTGAAAGTACGATTTATTTCATTTTCAGCGGAGTTTTTATCAAGCTATATTGGCTACACGCTCAATGCAATAGGGTTTCGCTTTGTGTAAATCGGTGAAGTTGAAAATTGTATTTAGAAGCACAAAATTTTATCGCTTGAGTAAATGTTAAAAAAAAATATGAAGTTATTTACTGTTTAATAAATACATTATTGTTTCATCACCAACTGTTGGGGTGGTAACACTTCCATCATGTGATTTTTGTTAGACCTATTTGGATATCTTTTTTTTCTCTCGTAAGAATTGTGTGTTGTATTTGGAGTTTTCGTTATTATAAAAATTATAATGTCAAAATGTAAAATTAAATATAACGCACTTTGTAATTTCGATATTTAATTTCATTGAACAACACTAACAAATTAATTAAAAAACGAAACAAAAAATCCATACCAACGTAATATCTGACTTCTAAAAACAATGTTCGCTGATTGGCTCTCTATGGATATGATCAATTCGCTGATTGGCTGCTCAATGAATACGATGACGAATAAAGAGAAAGAAACCCCAATAAAAACGACAGCTTTTACAGCCTACCTGTGGGTCTTTAAATGTTTGCGTTTCAGAGCATTTGCAATCATCTGACAAGTGCCTAACTTTTAGATATATATTTCTGCCGGCGCGTAACTCCAGCGGGTATTCAATGTATTCATGAAATTCGCTCGAAATAATGGTGAGAGACTCTTCTTAAAAGGTCAAAATTTGTATGTGAGGTTATTTGGTGACCAGAATATGACCTCTTCAATTTGTGTCAAAATGGATTCAAAATGGCGGATCATCAAAATTTCAGTAGAGCTTAAGGAGCCTGAAACTACTAAAAATGTAATTAATATGAACTCATATGATTATTGGGAATAAGAAGCATACTGTATCCTAAATTCACCTTCACACATAATATTGGAGGTAAAAAGAGACCTGAAAATATGATGGGGCTACATGAAATTTTATTGTGATGTCATATAATAAAATGAGCCTAAGTGACTAACTTATTCCGATTTTACCTTCCCAAATATATTTATAGGGGAGTTAGAACAGAAAACAGCTTTTGGAAGGATATTGCTGCAGGAAATTTCATAAATCTTCCATATCTCTCTTCACTAAGTTGATCTAGCGTGTCAAGGGTTTGTTGATAAACAGAATATGACCTCTTGAATTTTGGTCAAAGTTTATCAAATTGGCAGAGTATAAAAATTTGAGGATAATTTGAGGTGGCTCAAGTAGCTGTAATTTGAAAAATATGTGTTCATATGATTATTGTATAGCAAGAAATACTACATTTGTTCTAAATTTAACTTAAATGGTTTTAGAAGGGATAGGGCAGGGGTTGTCAGACTTCATACCTGGTATGGCCTGTAGACATGAAGGGGTTAGCAAAGTTATTAATTTACAAATCTAAACAGTCCCCAATTGAAAACTCAGCTCCAGTGATGCGGCATGGCTGCTTACATCCTTATCGAGATTATCTTTTAAAAATTCATATCTTTGTCTTCGAACTGCACCAGCAGGATGTCTAGTGGTTCTTCTCCCTTATCCATCCTTTCTTACGTATTTGGGTCGTTGGAATTTCATTTCTAGGCAGCTTGTATATTAAATATTTGATGTTCATTGTTCCCCATCCGACAGAGGAATAACTTAAATTTACTGAACTGGTTCGCAGGGACGAAACTAAGGGGGTATTGGAGGTCAGAACACCCCCCCAATATTTTCACCAACCAAAAATTCGGCACATTTGATTATTTTTGTCGGCAATTTCAACATCTAAGCTTCGAAAAATGAGATAGAAGTAAACAAAAATGATTAAGATATTCGGAGTTTCAGACTCGCTCGTCTTTGCCGACTTAATAATTTTGCGTACAACGTAATGCCGAATTATCACTAATTTATCAAGCAGAAAACATTTCATTTCTTTTAATGTTTCCTGTAGTCCAGTGAAATTAGATTTGTAACCGGGACAAATTGAGGGTCAAAATTTTTCTGCGGAGTCTTGTAACCAATAGTGTCCATAACTACCCCTAACTTTTCTCCAAAAATCCCCCTGTTGCTTCTCCACATTTGTCCTCCCAAACCAGTTTTTTGCCCATAACACGCATCCTAATCTACATACAGAAAAAAAGTCAAATTAAAAAATGAAGATATTTATACCCCGAATGATTAGGTCAAATTTTGAAAATTTTATGATACATCAAAAAATGTTTTAAAAAAATTGTTTTCAACAATTTTCAAATTTTTTGTGTGCAAGGGCGATATTTTGCCTTCTGAACTTCAGAAAAATAATTATTTACCTATTTTTTCAATAATCAGGGGCTTTCAAACTGTTTCTAATATATATATGAAAAATCCCTATTATTCCTGTACTGTTTTGCATTATATTCGATACTACTCATAACTATACTACAAATAGATCAATTTTCTAGAAAAACCAAAATTTCTCCCACTCCAGTGGTTATTTGCACGATGAGGATATGAAACATTAGCGTAATGCGGTGGAGTATATCAAATGTTGCGCTATGGTCCTAAGCGCAATGAAAGTGGCGCGTTTCAAAGGCGTTTTCTCACGACTGTATCAAGTTGAGCAAAAAATGTGTAATAATATTTTTTGTTGGAAATTTGTTCAGCTTCATTTTTTAATGAAACTTTTTTTCTGGATTTTCGGGGAGAAGCAAGGATGTGATTTTTGGGGAAAAGTTAGGTGTTATTATGGACACTATTAGCTACAAATTTCGGCAGGAAAATTTTAGCCCTCAATTACTCCAGGTTAACACGTGTACTGGACTACAGATTCAGCTTCTCAAAATATCGTTCAATTTCTTCTTCATAATCAGGTAGTTAAAGGCATAGGAGAATAAGAATGGTGAATCTGGCCCGGAGTCCAATTCGATGAAACTTGGGTGGTAGGTAAATAGGTACCCTTTAGAAACTTCCATTGCCAAAGTTTCAGATCCCCCGCCCGCGCCCCCTCGTTTTTGAAAAATTAATTTTTAATTAAAAAACTAATTCGAATTTTTCTTTTACGCAATATGTAGTTGACTGATCTTATTGAAAATTTAGTATGTTGTACTGCTTCATAGGGGTTCTCTTGGAAAAAATTAACAACCTCCAAAATGATTTTACCTACATTAAAAACCGTTTTTTAACTTAATTTTTTTTATCATGGTAACGCTTTGACACAATTATGAAATAGATATTTTTAGATGTCCCCTTGACCCCCGAACCACGTGCAATTTTTTCAGATTTTTCACTCGGGTACACCATGTTGAAAAATGGCTAAAACTGATGATGGTTCCAAAAAAATATCATTAAATGTGAGAAAATCAACTTTATAGGCCTACCGGTAGCTTTTTAAAACCAGAAGAACTGTTTAGTTTTCATCTTTTAAACTGAGCTACATATCTATTTGATTGTTATTTTAATGTATCTTATAAACAAATCGATGTAATCGTTAATTTGTTATAGGATAAATAGGTATTATTATTCTCGCTTTATTGTTTTTTCCATTGCACACGAATACCTACTCAATAAATTGCATTGCAGTGATGTAATATAAAAAACTGAGTCGGCAAAAATCATCATTTGAACGCTACTAAGTCGGCAAAATTAAGGGTACTCCACCCCCCAATATATTATCCTAGTTTCGCCCCTGCTGGTTCGTTTAAAAATATTTCGTCATTTTTTTTCTTCGGTATTAATGTTTTCATTAAACCATCATGTTAAACATAATATCTAATGCAATAAAACCGTTGTGATAATATTCAGTAAGAATTAATTTTAATTCACGAATGTAATTATCGGAGATGTCCTTTGTATATTTTCGTTCAGTATAAATCCTTCCTTATAACCTTTGGCGATTTATACCTTAACAGATAACCACGCTAATTTACAGTATTGAGAATACTTACAATACCGTCGGTTTCCAATCATTCAAAAAGACCCACCAGTAGCGCACTTCATGCGAAGAGACGTCTCGAAATTTAAAGATGATTAAACTAGAGTAAGGATGACATCGACTAGACTGTACTGGCAATCGTATATCCCTTCTGTAATGAAATTAATCTCTTTAATGTCTTCTCTTATTACGCTGAGTTATACGTAAGTTCAAGTCAATGAAACGAATACTACACAACTTTACGTTCGTACAAGACCGCAGACGATTAGTAATACCATAGATGAACGTATGTGATACCTACACGAAAACCAAATGCCAAAATAGTAAACGAGACGAAACCATCACCATTGTAATTGAACCACTGTAAACATTCCGATTGGAGTGATTAATTCCCTCAGAGGCTCGAAGTTTGGTCTCGTTACATACGTATGCTATTGAAAGATACCACAATCTTTCCATCTGCACCGTTCTTTCGGTTAGCTAGCAGTTTAATTATTTACTAGTACCTACGCGGTGAACTAGCGACAAACGAGCACCGATACGACGATACCGATATGATTTTTAATTAATATCGAATTTCGTGCATTGCGTAAGAATTTTTTCTCTAAATGAAAGCCATAGATACCCCTCGTACTTTACGTAACCGCACGGCCAGACGCTTCTTGAGAATAAACGCGAATGAAAGCAATAACAAAAGTGCTGAATGAAGTAACAGTTAATATACTTCATATTTAGATAATCTAACGTCGTTGTGGTTGTGTACACTGTATAGTCCATGTTGTTACATCTTTCGCGTATCGAATAAATGCGTGTTATATTATACGGCGTTAAACGAGACCCTGTAACGATGTTTATTCAACACGTCGACGAAAACACGATTTGTATAGGTCCACGTTGTGTTCGATGATTAGCATATTTTTCCATCAGAAGCTCGATTTGTATAGGTCCACGTTGTGTTCGATGATTAGCATATTTTTCCATCAGAAGCTCGTTTAAAGACGAGCTAAATGGATCGCATTTGTTGGATGATTAAAACGTCGTTTTTTGTCGTAATTAATGTAAACACACACTAAAACACAGCACGCTTCAAGACGCGCGCCGGGAACCTTTGAACGTCCGGGTTAATAAAACATCGAAATTTCTACACTATAATAACTTCATTATTATACATAATATCGATTAACCTACCGTCGGCTGGATTGTGTTAACGCTTGTATTTTATTCTACGCCGACAAACCGGTCAGCAGCGTGGAATTAACGAGTAATGATCCGGTTTGCACTAATAGCGACGTGATGGACGAAATTCACAATATTCATTCAATATCTACTCTATATCAGGAAGGATGTTATGCAGTCAAATATAAACACGCAGCAACCGGTTAACCTATCTCTTTCTCGACGTAAAATAAATTCGTTAATTAATGAATAAAAAGCTGTAATCTATGGTTACGATGTATGTAACGGGGAAAAATGACATTTATTAATAAATAATAACAATAACTTACTCTATATGCTTTCTATGGAGAAATTCCTGTTTTACCAAGTATTCTCGTACAAAGTATACTCTAATGCTATATTATCAATGATGTACTTCGAACGTCGTGAATTACGGCCTCATATATGCTATGTATCGTTATTTTCATTAATTTTTTATCCAATCGTAATAAATGAATCGTCGACTTGGACTATTTTCATTTCAAGAACTTATGGCTTTTTTCCCTCGATAAATCAGTGAAAGCTTCTAATGAGCTTATATTCCCGATAGAGAATTTTATAATGAAATTAATGACCATTCGTTAACTAAATGGATCTCCATGATGTAATATTACAAACTGACGTAATGGATAGTGTTTCCAAAGTATAGTTGCTTTTCCATCTTATCCATTAAAATAATTTACCAAACTAATCGAGGTCTTCAATTGCATAGCCTACTAATGCTGTTAACAGAATAAATTGATGGCGGAGTCAGGAATTTTTTCGATAGAAGAAGGGAAATGTGGTTTTTGGTTTTCAACATTTTAAGTAATATAATGCAATAAGAAATTTAAACATAAGTGATCGTAAGCTTTTTTAAGAACAGGGCATCAGGGTATAAAAATATTAAATCATTTACGTGGTAGCTATGGCTTTAAGGAAAAATTTATCCTAAAAAAATGGCTACCGAGGAAGTAACCCAGCCAAAAATTGCAAAATGGTTGATGGAAAAGTCTAGACAAAGGAAAGGCAATATAACACGTAGGTCTCGTCTCATAAAACCTATTCAAAAGGAGAATCATGCAGTTATTTCATAATTAGCATATATAGTTTTGAGTGAGAATAACCTAAGCCACCCTGATGAATGAACTGGTGGTTATACTCAACATTAACCCTGGAAACGCACAGGAATTTTAACTCCTTCATTACGCACTGTGGGGTCCCTGGGACCCCAAGGTAAAAAATCAACTTAAATTCTATTAGACTGATAATGCTACCTTTATATTTATTTTCTGAAGTAACCAACATAAAATTTGTCATATTACTGCTCCCCTCTCTAATTTCTCCTCTTCCATAATTTTTTTTTATTACTTAGCAAATTGAAAAAATTCACGGAATACCTTAATGAAAATCCACACTTCGATCAATTTCTTAATTACATTCTTCAAATCAATAAAAAATGAGAGCATCTACGTCATCACAAGGCGATATCACAAATTACTTTTAAAAAAAATATTCGAAAAAATATTTTTTTTTTAATGAATAAATAAATTTTGAAAAGGCATGTAGTGTGACAGCTTATGCAACATGTTTTACATAGATGGTTTAAAATTGCCTAATGTTGAATATTTTTTAGCGGTAGGTAGCACGTTACAAGAGGGACTAATAAAGTTGTAAGAGAGGTGAAATTAAACTTGGGGTCCCAGGCACCTCACGGTGCGTTTCCAGGGTTAAGCATGAATGAACGAAATGATAAGATGACAGAAACTACTTGATTCTATTATTCTATCTGAAAACGACACACACACAATAACCAATGATAAGGCGGTGTAAAGATATCAGCGTTGCCAACCCAAATCGAAAAATATCCCTGAATTTCTCGAAAAAAAAATCCCAGGTAGGGGAAAAAATCCCAGATCAAGTTTATAAAATATGAACGACCTATTTTTTTTTTTTGAATTTGAAATTACGATTATCAGATAGTCAGATACATGCCTCTGATGTTAATATAGTACAAATTTATCCATAGTAAAATAATTCTAAAATTCACCTTTCCACATTCAACTACAAATTAGAATAATTTAGAAATTACAATAGAATACCTACTCAACGAGCATCAACTACTTGTGGCTTTTGCGTTTTGCGTTTTGTTTTTCATTTTTCAAAATTTTTCATTTCATTTTCTGGCTTTGTAGTTCGTAATTTGTTGCAGTAAATACGATCGCAGATCATAAAATATAGAAACAACTAAACCAAAAATGATCACGTCTTTATCAGTCTAATATTATGAAATACGGATTTATGGACAATGGATAATAAATTAATTATAATTACATTAAGTAGAGTTGAAAACGAAGAGATTTGAACATTTTATTCGAAAAATTCCAGAAAAATCGCTGCTTTTTTTAACAGAGTAAAAAATCCCCGAATTCAGGGAAATTCTCCCTGAGGTGGCAACGCTGAAAGATATGCAAAACCTAGAAACTGTCAACTGGGAAAAAATATACATTCTCTAAGAGAATCTTGGTTTAACATCTATCGATTACACAATTTATGGACCATATCCACAGGGACGTACCGAAAGGGGGGAGGGGGGAGCTTCCCACCAATTTTTGGTTTTCTCCCCCCCTGAAGAAGGTCCTCGGTACGCCCCTGCAAATCCATGTGTGAGCTCGATTTCGACTCTTTAAGACTTCGGAAACAAAATACGATCAATTTTTGACTTTCCTGAACTCCTAAAGTATTACGATTTGGTTTTAAAATAACATACTTTACCTGTTTTCCTACCTTATTGTATACTTTCTGAATTTTAGAAATCCTTGTAAGATAAAAATCAGTCATATTTCGTCTCCGGAGTTTTAAAAAGTTGAAATCGATTCCATATGATGGATATGATCCATAAATAACCCATATATGTGACATTCTACAAGAAAAGAACAACTTCGTTTGATTTGAAAAAAATAAGATAACCATTTCACGTGACAGCTGATAAAATTTTGAAGAGAATGAGGCTAGAACGAAAAAAATCCAAGGGGGCATAAGTCGGAAAACAACTTTTCAAGTTCTGGACAAAAATGTGAATTTTGGACGAAAAATTGAAAAATCGGTTTTCAGCGGATTCTGGTGGTTTGACATGTCTACTATACGATGACGAAGTCACAGATCGAAATTCGATACGAAAGTGTTGAATATATTGAATTTTTATGATTTTTTAATAAAAGTTTTTATAAAAAAAAATGTTTTTTCTCACTATTTTTGTAGCTTTTTTAGTCCTTACAAAATTTTTATATTTGTAATTTTAAAGAAAATTTTTTAATTATAATTGAAGATGTTTATTTCAACTTAACTGTAATTATTTTTAATATTTTTACCGAATAAAAGAAAATTGAAACATAAAAACATAGCGATTTTTGTTCTTTTAACTTTAACCTCGTTTTTCTCAAAACTTAAAGGCTTATAAAATCACGAATTTTAGAGGTGGGTGGCTCGCTCTGGTCTCATTCGAACGAGGATGGTTTCCACTTCTCAAAAACGTGAAGAACTCGATTTCAAAAATCCCGACTTGTAGTACCTTTGCGCTTGAGAGGTCACATTTAATATTGGTGGATCAACGAATTTTCAAAATTGAAAGTTGAAAAAACCAAGTTTTGAGAAAAACGTGTTTAAAGTTTTGCATTCCTTTTTTTACATTTTTATTTTTTTGTCTTTTTTTCTTCAACATAAAAATCGAAATTGCAGTAGAACTAAGCATCCAATAAAAAAAAAGAGTAGAACCAAAACTGTAAAGCATAAAATTACTTTTCAGCATGAAGTATTTATTTTTATGAAAAGTGCTTAATTGGCTTTTAAAAAACTATAATTCAGTAAATTTTGAAATTTTTAGACCTATTTCCATAAACCTTAATTTTGCGAGGAAACTATGCGTTCTACAGAAAAAATATACAGAATCAAAATTGTAGAACATGTTTCCTCTTTGCATAAAGCAGTAAGTTTTTTTCTAGGATGCTTGGTTCAAAAGACATTTGAGAAAAACCTGAACTATTTACGTAATTTTTTCAAGTGAAGCATGAGCAGATCATGTCGGCGTTTTTGGTCACTTGCATGCTCTGGCGGAACTTTTTGAACATGCTACGTGAAAAAGCATGAAATTCTTTATCCGAATTCATTAACACCTGATTTTCAACATTTTGAACCCGAACATCTATTTATGCGATTATCTCGGTTTCACATTTCTAACGAAGTTATTCCTTTTCTTGTAGAACGTATCATGTTGTTTATTTTTGAAAATTCACAATTTTTGATTCTTCAAAAGAACTTACAAAAGTTTAGAGACGATATTAATTTCGAGGAAATTGGAGCAAACAATTTTCTACTCTATTCAAAAATTAAATTTCTAGGTGAAAAATAATTTGAAATTGTCCCAAAATACAGGTTGAAGGCTGAATTTATTCGAAAGTTCTTATAGGGTCGTTTTGCCATTATTATGGTACATGTTTCAGCTTTACAACTTTGAAAAAAAATCAAAATTCTGTACACCCTACAGCGCAGAATATTAGAGGTTTGAACAAGCTTTTTTTTTTACTTTAAGAAAAAAATATTTCCAAATTGTTTGCCACTTTTAGGGCAAGAGCATTAAAGTTTTTAAAAAATGTCGTTTTTATCTCCAGTTGCGATGCTGCTTGAAATGTATGTGAAATTTAATCTAACGCTAAAAATGCACACACCCGGGGATGGATGAATGGAGGCGGGGGGGGGGGATAATTTTTTTTAGAATATAAATTTTCAGTTCACAGGCAAAATATATTTGAAGAAGGTAATTTTTTTCAGTTGAATTTTACCTACGCAATAGAAAAATATTTATTCACAATTTATTAAGGTTGAATTATACAATCACATTTTCGCTAGAAAATTGTGATTTTCAATTTAATTTCCAATTCAGGTATATTTAGACTATACGTACAATAATTATGCATGTTATCCAAATGTTATTAGTTATCACTAAATGTGAATCGCATATGTCTTTCTATAAGTACGATATTCATGTAAACAAAATATCTGCTACAGATATTAACGCAAAGAAAAAGGTCTTGGGGGTTCTGACCCCCTCGCCTGGCTATGGTCATTGGTCATGCACAGACCAGTGTACGATTTTTAAAATGAAATAAAAAAAATTAAAATATTGAAGAAATTTGCTTAGACTAAATATATTCGAATCCGCCAGATAAAGGTCAGAGAAAACTTCAAGGTTGGATGCCAGATGACCTATGATGGGTTTATTAGTTATTATGGACGAGTTTAATTTTAAATCATTGGGTACAAACTACAACTTAGGAACGTAATATTCGACTCGACCACTCGACAGTTTATCCGATGATCTAAATAACTCACCACAGATTCATATAGATAGAGATAGGTATCCATAAACGAAATTATCGACTCGTCCTTACTGAAAATAAGTAAGAATCGATAGATCGACTTGATCTTGATCGTACTAATATCATTGACCTTTGATGCCATGGACAGATTTCCTGGTAATTTTTCGTATTCGTGTATTATACATATTCGTATCAATGCATAGAATGAATATCGAACACTCATGCTCGTATCATTTACACGATACCGCAGAACGACTGTACCTGTTACGTACAGACGTTAGAAAATTACATAGTCGGCGTGAACTTGAATAAACGCGAATTAACTCGTGTTCCGTAGACACCTTCGTTTCGACGATTAGACGCGAACGCATGTACTTACCATTATGAAATAACCTCAACGTCGTGTTCGCTATTAAGCGCTACGAAATGAAATACGAATATACGATGCAAATGGGGTAACAACAATGTCTATTGCCACATATTTTCCGACGATGTACCCAATATCTACTTTAGGGCATTAGGTAAAGGTGAAACATCCATCATAGATCCCTTAAGGTAGAATTTTATTCGAAAAAAAAATTAATATTTTTCCAGCGTCAAATAATGATGACCACGATTTGAAAATCTTGACCTTGCTTTCTTTTAAACCGATTACCAGCCTTATGATTTCGTGATATACCGATTACAAACGTAATACGCAGGAAGTACAAGTCGTGCTCCGGAAACGATCATTGGAAGTGATGAAATCGACGATACCGTCATAGGAAAACTTATCGTCCGATTGTTTTCTCGCAACAGTCGTCGATACATTTCGAGAATTTAATTCATTCCCAATAAATCGCAATCGTGAGAATACAACGACCAGATTATCCCGAACGACGAGAAAACAAAGAAGGGAGGGAGAGAAAGTGGATGTGCCATTGTGCATTGTGCGTCACCTAGTATCTATATTTTTTATTATTTATTTATTGCGACGTGTACGATGAAAAAAAATCGCTCTATTGTAATATGTATACGGGCATCGTGTGCAATCATTTACGATATAATTGCGTCCTTGTGGGTATAGATGGTAAATACAGCGGTGCTTTTTTCATCAACGAGAAGACGAATACTTTTAGGGTTACAAGCACCATGATGGTAGAACAGAGTATATTTTTATGTAGTACTAGTACCCATCGGCAGTTTGTTGAAGCGAAATAAGAATAAGTAAATATCGTTTTTTACTGTACCTATTCGCAGTTACTATATTGTATGTTTATTTTAGAGAATGAAAGAAAACAAAGAGAAAAACGGGCTAATTTTAATTCGTAGATTTTTCCTCAAATATCCCCGGGCATACATATATTTAGATATCTTCCGAATCATATACCTAAATCGCAAACAAGCAACAACACCAGAAAAAGCTACCTATAGGTTTCGTTGTAACGAATGAAATATGTCGTATAGATGTCTAGGTATGTACGTTGAAATTCATATTTAATCGCATCGACCAATCACCTCACATCGACTGTTCTTTATGGGCCACCATGCGATGCTTTTCTTTTTGACACGCTTTGTACGCGAAAGCCGACAATGGCGAGGACGTAATTAAACTTTTGTGTTCCGGTGTTATTCTCATGGTATGAATGCCCATTCTCTTCGACAACTTTATATGCATTTTTGAGACTTTCATTTGTCACCGAAAGATACACTTTCTGCGATTGTTCGACGATAAAATTCCCACAGCTATTCATTTGCTTTTTAAATCGTTCGATTAATCGCGACGATTCTTTCTTTCATTTTCTTCCCCTTATTAATACGTCGCATCGATTAAAGAGAGTAAGTGAAACAGGTTTGGATTTTGTAAAAATATCATTAAATTCAAGTTTCTGAAAAGAGAGAAGAAAGAAATTGAAAATAAGTAGAAGAATAATTTCCAATGAATTTTTACATGAACTTGATAGCTTACTCTTCATTAAAAAAAAAAAATGTCAACTGATCTTTATGTTTTCAAGTCATCAAATGAATCATGAAATCATCCTTCCTCCCTCCCACCCTTGTTAAATTTTATTCACCCTTTCCCTAATAAATATGAAACGCTACTTAGCTAAATGTTTATGCAGTCTAAAGGAAAATTGTCCAGAAATGAAAAAGATCTAACAATGAAAATGGTTAAAAAAAGTCTCAAAATGAAAAACATTATATCCAAAAATAGAAAATGTTCAAAATTAAAAATAAGTTGCAGTCTGGAAAAATATATGAATGATAAAAAATGTCGAAAAAAAAATGAAAAATAACTATCTAAAATCTAAAAAATGTGTTAAACCATATAGTATGTGAAAAATAAAAATAGTTTAATATCTAAAAACACTGCTCTGACATAAAGAAGGAAAAAAGAGTTAAATTCGTAGAAAATATGAGTACCAAAAAATATGAAAAAAATCAAAAAATCTCCCCTCCCCAAAAGTTTTAAATACAAAAAAAAAAGACAAAAAAAAATCAAAAATGGAAAAATTCGTAAAAAAAAGCCTATCATATTATCATATAAAATGTCAAAAAAAGTGAATGCGAAAACAAAAATCGAAAAAACGGTCAAGAACTGAACAAAATAATCTTGAAAAATGAATGTACTGAAATGAAATGCCTCAGAAAATGAAAAAAATTAAAAATAAAAATTTTTCTAATTAAAAGTTGAAGAAATAAGAAAGTTATCAAAAAATGCAAATTTCCGACTACGGATAAAAACAAAAAATATCTATAGAAGTTTAAAATTGAAAAAAATTCCATAAATAAAAAAGGTCCAAAATTTACTCTATTATTTTTACTTGTTTCATTTACATAGCATATACTGCTCCTGAGACTAGAGATACGGATGGATATGCTCAGATTTTGGAGAAAATTGTTTGGCAGATTTTAGATTGTTGAATAGGTTGGTAATTATGGTTTCATTATTGCCGAGAAGGGAGTTTATGGAAGATGGAAGATTAAATTTTGTACGTAGATGTTCATATCGTATGTTGGATCTTCTTAGTCTATAACAAAGTTTGGTTTATAAGAAGTTAAACATAATCCAAATCTGAAAATAATGGATACATGAAAAGCGTCAAAAAATTAGAAAATCTAAAAAATCAAAGCAGTTGGAACTGAAAAAAGTTTGAATTAAAAAAAAAAAATCTAAAAAGTAAAAACGTTAAAAAATGAAAATGGCGCTAATACAAAGAAATACCAGAATGAAAATAAAAGTCCAACAATGAAATTTGTTGAAAAATGAAAAAATGCGATAAATGTTTCTACATGAAGAACGTTAATAAATTAAGACCCCAATTATTTGTAGTTTTTCACGTTGTAACATTTTCTACGAATTTAGCTTTTTTTTCTTTTAGCGAGTATTATTATTTATTTGCTTATCTCTCCAATATTAAAATCAACATGAAATCGGTGTTGAGATGCGCGCGCATCCTTGTTTTGAATAGCAGGTATACGAAGAAAAAAAGGTTGTAAATTTTAATAAAAGCCTTGTACATGCACAAGGGTAAGTCATAAAATTGTTTTGAGTAGCGGGTATAAAAAGTATAAAGGATAGCAGCTATACAAAAGGAAAAAAAGGTGATAAATTTCAATGAAAGCTTTGTACATAGGCAAGAGTAAGGGTAAAGTTGTAAAATTGTTTAAAATGGCAGGTATACAAAGGTATAAAGTGGCGAGCCTACCCTGAAAGGAAGAACTCTTGGGGGGGGGGTAACAAATAAGAATAAATTGAGTTGTACAGTTAGGAATGTCGCAGTACTTGTCTGATGAAATAACTTTTTTTTCTTCATTTAATTTTTATCGCGAACCTTGAAGGGGCGAGGGAGGAGGCACTAGTTTATTTAATTTTTCTATTTGAAAAAGGGCTAGATTCGTACAAAGTGTTGCAACATGAAAAATCACAAAGAATGGCTACAAATTCAAAAAAATATTAAAATACCAAATGAGTCAAAAAAGAAAAAATTCTCAAGAACTCTCAAAATAAAAAATGTGTACAACGATAAAAAATGTTAAAACATATGTGTAAAAAAATGAAAATCAAAAAATGTTTTAATAAAAAAAGACTTTTAAATCTCAGAATAATGTCTCAATACATTTCAAAAAGATTGAACAAATCAGAAAGATAGAAAAAATCACCAGAAAAATGAAAATCATCAACCATGAATATCGACAATATAAAAGGTATAACATCAAAAAGTAAACCAAGTCTGTAAAAAAGTCTATGCTTATGCATAAAAAAAAATCAAAACGTGAAAAAGTTCAAAAATCAAAATACCTAAATTATTAGTGACGAAAAATTGCAAAAAATGAAAAAAAATGAAAAAAAATCATCAATAAATGTTCCATAACAAAGTCTAAATGAAAAAATGAGGTACAGAAATAAAAATAAATACAGAAATGATGAAAAAGTTATTCACAAAAGCAAAAAAAAAGCCAAAATGAAAAATAGTCCTTCGTAAAAGAAAAAATAAAATTCAAGAATGAGATATTGAGATTGAGTCAAAAAATTAGATAATTGTCTGAAATTTTTATTTTTATTTTTATTTCTTATCAGGAAGAATAATACATTCCTGAGAACGCATTTCATCTAGAAGGCTCAGAAATTTCTCTCGCTGCGTATACTATTGTAGCTATGACTGTTGGCGACTGACTACATTTCTAATACTGTAGTACGAAATTATTGCACAGAAACTTCCTTATCATATCGCCATAAATTATCACTACTTACGACAATACGAAAATACGAGCTGTGGTACTCTACGCTCGCATGCTGCGAAAAACGCTACCATAAGGTGTAAAAAAAAATGGACATCATCGTCGAAGAAAACAAATAGCTACATCCAGCATCTCGTGTACTGCGGCCTTGTAAAAAATTATACAATTTGCCGACGTACGAAAACAGAAAAAAAAACACTCATTATAATGATTAAAAATGTAAAAAATTCTACTCTTTGACATCTGAAGGTATTCTGCGCTACGATCGCATCGCTTAGCGTTCCAGCTACGTGTACATCGGCGCTCCTAACGCAGATGAACCTTTTCACGTGTTTGGGTTTCAATTACACAACAATGAAGAAGAGAACGATAAAAAAACAATTATTTTCGAAACAATTACTGACACTATGTCATGTTTTACTAGTAGTCCAAGTACTACTAGAACCAGTTTCCTTTCGTATTACAAGGTTGTATGATCTAACCTTATGATATGGTATAATATACTCATCCTGCGTGAAATTCATCGTCACGTCGCATTTTTCAAATAATTTTTCCAATTATTTTCGGAATTCCTAGCGACCGAGCCGACGCGAATGCACGATAATTCCAGCTAAACGAACGAAACCGTCACATGGGTGAGTACGATTATCTAGACGTACTCCATGAGTTCACTTTCAGTACGTTGATCAACGTACTCGATTCTTTCATCCTTTGTAAATAGAGGTACCGCGTGTGTCGACTCCTTCATGCTTTTTCAACATGCTTAAGCTCACAGCCACCGATAAAAGCAGACCATAGAGCACGTAGTTTTTAATTTCACTCGGCATTGTTTACATCTATCAAACGCAAAGCGTATGAAATCATAGAGACGAGTCGACGAAGCCATTTCGAGTGCCCTATTGTTTCGCGTTTATAACTTCATCTCGAATGTTTACCCGTCACCTGAGATCTCAATATGTCAAATGCGAATGCTCTTTTCCTCATCTAGAGAGATTCTCTCGAGTTTATGAATAGCGGACATTTTAGATGGTTTTAATGAGGTTTTTTCTCAATGTTTCCAACGTTTTCATTTCCTTCTATTCGTTATCTTTGAAATTAAACTTTCCACTGAATTCGGAATTTTTATCGAATACAGTAATTCATTTAATTTTTCTCGAAAATTTTCCATAAAAATAATTTTTTAAATGGGTCCATTTTCTACATGACTGTTTTTCTGGCTGAAAAAGTATTCACTAAAATAAATGTAGAAAACGTTGGTACAACAATATTCGTAAGGCATTAAAGGTTGTCGTCACGGGATATGTTGATGGTTGCATCATACATAACATAGTTATGTACATACCTTACATATGGCACAGTCATAGGTTTTTTCTAGCCACCGTTTTTGAGGATAAGTTGTGATGATATTTGTCACGTTGTAATCGTTGAATTAAGTGGGTACTCAATATCACTCTTTTCTAATATTATTAGGAATTTTTGGTATTACCTACCATTTAATTTTATACTCTTTTTTTTTTTTTTTTTAGACACGACTGATTTTTTTTTCATATAGGACTAGAATTTCTATGCTCTAAAAACAGGAAACAGGCAAAACATGCGCATACAATGCTACCTAAAAAAAATAAAATATGCTTATATGGCCAAATATTCTCGTGTGACCCATCGTTTTGAAGAGAAGAGGATGGAGATAACGAATCTAGAATTTAATCAATAAACAGATAATTAATAAGCGTTGAAAAGACAAAAAACAAGTAAAATAAGTCACTCGATTCGACATTTTTCAAACTTCAGATTTTTTTGCTTTGTGTTTTGGAATTTTTTCGAATTCTTGAGCCCATAATAACACAAAAAAACAATGTTCGAAATTTATTCTCCCAAAAACTAAAAAAAAAGACAAATATTTAGATAAGATTTTCTTATAATGGCCGAAAAACGCTAAAAGCATATTTTATGGCGAAATATGCCCAAATATGCTGTAACAAGTTTAGCTCATTAAACTTCAAATTTCATAATCCGTGAAAATCACTGCCAATTTTAGGATCGCTGATTGGAGGGGAGGGAGAGGGGGAATTTCAGTTCCATAAAATCAAGTGGGAAAGATAGTAAATTGTTTAAATTACCAAAAAAGTTGATTTAGATACCTGAACTTCTAAACAATAACCTAATAACTCTTCGCCCCCTCATACAATATATCCGCCAGATAAATCTCTTCACCAGCATCCAATACCAATCTAAATCGTGCCTCTGGCCTAAACGGCAGTACATGGCACTACTCAAAAAAAAAATAAAAAAAGAAGTTCTGGGAGGGGGAAGAAATTAGACACCCACCCTCCCCCCCCCAAAACCGGCTATGGTGAAGATTTATTTGATATGTCAGATAGAATGCAGTACAGAAAAATATAGAAATCTGAGCCTTATTCTTGCGATAACGCAAGGCGCAGATATGCAACCAGAGAAACCCTAATGTCCTACATCATGCAAATGATAAAGCAGATAGGTATATTTTCTGACCTTCGAGTGCATCATCCACAAAAAATGAATTGCATTCTTTCAATGTCGAATTGAAATCAAAATAATCGTTTTCTTCGTAAACTTAAAATTTTCCGAGACAAATGCCAAAAACTTCCAAAAATAAATACGAGTACCTATGTTGAAAATTGCATTTTTTTGAATAAAACTGAAATAATTATCACATTTCTTCAATTCATCGTTATAACTGTGGTAAATATTGAAAAATATTCATAACCAATTTAATTAAAAACAAAATTCCAAAAATTCCTCATTTATGCCATATTACCCTAAGTTTTCGTTGACAAAAAAAAATTTAACGCGAAAAAAAAATATTATGGTAAAATACCATTGAACCAAGTTTTTCCGGCAGCTACGAAAAAAGAAAAATGTTTCCAAATCCGTAGAAATTCGATGTGAAATAGAGCTTAAAAAACTCAATTACTTCCCGATGAACAATATAAGCCAACATGCTCCAATTAAAAATATCCACAAAGAACTAGAAACATTAATCACACAGAAGTGGGAAAACGATTGGAAATGTAATCAGCAAAATACAAAGCTTTTTAGTATAAAGCCAGAGATACAAGAATGGAAAACAGCGCTCCGAAAAAATAAAAACGAAGGAACCCATCCGGCTCGATTAAAGATTGGTCATAGCCTCGTAACCTACTCGTACCTCTTGAATAGGACTCTTCAACCCACCTGCAAAACCTGCTAAATCCCTCTATCTGTGGTTCATTTACTAACCAAATGCACAAAATACGCAAGACATAGAAATAAACATTTTAAAAAAGAAGACTGCACCATCGAAATCATGCTCGCAAACGAAAATCAAATTATTAATAAATTAATTTCATTTCTAAAAGATACCGAACTATTATCGACGCTATAATAATTAATTTTCTGTTTAACCAAGTAATTTCAAGCTTATACTCATAATAAAAAGTTATATATTTTCATGTGAAATATTTTTTACATCGCAAATGGACAGAGTAGCCGAGCGAGGATAAATAAAGAGAATTAAAAAATAATGATGAAATTAATGTGAATAAATTTTTCTCCAACTTATGAAAATAACTTCTTCATATTATCCAAGTCTTTTTTGATTTTCTAACGTAACTGTTTTATACCCACAATATTTATTTACATTAATTTTCTAATTATTTTATCATAATATTTTTTTTATGCTTGAAAAATAATAAAAAATAAACAGAGAATGAAGTAAAGACATGAATTAAAAATTGTTGGTAATTTCGTTCCAAATTTGAAATTCCCTGGAGAAATACAAAATATGAACCTATTACACTTATACGATGCGTACCTACGTGTTTGTTTACCAAATTAGCATTTTCCAAGATACTTCTTTTATTCTAATGGGCAATTTTTTTTTCAAATTTAAAAATAATATACACGTATTTTTAAAAATCATTTTAATTTCATCTTGCCGAAATATTTTCTCGAATGGAACGATATAGACAAAAAAAAAATTCAATAAATCATTGATAAAATAATGTTCTTCATGGGCATATTACGAGAATATTTTTGTCTCTTTTTCTTTTTTTCTTCTTTTTTTTTCTTTAAAAATTTTAATAAATTATTCCAGTTTTACCAGCTTGATGATCAATTACTTTCAAAAGTGAATGATGAAAATAAACATTTAGTCAGTTTCAAAACGTAAGTTAAAAAAAGGAGTAGATACAGATATGATCCAGAGAAAGAACAATCAATCGATCATATTAAAAATTTATTGCATTTTGTTGTTATCGATTTGTTTTATCGTCTTACATACTCCCAACTATGAGCAGAAACGCCAAATTAGAAATTAGTACGCTTAAACGATCAGAACAGCAATGAGGTGTTGCTTAAGATTTGAGACAGAGGGTCCGGAAAGTCAAGTGAATTTCTAATAAAAATAAATGTCGAAAATGTAATAAGAAATTGAGGAAAAGTAAGGATGTTGTTGCAAACTTGCAGTGCAATGCTAAGGGGTATTTTCTTTCATGTATAAGTATAATTTTTTTTTTAATAAATTAAATTTATTTTAATAATTTAATAAAATTATTAAAATTAATGGATTCAACTTTAATAGGTATAAATCTATGATTAATTCCATAAATTTCAGAACATTGGCCAAAAATAATACTTGGTTTATGACATTTTATATTAAAATTATTTAATTGATTAGGAATACAATCAACTTTAATGTTTATTGAAGGAATTGTTCAAGAATGAATTACAAGTGTTTATGAGTGAAGAATATATGATCAGTCTGGACAGGACAACAATTTCTGCATAATTACATTCAAGTTATCTGCTATGATGAACATTCCAATATGAGGTAGAGGCTGATTTTGGACACATATTTAGTGGCTTCATTTTCTCCAAGCAAAGCATGAGCGAGTATCCAAAGTGAGTTTGACTTCGGCTTCACATTGATGAACTTACTTAGCGTAAAAGCTTGATTCTGCTGGCTACAAAATGATTCTTATCCATTTAGGGTTTCGATAATAGATACCAGACAGCGAGTAGGTTTTGAAAATGCATACCTGAAAAGCTGATTTCAGGAAATCGAGATGTTTTTCTAATCATGCTATTTTTAGTAACAACGAAAGAAATTCATAAACGTATTAAATTATAACGATTTAAATTTTCATCTCACTTATTCATCTCATATTTAAATTTTTTGCCGCACCTAATTTTATATTTTCAAAAAAATAAGCATATAATCTATTTTTGTTGGGAAAATCTTAATCGCCAATTTGATTACTCAAGTCTCATCGTAAATCATAACACGTAGATTTTACATAAATAATCGATACTAGAATCGATAAACAAAGTCGTTACGAATGTCGAAACATTATTCCACTCGTCAATTAGATGGTACGTTTTTTCGGCTTTATTTGAATTCGATCAGGTATACACGTTTTAATTTCCCTTCCGGGGTATCGGCGCGTAAATTCGCTGAATTTACAAGCATGAAATTACCACGTTAATCCGTCGAAGGTTAAAATGTTCCAACACCTTGCAATCAATCATACCAGAAATGAATGATAAATAGTGAAAAAAATCTACGATTCTTCTCCCATAATGGCACTGGCTATTCGCTTCATATTTTCGGCGTACATCACACACGTTAGGTACTTTAATTTTAATACGACTGTTTACTCGTACGTGCCAAGATCATCATCAGTATGCGGGTCAGTGTGGTGAATTTATTAGCGATTTCGTAATCTCTGTCATAACATACGATGGCGACTAAATATTATGTAAATAGGTAATTTTTGGATCGAGTTGTCCTATTACAACTATGTTTAAGCTGATCGTTGATTTCTACTTTACTCAACGAGAAAGGAAAAATACCTCATCTGACAATCCACTTTTCAATCACAAACCCATAGATATTGAAGATATGTAATATATGCAAGGAGTATAAAGTATGAAATAATATATTGCTAGCATTCATTTGACGTATACAATAAAACGAGAATCTCTCGTTACTACGATACCTAACACCACATACTGCAGTTATTACGAATACCCATGGAAGAACGTTAAAGTATAGTAGTATCTAGTTGCTCGTTGGCAAAATATTCAGAATTTCGGTTAGGCCTACTTAATCAGTTGCAACCTTGAAATCATACCTCGACAGCGATACTATTAAATTATTATGACGATAATTATTGCGTAGTATAGAGTATGCATAAAACTGAACGTCGGAGATTATACGTACCGGTTTAGCATTTCATTGTGATACAACGACGAAATCACCAGAGGATCGAACATCGCGTCCGTATTATTTTTATCATATGAGTGGGTGTCGCGATAGGTGTGCCAGCCAAAATGATATGATTTCAGAGAACTATAGTTGGACCTACCTCTCACTCATTTTGGCGGCATATTCTGTAAAAGAATACTCTAGGGAATGCGCATTTGCATAAGTAAATCATGTTTCAACTACTCGTATTGTGGTGTTATGATAGCCTTGTAATCGTGAAATTACGCAATGCAAAATCGCCCAGCTCGTATGAAAAACATTATTGAGTATGTATTCTCAGTCTACAAGTTTAATGTATGAAAAAATGGATTGAACCTTTTATGTAGGAATTGAAAACAAAATAATTCTATTTATAATTATTTTACCCGCAAGTCCCATATTTATTGAGATAAATGCAAAAAACCTAAAAATAATGCAAATTGTGAATCGACATTTTTCAAAATTTAGGTGAAAGATTTTTTGGACTTGGGTGACACTTTATCTAAAAAGTGAATAGAACCATTTGTGTTGTTCAGTGACAGCGCAAGGTGGGATGCCATGGGTAATTTCTACCTCCTCCCCCTTCGAATTTTGTCAAACTGCAATTTTACAATGAAAGATCTTGACATGATTAATTGCTCTCATAGATAGTAAAAAAAAAAATTTTAAAGAAATAATAAATTTAAATTAGCTCAATTCTTAATAAATTTTGATGTTGCGATTATTTTAATCTCAGGAAAATGGTCATGATTGGAAATAAAATTACTTTTTGATAGGAAATTAATTTTTACTTCATTGAAGAACGAATTATGTATGCTAGAACGAAGTATGGAATTAAACAAAAATTTGAGGATATCAGCAAAGAAATTGAAAAATTAAACGAAATTTTCCAAGCCTTTTTTCCATATTTGTGACATATTTTAAGAAAGCTGTTGATTATCACGGCTATTTTTGCTGCTTCAATGGCTGGAAAAGTATTTAAAAAATAGTATTTTATAAAAAAAAAAAAAAACGTAAGCAGCCATGCCGCATTACTGGAGCTGAGTTTTTAATTGGAGCTTGTTTTGATTTACTAATAACCTTGCTTAACCGTTCATGACTACAGGCCACACCCAATACCAAGTCTGAAAACCCTTACCCTATCCTTTCCAAAAACACTTAAGAAGTTCAATTTGGCACAAATGTAGTATTTCTTGCCATGAAATAATCATGTGAACACATATTTCTCAAATTATAACTATTTGAGGGTCCTCAAATTATCTTCAAATCTTGATAATCCGCCATTTTGGATCCATTTTGACTCAAATTTAAGTGGTTATATTCTGGTCACAAACTAATCCTACACACAAAGTTTGACCATTCTAGGCCGATTTGGTGATGAGATATGGAAGATTCATGAAATTTCCTGCAGCAATTTCCCCTCCAAAAGCCGTTTTTTGCTCTAACTCCCCTCCAAAATCACTGAGGAAGCTAAAATCAAAATACGTTTGTCACTTGGGCTCATTTTATCATATGACACAGCAATAAAAAATTTTCGACCCCTCCTGTACCCCCACCACTATTTTAGGTTGATAACCCCGCCTTCCCCCTCCAACATCATGTATGGAAGTGAATTCGGGATATAGTATACAACTTATCCCCAATAACCATATGAATTCATATTAATTACATTTTTACCAACTTGAGGCTCCTCAAGCTCTACTCAAAATTTTGATAATCCGCCATTTTGAATCCATTTTGATCCAAATTCAAGAGGTCATATTGTGGTCACCAACTAACCTCACACACAAAATTTGACCTCTTTAACTTGATTTGGTGGGGAGATATGGAAGATTCAAGAAATTTCATGACTCAAAACTTCCTCAAAAAGCCGTTTTTTGATCTAACTCCTCTCAATATGCACTTAGAAGCTGAAATTTGGATATGTTAGTATCCGTGACTCACTCTTTCATATGAAATCAAAAACGAAAAATTTGAGCTATTTGCCCCTTCTCCAGCCCCCTCAAAATTTGAGTGATCCGCCATTTTGAAATTTATCGAAAAAACAAAAAACTATTTTTGCGTATTTTAAGAAGAGTTCCTCACCGAATTTTGAGCGAATTTTATCCACACCCGCCTGCGCAAGGCGAGTGACACAAAAAACGCAATTTCCTCAAAAACAGGTTTTTGCTAACTCTCCTCAAAATGCACTTAGGAAGCTGAAATTTAAATATGTTGGTGTCCGTGACTCACTCTTTCATATGAGATCAAAAACGAAAAATTTGAGCTATTTGCCTCTTCTCCAGCCCTCCTCAAAATTTGAGTGATCCGCCATTTTGAAATTTTTCGAAAAAACAAAAAAAGCACTTCTGCGCATTTTCAAGAAGAGTTCCTCACAAATTTTGAGCGAATTTTATGAATACTCGCCGGCGCTACGCGTGGGGGAAAAAATATATATACCAAAAAGTTGGACATTTGCCAGATGATTACAAATGGTCTGAAACGCAAAGATTTGAAGACCCCACCCTCCCCCGACCTTCCCTTCCCAAATCAGGTAGGCTGTAATAGCTATCGTTTTTATTAAAAACTCAGCTAAAAAGATTGAATAGTTGTATCATTTAAAATTTCTATCAAGAAAATTGCGGTGAGTTCATCGAAAAAAAAATAAATACTAGGTTGGAATTTTTAGAAAATGTCAACCGTTCATTTCAAAATTATCAAATTAAATTAAATTAAATTAGTATACACGTAATTTATTTTAATTTTGGTTTGTTTTTCATTTTTTAATCGCTGAAAAAAAATTTAAAACCACTTGGATATAACGCTTTAAGGAAGTAAAATTGTGTAGCGGCGTAGCCAGAATTTGAATGTTCATTGGATAGGTAATTATTTTGCTTGGAAACTTGGAAAACATTTTTTTTTCGCGCTTTACACCAAACTAAAATGTATATTTTGTCTTTTGATTAAAAAAAAATAAAGCTTTAAATACTAGCAATGTAAAATATCGATATTTATTACGTGTCGAATTTAATAATTGAAAACTAAAGAGTAACCAAATTTTTACGTTTTTGTTTTTAATGTTTTTCGCTTTTTGGCAGGAGAGTGTACCTAATAAGAGGCGAAAAATGGAAAAAATAACAAATCAAATGAAAAAAAAAAACTTTTTCAAGTTCAAATATACTTCTTTATTTTATTATTATATAATTATAAAATACCATTTTATTCAAGTCGTAAATTCCAAAAGTAAGTATATTTTATAGGTAAATTCGAGTAACTAATCATTTTTCGTTATCTAAAAAAATATCACAAGATATCGATATTTTCGATGTTTTTCAAAATGTAGGAGATATTGATATGTATGTCTATATCGATATGTTTACATTACTATAAAAAATTCCTATGTCATTATTTCAGCCTCTTAAGTAAACCTATAAGGGAAATGAAGAGAAGAATGACTTTTGAAGAAATTTTATTTTTAGTTATTTCTTCGAGAAAATTCCTTACTACGCTTCGTCCATATTCAAAGTATATGCCTATTATGAATTGGGTGGATCTGATAACGTTATTATTTTTCAAAATTTTGCAACAATTTTGAAAATGTTATTATGTTTTTCATTATTTTTCTTTGTTTTTTTTCCTTTTCTTCTTTCAATTAAGCATATTAAAATTACACAGCACTGAAATGAAAACATTACGATTGAAATGTAATCAAATACGTATTATTCAACCCATTTACCTCCCCCAAAAAAACATCTCGAAAGTATGACAGGTAGGCATACACTAGATATTACTGATTTCTCATTTTTCATCTTCCTCCATCCCAGAAAAAGCTGCTGTTGCCACTGAGGGGGTCATTTCTTTAGAGGTCAAACTTGAATCTGGCCTATGTGAAATTTCAGTACGTTATTTAATATGGTAGTCTTGATGAATATACCAAAAACTGAACTTTTTCTGACATTTTTTAGTAGCAAGGAAAGGACAAAGGAGACTGGCATCTGAATTTATGGGAAAAATTTGAAAGAAGTGATGCATCATGCGAGGTGACTCGAGCTCGCCACATTCACGCTGACATGTAAACTACCTCGTGAGATTACGTAAAAGCCACAACCAAATACCAATATAGAAATAATTCTCAACAATACCCGTATCGGTATTTAATTCTACTCGTGTATGATTATCGATATTCTCTCATATTGTAGGCGTGATTGAAATAGTGATGAGTGCGAGGTATAGTCGCGACCAGCCATACCATAAAGATCATTATTTCGCTTCGTAATACGCGTATGCTCGGGTACAATGGACTACTTAGCCGTTGGCCAATAGCCATAGGTCGAGTCTAGCCATGATTCATTACACCTTTTTTGTAGGTATCGCGGACGAGAGTAGAATTAAAAGACTTCCGCGACAGCTGTTTTATGTTTGTTTTAATTCGATAGTAATTAGCCCACTATTTGTGATAACAAATCGGACCGAAGCGAGCGCCGACGGTTATATAAGGACGAGATAAGTTTACTAGTTTATCTGGGTTCGGGTTGCGATAAATTTATCGTGCAAGTAGACTCGTACGTATTGGGGTGTTTAATATCTGTCTACGTATACGTACGCGCGCTATTAATCGCCGTGCTGCGTTTGTTACTTTTACGAGGACCTCAACTCTTTCAGATAGACCTATTTGTTACGGTTTCTGGTGAAATTTAGACATTTTTTTCGAAGCTTTTGTTACCCAACAAGTTGAAAGCTTTTTTTTTGCATTAAAAAATTTCATTAAATGATTTAAAATATTTAAAACCAGGACTCTGATTTACCTAATGATAATAAGTCTTTAAACCACTTTCTAACATCATATGAACGAACCAGAATTTAAAAATAAACCTATATGTAACTGACTTACTCACTCATGGAGTTATGGTTGGTCTTGTGTGCTGAATTTGTAAATTGTTCACCAAAGGTATCCATATACAAAATTATCTTCTGTCAATGTAGCACAGCTTTTCAAATCCTGTTAATAGAAATAAAACCGATTGTAATTTCATCTATCGAACTTTTTTTTTTATTAATTTTAATTTGCATCAAATAATTGTAATAAAAAATACGGTACAACATAAAAACAGTATTCCCGTTATTAGAGTAGTGTTGTAACGCTCGTATCAGCACGAAGCATTGGTGGTTCAGTGGTAGAATGCTCGCCTGCCACGCGGGCGACCCGGGTTCGATTCCCGGCCAATGCAAGAATTTTTTTATCGTGGATTTGAAAAAAAAAAATTATGCTTCCCATTATTGGAAATTCAAATTTTTATATGTATAAGAAGTAATTATAAATAATTTTTGAATAATATAACAATCTTTTTATTCAAAAAAAAAAAAAAAAAAAAAAAAAAAAAATGTTAAATAATGATAATATTATTTCCAAGTTTCTCACTTAACACTACAAACTTGAAACCAGGGCTATTTTCGTTCGTATTATTTATATTTTAATAAATACGTAATTATACTTCTATAATTCGTAATAATGTAAAGCGTTAGATGAAAAGCACAAAATGTGATAAAACTTATAAAAAATGTTACTTGAAATAGTTTTGCGTTCAAAAGTTATATTTTGTGAACTTGAGGCTGAATGATTTTTAGTCATAGATTTATTTCTTAATTCAAGGTTTCTAAACAATTTTTTTTTCTTTTGAAAAAGCATCGAATTTTGCATTTTTTCAAAAATGATTAATTCATGGATTATTTGTCGGTTGATTTCAGCTGATGAAATAAGTTCGATATTTACTTCTCAGAAGTTTTCAAAGTATGAATTATTAATTTGGGAGAGTTGAAACCTTCGGAAGAATTTAGTAGATCTGAAAAAATCGATGATAAATCAATTTGGGTTTAGTAATTGTGATGCTCTAAAAAAAGGCACTGATACTATATGAAACGTGAGCGGAATGAAAAGATTGACATTCAGATAGGAGGTAGAAGACTTTAAAAAAAATTGAACGACAAAAAGGAGAAGTGGAAATTCCTCAGATTTTGCTATAGAGGCTTTGATGGTTATAGAGATTTCAAAATGCCTGAAGGTCAATTGTTGGTAATCTTCCTTAAAAAAAAAATAAATGAAAAACGAAATTCAGCACAGCGTATTACAGCTTGAGACGCATAGAAAGTTTGAAGAAAAAAATAGAAGTTTCTTGCAAAATTCCAAGTACTGCCAAGTTTACCACGGAGTAATAAAGAAAATTAAAAATTTTTCGCTTCTTTCCGATTTCATCGATGTTTCTTGAAATTTAACATCGCAAATTTTTGAACATGTGATGAAAAAAAGATATTTGAAAATTGTGTTTTTGAATTTTTACCTACAATAGTGAACACCTTGAAAAAAGTGTTCAACTCTTTTTTCGAAAATTTCTACACTGAATTAAAGTTCGTTTTTTTCACATCGACCTTGAAAAAAAATTAATAATAATTTTTTACCCATCTTTAATCTACTTTCGTCAACAGCATAGCTTTATAAAAATTTTAATTTTGCAATAAAGCGCAATGTATTATTGTTTTTAAAAAAAATTCATTAGATAAGGTAATCCTCTTAGTCTGTGAACGCGGTTAAGGAGCACTTTTCACATCAGCATTGGTGGTTCAGTGGTAGAATGCTCGCCTGCCACGCGGGCGACCCGGGTTCGATTCCCGGCCAATGCAAGAATTTTACATTTAATTTTTAATTTTTTATTTTTTTCTTCATTATCATTATCAACTTTTTCATAAGGCAGTTCTTAATCGATAATTCAAACTGCTGATTCAATTTAAGAATTTATTTTACATACACGATTGCATAATGGTTTGCCTGTCAAATTACATTTTTCGTACAACTTCGATTCTCATCACTACTCATCTGTTTCGCTTGAAATTTAAAATATACACTTACAATAAAAATTTGAGGAATTTCACAGAAAGTTTTTTTGATTGATTTATTATTTGTGGAGAAAAACGCGAAAAAAAATTAGCTGAGGAGGCCACCTTTTATAGCTCATAATTTTCTTATAAATTAAAATTAGAATTTTTCACTTTAACAAGTTAAAGAGAACTCTTACCTTTTTTATTCTCAAATTTCAAAAGTTTTCATACGAAATCCACGAACAATTTAAGTCTCAAAAATGTCACTTTTTTAGACTTATCAATTTTGGTTCCCATATAGATAACATAATTATAGTGCCAGCGAAGTTTACACCTACACTGAAAAAAAGAACGGTGTATGTGATATAGACCCTTATGAAAGTAGAAAAATATTGACGTAGCTTATAACCTCACCAGTATATAGTGACGTAACAAGAAATTTTCCGTTCCACAGAAATTTGTATCTTGCCGCCTTTTTTATCTACGAGCCCTTAGCATCCCCCCTCCCCCGCTTAATTATTATTATATTCTTAATTTTTAAATTTACATACTATATGCCTCTTTCCCTCGCACTCTTACCATAATCTTATTTAATTTTATTTTCGGGATTGATTAAATTTATAATCTTCTAAACCTTAAAATAGTATGTACAAGCTCTAGCTCAATTCATCTTAAGATAGACTTTTTACATTATTTAAAAATTTAATTTCTTTCTGCACCATTTCTAATAGTTGGTAATTTATTCAGCAGTAAAGTTCCTTCGCTGGAGTTATTTTCAGACTGAAGGGGAAAAAACTCCCTCTATTCAATAAATGAATAAGTAAATAAATAAATAAATAAATGAATAAATAAATAAATAAATAAATAAATAAATAAATTAATTAATTAATTAATTAATTAATTAATTAATCAATTAATGAACAATGTTTAATGATTTTACATAAGTATATTGCATTTACTCGTTTTATAGCAGAAATGAAGCGTATGTAACTCATATCTATTCATATTTGCTACATAAAGCGCCATACTTTCATATTGGAATTTTTCTACTTTCAACTGACTCAAAATTGTCTCCAAATTTATTTTTGCGAAAATGAATTTAAAAACGGTTTTTTTTTACATGTTGTGTATGTGTACACTTGCAAGTTCCTTCTTTTGTGCTAAATTCTAACCAAATCTCACTACATATTAAAATTAAAACGTTGGATTTCGTGTTCCTATGAAAGGTTGTCTCCAATTTCATTGTGGTTAAAAGTACATGGATCATTGCTATGTATTGTAATATTGTGATCAACCAAGCCAAAAAAATTTATTACTGGTATAGAAAGTTTAGAGGAATTATAACTAAATTTCAATTCAAAATTTTCTATTCATTAAAACTTGTCGCCTCCTCCTCCCCTCCTTAGCTACGCCACTGAGAGTATCGGATATTGCAACTCGACAACACATCAACTTCTTAATATAACTACGAAAATAACGAAGAGACTTTTCCTTCGTCTAACCACATAATTGGCAACCATGGGAAAAGGCCTAAAAAAAGAACACCCGACCCTTAATTATTTACTAACTTCAAAACGTCGCGCCGCCATATGAAGCCTATTAAACGAAGCCTACGTCAAACAATAAGACCAATCAGTCGAACCGATTGCCTGTTTTTTTCCCAACGTAATAATTCACCGCATCACGAAGCGAGCTGTTCGCGCGACACGAAATTTAACGCCATTACGTCAATAATATTAATCGCTCGTCCTATATGCGATCACTATGGCTGTGTGAAATCGCGCCTAGAATTACTATACGCGATATTAAAGAATATGGTTCCTTTATTCTTCAAAAGTATGTACATACGTACTACAACATGAATAATTCAATTCGACCAGGTATGCGCGTGATCTATCGCGTACGATAAGGGAAAATGTGCTCGATTTGTTATCGCTGCGTGTGTATTATGTAGTATACACGTTACACACGTATATTGGGTACATGGACTATGAATCCTCGAGATAATATGCTTTCCCACTGGGTGCGCTTGTGTTTATTCTAATTGCGGAAACGAGATTCTATAATTCGCGTATACCAAACTTTTACTCGAATGAAAGAAAAAACCTCAGTGTCACGGTGAACGTTTCGAGTGCATTATTGTTAATATACAATAGAAATTATGCAAACGATTACTACATGTTTAGGTTGATTCGTCGCTATCACTTATCGCGTAAATATACCAGATAAAGGTACAACGGAAGCGATTGAAGATTTGGGGCGCGGTATACCTGTACTCGAAATAAATGATCTCCAGCATACGCCTCCAGTACCCATTAGCCATAGTGGGTTGCGTTAAATTTTCGCAAATACGAATATTCATCAACTCGTTTACCAATGTACTTAATGAGCCATCGCTAACGACAATGTTCTCCGGCGTCCGACCACACGTCATGGCGACTTGATGATGTTTTCGCGTTCGCATGTATACACTTGAGCGAAGTTGCATAAAACGCATATAATACTACACGTAAAATTCATACGAAAAGGAAGCGAAGTGAACTTGACACAAATACGTTGAATCTCTCTCCCTCCACTTGTCGTCATATCATGTACACTGAACTTACATAATCAGTCGCATCCAAAGGTCTTTTAGGTAATTACACAGGCTCGTGTAATTAGGCGACGATTGAACGAATACGCGTGAGTGGTGGACAGACGTTATTAGCATGATCTTGATGGATCATCTTGGGATGCTTAAAAAATTATAATTTTCGGATACCACGGAGGTATTAATTAAAACACGTATTAAGATGGCTTTAGGTGTCTGTCATTGATGATACATTAATACCGTGGTATAGGATTTTATCACACCATTTATCTCACATCTCAGTGGGTGCGTTCGAATTCAATTTCGTTTACGCATTAACATACACGCAAGTGGGACCAGCTTTCGGTACTCCTTTGGTGTATTTTAATTGAATATAAATAACCGGGTACTTATTCTCGTGCATGTATTTAGCACGTCTGTCTCAATACTTTTGTAAAGGTTACATAGTCAAGTTATGAGGAGAACGAGTACCCCGAAGGGCTCCTCTCGTGAACCCATCTAAGTCACGATTTTCCTTTAGATAATTTAATAAACGAAACTTCCACTCGATTAGCTCATTCGGATGTTATATGTTCCAGTATATATATGTGCTGTTGCCGTCCACCTATAGTATAATGGTTCCGACTGGTAAACTGACTCCAATCGAGCCGGCAGAACCGTTGCCACGTCCAGCTCCTGTAGTGCCATCAGCTCGCCGTATGCCGGCGCCAGTTCACGAGTATACGCAAGATAATCCGGAACCGCCGCCGTTGGATCCGTCTTACGTTCCTGTACAGTTTAACTACATTCAGTATTTATCGCCGCATGCGATAGTCTATGTGAGTAATCTGTATTGTCTAGGATACGATTGTGGGTCTGTGCTACTCATTTAGGTACTGTTTAATCAGATACCGATGAATAAACTTGTGTTGAACGATTTCTCAATTTTAGCTGAGTTTTTAAGCGAAACTACGCGCATATTACAGGCTACATAATGTGGGAAACAAGAAGTAGGGAGAGGGGTCTTCATATATTTATATTTCAAACTTTATGTCTATAATGATATGCAGGGTGTTCCATCTCAATAGAACCGCCTTCATACGAGATATAAGAATATTTATGTGACACTCATGTATGATAGTTTGCCTATCTAAGTGGTGAAAGGAGCTACAGGAGAACCATAAAATATTAAGGTGCTGTGATTCTAAAATACGATTCTATAAGAGTTTTCAAAAGTACTGAATTAATTTTTGATATTCTTTCGACACCTGGTGTCCAAAGGAGAGAAGGGGGGAAAGTGAAATTATAAAATTTTCAAAACCAAATGTTAGTTGCAAAATAAAGATTTTCTAATCTATCGAATAAAAAAGTTGAAAAAATTTTTTTTTTCTTCTGGTGATGATAATTTTGAAAAAATTTGATTTCATTATTCGAGACAGATAAAAATATGTCATTTACGCTAAAATGTGAAGTAGCAATATAAAATATTTGTGACAAAATGAGTGTTAGTGGAGGGAGGGGATGGGGGTAATTTAAAAAATTATTTTTGCCTCTGAGCCAATCCATTATGTACAAAAAATTATCACCTATGTCCACCTCAACCCCTCTCCACTCACCCAGAAAATCTCGGTGGGCCGTCATGTATTTGGGCTGATAAGTGAAATTGGCCCACTTTAATTTCCAAACTTTGATGAAAAAAAAACAAACAAAAGAAAAAAAATTCTATAAATCCATAATTTGAAAACTGAGAAAAAAATTGGACTGATTGATACTAAGTGGACCGTTAAAAATTGGATTTCTCGGTGCGCCGCAAAATTTCCCAATTTCTGGATACAGTCTGGCCCCTCTCCGAACTCCTTTTCTGAAAAAAGTACTATCGTAATAGCAGAATGAAAAATCCAACTAAAAATTAGAAACAGAATTGAGAAGTTTTGAATTAAAAAATTTGGGTTTTATCTACTCTTCCTGATGCATCTCATTCAGAGATAGGCAAGATCTAGATCCTAATGATCTTTAGATCATAGATCACGATGTTGAGATGATGTGATATTGATCTAAGATTATTAAAAAAACGATTTGATCTTAAATCATAATTTTTTTTCCATTATCTGAAATCAATTTTAATTTTTTAACGCTTTATTAACATGAATTTCATGTCTGGTGAACACTTTTCATCTACGTATCCCAAATGTCAATGTAAATGTAGGAAATTATATTTTTTCTACATATTTTCA
This sequence comes from Phenacoccus solenopsis, assembly GCA_009761765.1. Classification (NCBI taxonomy): domain Eukaryota; kingdom Metazoa; phylum Arthropoda; class Insecta; order Hemiptera; family Pseudococcidae; genus Phenacoccus; species Phenacoccus solenopsis. The sequence goes on along the minus strand of CM019752.1, from coordinate 7,764,372 downwards.
ATTATTTGTATTTGTATAACAGATAAGAATTAATGAATGATGACATCTTTGTTCGCGCATGCGCAGTAAAGGAAATGAATGAATATGATCTTGATCTTTCTTTGTGATATTAAGATCAGATCATTTCAAGTTGAACGATCTATGATCTGATCTGAGATTTTTTTCATGATCTTGCCCATTTCTGATCTCACCAAGTGTTGCATACTTAATGCAGCACCCGAACTCACAAGATTCGAGCCCTTCTCAGATCTCTGTCTTGTATACTATAACCGGACTTCGTTTTATCATGTATGTCATTTAGTACACATAACATCCAATAGGTAGATAAAGGAACTCTGAATCAAACATTGACCAAAGTATTGTTTCAGAGAGCTAGGTACTGGGTGTGAGTAGCTGATACAATCAGTGGCCTAACTAGGCGGAGGTCAGATGGAACTCGACCACTGGCGGTAGAATTTTTAGGCGGCAAAATTCTGACTTTGTTTTTTCAAATCGGAAATTGAATTTCATAATAAACTTGATGTTTATGAGCCTAAAAATTATACTTGAAAAATTCGAAATTCTTAAACCTCAAATTCAACGCAAATAAAATGATACGAACATGTTTTGCAATCTGTCGTTATTACATATTTATCTTAACATCAATGTATGCTATCGTATATTTTTAACGCTGCCAGTAACATCGCTTCAGCAAATTTAAAATAATAAAAAACTACCTTCGCTCGACGATCACTGAAATAAGACTCACTAATTTAGCGATACTGTCAGTTAAGCGTTAATTTGTAAGAAGCGTAAATTTTGATGATATTATTGACGAATTGGCTGACAAAAAAGCCCGAAACATTCATCTCTTAATAATAGTTTTTTTTTAATAAAAAATTTGTTGGTTAGGTTTTTTTTCTTGGGGGGGTGGGCGTCAAATTTTGTTCGTCCCCTGGCGGGGAATTTTTAGTTACGCCACTGGATACAACATAGATTTCCACAGTATATCGAAGTTATATGGAAATCAGCGGTGCAGGTGCAAACAGATTAACAGCATAATTTATTGAACATGTTTCCATTAAAAACTCAGCTTCATTAATATGGCGTGGCTGCTTAGATTATTTTAATTATAAATTGCTTCCATGGGAAGCTAAAGTTGGAAAAAAAGTAGAGTTTTCGAAGTACACAGTTACATACTCGTGTACAAGAGATAGTCTAACGCGTATCCACGAGGAATTATCTTCAACACGATTAAGATGCAAATGTTTCTTTGTTACAGGTGCCAATGCAAATTAAAGTGCCGACGCAACAGAAATCAGAAACTTATAAAAGTAAATATGACAAAAACGGAAAAATTCTCTCTAAATTATTACAAAAATATCAAGACTACCCGAGCAATTTACAAAAGAAATACATTCACCATTATTTCAACCATCAGTCGGATAAATCGCAGTAAATTTTAGCATCATCTGTGAATATCGTAAATTTTTATTTTTTATTTTAAACATGTTTTTTTTCTTCTTTGAAATATTTTGTTAATAAAAGTCTGTAATTTAATTAAGTTAAGCATAAATTGTATTGCCATAAGATAGGTATGTATTTTCGAATAGTCGTCGTTCGATATCAAGTTATTCGACTGAAATTAGAAGTTAGAGGAATTGAAATGAAGTAAACAGAAGCGTAATGTTTATATCAAATTACGAGTAGAATTTCATTTCTCTCAAGCTATTACAATACTTCGTTTTCAATCGAAGAAATTTGATAACGAACGCGAATCAGCAAGACTCCATATTATATAAAGAGCGTCATATGCCGGTTTTTTGTTTATATTTTTGTAATTAAACGTATTTTATTACTAGATTTTTTTTCCATTCGTCAATCACGGAATTTTTCTTTCCCAGGCATCTATTTACGTAAGAAAATGGATGAAATTTTCCAACACCCACAAAAAATTCAGTTACCAACTAATCATGTATTTATAACATTTTGCAACATGAGAAAGTAGCACAATAAAATTACTGAGTTTATATTTCATTGATGATAAGCTTCTTCAAACCGAAAAATGGTCTATCCTTTAGACATTTTCAATCTTCAAGCGGGTGGTTATTTTATCAAAAAATTTTCTAATAATTTTTCTACGTGATTAATAAAATATTACTCTGAGCGAACCTGCTTGTTCATCTTTTACTAATCATTTTTTTTTAGCTTTCTTATAACAATAAAGAAAAAATTTACTTTTATACCACACCATTCGCATCATGCTAATGAATCTAAAGAATTTCAAAAATATGTTCTATAAACTACGTATTAGAAAGAAAGATTGGAAAAATCTCTGATAAAATGACTATCCACTCGAAGATTTTTTTAATGAATTTATTTTAGGTCGTTCAGTAACTAGGGCCAATTGTGACAGAAATAATATTTAAAAACGAATTTTACAGGAATACTTAATTAGCCTTAAACTAGTCTATGAATAATTTACAATAATTTACACAGGGAGTAAAATTTAAAAAATACAATTAATTCATCATTGGTATCGGAATTGCTTTGTAGAATTTCCTTGATGTTTTTTGCTGATCTGAGGAGGTTGTACTTTGAGCATTCGGCGATAGAAAATGTTTAAAGGATAGATTATTTTTCAGTTTGAGGAAGCTCATCATCAATGAAACATAAACTCAATAATCTTTATTGTGCTACTTTCTCAAATTTTGGAACACTAGATATGGTAAAGTTGACTCATCCAAGAAAAGATTGGTATAGGCAACCATACATACAATAAGGTGATTAAATTTGAATTTCGTTTTGAAAAAATGTTAAATTATTCTGTGAAGGTTTGATTTATGCAACAAAACAATTTAGATGTTTTTAGTTTTTTTTTTTTTTTTTTTTTTTGATATTTAATTAATATTTTAAACGACTAGAGCTCCTTCAATATTGAAGATAGACAAAAATGTCATATGACATTTTTGGTTTACCTTGACGAGTACTATCAGACAATATAGTCACATCATCGAAAAACCATGTTCACTGGAACAACTTCGTCCCCTCTCTATAAGCTTTAAACTCAAAATAAGCCCCTACAATTTTGATGATAAGGTACTACTTCTCAGTACTATAAATTAGACTATCTTTCATCCAGATCCTTGAGTGGCAGTTCATGAGGTTTCATAGTTATGCAAACGATTGTATATCGATATCCTCATGTAATCGAGTTGAGCTTCAACGTGGTTGCTATTAGGTTGTCATCTCCTCTTGTACTATACGGATGATTAACGATAGCTAGCGAAATTTTTTTCGAATGGATGACGTAGATATTATACATATAAAGAGAAAAAAGGTACATTTTTAGTTTTAAATGTTTCTTTCTTTCTGTTCCATATGCGGGAATTTAAAAGATAATTCTTATGATTCTCTTTTTCTACAATAAACATGCTCTGTAACACATACAATGGCTTAGCAAATCTAGTATATGCCTATACATGCATATTAATAAAAATTATCCTCAAGGCTCGATACGTAACTCTCACACTAGGCATACAATGTATGTAAATTTTATTCACATACAGTCGTCTAAATCAATCAGTTCGTGAGGTATTCTTCTTTAGATATTTTCCTACATCGATATCATATTAATAATAGACCTACAAACGAGCCACGACAAATGATGCATAAGGGTAATTTGCAGTTCTCCGATAAGTTAATTCAACGTAGGTACCACTTTTTTGCTCGCCAAATAACCCAAAGCTATTACACGTATGCATATTAGTGGTTGCGAGTTGCGATTAATGAAGAAAAAAAAAAGGTGTCATTATGCAATTAGAAAATGGATTTTTAAAAACTTGTTTGAAATTATCATTACGAGTGCATTCAAAGTCTCATAGCATTTATTAAAATTAATGGAAAAAAAATCAATACGCATGAATAATTTCTCAAATAAACAATCCACTATTAAATTACTTAAATTATCTGCACCGTGATGCCCCCACTTCGAAATAATTTTGATGATAATATTGATCATGACGTCTCATCGGTTCGTTATCGTAATCATCTATATACATATCCTACGAATGTTTACTTTACTAATTAGACATCTCTTGACCATGAAAATGCTGAAATCAGGATTCATGCGTATGCGAACGCATTGCATAATGTGGAAAATAAATGACCGTATTATTTAGTACATTACATACGTCACCTGAGGGTCGCCTTTATTACCTGCTTATGCAGTCGCCTATGTATAATCCCGACGAACGTAATTATACAACTGTACCGAGTTCGATTTACTCGTAATTTATAGACGTAAGCTTATTACCATTTTCTCGAAAATTTAATGCGCTGATTTGGCAAAATTTAGATTTATCGAGTTCGCCTATGGAATGTGACATGTATTTTGACCACGCTTACGATCTTAAGTTCTGCAAGTAGGTACGGAATAGATTTTCAACCTTGCTTATACGCTTATACCTACACATCAGGTAACTGATAGAAGCGTTCTGTTCGAGACAGAATTTGCAAGTAAGAAAGTAAAACATATTTCGTATAATTACTGCACTCCATTTCGTCAGCTTTTTCTGCTCTTCACATGGAAAAAAAAGCACTACCGCTAAATACGAGTGTAATCATCTAAATTAAAACTCCCATCATAATTACCAACGGCATAGGATCACTGACGTCTGATGTTCTGACAACCATTCGTTATCACGTCACGATTCAATCTAATTAGTGCCCATTACAGCACTAAATTATCGTTCGACTGGCTCGTACACCATCTCCCGAAGGGGTAATTTTTTGGACATCGTGATTCGTCTATCATAGGCGCCCGTTATGAAGCAACATTGAGAAATTCTGTCGTATCCCATTCCTCTTACGAAATTACACGAAACTATGAATTTTCAGAATTCTACGCTTTCATGTGAAATTCCAATTTTAATTCTACCATAAACCATTTTCAGCGTATAAGATACGTAACGATAACCTGATCCAGCTTCTACTCGTTTAACAAAGGGGAGCATGAAATGTTAAAAATGTGAACAATTTGCAATTTCTAAACAACGAATTATGATGGGTTTTTTTCAACTCGAAAAACCTCGTATCTCTCAAATGAAAGATGTGACTTTTAACTTTCTATTTGCTCTTTTCCTGGAGATTTTTTACACTGAAAATATAATCTGTGTTACGAGAATATTGTAAAAGCACAGAATTAAGGGAAATGAAAAAATTATGAAAATGAAATAAAAAATTCTCTCGTGATATTGTGCGTTTCCACTGGGAATATTTTTATACGAAAAAATTTCTTACCTCAACACTACGTTGTTTTTCTTCAGGGAAAATATTTCTAGATATACGTTACTTCGTAATCTTCAGCAATCAGAGGAAACGAATACCTGCGAAAAATCATGACATTAACTTACTGTTGAACTTTTAGTATCTCAATTTTTTTTCAAAAAAGGAAGAAATTTCTTTCGTAGACTTCGCAAATACGAACTTAACGGGGACAAATATAAGCAACTTCTACAACAATTTTGATTTTCAATGGCCAACTTTTGAAGGCTAATTCACCCTTTAGTTACGGTACATTAGACAATCTGCGGTGTTCAAAAGTACAAACAGTTGCCGTTCTACGATGTTGTTTGAAGCGAATTTACGGCGACGTAAGACAAATTTTCTCATTTTGCGCTTTTGCGGTTTGTCTATGCACAACTTGTAAGGGGTAATTTGTTGAAAACATCAACGAATCAAATTCTTGATCAACTACAAACGAATTTTGTACTATAATGGTAGGGGCTAATTTTTTTTCAGTCTTTACATAACAAAGTATTAATTTGGAGCACGAAAAAATTTTTTGCTCGAAAATTCGTTTTTTACAAAATTTTTTTTTTAATTTTTCAAAATCATTTTTCATATGAATATTTGATTTTAAGCTTGGATTATTATTTATATTATATAGGATTTTCCACTCCTGGTGTACCACCACCTTCATAAAATATGTGGCCCTACTCTTGTGGGATTCGTGTATGGTAGTTTGCCTACCCTGCTTGTGGGAAAGGCGCAGATGAAAGAAAATTCTCACTTTGGTAGCAAATTAGACATTTTTACTTCATATTGTAAAGCATAAATGACAATATGTTGTTAACGCCAAAATGTAAATTAGGCAATCTAAATTGAACATAAACATTTGAGATCCCTCCTCCTACCCCGTTCCAAAATTTGATACGCTGTAATATCTTCTGTTTTTCATTAAAAATTAAGTTAAAAATACGGGCAGCAAGGTAGGATGGCAGGTTAGATGGGAAGAAATTATTTAATAGATGAAGACAGCACCTCAAGCACATACCTTGAGAACATGTCACTAAGATAATCTTCAATGGGTAGGAAAAAATTACAAAAAAATATTTAATAATCTCTCTATATATTAAAATCAAAATGAAATCGGTTTTGAGATGCGCGCGCATCCTTGTTTTGAATAGCAGGTATAAAAGGTATATAGAGGATAGCACGTATACAAAGGAAAAAAGGTTGCAAATTTTAATAAAAGCTTTGTACATGCACGATGATAAAGTCATAAAATTTTTTTGAGTAGCAGGTATAAAAAGTATAAAGGATAGTAGCAGGTATACAAAAGGAAAAAAGGTGATAAATTTCAATAAAAGCTTTGTACATAGGCAAGAGCAAGGGCAAAGTTGTAAAATTGTTTAAAATGGCAGGTATACAAATGTATAAAGGGGCGAGCTCATCCTGAAAGGATGAACTCTTGGTGGGGGGGGGGTAACAAATACGTAAGAATAAATTGGGTTGTGCAGTTTGGATTGTAGCAGTACTTACCGGATAACATGATTTTTTTTTCTTCATTAATTTTTATTGCGAGCCCCGAAGGGGCGAGTAGGCACTAGTGTTATATTACAATCGAGATTGAAATTCATGCAACGCAGTTTCTAAGAGACATCAGCCCGCAAAACATTTTTGTGAAAAATGGGTTCAATAGGGGATTTTCTAAAATTATGTACAAAAAATATGAAAATACTATTGTTAGGAACGCGAAGAAAATAAAAATCTAAATAAAATAAAAATAACAATAACAAGAAAAACACTAATATACAACACGGAGGAAGGCTATGTCCACACTCTAAGGCTCTGCACAATCCAATGACCTAAGCTTTTCTCAAGTCCCTCAGAGGTAAACATCATGCGTGTTAAAGTTGGGTTTCCCTCAGTGGAAATCTCTCCTAGAGTTAAGGCAACTTTTACACCGAACAAGCTCCTACAGTCAAGGCAGCTTTTATGCAGAACTAGTAAAAAATAAATTTCATGCTAATGATTATCGTGTTTTATCCTATATTTCAAAATACAAATATGTTATAAACTATTCATATTATACATTTTTCTTTCGTTTCGTTTTTTACATTTTTTTCACCGTTTATTTCTATCTTTTAGCTTTAGTGAAATTAATTGTACTGAATTACGTAGTCTATATTTTTACGCAAAAAGTATATTTTCATATGCTTTATAATTTTTTAAAATTGTTTCTCCACCCCTGTAGCAGGTAGTATATGCAAAGTACCATAAATGAGGATTACATAAGCAGACGCACATATGTATTGTATGAAGGAGGTTACGTCGAGACGAATTACCCTGTATATTTTTTAGTCAATCAATATTCATCGAAAAATGGATTTTATGAGGAAAAAATAAATTTATTAAACCGAGTGTGTAGGTAAGGTTCATCCAAATAAAAACAAGTTATTTTTCCAAATGAAATACAAACGTATAAAATTTCTCGCTTTTCTAATTAATATCTCTTAACATGCACGGTGAGTACAAAATACAAGCACTAGTACCTTTATACACCAACAATTAAGTAACCCAAAAAAAATGATCCATTTAGAAAGAACGATACACCCTTACTTCAACCGAAACTGTCTTTTGTACACATTTAATTATAGACAAGAAACGAAAACAAAGGCGTAATTATACGAAAATTACGAAACCCCGAGCAATTCCTTTATTTCGATATGACAAGTAGTACTTCTCAAAACGCTACCAGCGAAATAATTACCTTTCTGCGGTTGAACCACGTTTCATTATAATTTTTTTTTTTTTAAATGTTGATCGTCATCGTGAAAAATTGCAAAATAAGCATAGAAAAAAAAGCGAAACGGGAACCACATCATTTCTTTATTTCCCTATTTGCTTTCAAAATATGAATACGTACATTCGCAATAAAATAGATCGATTCGATAATTATTCCGTGAAAATTTAAATTGTTAAATTTCATTCATGTTAGCTTGAATATCTGCTGAGACTATGATTTGAAATTTCAATAAAATATAATATACATGAATACCTTACCAAACAACCCTTCCTCATAGAGTATTCAATGGTTTCATAAATTCTCCACTCATTAGTTTACCCCGTTGAAAAAAAAAATTAAAATTAAATATACTATACAACTAAAATATCTCATAATATTCTTATGAGAAATGATATTTAAAAATTTAAAAATATATACATGATAATTATATCATTACATGCACCTTCAATAACATCAAAACAAAAAGATTTGTGATGATGATGAAATACCTAAGAGATGAGGAGTTGGTAATACATATACGTTTCAAAATGTTTTTTATAATTGATTACTGATGAGAAGTTCGCTCTTGGCGTTAATCGCTTTTTCATGTAGAACATTAGACACAGTGAAGCATGGAAGAGAGGGGGAGACCAACTTACTCGCGGTTTAACAAGAAAGGAAGCGGTAGGGAAGAGATGAAACTCCGAAATTAGCTGCTATCAAGCATTTTCATGTTCTTTAAATCTAATATTAAAAGCTCCACCGGTAAGGTCTATGTATTCAGGCGACAGCTTGACAACCAACGCATCTTATTTTCAGATTGCAAAAGCTACTTTCTCCCAGTATAGAAATTTTGTCTTCATTATTATATGTAGGATTTATTTTTGATTATCAAAATTAAAAAATTTTAAAAATATTATTTATAATAATTTTTTAGTAAAGAAAATTTATTCATTCAATATTAATTAATTTTATATCAATTTAATTAATAATTAAGAAAAATTTTAATTAAACAAAATTTCAATTTTAACTACAAAGCAAATAAAGTCGATTTTTTTGTTGAAATTAGTAACAGATGAAATTTTTACCGTGTAAATCATGTTTTTCAAGAAATCATTCATTGGCTTATAAATCATAATTGCGAATATTCACAGGAAAATAATATAAAAACTAAATTCCAACCGGAGGGCGTTCTTATCATGCATGTTTCCGCAGCATAAAGAATTGAATTAGTTTTGTTCTTAAGAATCATTGCTAATAAAAAAGTCAAGAAAAAAATCAAATTTCTTACTTCCTTATTTATCGTTTTAAAATTATTATAACTCATTGAGGCCCTAACCACTGAAGTTTTACTTTTTTTTTCACTTGATAACATATGTGTACATTAAATGAAATCGTTAAAAGAAAAAATCATCAAAACTGATTTATTAGGAAAACCTAACCAAGTGAACAATTATCCGAAGGTTTTTCAAAACTTCGTTTAACAGATTACATTTGTTAAATTTTACGATCTAGGTATTCATTTTTTTCATTTTTCAATACTCTTTTTAATATCGTATTTTTTTTTTCATTCATACATTCAATTTTTATTCTAAAACTAAAATACTCTATAACTGAAACATACTTTTCTTTTATATTCCATTTTTGCTGATTTTAAGTTCAAATTCATCATATTTTGTCTTCAACGAGCAGAGCTTGATTAACAGAAAAATGAGCACCAGAAAATGAAGGAAATAAGGGCACCACACTGAATGTTTTAATGCTAACCTCTCTCTTTATTTTTCAAGATGAGAAATTTAAATAGAAAAAAAATAAAATTTTTGGACACTTGAAATTTTTTAAGGATATAAAGCTACGTTTTATCATTATGAAAGGAAGAATATCTACATGAAGTCATTTTAAACGAATCTTTAATATTTTCCATTTCATAAACGCCACGTAAGAAATTAGGCATATTGTGTGTCCTGAGGTATAAAAGGCTAAAATTAAAGCCATACTAAGCAGGCGATCAACAAACTACATTTATTATCTTATTTTACTTTTCTTCATTAACGTGCCATGTACTGCAACAAAGGACAGAAGCACGGAAAAAATGGGGAAGACTAAATAAGGGGAAGGAGGGAAGTGGTTTTAAGGAAGCGAAACAAGATATCTGTTGTTTCTTCGCTGTTTCCAAGGAGTTCGGAGAGGGCTGAAGGGAAAAGAAATAGTACAGTCTAACAGAATATGGGGGACAGTGACTGCAACATCACAACTATCGCAATTGGGGGGGGGGGAAGGTTCGGGAAAGGAGATAAAAGTGAAAATTTGTGCATGACCAATGCGCAGACGGCATATCAATTTTTGAAAACACACAAAACTTGGTGCATTTTCACAAAAATACAAAAATAAAAAATAATAGATTAAACAAATTTCAAAAAAAGTAAAAATGTTCTCAGTCTTAGTCGATGAAAAGATAACTTCAATTGTCCAAAAATCAATTTTTACAACATACAAAATTTTTTTTTTTAATTTTGGTTTCAGTATTTTAGCAAGATTTGAAGACTGATAATTTTTTACTTTTTCTGAGCATAGCTCTCTTTAGAAATACTCGATAATAATCAACATTCAGAAAAAATAAGCATAAAGATTTATAGTTTATTTTTTCAATTTTGAAAATTAATTTATAAAGGAATAAATTCAAAATATTTCTTTTTCTAATTAAATCTATATTTAGTCTGATTTAAAATATTACATTCGAATAAATAAAAAAAAAATCAAATAGTCCAAAAATCAATTTTTGATATTTTCAAAAAAAAAAAAAAAAATTTAGAGGGTGTTCCCATCAACTTTGAGGATTACAATTTTTCATGTTGTATGATAAGTGATAATCATTTAGCAAACATTTTTCCTTACTTTCTTCACTTTTGAGAAAAAAAAAGAATTTAGGCTGATTTATTATCAACTTATTTATACGAATTCATCATAATCATCATAATTTCATCATCAGATTAATTTTATGAATGAATAATGAGTCGTACAATAAGTATTTTCTCAATTTGAATCAACACAATTTTAAGTCACAAGAAAGGAGCCTCAAAAAGCCACCAAAGGCTTACCCAAAATTTCACCGGGTCCCGATAGCTCAAACTGATCCTGTTAACTAGAAAAAAAAATTAACAAAATTAGCAACTGAAATTTCTTGATTTTTGAAAGTTCAGCGCTACCTATCGGTGAGAAGCGAAACAAATCAATCCAAAAACTTTCCATAAAATTTACTACATTGTATTATAACTTTACCAAAGTAGGTATTGAATACTTGTAAAGCAGGCTAAATCACTTTAAAGTTTCCTAAAACTTATCTAATTTTTTTGTCGTCTATATGACATTAGGAAGATAGCACGCACGTATTTCTTATTGGCGTTTACTCGTGCTATCATTTTGATAAAGCTTATTAGGAAGTTTTTGGTGGCTAGAGAAAAACGATTTTATCTGCTTCTCATCGTATTTTATCCACCAAGTAACTTCAAGTATGCAAATATGCATCAATTTATCTTGTCAATAAAAATTTAATTTTCATTATACCTATAATCACCATAATTTATTTTTTATTTTATTCTATTTTTTGTAAGCCCGAGAAAACATCCTAAATTTTCTGCTACGAACACGTTCCAAAAGTTTCATAGATAAATCCATATTGTTCGACATAAAGGTTCAAATTTAAAAGTCAACATCCGGCAACGTCCCGGAGGGAAAGTTTCGGAGAATGAGAAGAAAAATAAAATCTTATAAGAAAAATCATTCGGGCGTTAGTAATCAGTTTTTTTTCTAAAAGGAAGATTGGTTTTCTTTTCCGTCATAGGGGTAAAATTTTCTTTCTCTTTCCAATTTTTCTCATTTTTCATTTCTATATTTTTCGATGACGTTTTCGTGAGCAATAAAATTTCGAAAAATCGGTCAATTTTACTTTCATCGCAAAAAAAAATCATACATAATTTCTGTTAATTTTTCGTCACTTTGGTAACGATCTCATCTACAATAGTCTCTTTCCTATTTTGAACAATTAAAAAGATCATTCACCCCTGTAAACAATCAAATAGACTATCAATAGATAATCACGAAGCTCCGCGTAAAATAAATTGCCTATCCTAAGATACTAGGAAATGAAGGCTACAGCGTACTCTGTATAGTGTATATTCGCAAGGACAAGCTGAAAAGAGGTAGCAAAAAGATTACCTTATTGTTCTCTTAAACGCAGGTAACTGGTAATTTAAGCTTAAAATTATCCAAATTCACGATAAAACGTATATAAAAGATTAAAAATAAATTGAATAACTTTTTTTTTTGGTACATTATTGTAACAAGTTGGAAAAAATGGTATAATTGAGTTAGTAATTTCTCTTTCTTCAAGTTTTTTACGAAGCCCTTCGGTGCTCACTGTATATTCTAACAATTCTCATCAGCCTAATTTAATCTTCGAGCCTTTCTCGAGTGGCAGTAACAATTTTAAACTTAATGCACCATTACGTGAAGACATTCGATGAAATTTTCTTCAGTTTCAAATGCTAAAGTACACCGCATCGATCAATAAAACGTAACCATTTCGTTGTAATGGGATCACATTACATGGCAGATTTGAAATCAGCATTGAGCAACATGGTCTGATTTCCATTTCGGTTTGGTATCGAGCCATTAAACATGGAATTAAAAGCATTTGATGGTTTGAAAAGCAGCCGCCACGCCATCGCCATAATTAGCGTAAGACTTCCTTAGACAAACGAACAAACTTTTTGGCATCAAATTCCTATCAACGTCAGTACGATTAAATTCTACGACTTGAATAATCAATACGTTTGACGTAAATCGTCAAAGCATTCACCGTGAATTCACTTATTAGTTATAATATCGAAGTGACGAGAAAGAGAAAATTACGAGTACCTCCTACGATCAAATATATTTACTTTGCGTGCAACGCCAATACCATCGTAGATACCTAAACCTATTGATATGATACGTAGACAACATAGGTACATCGTGTAAAAACCCATATACTCCACTAACTCCGCCTGTAAGTCATTCACACGACCGTGCCAACATATTCGTAGCATAAATCAACGAAAATGCCGGTATTCTGGATGCCAGTTCTGGCGGCACTTCTAATTGCTTAAATCATGTTTCGGACGTGAGTGCAGAACAGAGAAGATCACGCCGCCGACGATGTCCCACCGTCATCCTACCGCGTCCATTCATCGTTTCGCTATCGCGTCCGTCGAATAGAAATAATAAAAATATCGCTCGGCCAATGTACGATATGAATTCGCGTCTCGTGTAATCTTCGGGTGTTTCGTTCATCGGAATAATGTTCAAACGTAAACACTGCTGGATGGTATCGTTGGTAAGTATGGGTATTTTGTTGATAAATTTTTCAATACTCACGGACGTAATTATTTTCACAGAACAGTGTCGTATTCGCCACTTCCTTGTTTTCGTGTATTACGATCGTGACCAATTTGATATCATTAATCGTATGATTCGACCGCGTTTACCGACGATGAAATCGTGGTTTCTTTGATTAGATCGCGTTTGCCCCCGTAATTCGTTTCGTCCTAATTGACAGTCGCGTTATCTAATGAGTTTATAATATTTTTACACCTTACACGCCCTCATCGAAAACTCATCCTTTCATTGCGACTCGATTGAAAAGGTCGCGACAAGGTCTGACATTAAAAATTTTACCCCGCCCTCGTTCCCCATCTAATTTTATCAATTTTATACTTTACAACCACCAAACATAGCATGCGTAAAATTAAGTTCCCATTTTCCATTTACCAATCTAATTCCCTTCGTCAACCTCTAGCCAACGACCATGTTGAAATGTCGATAACAGTGTTAATAAATTTACTTCTGGAAATTCGAAATTCATAACACTTATTCGAACATAACATTCACATCACACCGCTAAATTATCGTCGAAAATCTCTAAACAGCCGAAGGTACGAACTTTAAGCCATTGTAATTTGTAACTTTGCACTTATTCGTTGGTTTTTGTTGGCCCGAAACCAAAATTAAATGAGGGAAGTTTATTACCTAGCTTCCATCAGCGATAACCTCAAATTCGTATTTAATAAGTGAACTACCAACTTCGATGCATTATTCGACACCTAAATAGACGAATTATCAAGTTTTAAGAGTCTTTTCAGTACATTAAAAAGGAATGGAAATGTCGAAATTCGAAATGAAGTTTGTTTGTGAGGAGCGGAGGAGAAGATGGAGAACAACTATACGGGTTTTCCAGAATAATACCTATACGTAAAATAATGTATTTAGCGGATGGGAGAAAGACATCAAAATTTAAAATTATTATTAAAAATATTTCAACTAATGAAAATGCAGCGTTAATGAACTCAAAATGTTTACTAACAGAATTTTAACTAACAAGGGAAGACACTCCGATTTCAACCAAACAAGTATCATTTGAAATATCATTTGAAAGTACATGCCTTGGGCACTTCATATCCAAAATTTTTACTACTTTAAATGATTTGGGAGAGTTACGAATTTTTCAAATTTTCAAATAATTATCTGAAATATTTAGTGGCATGAATTTTTTTAAATTCACGAGGCAATTGAAAGTTTTCAATGAGGTATTTCATTAATTAGGTATAAGGTATTAGAAAAGGAATTCTTTAACATGATCCTAGTTACGATGTAAAAATAGGAAGGGTAAATCATATACCTACGTTCTCTATAATTTGAAAAGGAGAAATAAGAATCTAAATTGCGAGAAAGTTTATCAATTTCACGTTTCAATTTACTTTGGTATAAAATTGAAATTTGAACTGTTGAAAAAATTCTTTTCTTTTTCAATTTTTTCTGAATCATTTTTTAAACTGGAGAACTTTTTCTTTCTTCAAAATATTTATTTTGCTAGTCTGCTTAGGCAGTGTAGGGGAGAGAGGGTAATTTTTTAATGACATAGATTTCTTCAACGCGCAAGAAATTTGTTAATGTACCTAGCTACCTATTTCATTATTTAATTTGAGAAGGTAATTTTTTCTTCTTATGATTCATAGCAACAAGAGAAATGAACTAGTCATATAGTCAATTGTTTATGAAAAAATCAAAAAAATTAAAGAAATCGATTTTAGTATATTAATTTATCCGACTATTGTTATCATGGAAGAATTATATGTGATTTAACAACATTTAAATATTTTAGAAATTGAGCTTGTGAGTGATTCTAACCACTAAAATCCCTCTTTGAGTGTGACCTTGACCTTTGAGATTTCAGGAATTTTATTCCTTTGTCCTTTCCCCTCCCTCTACCCAATATATATAAATGCTTCACTCATTTTAGCTTAATGCGATGAAATTATCGTTTTGAAAAAAAAAAACCATTTTTACCTATATCCTTAAAAGAAAGCATACCGCATTAGTAGAATTAAATCTTTAATCAGGACATGTTTAGACTTTGATTTAATGCTGTTAAACTCTAACCCTCCCTCCTGGACTGAGCTGAAACCCCCCCCCCAAAAAAAAAAAATTACCTGAAAAAGGTGTATTTACGGATGTTCTTTTTTCTGCCCTTATAATAATTATATGAGTGTGTTTATTTTTATTAAATTCCTAAATTTATTTAATTTAATTATTATGTTAATTTTAATAAATAATTTAATTTCAATATTAATCATTATTAATTAATTTTATTATTAAAAAAAAAAATCCATTTCGAATAAATTAAATTAATCGATGAAAATATTATTATTGAAACCCCGTCAAATATTTATTTATAATTATAATGGAATTTTGGATCATTAAAACATACTTATTAAATCTGAGCTGCTTGGGCCTCATAAAGTGTCATTTTTTGCTATACGAGATATCAATTCGTAAAACGTCTAATATGCTTCATAAACAACGATTTATGGCTTTTCCACCAAAATTTAAGTATAACACTTCGCTTAGATTTTTTATCTGTGGTGAAGGGGGGAGGGGGAAGAGGAGGTAGTCAGTTATATACAAATATCACGATAAATCGAGCAATACCGCCATGAATTGTTATTTAAGAAAATATTATGAAAAGTTTGGAAAGTTGTTTTTTTTTTTTTTACGTGATATTTGTACATTAGTGGCAAACCTTCTCCTCCAGAAAAAAAAATTGGATACGAAGTGTGTTACTCTGAATCCGGTGACTGCGGCAGAAATCGTTGATAGTGGACTATATTAAATGTAAAACAATAGCTATTACAGTCTACCTGAATTGGGAAGGTGGGGGGTCTATATTTTTTTCACCTCAGCATAGCGCCGGCAAGAATTGATGAAAATCGCTCAAAACTTGGTCAGAGACTATTTTTGAAAATGCGAAAAAAGGACTTTTTTGTTCTGTTGATACATTTCAAAATGGCGCATCACTCAAATTTTGAGAGATGCTAGAAGAAGGGCAAATACCTAAAAATGTTTGTTCTCCATCACATACGAAAAAGTGAGTCACAAAAAGCAAAATATACAAATTTTAGTTTCCTAGGTCCATTTGAAGGGGAGTTGAAGCAAAAAGCGATTTTTTAAGGAAGCTTTGAGTCGTGAAATTTCTTGAATCTTCCATATCTCTCACCAAATGAACCTAGGAAGGCCAAACTCTATATGTGGGGTTAGTTGGTGAGCAGAATATAAGCTCTTGAATTTCGGTCAAAACGGATCCAAAATGGTGGATTTTCAAAATTTGATTAGATTTTGAGAAGCCTCAAATGAGTAAAAATGTAATTAATATGAACTCATATAATTATTGCAAATAAAAAGTATACTATATCCCAAATTCATCTCCACACATGATGTTGGAGTACGGAAGGAATGTGGTGGAGGTGCAAAAGAGGTCGATTGATCTAAAAATTCAATTAAAAGGTAGATTTAAAATTAATGGATCAACAATTCAAAATATCTCTCTATATATTAAAATCAAAATGAAATAGGTTTTGAGATGCGCGCGCATCCTTGTTTCGAATATCAGGTATAAAAGGTATAAAGGGGCGAGCCCATCCTGAAAGAAAGACCTCTTAGTGGGGGTAACAATAAGAATAAATTGAATTGTGCAGTATTTAATTGTTATTGCGAGCCCCGAAGGAGCGAGGAGGCAATCTGAGCGAAGCGAGGAATGTTGCGGGGGTTGGGCCGCAAAACGGCTAGAGGGCGGGGCCCATAGTATTTATTATAATTTTTTTAAAATTAAAATAATTAATAAATATATAAATATAAAACAATTATTGTATATATTTCATAAATAAAAAAAAATTCATAAACTGATATTATTTAAATAATAAAAAAAAAATATTTTACTTTTTTGTTGAATTATCATACGATAAAATGAGCCTAAGTGACCAACTAATTTCGATTTCAAATTTCCAAGTGAATTTGGAGGGGAGTTGAAGTAAAAAACGGCTTTTGGAGGGGAAATTGCTATACAAGAAATTCCATGAATCTTCCATACCTCCTCGCCAAATCGATTTAGAAAGATCAAACTTTATATGCAGTGTTAGTTAATGACCAGAATACAACTTCTTGAATTAGGATTAGATTTGAGGATAACTTAAGAAGCCCCAAGTTGCTATAATATGAAAAATATGGGTTCATATGATCATTGCATGACAAGAAATACTGCATTCATTCTAAATTTAACTCTTCAAGTGATTTGAATAGGATAGAATTTTGGTTTTCCGACTTTGTACTGGATACAGCCTGTACATGTGAAGGGATCAACAACGTTATTTGCAAACCTGAACAAGCCCCAATTAAAAATTCAGCTCTAATAATGTGGCATGGCTGCTTGCCTTTTTTTTTAAATCTCAGATTCAGTGATGAAGCATAACTACTTATGTTTTTTATTTGTAAATGGTTCCATTATTCACTGGATAGTGGATACTTTGCAGACGAGCAACTGGGCACAGCCAATTTTGAGAGATAAATTTTTCTTGCTTCTCTTCGCTATTTTTAGATTAGGTATGCAATGGTTAGATAAACTCATTCTAAGTCAAGTCTTCCGCTACCAATTTTATCTCGCTCTTTTTTTACGCCCTTGATAGAATTATAGAGGTCTCTGGCTCCACAAATTTCAACGTATTTATTTTCAGAAGAGTAAGTGTAAGCATTCATAAAACATTTTTAGAATTCAAGTAAGTAACCCTTCCCCCGCCTCCTTGGAATATACTTTATTTAGATTCTTACAAATAATAATAATAAATAATAAAGAGGATAATATTACCGAAAACTGTTAACTTTTTCCCGCTATAATAATCTATAGATACAACAAAACAATATAATAGAACAACATAAGTGTGCTTAAGTAAATAGCTTATGTCCAAATAATTCGAGATCAGTCAGTGCAAAAATGTAATTTCCTAAAAATTTCCATCAACCTATGTATGTATAAATACCTTGTAGAAACCGTATAGGTACAAGTTTTCAAATGAATCAAAATAATTATACTGGTGAAAATTTTTATTGAAATATAATTTTCACCATCGTAATTTTGGTCCCAATAAGACTGTGTGAATTTCGAACATTCCTTCAAAATTCAGTTTAGCTGATTTTCACCCAGGATGTTTCCAAATTACATAGATACTGCCTATCTCATTTATTTTTCAAGTATAACATTTTTATAAGAAAAAAAATTATAGCCTCAAACATTTTAGGGGGAATGCTGTTGTCGTTTTGGAGAGTAACTCCTCATCGCCTGAAGAGGTTCACTGCTGCTCTGCTATTATTGGGTTACAAAAGCGATCAAATTACACCGTAGTGATCGACCAAAATGTCATAGCAAAGCTACAGGCGTACACAGAAAACTATAGCAAAAATTTCGTGTATATACTTATACTTTTTTCACTGAGTGCAATAACTCTTCAAAAATTCCTCTTTCGAAATTTTCTCCGTTTCAAAATAACGTACAAAAACCACGAGCTTACAAACAATATTCTTCAACTATGAAATTTTACTAGAAAGAAAAAATTGATAGTAACGAATTTTTCTACCTAGATCAAACGCTTGAGTCAGCTAACATAATGCCCTCATTGTCCTAGTTGGCCCAGCGCTGGCTACGAGCCCGCAATATTCGAAATGATCATCTAAAATTGCATAAGCTCTTAAACAACGCGTTAATACGATCACCTAGTTGAAATGGCATTCTAACTCGATCGCATAATAAATTCGGTATATTTCCTTGAGAAAAGTAGGAAAGAAATGAAATTCTAATTAGCATAATTTTACTGTTTGCGTTCACCCTTTTGGCGAGTTACAGTTTCTTCTATTGGCAGCGCGAATTATACACCGATATACTGGTATAATCGTGCAACCATAACAATATACTGTCGTATAGTTCGATCGTTATCTTCGACCGCGAATACTGGGTAAAAACGAATTTCTCAATGGACCAGACGATGAAGATTTTCTCGCTTATTACGGTTACGAGCGCGAATTAATTCATAAAAATAGCGTAGACGTTGGAATAACGGAGGTGTATATTTTTCGCAACCTATGACGGGTCCGGTCGTGCTACGAGTATTATTTAGTCATCGTTTAATTAGAGTTATTGCGTTTAATTTCGTATACAATATCATTACCGATATAATTATGGGCGCCTTTACACTATACACTACACACTCAGCAGTTTATAGCATACGTGCATTTACCACGGTTGAGTAACGCGAATATTCACACGAATAACGGATAAACAGACTCGTTAATTGAGAGCAAACGACGTTAAAAAGAGAAACACGGTCGTAGTGTAAATAAACCGAATGTAGTTCGAAAATAAATTCACGTGTATTCAGATTCAGCATATTTACGCGGTTTTTAGTTATTAATGGTACTTTCGTAAGGTGTTAATACGTCCGCCAACCACACCTTTTACGTATGCATATGTATTGCGTATTGCGAGATTACTGGGCACGAAAAGATGCTTATCGGGACGTTTATGATTTTAATTAGAGCCGCATACTAGACGTATACGGTTCGCCGATACGATGACACTACCATGTACCATGTTGTAGGTGGAAGCTATGCATGCGCGTGCATTATACACGATAGCTAGAATATTTGATTCTCGAACGTTATTATCGATGGTTCTCCTCGGTTAAATCCTTGAACTACTTTAACCATCCGTAAGCGTCGATTAAACCGTTCAATAATTTTTTCAGGTGCTCGTCTTCGTTATATTTAAATACGAAATACTCGCAGTCCTCGGCGCCGCTGTAGTCAACGTCTATCAGTCCGAGAATACGTTAATAGATAATCAGGTAACTGCATCCTTCTGTCCTTGACGACTCGTATCCTGTGAAAGGTTCCGTTCACTCCAGTATGTATCTTTACTTCCTTCATCTGTGATCACGCGAACGCGTGTTCGGTGCGGAGTTGTAAATCATTCGGTCCAATTAAAAAATATATAAAGGCGTCCATTGTCGCGTACAATGTATACAATAGGTATATACAAATGTCATTCCATAGGTATATTACGAATACCGATACACGATCGAGGATCCAATTTCTGGCGTGATCAGCGAAAAATGGGAGAGCCGACTTGGCGACTACGTGAAAGGTCGATATAGTTTCTTACAAGCCGACGGACTCGTACGAACCGTACATTACGAATCAGATGGCGCGTTGGGATTCCGCGCCATCGTGCAGACCACTAATCCAGGTACGTACTAGTTAGGGCTTAGTTAATACAAAGTAATAGATTACCAGTCACCGTTACCTTCGGCCATCATCGCCTTGCCTCATCCATTCAACGGCTCCCGTTCGTAATTTGCAACGCGTACTGTCGAAAACAACTGGCGCTGGAATCGTTCGATCACGTTTTATGGAATTATTAGTTGAGTTTTCAAT
Source organism: Phenacoccus solenopsis (assembly GCA_009761765.1). Lineage (NCBI taxonomy): Eukaryota > Metazoa > Arthropoda > Insecta > Hemiptera > Pseudococcidae > Phenacoccus > Phenacoccus solenopsis. Next base: position 7,743,473 of record CM019752.1, on the reverse strand, counting down.
AAAAAAAATAATCTATTACAGCCTACCTCATTTAGGAAGGAGAAGTCGTGGGGGGAATTTCATATACTAATTTTAATTATGCTTCCCAAAAAACATAGTAGATATGAAAAGAAATCGCTGGAAATTCATTGAGATCATTGTCCATTGAAGACCTCAAAGGTACTTTTGCAAATATTTATACCACTCAAAATAGAGTTTTACTCAAATTTCGAGTCAATGTGTAGAATGCGCATAAAACTCAAACCACGCGATCATGAAGTGTATCACAGAGAGAGTTGAATAATGAATACACTAACATGTCCGAGTTTGAGTCTTCTGAGTTGAGTTTGAGAAGAGTGGTTTTCAAGGGTATTCTTCAATTATCAAAATGTGGTGAGGGTGAATAGAGACTCGAAAATATTTAATTATTGTGTCCAGAGCCATATTAGCCAATAGGCAAAGTAGGCCCGAGCCTACGGTGGCAAAAAACACTTGTTTAAAAAAAAAAATCGAATGGAAAATCTCAACCAAAAAAAGATCAAAAAAAATTTTTCGTTGCTTAATCGCAACATTTCACAACATTTGTCTAATATTTATGATGTTCTGACCGTGATACGCTTATGAATAGAAACGAGCGGGGATGAATATTGAATGCATATAATTATTTAATTTTATTATTTTTTCGTTTGTGATTTAAAAATTTGTTATAATGATTTTGTTTTTTCAAAAATATGTTTTACTTTGGCAGTTTGCAGAGTTCTTCTTGGTGGGGGGAGGAAGGGGCGGCGGAATTGAAGAAAGTCTATGGCGATAAAGACCCATAGCGCGGCCCTGATGGTGTCATATGGTGAAGTGAGTTCAAATAACACACTTAGTCGAATTTTAGCTTGGGGAGAAGAAGCAAATAAAATCTGATTTTGGAAGAGATATTCATATGAGCCATGATTATTTTATTCCCACCCCAAAAACATAGTAAATATGAATAGAAATTGCTGAACATTTGGCGAAGGTATTGTCTATTGAAGATCTCCTTTTTCAGATTTTTGATACGGCTTAAGATGAAGTTTTACTCAAATTTTGAGAGAGGGTAGAGAGGGGGGCAAACGGTTAAAAAAAATTTGTTTTGGGTTTCATACGGAAAAGTAAGTCACGAACATCAACATATCCAAATTTCAGTCTCTCAAGTGCATTTGAAGGGGAATTAGAGCAAAAAAATGCCTTTTAAGGAAGTTTTGAGTCATGAAATTTCTTTAATCTCTCATAATGAGGGGTCTAGGTGCAAAAGTGACATATTCCAAAAACCATTTTTTTGGGAAAACGCGAAAAAATGATTCCTAAAATACATACTCCCTAATTTCGGCCGAAATTTTGTCCACACATCACTCATGAGGTTAGAAAATTTTTGACATTTTTTTTTTTTTCAAAATCGCTTAGGGGATTTGGGACCACAAAATGTGTTGGATCATGAAAATTTACCAATAATAAATCAATAAAATGCGTATAAATCAGCAAACAAGAACCAGAAAATCTCCGTTATCATTCTAAGAACTTGAACGAAGAACTTCGTACATGGTACTACACCATGCTTGATCTACAGCAAGATATTTAAACAGCATTTTATAATAAAAATAATCTTTATTCGATTTTCTTTGACTGAAGATATAACATTCTCTAAAATATTTATGCTTTAGGTATAAAAGGACATCTTCCAAATTTCATAAAAAATTTCTTAGAGAACAGAACGGTCCAAGTCAGAGCAAGTAATATATATTCTACTACATTTATCACCAAAAATGGTGCACCGCAGCGCTTCGTGTTAAGCTCTTAATATTGATGATATCACAAATGTTATTTCGGCCTCAATCGCGATAAGACTATTCGTTTGGCCGAAAAATTCTGCAACCAGCCCTTTAAAAAAAAGATTAAAAATTGTGATTTGTTTCCCCTCATGTAATTCTTAACATAGAAATGGCGGTAATGATCATAATAGATGAAACGCTAGTAAAAAAAAAAAATTAAATAAAAAGTTGCGTTGGATTTTAGATTACTGATAATATGAGCTAGCCAATTCAGCTGATAGTCAAAATGAAGGTCAAAATGCTTCACAGACACTACATTAGAAAAGGTTTCCGCATATAAATCGATTTATTGGGGTAAAAAAAAAATTGTAAATAAATTTTGGCTATTTTGTTTTCTTGTTCATTTTTAGCTCAAAAAAAAATTTAGCATTATTGATAAATTATGCAGACTACACTTGACATCGCATAAAAACAATGGCCTGCAGTAGTCTTAAATATTTTGAAATATTCCGCTATCGAATGAAATAATGAAAATGTTACGCATTGATAAGTGAAAAATTTTAAAGTATGTATTTTTTGAGAAATGTAGACAAAAAAATCTGTACCGAAATATTTTTTTGAAATTAGCCCCAGCGTATGGTGAAGTTCTTCAAGTAATTTAAATGGAAAAATCGAAATTTTTATTTTATTTTTCATTTTTGGATTACAAAACTCATTATTAGACTCCACTAACCATTAGGATCTATCATTATAATATTCAACAATAGGTAAAAATACTTATCAGCATCCTTATACGCTTCAAATTTTTGTTTCAGAAGTTTAAATGCGCCTATTTTTGAAAAATTGTATTTTTCTGCTTTTTTACTTTTTATATTGCTACTAACTTACCTAATTCAACTTGTACAAATTAAAACTTCAAGTTTTTAAACTTTCCACATTTCACTGTGTTTAATACATACTAAGGGGCTGCACCCCCTGGCCGCTTCGCGGCCCAACCCCCTCAGCATACCTCGCTTCGTTCGTATTGCCTCCTCGCCCCTTCGGGGCTCGCAATGAAAACCAAACGAAGAAACGAAGTTATTTTATCAGACAAGTACTGCTACATTCCAGTAAACTGCACAACCAAATTTACTCTTATTGTTACCCAACTAAGAGTTCTTCCTTTCAGGATGGGCTCGCCCCTTTATACCTTTGTATACCTGCCATTCTAAACAATTTTACAACTTTACCCTCGGCCATATACAAAGCTTTTTCCCCTTTGTATACCTGCTATCCTTTATACCTTTTATACCTGATATTTGAGACAATCGTATGACTTTATCCTAGCACATGTACAAGGCTTTCACTACAATTTACAACCTTTTTTTCCCTTTGTATATCTGCTATCCTTTATATACCTTTAATGCCAGCTATTCAAAACAAGGATGCGCGCGCATCTCAAAACCGATTTCATTTTGATTTTAATATATAGAGAGAGATTCGAACATACATTATGATTGTTTTGTTTCCTTGTTTATTCATCGCTCAAAAAAAAATATGTGTAGCATTCGCTCTTTAGTTATAGTATCACCGTCAATTTTCTTAATTAGAAAATTCACTCTTTGAAACTATCGAAAACTCAAAATTATCGACTATTAATTGATTACCCTATCTACTAGCTATATAATACTTAAAATAGTCTCTACCTATTCTATTATATTTTTTTTAAAATTTATCTATTCTTTTCATTTTTTTACAAAAAACAAAATTTCAAAGATAATTTTTTTGCTTTTTCAAAGTATTTTTGTTGGGTACGCGTACGTTTTTTACACAAACAAGAACTTTTACTAAATAATGTTTAGGAAAAGTGAAGATCACATCAACACTTTCGTTAATAGTGGCTGAGATGAAGGGTGAGTTGAGAGGATTCCTTCAGGACGAAAGCTTTTGAAAGTTATGAAGTTTTTGCAAAGCCGGATTAAGAATTTTTACGCCTTAGGCAAATCGAAAACAAACGCTCCATTTTTTTGAAGTGGAAACTTAAACTTGTCTAGCTGAAGGGAGGGAGAGAAAATTTTGTAAAATAATCGATACTTTTTTTAGTTATGTTTCAAGGTAGGTACAATCTGGGAAAAAAATATTTATTAAAAAAAAAAAAAAGAAAAAAAAGAAAAAGGAAACAGAAAAGCAAAATAATACGTTAAATATAGGTTCCTTGTTGATTTAAAAACAATAAAAAAAGTAGAAAAATAAAAACGATAGGTAACATGAAACTAAAAAACATAATTATTAATGTGAGAACATTTTTTTTTCTTGATTTCTTAACCACAGGTGATTACATCGTCATAATTTAAATTTTGCGAGATGTCACCGTTCAAGTGTAAAACTGCAATATAATTCAACCGATCTTCAGACATTCTGGCTCGGAGATGATTTTTCACACGTTTCAGCAGTGAAAATGATCGTTCTGCAATGCAATTTGCAGCTGCTGTTGCCAGAAAAATTCTCAGAAGTATTTCAACGTTTGGGTAAAGCTCTTTCAAATCATATACGATGTTGTATAATGAATCAAACGAAATAGTCTCATTTTCTTTAACTTTCAAGTGTTCCTTCGACATATTCAAAAAAAGAAATTTTTCAATAAATCCCTTGTAAGCTTTTATCCGAAATTCCAACTGAACTAGTAATTTATCAATTTTTCTGAGAAACGTATTGATTCGAAAATCGTTTCTTGCTTTTTCTTGTCGTCTTTGGTTTTCTTCTCCTTCGTCGTCATCTGTTTCTTCTTCGGCTGTTTCATTGAAAAATTTTTTTTACTCCTTTTTTGGGACTGTTCGTAAGTGGTTTTATTACTGAACTGTATTCCTTCATTTTCAAAAGTATTAAAATCATGTCGGCAATCTGATATTAATCCAATTAATGAATCATACAGTTCTACTATGGTGCTCAAATCTACTTTGGGATTTTGTAACATTTTGCTCACTTTATTGAATGAGGTTAAAATTCTTCCAAAAAACGACATCGAGTGTATCAAGACTGTGCTGAAGTGCATGGGCGCACTCTATAGAAAAAATCATAGACACCTTTAGGCTTATTATGTATGGAAGTGGAGACAGACGTTTACGTTAATGTAGAACGAGGAGACGGAGTCGCAGTTAATTTTAGAAAACCTTTTTTGTAAGATGAAAATGAAAGGAATTTATTGCACCTTACGAAGAATATAATATTTTCATGATAATACTTTCTCTTTCATGACAAAGACGTTTCAAAATACCTATAATTTCACAAGTCGTTGCTGATTTCTAAGTTGTGTCATTTTTAATTTCTTCTCTAGCTGCAATAACCAGCTTCCAATTCTCTGCCAAACTAAAACATGCTCCTCTAGCTGACCATCTTGTATCAGATAATTTTTTTGTAGATACAGAATTTTTTAAGTTGATAGGTGTTTGTTTAAAATTTCCCAGCGATGAGTTGTAGTAGAAAAGAATACATAAATCTTTTGAGTAAGATCACAAAAAGCAATCGCGTTTGGACAATAATTAGCAGCAGAAGAACCAACCAAATTTAAGAAATGGGCCGAGCATAGTATAAAAAATGCAAGTCAGTAACCAAAAGCAAAACAAATAGATCATTATTTTTTATAATTTTTGTTTTATTCATCAAATTTATTTATGAAAAAATACAAATTTTTGAGGGAAAAAACGCCCCTAAAAATTTAACACCCTAGGCAATGCCTAGTTTGCCTAATGGTTAATCCGGCCCTGAGTTTTTGCCTTCATACAATGGTTGTTAAAATGACGTCATGAAACTCTCATGGACTTACAACCATACACAAATAAATACAGTACATATCCATATAATTATACTTCTTTTTTCATTACAAAAAAAAAAAAAGAAAGAATGAATGAAAGAAAGAAATCACATATCTATTACAGAGGATTTTGGTAAGAAATGAAATATTAAAATGAATACAACAAAAAAATCTTACATTGAAAAAACAAAAATTAAAACAAACTCAATTCAAAATTTGAAATTATTCTTTTTGCTTAAAATGAAAACATAAAAGTACAGCGAAATGGTATAAAACGAGGATTAAAATTTGATTATTGGTCGCTATTTTCGGTACCAAACGCATGAATCGCATATTACTTATATTTTCACTGCTTATACATTATGATATTTGTCTACCATTTAATGTACTCATTACTGCTGAGGCCATTTATTGTATTCGAATTTTGACGATATATTGACATATGTTTTATTCACACCTTTAAAAATGTAAATAAACTTACTAGTACCATAACTTTGAGAAACATAAATATCTTCATTATTTACTAGGGAGCATTTATACATATTTCGTTCAATATTGTCATTTTCTTTGTGATTTTCACCACGATATGTTATTGTTTTTTTTGTACATTTGAAATTCTGTTTTGTTGTATTATCGAGGGTACTGCTGAGAGAAGTCGCAGCTACTTGGCATATTTTCTCTTTATCTTGGTCACTCAATTTACAAATGGGTTCACTGATACCACGTGAACAAAGACAAAGGCAAGAACAAATCATGCTCCAAAATGAATTTGAGCCTGAAAACATGAAATTATTTAAATACCAATTAGTACACTAGGCTCAAATGGAATAGCGCTAACTCCTTTATAAGATAATTCTTTACCTTTTATCAAACGAAAGTTTAAGGTGGTGATGTATCGCTGTGTAATTGCATTTTCCGAACAATCAACTATACCCACACACAGCCACCTTCTCAAAAAAAAGAACCGACTCTACTTCACTTCACCTGCAATACCCTCCCTCTGTAGACCACCTTCTTATTAACTACAATACATATCAGGCGTACGTCACTTAATTAACCTTCCTACAGACCTGTCCCAAATACTCTGCGACAATCACACAAAATTCGAATTCCTTCTATCTCTAAAACAAACTAACATCCCGAACCGTATTTAATCTACCATACTTACCGTACCTCTGGTCTAGAGGGCAGTACACGATACGTATAACCTAAGAAATAAGAAGTAAGTAACTATTCCTTTTTTCTTCGTGAATTATACAAATATTAGGTACTTTCTGTTATTGAAAATGTATTTTTTATGACTTAATAAAGATATTAAAACATATTCGCAAACCATATTTGTTGCCTTCAATATAAAGACTTGAAAATTCAAAAATTAATCTTGCTCATAAAATTCGCACTTTAAGGACTTTGTGGGGATATTATGATTTTAAGATTTCAAAATTTAATAGCCGATTCTTAATTTTTGATGAATTTAAGATCCTCATCCACACTGAGCGTATAAGTCTTAGTAATTATACACGTCCAGTATAATGAAATAATATTTAGAAAAAAGATTTCGTCGTATATATGAACGTACATTAAGTCAACTTGGCATTTAAAAACTTAAATTCAAGTAAATACAAATTTTTAGAGAAGCATTAAAAGATTTAAATAATGCAAAAAGCATCCAAAATAACTCGAAAAGTACATACAACAGACCTGTAGTGTATCGTGTTTATCAGACGAGTGGCGATGGATAAAAATTGAATGGGGTCATTTTATCATTTTTTTGAACACTCAAAAACATAAATTTCGGATTTTTATTTATAAATTTGAAAGAAAAAAATAAAGATCAATAAAATTGTAAAACATATTAATTAATAGTCTACAATCAACAAACGTAAAAGTGTTTATTTACTTAATTTAAATCTAGGTAAAAAAAAATTAGTACTTGAAATGCCAACGGGTGAAGCAATTGCCCAACCGCATTACAACCTTGGACTCGAAATAAGTACTTCAAATATGAATTTCGTAAGCAAGATTGTTTTGGGGATTCAAGACGTAAAACCCAAAGTTTCATAAAAATCAATTTCGCTGCTGGGGTTCTAAATATGAACAAATAATTTTAAAATTTGGTTACCGAACCAACATCGACCTATTTTTTGAGAATTCCCTCATACATACTAAAGATTGGAATAGTAAAAGTTTATCCTTTTTTTGGTATTTTGAATTTAGAGTCAAGAGAAAGTATATAGAATAATACTCTAATAAAATCTTTTTACAAAAACGGAGATTTTAAGCCATTTGATTATATTTAAGGGCTGCCACGTAGAATATTTTTTAAAGAATTTCTCTTGCAATTTTCAAGGCTGTTTGAACCACAAGATATACGTAGTTCGATTAAGAAAATTTTAGTAACTTTAAGAACACTAGCACAATCAAATCTCATAAGATCTCGTGTTTTGGGTTCTCATTCTGAGTTTTTCTACTGATGGAGTTTTTTAAGATTTCCTCATTTTGGGACTCCAATGTTGACTGTTTTCGAGGGGAAAAAAACAATTTGGGTTTCACTCATTCACTCTATAGTGTAATTTATGTACTATCATATATGTATAGAGATATAGGATACATCACCATCACAAAAATTTCTACTTTTGATAATAGGTAAAGTGATACCTCAAATCATCTATATATCAAAAATATTATTTTACATTATAACTACGATGTTAATATTTTCCAAATTAAACTTTCACTTGCTCAAACACCATACCGTAGAGGTTAAGGAAACTCGTTTTTTTTTTTAAATTTAACGCTCGAGATTTCTACATCACACAGTACTTAGTAAAACTTCTAAAAATCATTTAAAAAAAAAAAAAAACGGCTGTGTAAGAAAAATTTTAAACGTAATAAAGAAGTCTAATGTTGAAAAAATACGAAGTCAGTATTCGTAAATTAAAACTATGAAATAAGTAAACATTCTCGCGCCCAGAAAAATTAATGAAATTATCTAAATTACCCACTTTCTATTTCACTCTTTTCTATTTTGAATTGTTAAATCACAGTCACTATATAAGTAACTCAATCTCACTTGTACAGTATTATTAATTATTACACCAAATACACTTCCCATTCGATCTATAGTGAACAAATAGTGAGTTTTCCTCTACTGTGCTTTTAAAGGGCATGATGGGATAAGATAGTCGAAAATGCCCCCGAGAGCTTTTCGAACGGTTTCTAGGGCAAAAGGTGGGCCACATCAAAAAAAAAAATTTTGACCAAAATTTCAGGCTCCAGCTGCGCCTATTTTCGGAGATATAGGCAAAAACAAATTTTTCGATTAAAATTTTTTTTCTCGTCTTATTATAAAGTGGAAAGTTGAAATTTTATTTATAGTATCTTGACAATAAAAGGTTTTTCAGTAATTTTTTCAATTTTTTTCGATCAATTTTAAAAGAGTTATGCAGTTTTTAAAATTTCAAACCTCCACTTCTATGGCAAGTTTTCGAGGTGCAATTATGAAAAAATTACATAAAATGTACCTTTTACCACCAAACATACCATAAAAATTTAGAATTTTTGGAGTGGTGCAACATAGTCAAAAAAAATAAAAACTATTGCAGCGCGCTATAAACCAAGCGGTTCGGTACTATGCGCGCTGTAGGCCGAACGAACGTTACACGACGTTGCGTTGCCGCCTTAAAGTGCATAACAGCTTAACTGATCTTCTCGCGCTTAAAACATTACTTAGGCTTATATTTTTTCCTTTTTGGTTTACTTATAAGTGAACTACTACAAATGGACTGCATTACGCAACAATGTTCTAAGTGAAATGAGGCGCCATAGACTTGTTGATCGATCTTATTTTTGTTTTTAATGAGAAAAACTGGTAATGAATGAAATCATTCATGTTATTTAAATAATTTCAAAGACAAACAAGCGAAATTTGTTCAGTTTGATTGACTGGCTTTGTTATAATTTACATTACATCAGAAACTTTATGTAGTTATAGTTTATGGCGCCTCATTTCACTTAGAACATTGTTGCGTAATGCAGTCTAAATGATCAATCAACAGGCCTATTCGTCTGTTTATTTGAAGAAAAAATTCTTTCACCATAAAAACAACCAATATTAAAAAATTATATTCTTATTAATATTTCTCCTTGTTATTGTAATAGCGAGGAATACCATTTCAATTTGCAAAACAATCATTATATCATTACATATCATGCTTCTGTTTGCATGTAATATAATAATTATGTTTAATCCTTCACTATAAAGACACTATTCAAAATTTTATGACTTTTATATAATTGTGATGAATTCTAAATTCAAATAATTAATTTCGAAAATGTCGTATAATGAAACATGTATTAGATGTAATTTATTTTTAAAAAAATAGCGACATTTAAAAAACTATCAATTCTGAAATAGATGCGAATAAGTTTTCAAAGATATTAGGGGAAAAAGTAGATGATGGTGATATTTTGCACGATAACTGTAGAAAGATAGTTTCAAATTGTTACTCAAGCACTTGTAGTGTTTATGTTCAGTGTTTCGTTTTGCGTCATCGCAAACATTTCAAAAATTAAAATCTAATGGATATATGAAATTGGATTTTTAATATTTTTTGTTTCAAGTTTTTTTTTTTTTTTTTTTTTTTTACATCATAGTAATGCTAAACAAATTTTTAAAAATCAATAAAAAGTTTTTAAACAAACGAAATTACCAAAATTCCCAACCCTTAAAAATCCGATGTCATTAGAAAACATCACAATAATACTTACAAATCAAATCGCACCCCTACTGCAACACCACATCTCAAAAAAAAATCTTTGACTGCAAAAACCACATCTCAAAAAACTACCAAAAATAATTTGCGTTGCGAAATTCTGCCTTTACCATTGGAAAAAACGTGAAAAATTAGTAAGGATCAATGAAAAAAAAAATGAATTTGAATTCGTATTTCGTTATTTACAAAGCAAATAAAAAGCAATTTTCTTGAGTTTCGGTTATTTGACGTGTTTTGAGATGTGGTGTTGTTGCAGTAGGGGTACGAAATGTACTTGGCGGTCAAGGGGTATAGTGCATCGCATCGCGTCGCGTGTGCATCTGTAGTCATTTTTAAAAGCAGCTCAGATATATCTTAATTCTTTCACCATACAAATAAACGAATATTAAAAATAACCATAATAATCGTATTCTTATCAATTTCTTCTTATTATTATAATAATAAGGAAGACCAAATTAAAGAGGTCTTCCTTGCTATTATAATAAGGAGGAGAAAAGTATTAATGAGAATATAATTATTTTTATTATAATTTTTTAATATTGGTTGTTTTTATGGTGAAAGAATTTTTTTCTTCAAATAAACAGATTCAGGCCTGTTGATTGATCATTTGTAGGAGTTCACTTATAAGTGAACCAAAAAGGAAAAAATACTAGCCTAAGTAATGTTTAAAGCGTGAGAAGATCAGTTAAGCTGTTATGCACCGTTAAGGCGCCGACGCAACGTCGCGTTATGTTCGTTCGGCCTACAGCGCGCATAGTATCGAACCGCTTGGTTTATAGCGCGCTGCAATAGTTTTTATTTTTTTTGACTATGTTGCACCACTCCAAAAATTTTGAAATTTTCATGGTATGTTTGGTGGTAAAAGTACATTTTATGTAATTTTTTCATAATTGCACCTTGAAAACTTGCCATAGAAGTAGAGGTTTAAAATTTTAAAAACTGCATAACTGTTTTAAAATTGATCGAAAAAAATTGAAAAAATTACTGAAAAAACGTTCTATTGTCAAGATACTATAAATAAAATTTCAACTTTCCACCTTTATAATAAGGCGAGAAAAAAAGTTTAATCGAAAAACTTGTTTTTGCCTATATCTCCGAAAATAGGCGCAGCTGGAGCCTGAAGTTTTGGTCAAAATTTTTTTTCGATGTGGCCCACCTTTTGCCCTAGAAACCGTTCGAAAAGCTCTCTGGGGCATTTTCGACTATCTTATCCCATCATGCCCTTTATCGATCAAAAAAATTTCATTTTGAAAAGTTACTTTTTTTCATCTGTTGGTAGGAGTAAATTTTTATTAATCCTCTCACTCTCAGAATATAAAATGAAGTTATTGGAATTTGTTTACCGAATACTAATTTTTTTTATCCAATGATTAACACCTTTCGGCCAAAATTATAATTTAAAAACAATTTTCATGTTTTAACATGTGTAGCATTCCTGGGTTAAAAAATGGAATGTTCATTATATGATTTTATTATATGAGTTTTTTTATAGTATTTCTAACTTTTTTATTTTTCTTACTTCTTTTATTGACGTGCTATGTACAACTGGGAGGACTGGTAGCACGATAACGTTTTTAGACAAACTGCATAAAGTCTGAAGATGAGTTTTTTTGAGCCGTTCAACCCTCAATAGATGACTCAGACAGGTTAATATGCTGGGTCATGATTTTAGATTTTTAGAAATTAATTCAATCGTTTATGAAAAATTATGGGGCTGAGGTAAGACAGAAGAATCATCATTGAATATGAATAAGTATTTACGAAAATGAGGTTGGTTTTTTGAAAACGTTTCAGTAGATCTCTTGTGTATAAAATAATGAACAGGAAATGGAGTCTGGTATACATATCATGACTTTTCTGTTGTAAGATGTAGCTATAAGTAAGGAGAGTATGATACGAGGAAAGTTGTGATTATCGGGCAGAAAAGTGTCTTTTCTATCGATAGTATCACTTTTGATTCATGATAGTTTCATCATTAACTTCGTTATTTTTGACTATGTATTATTATGAGTGAGTGGTGTACCCTGAACTTTTTCATATTGATGGTTACCTATTTGAGTTTTCTTACATTCTTATGATGAATTTTCTTATTTATTTATTTGTTTCAAGTATGTTTCTCCAATCATTTTTAAATAAGCTTCTTAGAGTGATTCTTTGATGAAAAAGAAAAAGATTTATAAATGAATGAGAAGCTGAAGGGAAAATATAAATTAAAGGAAGATTTTTACTTTTAATATCATTTCAAGTGGTCGGAGCAGAAGCATACAAAATTAAAATGAGTAATTTTCAAACTTGGTTTTAATACAAATTAAAAGTATTGCTGTGTTCATCGTTGTGGAGAATTAGGACGGAAAGGTACTTTTAATTGGACAAAAAATAAGAGAAAAAAAAGCTAGCTATAGTTAAAGTCGAAAAAAATCCTTTTTTTTCTCTTGTATACAAAATAAAAAAGTTTGTAAATTTTTTTCCAACTGGAATCGAATTCGCTGCGCTAATCTGAACATGGAACATTGTAACTAAATACAAGACTTGGCTTAATTCCGCCATTTTACCTGGTCACGATTTAGAGCTCACTGCGGAGACATGTAGAGGATAAAGGCGGGGAAAAAAGAAGAACTTGATACACTTGAAACGAGGAAAATCTGTAAGTTCCTCCGCCGCGTAGAGATATTTGAAAAAGCAATAAAAAACCAATTTTGCTCCGACTTATTTGTTAGAATGACGACGAATTTTTCCTTTTATGCGGAAAATAGCGCGAGCTTTGCCGAGCGTATATTCCGAACCGATATCATGAACATCGCCTTTTATACATGCACAAAGAAATTCTGACCCTTTTTACCGCGCCACCTCGCACGTATTCTCACTCTTTTCACCTTTTAACCGCCAAATATTTTTTAATATTAAAATGCTGGTAAAGGCCGTAGAAAAGGGAAGATTTAATATATCTCGTAAACCGCCGCCATTATTGGGTAGGGGGAGAAAAAAGCGTCCGCACCTCCAACACCTCGTCGTACTGGTCGCACCCACTTTTATTATCTGCCCTACGAACATTATAAGGGGTAGTTTTCTCGCCGCTGTTTAGATGTGTTGGCTATAGTATAGAAGGAAAAAATATGTACAAGCGCGTTACAAAAAGCGCTGACTTGATTTCCGCAAAATTGGTCGGCGTTGCCGCGATTTAATACCGCGACGTCTTTATCGCGATGAACGCGGTTAAGAAAAGCTCGCGCCTTTATGGATTGTGTTCGAAGGGAGGGGTAGAAATTTAAAGAATTTAACTGGCGTGATGCTGACTCATTTCGTGTTGATGTTGGACTTGTTTTGTTTTATCGAGGAAGAATAAAGTTTTTTTAGACGTTTTCTATAGTCACTGTTGACTCTTAACTTTCGAAAAGAAAGTAAAATAAAATTAAAGATTTATGATTCATTCAGGATTCCGCAATATTCATGTGTATGTAATATGTATGTTGAAATTGACTGCAGAAATTAAAAAATAAAAAATGAAAAAACTTTGGTAATGATGTTACCTCAAAAAATAAGCGAATTTGAACGTTCATTTGGAGAATTCAAAAATGAAAGCTCACTATGTCGGCGTGGTTTGGTAAAGGCTCCTCTCATGGCTGAAAATAAGATAACGTTCGTAAGGAATGCAGATGTTAGTTGTAATTCATGTAGGTACCTTACTTACAGATATGTGTATCTTGTGTGTATGCAAGTGGTATTCTACAGTTACTCTACTTATAGTTGTTTGTTGATGTAACATTTTCATATTTTACAATTTGAGACTGCGAAGTGTACCGATGCACCAACAGTTATGATTAATTGCTTACCTATAGCTACAGCCCTACTTATTGCGATTTGATTACGTATTTTTACAGTCAACTTTTAAGTATATGAAATTATTACATCTTTGATACAAAAGTGCAAAAATTTTGACTTCCCTGAATTTCCATTAAAAGTATATTAAACTGATACAAATTGGATACAAATTATATGAAAGGGATACAACTTGGATATTAAATTTGGAAATACTATGAATTTCCATTAAAAGTATATGAAAATTACTTGGATATAAAGGTTTGAAATTTTGACCTCTCTGAATTTCTATTTAAAGTATACGAAATTGATGCAATTTGGATACAAAAGTTTAAAATTTTTGACCTCTCCGAATTTCTGTTTAAAGTATATGAAATTGATACAATTTGGATATAAATGACCTATGAATAAAGGATAAAATTTTCTTTAAATTTTAAAAAATTACAGGGCCCTGGGTTTTTGTCTTGAAAAATAAAAAATTTTGTAACTTGACTTGATGAAAAATTATGAGAAAATAACCTATTTTTCTTCTAAAAACAAATAGATTTTTACAATGGAATTTTTAGGATTTATAAAAGTGATGAAATGTGAGTTAAAAATTGAGAAATCTGGAGTTGCGCCAGGACAATATGCAAACAGAAGTTTACGAGTTAAAGTTCAAGCGCTCATGTTTGAGCAGTTTTAGATATAAATGTTGACCTTGAATGTTGAATCTGTGTTAAGATTTGAATCAAAAACTTGGATCTGTATTCTGTAATTGTTGACTAAAAGCTAGATACTTAGTTTGAAAATTTAGTCAATATTCTTGCCTAGATTTGGGTGCTTACAAATTACAAAAATTTGAGATAAAATTGAGAAAATCTGGAGTTGCGCTAAAATAATCTTTGGTAAATCTGTTCTTGAATTGCGCTAAGAAATTTAGAGTGTGCCAGAACATACATACTGTATCTACTGACATATTTAGCTTTTTGAGGACATATTTGAAGTGCATGCTACTGTGTTTTTATGACATAAAAAAACTTGCCTTATTCATAATTTATATATGCAAGAATTTCGACATCTGTTTTTACAAACAAAGCAAATACAACGTTTTCACCATGTTCAGTAACAGAGATGGTCCCATTCTCTCATTTTAACACAAATCACAGACTTTTGTCTCGGCCACTGTGTAACTTGTGTATTCAAGAAACGCCTAAAAAGTTTAAGAAGTTCTGTGTTATAACTGAGAATATTCTGGAAAAGCGCAAAATATAGTAACAATTTAACGAAACAATTTTTTAAACTGAAATTTAAAATTTATTCGTAAATAATAACGCATCCGCATTCAATAACATTACTTGAAGCTGGTGAAATAAATAAAATGATTTACATTGGAAATTTGAAACGAAAATATTACAATGGTATTAAATTTTACAATAGCTATACATGACCATTTACAAACAGTAATCAGAAATATGTACAAAAACAAATTCACAATAATTAACATAGGTAGGCGGTAAATCTACACTATAAAAAGCTGACATCGAGGCACACTTTCACATCATAGGATGCGAGTAATTACGCTCATTAGCGCTTTCGTCCATATCGTTTTCTAACGTATTGGAAACCTGAGGCTGCATTTGTTGTTGCTGCAGCAGCCTTTGCTGACGGTGTTGTTTTAATAAGGCTAATCGTTGTTGAGTCATTTCTAAATGTTGTTTGCGCCATTTTATCCTCCTATTTTGGAACCAAACTTTAACCTGTTGATATTTCATGAGTGGTAGAGAGCACTGTTGAATTTGCTTCTAATGGTTATCAAAACGATATGTTCGGTACTTACTTGAGCTTCGGTTAGCTGTAGAGTGTGAGCTAAATAAAGTCGTTCGGGGCCGACCATATATTGCTGCCTTTCGAATTCCGCCTCCAGCCTTTCGAGCTGCTCGGGGGTGAATATAGTTCGTACGCGTTTAGATTTAGAGGCTAATTTAGAATTAGAGGAGTCGTCTTGTTTTTCTGCACCTAAATACGAACAATGTGATGAGAAATGGATACGTTAAATGTCGTGGGTGGTATTAAGTGTTGTCCCTATTACCAAACGAGTATTAGAAAATAGCCTTAGAAATATCGAATTTCATGATTTCATTCGCATCTTCGGTGTAGCCTGTATACATTGTATGAACCGGTTTCTACATTATACGCTATTTTGT